>JAFIDM010000003.1:44670571-44713100 GCA_023159025.1 Thereuonema tuberculata
CCCCTCCCCCTCATGTGAGATTTCAAAAAGTCAAAAAAATCTGTTATAATATGTATTTTCTCTGAATTAAAAAGTTGACATGAGTTTTTCATTGCCCCCCCCCCCCCCCAAATGAGATTTTGTGAGATTTTGCCAGACCCCTCCCCCATATTGAGCTCACGTAATTAATGGACGCCCCCTTTACAGAGGGTTGGGTAAATCCTAGGATCTGTCCAGAGGAGAAATACTCTAGAAAAAAAATCCTTAACCTTCGCCGGGAATTGAACTTGGCTCCTTCAGCCAACAGTGTCTTTATCACTGCACCACGGGTCTACTGTTTGATGCAAAATTGAAATAAATTAGTTACTTCACTTGTATTCATCATGTTAAACCGCAGTTCCACATTACCAACGAATTAAATATAACACAAAATCCATAAATCTATAAAGTGTCTACTTCTCTTTCCCCCATGACCTCTTCAGGATTAACAACCAAAATTTAATTCTACCTTTTTTTTCCTGCTTTTAAATTAATGCCATTTATGCATATTATAAAAGTGCAATTTTTTTTAAAGTTTTGTAAGTTTTATATATGGAACATTAAAATAAACTGCACATTAGTTTTAAGGGACGTTTGTCATGTACTCTTAAAAACTTCAAGAGTTCTTGAGATCATTTTCAACATTAAAAAAAAAAAAAAAATCATACAATTACTATATATTTCCTTTTCATAGGTGAATATTTTCACCTAAAGTTCAATGTGTTAGTGATTGCTCGAAAGAAAAGGTATAATCCACAGATAGAGACACAACAATCCCCATTTCAGACACACTTTTGAATAAATGCATTTTGCAATTTCCATCATCCATATGAAGCCTGAAGAGAACAACTTTGAAATACAGTAGAGCCCCGATTATCCGCGAGCAGCTGATCCACGGTGCGGATTATCTGCAAGTGCCGCGAAAATTTTTTTTTAATTATGAACCTCAAAAAAATCAATTTTAATCCAAGCAAACAACAGGGTAAATACAACAGGCCCTACAGTGCGAAAGGTAGAAAATTACTGACAGGTTTATTGTGCATCGTAATCCCATAGGCCTTCTCGGAATTTGTGGGTGCAAACGTAGAGCAAAGGTTCCTGCTTTAATGTACGTATTTTAAAAGTTTTACATATTATGTTTTTTGAACAATAAAATGTAGTTTTTAATGGTAAATATTTTTTTCGTGTTTCACCTCATTTTTAGTCTTTTTTCAGGTTATCCACGATTTTCATTATCCGCAAAGCCCTTGTCACCCAATCCCTTGGATAATCGGGGCTCTACTGTAATATAAAATTACACATTTGTACGAGGATATTTGGTTCTTTAAGCAGCAAAACTAAAAAAATAAAATATAATAAAATAACAGTATAAGTGTTAATATTCTTATGGGCATGTTGATGTAACAGTTTTCAAAACAGAAATTTGATAACTGTTCACATTAAAATGATATTAATATTGTCTCACTACATTTTCTTTTCTTAATTTTTCCAAGCCTTCTTTTTTGTAAATTTTTGTTCTCAATGATCCTTCGTCAAACACATGCCTAATAGTCAAGTTGCACAGTTTTGCTCGAGATGCTATGTATGTATTTTCCTCTGGTTTCAGGCCTTCTGGTAAGGTCATATCAAATGCTTTTGGATCATTTAGGAACTCTTCTAGAAACTGGTCCATAATTTCTCTCATTTCCTTGCTTACATTCTCCACAGCAATTTCTTTAACACTTGGTTTGGAATTATCTATGAAACCATCTGCAATTGAAGCATTTAACATTTTTTGGCACATTTTTTTCTCATTTTCTTCAAATTTCAGTTGAAGAGTATTTAGGTGTGACAGTTCTTTATTAATGTCATGATTGTGAGGTTCAATGGCTTGGGCCCGTAATAAGAAAGTTCTGGCTTTTGAGTAATCTGCAGTCCTTAAATATGCTCTTCCTAACCTAAAAATAAAATAAAATAAATGTAAAAAAATACAAAACTGACTAAGCAAAATCAATATTAAAGTTTCTGCTATTTTATTGACAATTACTACACCTCTTTTTATATTAATATCAGATCAATTGTATTTGAAATCCAAATCTCTTACTATTCATTCAGTATCAACATTGGACTCTAAAGTGACCTATCATTGTTTTACAGCAACCAAAAGCAAGATTACCAAGAGAAAAATCTAAATCCAATCTATTGCCCAGCCCGACTGCCAGTTTTTAGTTTTGAGCAATCCTGTCTTAGTTAACATTGATTATTCCTCTTCACTACTCATGACTTATCTTTCTGACAACAAAACATAAGACTCATTTTTATGCAATATAAACTTGTTTGAAAACACATACATAATGAGTTCAGATAGCGATTTTTAAGAGGAATCCACATAGACACTTGAATTGCACAATGTGCACCCCCAACAAAGACTGTTTAATGAAGAAAATAATGTATAAATCGATGGTTCACTTTGACCACAAAACTGTGCAATTTATATGTTTCTGCTACTGTAAAATGTGATGACAAAATAAAACAAAATGGCATTCAGAACAAGTTTTAATTGTGGCAACAGAATTTCAACTACAGGTCCTGATTGAGCACCATTTGAAATAATGGCAGTTCAAGACCACTTTAAGGCACTAGCCAATTAAAACAAACACAAAGTAAACAATCTTTGCTGCTCTAGGGTAAGAATATTCTGGGAAAATTACATTTCTCTCTCTATCAGTTCATTCAATCTATTGTGCTTTTATGTTACAAAATTTATTAGCAATAGGCATAAGAAAAACGTTTGAACAAAACTTTCATAAAAGCAGTATAGATAATTGTATTCTTAATAAGAAATACAATATATATCAATACACAACTGTGAATATTAATAAAGGATAACAGATAATATGTAACAACTTCTGAATGATACTTTATTACAAGTTACATTACGGAACTTTTAAATGTTATCAATATAAAGCTGTTATTCTAAGACTGCCAATGAAATATGCTACGTAGATACACACTGCTTTCTTAAAATGCAGAGATAATAATATTCACACAGAAAAACTCCATGATACAGGGAACTTAAAACAATTCAGGAAAATGCATTTTCTCAATTACAGGTCAGACAGCAGGTGCACACAGTACAGCTTTAACACTTCTGTGTTTCTGCCGCCAGTGTCTAATGAATCTTCTTGATTGTTTGGATTGTGTCACATCTTAATGAGAAACAATATCTTCAGAGCAGTTGAAAGATCTGAAGATATCTTAGATAGCTAGAGAAGAAATAGCAGCAAGGAAGTTTTTCTTTAAGACGAGGTGCCCCCGGAAAGCCAAAAAGATTCAACTTCAACACTTGTTTATTTTGGCTAGTGTTAAAATCATTTATCCCAGATTTTATTACGGAGTTCAAAACATAAAGTAAAATAAAATATTGTACCAGATATTTACATAATTATGAAGCCTAAATATTTTGAAATTACCTAAATTTTATTCTTTAACAAGTTAATTCAATAATCTTTTTATTTACTACAAAGTCTTTGGATAAATTTCTCACCTGAATAAAGCCTTTGCATTCCTCTGATTCTGTAAGCAAGCTTTATGAGCATATCTTATTACTTTTTTATGGTTTCCAAGGCGTTCAAATGCAAGGGACAAATTTGAGTAGTTCTTTGTAATTGTTTCCTTCCATTCCTGCTCTTCTTCTTCACCTTCGGGTTTCACATCTTCTAATAGGTAAACTGCTCTTCTATATCTAAATTAGATATAAAAGAAATAAGGTGAAATAAAGCATTTTTACTATTTTATTTTAAAGAAAGAAAGAAAGAAAGCACACTTCTCAAAACCCAAATGAAACTGACAATTATCTGGTTAAGAATAAATGAAATGGACCACTTGAGGATAGGCGGGACTTCGTAGTTACAAAATATCCCACCAGTCTACTGCTTGGCTTGTGGGATAAACAAACCCATGTGCTTTGTTTTAAGCCATATAGATATAGAGGAAATACTATATTAAAGAAGGATATTCAAGCGTTTTTACAGAATTATTACAATAAGGAACTGCACAGTACTGAACCATTCTGTCTTGAAATATCAAACATCGACGATTTTTTGAATAATTTGCACTAAGTTATATGTTTGTTTATCCCACAAGATCTCACAGCATGTGCTTACACGTCATACGTGTAAGGGGCGTAAACCTCAAATGGTCCATTATATCTGACTTACAGAGTTTAGAAGCAGTGCTCAGAAAATTTCATAAAATTAAAAAAAAATAAAAAAAATACGAGTATTATCTTTTACACATACTTAAGGCACTGAGAAATGTTTTGTGCTTCCTCACAATGGGTATAACCATAAGCTCAATATATGCATTTTCAGAACTGTAAAATTCGTTTACATTCATGAAGGAGAGGAACTTGGTTCCAAAATACTTACTTTCCTCAAAAAATAAGCACATTCACTGAAAAAGTTCCTAATGAAGGAACAGTTCTTCCAAACAGTGCTAACAAGGAATTTCACTCCTTTCTAGGAATTTTTTAAGTTAAAGTTAATGTGCCATTTTTCATGAGGAAACTATTTTCAAACTATAGTCTCCAAAATGATAATCTTCATTCAATCATGATATACACAATATAACTAAAATGTCTTCTTAAAATCCCTTCTTTAATCATGATATTTCATTTTCTTCTGACCTATGTCAAAAAAAAAAAATTCATAACGAATTCAGGAGGAAGAAGAAAGAGATTTATTGTCCTCAATTTCACCTGAAGAAGTTTTCTATTGAAGAAAACAAAATATTGTGATTAAAGAAGGGATCTTAGGAAGACATTTTAGTGTATGTGTATTTTCAAACTATGTTTCACTGACTGAAAGTGAAAATGTGTTTAAACTAAACACATGCAATAGGTTAATGGCAAAGATTGCTTCTAAACATTAAACAAATCTATGTTCTTATCCAGGATGAGTTAGGAATCAATTTCTCTCATCATTTCTAGGTCTTATCCTTACATTTTCCCTTTACCAATGTAGAACTTAAAGGAAGTGAGGTAACATCAATAAAATAAAAAATTACAAACAGCAAAAATAGAAGAAATTAATATTTAAAAGTACAATCAGATAAGAACTTTTCCACATTTCTGAAAAAAGGATAAATTTTATCTTTAATTTACAGAAAAACAGTAAGTGATTTTCAGTTCATTGTGCATTGCTTGTTTTTTTGTAATCATTATTGTGTCGGCATTAATATTTTAACATCATTAAGTTATTTTTATAATTCAATTTCAAAAATCTTTGTGAGAGTCGGAGAAAACTTAATACCTGACCCTTTTATCTTTAATTTTGTTTTGATATTTTCAGCATGTAAAGGTTTATATTAGTGTATTTTCACCCTATAATTATGTATTGTTGAATTCCATTGAGCTGTGGATACTGAGTAAAAGTAACTGATGACAGTTTTGAAACTAAAGGTGTATCTTGGTAAAAATTTACACAACTAAATAACTAATTCAAACCTTTCAATATTTCAGCTATATTTTATTGCCAGCCTTCATCAGGTAATTTCAAGTCCTATTTACGTCGATAAAATTTTACATTACGAGAGAATAATAATGACATTATATAACAAATAATAAGTTTACAACACAAAGAGAATAACAATAGAAACCATAATAAACAATAAGCTCTTTTACAATTTACTGGAAGATTTCTAATAATTATTAACAACTAGTCCTTTGCGTTTATTTATACAATTACATTAGGTAATCATGCATGTTTCCATTATAAGTCGTGCTTTGTCATCTTTAATTACAAATAAGATTCTTGTTAACGGGTCTGGATTATGTTGTTATTGAAGGCACTGAAGTCTGCATAATCAGAAATTCTATGAGAGACTACAAGAACATATAAGAATTAAAAAAAAAACAAACAAACCCAGAAATTTCTGATTGGCCAGACTTCAATCACAACATTAACCAGACACGTTAACATGGATCTTATTTGTAATTAAAGATAACAAAGTAAACTTATAATGGAAACATACATGATTAACTAATGTAAATGTTATAAATAAACAGAAAGTAGTAGTTATTAATAATTATACTTCAGAAATCTTCGAAGAAATTGTAAACAAGTATATAAAAAAATTACTTCCCATCAAAATTGTAAAAAGAGTTTATTGTTTATTATGGTTTCTAGTGTTATTCTCTCGTGCTGTAAACTAATGACTTGTTATATTATGTCATTATTATTCTCTGGTAATATAATTTTTTTTCTTTGAATGTAAGTACGACTGGGTCATTCCATATCAACTGAACCACAGCATGCAACCCACCGACTTGGATTTTCATGAAATTTGGTACACATGGTCTATTTAAATATATAATGACTAGTTTAAAATTTCAGAACTTATCTTAAGCCGTTTCAGAACTAGAGCAGCCTGATTTTCAGCCTAAAAAAAAAAAAAAATCATCCGCGGCTGTCACGAATTCAATAAGTAGTTTTAAATTTATTTAATTTCTCCTAAAATTGAAGTAGGAAAGATTTGAAATTTTCCATTCTTATGTAAAAGTTTGTGCAGAATTCAAATATTGCATCAGATTTGTTGTAATCACATTATGAAGGGTCATTTGAGCTTTCAAAATAGAAATATTACTTTCTTTTAAATGTCTACAACTTAAATTACAAATTCCTGTGTACAGACTGTAGTTACAGTGCTCCAATTTTATGGCTGGTATCATTGGAAAGAGAAGAAAATTTTCTTTAAAACAGACTTAAAAAATCTTCGGGAAAATGGCAACTACACTAATACTCATAAAAAACAATATTTAGGGCATATTAACAAATTAATCCACTTTTACACACACAAACAAAAATTTATTCAGAATAATATCCAGATTTACAGGAATAGAAATTTATTCAACTGATTATCTAAAAATACAATTTAGGCTACAAAGTATTCTAAAAATATAAATTAGCTACAAATTATTCCATTTCTCTTTTATCAATTTTTGGCACTCTACTGAAATTTGATATTGCCTGCCTGTCATTGTTGTTGGTTGTTCTATAGTACATAATAGATTTTGAAATGGGATCCAACAAATATCAACCCTATTTGGCCAATAAAAAGATACTGATGGACCTGCTGGATGCATAAATCTAATTCTGGCATCTCCCTGATCTAAATTTATAATTTCAATAAGACCAATATACCAATTAGAATCGTATTTACAGCAAACAAAAGAATTTACTTTCAAGGAGTCTACAATAGGTGTTTGCACATTAGAAAAGTTAAATTGTAAAGCATAGTTATTGTCACTGCTAACTCTTTTTGCAGCCAGAGTATTGGTTGATAAAGGTATGAATTGGTGGAAACTTCTGGTGCTAGCCACAGTTTTTGATTTTGTAAATCGCTGTTGCAGATTAGTTCTTGTAGAACTTACTTCTTTTTCTTTTATATAAAAAAATGGATTTTAGAAAATTTTTCTCTGCAAAACTCAACATTTTTTTTTTTAGGATCAGAAATTTGCTCCTCGTATGGTCTGTACACAGGAATTTGTAATTTAAGTTGTGGACATTTAAAAGAAAGTAATATTTCTATTTTGAAGGCTCAAATGACCCTTCATAATGTGATTACAACAAATCTGATGCAATATTTGAATTCTGCAGAAAATTTTACATAAGAATGGAAAATTTCAAATCTTTCCTACTTCAATTTCAGGAGAAATTAAAGAAATTTAAAACTACTTATTGAATTCGCGACAGCCACGGATGAATTTTTTTTTTTTTTTAGGCTGAAAATCAGGCTGCTCTAATTCTGAAACGGCTGAAGATAGAGGTCTGAAATTTTAAACTAGTCATTATATATGTAAACAGACCATGTGTACCAAATTTAATGAAAATCCGAATCGGTGGGTTGCATTTTGCCATTTTTCTGGTTCATTTGAGATGGAATGACCCGACTGTAAATCACCTGATGAAGACTGGCATTAAAATATAGCCAAAATAATGTATATTTTTATATGTAATACGTAGGAGAAGATATATTGAAAGGTTTGAATTACTTATTTAGGTATATCTTGCATTTTCAGTATTATTTTACAAAGACAGTGAATTTTAGTTTTAGTGCATTGCTTATTTACTTATAATTTTTATTGTACATATTAAAATTTTAATAATAGTATTTTTTATCTTTGCAACACATCTAAGGAATTAGAAAAGCTTGCAAAATTAGAATCTCAAAATACTACTATTATTATTACTATTTAGCTTTTAAAAATAATTTTTTGAATTAAGTAAAGTAACAATAATGTTAACAATTGTGTAAAATTAATGTAAACTAAAGTTTTTTTTATTACCTTTCTGCAGCCTTTTCATATTTTCGACTTTTAAAATAATCATTTCCTGTTGCTTGTTCCGCTTTACAAACTTTTAGTATTTCAGGGAATTTGAGTTCAACCTGTTCTTCTACTGTAAGCTTCTCAAATTCTAAAATGGCAGCATTGTCGGTATAGTGATACAGAGTTACTTCAAATAAGAGGGTGGCATCTGCGGGAATTCGAGGAGGGCAGCCCATTTTACCAAATGCATACTCGGATGATATCAAAAACTGGGCTTTTTCATCTTTTTTCATGGATGACACACCTATGTCCAGTCCAGGGATAACACCTCCATCTTGTATTCTGAGAGGGAAAAAAAAACCATGAGCCTTCATCAACAAAAGAACAATGATTAATGTATGCAGAAAGTTTTCTTGCATGTTTGTTAAATAAGGATTTTAAACAACTGGCTAATACTCCAGAATAAAACTCAAAATGCTGTATCTATTATAATCTACATTGTTGCTCTTATTTAACATTCATTAAGAACTAACGAATCAAGTTAACCAACCTTTGTTAAATTCTGTATTAAATTTGAGAATTCACTTCTGTATTAAAATCGTATTTTTCACAAGACACTGTGAAGCTTTCAACACTCTAACACAAAACCTCCTGCAAACCAATCCACTTCAAAAATATGGTCTAGATCAATATCTAAAATTAGCAGTGGAATTATGAGGTTTCTTTTTGTGTAAAGACAATCTCTAATTTTATATTTTTAACATCAAAGTACCACAGACAGACAATTATTATCATTCAAGTGATCTTCTCTATGATCATTTAACATTTCTTTTATTGTTAAATACTGAAACTCGTCTTCTTGTGTTTTTGTTCTTCATCATTCTTGATAATGATAAAGTATCTTAAACTAACTGAATGATGTTAAATTAGAACAACTGTTTATGTAAGGATTGTTCAATCTCAACAGAAAACTTAATGTGTCCAATTTCCTATATAGCCTTCTTCAATCTTCTGGTGATTTGCCAAAAGGAGTAAAGTCCATCAACAACAGTTGGGAGAAAATGAAAAAGAAAGTTCAGAGTTGTGTAATACATAGTGCAGAATGCAAGGTTTTATTTATGTATAGAAGCTGAACTATGTGCAGTGGACTTAGATCAGTTTGGCATATCATAGATGCATCTGAAACGGATTGACTGAACATGTTATCTCAAAATGGCCCATTGTAGACTTCATTTTCTCTCAACTGTTGTTGCTGGACTTAACTCCTTTTGGCAAATCACCAGAGAATTATGATGATAAAATAAGTTTTAAGTAATTCAAATGTTTGTTTTGTTTTTCCTTACCTAAATTTAAACTGGGGTCCTCGAAGTGGTGTAGAATCAAAAGGTTCTGGATTGTTTTCCACGTAACCATTGTAATGAACATAAGCTAAAGCTTTATCAGGAATTGTTGGTCCAAAACCATTCTTCAGAATCTAAAAAGACACCAAACGTTATAGAAAAGTAAATGAAATGACCGATGAGTAAATAAAATGATCTATGAAGATCATCATCCAAGCACATTCTGTAGTGAACAGAGAATGTAATTTACACTAGCTTATATTAATTGAAAGCCAGTCGCATATATACACGGTCAAGTGCAGATCTAGAAATCCTTTTATTTTTGTTTTGAATGTACATGATAGCAAATATTTGGAGGCTCAATTATAGCAAATTCCCATTGATTAAAAGCATGCATTATCTTATTTATGGAGAAGAATCAATACAGGCAAATATACACTTCCGTGCAGCTAAATTGACTCACCCCTTCAGAGCGCACAAAAAGGTGTATATATTTTAAATGGCTTAACCGATTTTCAAAAAGCTTTTTATTGAAAGCCTAATGTTTTTACTTTACAATGACACCATTATCATTAAAATCTGTTCAATATTTTTCAAATGAATGTGATCTGAACGTAAGCGTAGCAAAATGCAGTTTGAACGGAATTCACCAGTTGCGCGCAGCACTCCCTATGAAATCCCACGTGGACCGATATTTCTTATCATTCGCTTATCAGACGTTCATCTGTACACATCTCTGCAAGTTTAATTCATTGTTTTCACAAACCCATGGATACTACGCCAGAAGACGCCACACAAGTTGTTGCTTTGTTGCAAGCAGGCCACAGTCAACGAGAAGTCGCTCGTCAACTAAACTTGAGCCAATCTGCTGTCTCAAGAGTATTCAGAAGGTTTCAGGAAACTGATACCTTCACTCGGAGACCATATACTGGACGGCGCCGATTCACATCTGAGAGGGACGATCGCTTTATCATTTCAACTTCACTGCGAAATCGCCATCTCACGGGCGTCGATCTGCAACAAGTTCGTGGAGTAGCTGTTAATCAGTGGACAGTCAGAAGACGCTTGAAGGAAGCCAACCTCACTCTAAGACTTTTGGGCTAGAGGCCCAAAATTGACCGTAAGTCACCGCACAACACGACTCCAATTTGCTCGGGAACAGGTCAATTGGAGCATCGAGCAATGGCGGTCCGTCCTATTCACTGATGAGAGCAGAATGTGTCTCCATGGTAATGATAGGAGAGGCCGGGTCTACCGGCATCCAGGAGAGTGATTTTCACAGTGCTGTTTTGCTGAAACAGTCTCATATGGCGGCGGTTCCTGCATGATGTGGGCTGGCATATCTCTTGAGGGAAAAACAGATCTTGTTTTCATACCTGGACGATACATTGAGGACATTCTCCTGGATCATGTTGTGCCCTAGGCAGGATATATCGGGGAAGACTTCATGTTGGTGCATGCCCGGTGTCATTCAGCATGAACCACTCGGCAATTCATGGAGGAGGTTGGTCTCGAGACGATGGAGTGGCCAGCCCTCAGTCCCGACATGAATCCGATTGAGCATTTGTGGGACGAGCTCAAACGGAGGGTCCAAGCCAGAAATCCGGCACCGTCTAATAAAAACGAGCTCAAGATTGCGCTGGAGGAGGAGTGGAATGGGATCCCCCAAGACTTTGTCAAAACCTTAATAGGGTCTATGAGGAACCGCATGCAAGCCGTCGTACAGGCAAGGGGAGGCAATACCAAGTATTGATTAATAAAAGTTTCCTTGTTTTGCTTGAATTTTTTGTTGTAATTTAATTTTAAGTATCCCCAATTGTTTTTCCTAAGCATGCATTTTGCTTGCGTTTTCATTCAAAATGCATTATAAAACAAAATATTGTACAGATTTTAATGATAATAGTGTCATTGTAAAGTAAAAACATTAGGCTTTCAAAAAAAAAAAAATGTTTTTTGAAAATCGGTTAGACCATTTTAAAAAATATACGCCTTTTTGTGCGCTCTGAAGGGGTGAGTCGATTTAGCTGCATGGAAGTGTATTATTGCAAGCACTGACCCTGTCCTGTGATAAGAATTTTGGGGTGAAATCAATATTGTAGCAACGTTTTAAAAAAAGTTATTGTTGGACATGGTAATAGAAGAATTATCTATATTGGAAGATGTGAGCAAAACATTGTCCCATAATGATCAGATTCAGAGAAAAACACTTAACTTAAACCAGCACATACCTCAAATAAATAAATAAATAAATTGTCAAAAGTGTCTATAATTCAGAACTAAGTATGCTTATTTGCAAACTGCAAGTAATATTTTATTTTTTGAATAATTAATATTTTATTTAGTTTTGATTTATTGTGATATGTTATCTGGCCTGGTTTGTAAAAATAATAGGAGACTGACAATCTGGGCTGGATCAAAACTCAGAACTAACTCTATCTCTACTGATCTGTTTATTTCAGGTAGAGCAAGGTTTTTATAGACTCTGTACAATGATTTGTGATTGGTTGGTGGACTTTTAACAATTTATTGGAGGATTTAAAAGACATGTGATTGTAACGGATTTTAACCGTGGTATTTAAATTAAAGAGAATTATGGGATAGTATCCAACCATTGGAAATTCAAAAATAAACAGATTTGACAGTTTAACGGGCAAATTTAAAATGTACAGTAAATTAAATAATGATTGATCAGAACAATAGAAAAAACTAGAATACAATAAATAAATTTTATGAAATATCTATGTCATCACAATATTATTTTAAGAACAGTATTTTTAGTTGAGTTGTGCTGTAAGCAATACCCACAATTAATAAAATTTCTTTATCAGGTGAAATTTACAAGTTTCTAAATAATTTTCTAATCCAACATGTTTAAAAGATCTAATTTTGTTTACAAGATTATCAAGATAAAAGTTTAAAAAAAAAAAGTTATATATATAAAAAAAAGATACCTTTTTTAAAACACCCTTATCTTCAGTAAGGGGTTCCATTTGTTTAGCCAGCTTTTGAAAAGGTGAAATATCATTTTCTTCCTCAGAATCTTCATCGTCATCATTCCTCAAGTGCTTTAATAATTCTACTTCATCAAAGAATGTATTTCTTTCCTGCAGGTTAAGTTCTGGCTTCTCTGTTTCAAAGAGAGCTCCCTTTTCAGTTAAGTCACTATCAAAAATGAATAAGAAACAACTTTAATTTATGAAAAATTCAGTTATTCATTACTTGCTAAAAGGTCTAATCTGGCTTTTCTAATTGTAAACTATAAAGAGAATTAGGCAAGGCTGCAAGCTTTCACCATCTCAATTATATATATATAAAGCCGGACAGTAATGTGGGATTTGAAAATGCCAATACAAAATACACGTCACTATTTCTGTGAAGATACAGCCAATCTATCCTCACATCATCGGCAGCAAAATTTAGAAACAATTTAGAAAACAAAAATGCAATATACCAAGACTTTGCTCTTTTTAAATCAAAAACCAAACCACATATATATATTTGGTATATTTTGTTTTTAAATTTTGCCACTGATGACGTGAGTATAGATTGGCTGTATCTTCACAGAAACAGTGATGTGTTTTTTGTATTGGCATTTTAAATCCCACATCCTGTTCGGCTTTATATAGTTTAGAAATATAAGTTAATTTTATTCTTATATTCTTTACTTTTTCTAAATTGCAAAAGATTGATTGAAATCTTTCCTTTGCGAAACTCAAAGGTAAGCTTTGAGTTTTGCCTGTTCGATTATATATTTATATATATAAACCAAAAAATGAGAGACTAAACATGGCAACATTCAAAATAATATCTAATGTAAATACAATGCTTTTCACTGGTGATCAGGTTTTAATAGTGAATTCAGAATATTCCATATGTAATTTAAATCTAAAATATCTTAAAAATTCTCTATAAAAATAAATACAGAGAAAATTAAAGTAATTGTCTTTTAAAGAATGGATCCAGTAAGAAGTAAAATCTTTATAATAATGTTGCAACTGATTTAGTTAATACTTTTAACTACTTGGAATACAATCTTTTTTATGTTGAAGAAATGGATATGATTGTAAAAATTACAAATATCTTGAAATATATAAGTATCAAACAAATTTTACTCTTTACTGGATCCCTTTCTTAAAGGCCATCTTAATTTTTTTCTGTATTTATTTACAAAGAGAATTTCTAGATACTATATGTAGACTACTTACTAAATATTGTCGGTCTGATGCTGATTTGTATTAAAACCTGATCACACAAAAAAACTAACAGATTTACTTAAATAAACAACAACAAATCATTACAAGTTATAATTAAATAAATGATCTCTGGAAATAAATCTGCATTATATCAACATATCTATATATTTCTCAATCTTTAATCAAGTACAATATTTCGATTAGCCTCTTGTTATTCTTTCTTAAGTTCGATTCCTATTACAAATATACAACTTTTTACGAACAATGGTAATAATAATAATATTCATTGAAATCACAATTATAACAACTTAGCATATACTATTCAACATCTCATGATGTTAAATAATGTGTGTTATTATTTTTTAATTGCAAATGTGTATCAATGTAATTTTATGTTTTATTTAATTTCAAAGGAAAAGCCTGGCAATAATAATCCAGATAAGAAAGGGGTTTGGAATGAAGAGATTAACGGATTTTAATCCGCTAAGGAATGATTTGAATAATAAGGAGTGGTCCTTGGTTACTGGAAATACATCTTTCCAGTTAAAGTGATTATCTCCAGAAGCATTTAAAGCTCTAAAAGATCTAAATCACAATTACTTCACATCATGAGACGTTATTTAATAAAGAAGAAATATATTGATATAATATGAAACGTTAGTGATTTATTTATTTAAATCTGCATGAATTAATTTATTAAGTGTGGAAGTCATGATATACTTATTAAATTAAAAAATAATTTCTATACTGAAATAAATACAAGCAAATAAAACCGATCTCGTATGAAAGGAATGACTGTTTTTGATGTCTTCAGATTTTAAATCTATGTTATTACTTTTCTTTTTATATTCAATGAATAACAACAAAATTACTTTGCAATAAAGATTAAAAAATATTTCTATAAAAATTGCTACTATTAAAACTACAAAATGTATTTTGTAATAATAATAACAAAAGCAAGCAGTTTATAATTCGCTGTACATTACGCGGGAGAAATCAGACCTTCCACCCTTTGGATTTGTCGGGTTGAAATTTCAAAAATCTACTCTCAATAGTCAGTCTTGACATATCGCAATCCGAATGTTATTCTGCTTAAAGAGAAATTTTAATCCAACTGCAGATAATCACGTCAACTCAAGAAATGTATTTCCAGTAAAACATTCGTTACCCAAGGACCACTAAGATCTAGGTCACAGCTTAACCATTAAAATCTGTTAATCCCTTCAATCCAAGGCCTTTCTTAACAAGTGATTTTGCCAAACTTTTCTTTTGAAAGAAAATGTTAAATAAAACTAGCTATCATTTGCAGTAAAATAATAACTCACTATACGGCAAAATGTAAAAAGACTTAAACTTTAAAATAATAAAAAATTTAATCATAAATTTTTAGCCAACTTAGAATTCTAGATATATTAAAATGTCCTGACTCAAGTAACTGCAAACCTTTTATTTTTATGTTTTTTTCCAATGCCCCTAAAATTCTGAAAATTGAACTTATGAAGCATTTTTATTTTCTTGCTTGTAGTTTTCAAAATATTCTGCAATTAATTAAATTAGAAACTCAAAAACATCAAATTTTGGGGGTGTTTTGAGGTTTCACTGGGTATTTTCAACTCAAAAAATTTGACGAAAACCGGAAATGATAAAAAATGTGTAAAATAATGTTTTGTATTTTAAATATTTATTATTCGTGAATTAGATAATGTTTTAAAAAATAATTTAATCTCACACAATTATAATTTCTTAACAAAAAACTATTGAAAGAAATAAAAGATTGCTTGAGTCAGGACCTTAAAGAATTTGTGATTCAGTCATTCGTATGTTGATCATTTTGTTTCATTCTTTAAATTCCACTTCTCATGTTCTTAAGTGAAAACTCACTTTTAAATGAAAAACTGTAATAAAATATTATTGATACTGAAATAAAGTCTGTTCTTACCTGACATCAATGCCACTTACAAGTCTTACAGAAGTGTCTCTTCTGACAATTCTTTCTTCGTTATCACTCTCATCAGACGAAACTTCACTAGGGCACGACATGATCTTGGCTATTTAAGCAGCAAACTAAGTATGTGTAAACACCAAAGAAATATAATTATTTATAATAAAATGCAAAATATGGTGTTTTTTTTTAACTGCAATTTACAAATAAATCTACCATATAACAAAATTGAAAGAAAAAAAATCGTAATTAAGCCTTAAATATATTTTAAAACGTCTTGAGCTTATAATGAGTCATTGAGAGATTTTAATTAAGAAACATCAAACTTTAACCAAAGATAAAAAAAAACAACAACAACAGTATAAACCACTAAAACATCTTTTACCATGCAACTGCTATATCAGATTTGTTGTTTTACGGCCTAATTTAGTACTTTAGAAAAAATCAGAGATAATTACTTTGAAACAATGGTAATTTCCTATTTTATATTCGAAAAATCATTAGTTTCGCCTGGTATTGTTAACATAAGTATAAGCCTAATTTCGTTAATGCCAAGCAGATAATTAATTAGTAAGAAATAGAATACTTTTTTCAAAATGGTTTTGCATTCTGATCTTTTACTAGAAAAAAACTAAACCTCATCTGGCTAACTGCGATCTTGAGTATTCACCAAGTCAACACGGTCGGCCAGGCTAAATTAATGATTTTATCGAATATAAAATAGGAATTACTGAAATAATTATAGAAACCTATCGTTCATGATTATAAGAGAAAAAACGTACACTTGACAACAAAAAGAAAATCAAATTAGTAACTTTTGAACAAGAATGATAGGCTTTTTCGAATAAAGTAATAAATACCTGTCACTGTACCTGTATTTACTCACTTATGTCAACAACAGAATTACTTCTTTCAATATTAATATTATTGAATTGGATCAAAAAATTAACTCTCAAAATCATACTCGTGTTGGGATTTCAGTTAAAATTTATATTGAAATATTCTCCGCTAAAACATAAGACAAAAAACAACTTACCGAATTACCTGTCACGTTGTAAAATCACCTCGATTAAGAACTGATCACACAGAATGCAAGCACGGAACAACAATGTAGCGAATGAGGGGACATGCTGCCGGAAGTTAAAATCGTCGGTATCAAAGTTAATACGGGTTTGTATTTGCTACGTTGTCTCTGATTGGCTAAAGGCAAGCGTTCTGATTGGATGATAAGCATTTAGCTTGTAGGAAATGAAGTAATGCTCACCTATGAGCATGCGTTGTTTTCTGTCCCACTTGCTACCGCGCTGGGACGAAAATAACATACTTTGAACATAAGTTTGGTTAGAGCCAAGAACTTTCTTGTTTTTGCTATTTAGCCTTTTTAATATTTCTATAGTTTGAATGTTGATTTTGAGTTTCAAATTATTGGATTCAATGAAAAGTAAAATTTAACTATAATAATAACTAGGGCAAAGCATTTGATGATTTTGCATCTTTTTTTCTATGAAGGTTGAAACATGGCTCGCATATATGAAAATGTGTAACATTAAATAATTGGTTAAATAAAGACAATTCGTTAGGTCATTTTTCGGCATTTTTTAGGGACAGGTCATTTTTTGGCAATTTTTAGGTCATTTTGAGCATTTCTAGTAGTTTTTTGGAAGGCAATGTCATTCATTTTTATACTTTATTTTATTTTTTATTCAGTATCTTTGCTTGTCCTCATTAAAGCCAACAAATTTTTCCAGAAAACGACCTTTTTTTTGGTTGTCAAAGTTAAAAAAGGTAAAAAAAAAAAAAAATGACCATAATTCAAATGTTTTATTGGTCTTTTTTTTACTATTTTTAGGTCATAAATGCATTTTTTATTTGTCATTAAATGCCTTGCCCTAATAATAACAATTGGTGAGACCAAATTATTTACAAGTGGCATCCTGGAATTATTTTGAGGCACCACTGCGCTTCCGATCTGATGTATTATTTAACAGTAATAATTCATAAATCAAGAAAAAAATCACAAGAGTTATGATTTTTTTTCTTGAAATTATTGGATTATATAACAAAATTTAATAAATAACTTAACATTGTATATAGTAATGATGTCGTTTTATAAAGGAATTAGTTTTAAATTCATTGGTTTTTTAGCAATTTTTCATTCTCAATTTCTGACAATTCTTTTTATTGAAGTGTAAATAGTTGTTGTTTTTTTTTTATTTTATTTATTGTTTCTCTCTTCCTAAAATAAGAATTGTATATCAATTGGATGGTGCAATGGATTTAAGAGAACGACAAAAGAAAACAAATATCTAAAACCTTTATTCTTACACCTTTGAGTCATTTTCACTTAGAGTCTGGTACGAACCAGCATTTTCATCTCTTTTAAAATTGTACCAAAATGTTGTTAATTTAAACCCACTTGTTGTTTGATATATATCCACGTGCATTAATAATATTATTTCACTGAATTATATCTTGATCCCTCATCAACAGCAAATTTTCAGAAACAATTCCCAGACAGTTTTTCTTATTGTTTTCCAAAATAGAGAATTTAATATTATTTGGGTGTGCTTTAGCGAGTAATTTGTATTTGTGTTAATAGGACTTGACAACTACTTTATTGATTTGCAAATATATAATTAAGGCTCTTTTAGTTTTCAATGGTATGTTCTTTGTATTTGAATAGGCTTTGTATTTGCTAATTGCAATAAAGATTTATACTTATTAAACTAGTTAACGTCTCTTCATTCTCAATATGCTGTTGATTGAGAAAGCTTCCAGGTTAAGGCTTTTTAAAAAAGTAGTTTGTATATTTCTATTAGATATAGGCACAATATCTTTCTTTTGGTTATTATTTTATTTTTACTTGTAATTTATTGTTTACGGTCCAAATTTCGGTAACCAAATTTCGGTCCTGTAGAAAAATATTTAGTAAAGCATTTTACTAAATTTATTTATTTATGTATTTAATTGAACATTTCAAAATGTTTGTGTTTAATTTAATTCAAGAGTAAAAGAAGATTTAACGTGCATAATGTAATATTTGTGCATGTTATTGATTTTTCTTCCCTTTTAATTTAATTCAAATTTGGAATCTTTCTCTTCCTCCATTTATGACGGTAAATACAACTGATTTTATTTCTGCCCAGCATGCACAAACAGCATTCTTTCTTTTTTTTTCTCAACTATGCTTCACCACATTAATTTTGGGCAGCCTTGTTTTTTTTGCCTTTCAAGATTCAGATCTGTGCCACTCTTGTTATTGCATTTTCATCCATCCACAGAATATGCTCTATCCATCTCCATCATCTTACTGTGATTATTTTAAGGCATTTATCATTTTCATCTTTATTAATTTAATTTACTTCGATTTTGGAATATTAGACATTTATATTTTTTGTCTTCATTATTTCTGTTTTCTTTGTAACTAAATCAAGTATTTACACACTACAATTTTAAAATCAATATCATGTATTTATTATGTGCAACATTCTTTCCAAAATCTTTCAAAGTAGACGAGTCAAAAAAATAATTTTGTGACAGACACGCACACACATACCAAAGAAAATTGCTAGATACATCTTGGTTTAGTCTTTGATTATTCTTACTTCAAATTATATTAACTTTAGATAACTTAATTTTTAATTTAGATAACTGATTAATTATTATGTATTATCCTTATTGTGGGCCCGGTAGCCGAGTGGGTAAGGGCGCTTGGCTGCGGGTTGGAGGTGGCGGGTTCGATTCCCGGCTTCGGCGGAGGACGGTAATTTTTCCACGCTTCTCTCTCCTCCAAACGGGCCCTAGGGTCTACCCAGCCCTCTATAGAATGGGTACCGGTTTTCTTTCCCGGGAGTTAAAGGCGGGCGAGCGACGGGCCGACCCCCCGTCCTCAACTTTGTCCCGTAGGTTCTGGACACTGGAGCCTACCCTCCAGCTGCATTGCACGGTCATCGGGGCCTGATCGCAACTTTAACTATTATCCTTATTATTATTACTATTCAAAATTACATGAAACAGTCAATAACAGAATTAAAAAGTATCATTGACTGGCATTATGCAGTTGATAATAGTTTCCACCAGATATCTGCACAGTATATATGTTGTCCTAGCAGTGCTGTTTATTGCAGTCCTGCAGGTGTTCAGAAAGCTTAGAAAAAGGTCATAAATTTTTTGAAATTGTTGCAAGTACTCATTCACAATGAGAACTACTGCAGTACATTTGGTCCATAATCGAGTAATTTCTATGGCAAGTACTTTGTCATCTTTTCTAGTTCTTTTTCTTTGACTGGGGTGTCTCCAGGTATTGCTATATCAATTATTGAAATGTTTTTGCTTTCTATCACTTGTTATATTATGCTCAATGTGCATTTGGATTCTAAAATCCCACAAAATCCTGACTCGTTCATTTTCTAACACCTTCTCTAAGTGATATTCCCATCACTTTTTGATACTGGTAAATTGTACTTTTTATACAACTACCAATAAATTAATTTTGTAACCTGGTTGTGTCTTCAGTGCTATCTTGCTACATTCATATATTAGATGGGATAGGGTTTCATCTTTTTCTTGGCAAAGTCGGCATTTAGAATTTTCACTAATATCCTGGATTTTAGCCTTCATAATGTTTGTTTGTAATGCATGTAAAAATTAGACCTACTATTTCTTTCTTGATGGTGGCCAGCTTCAGCCATGCCTAGGTTAAGTTGCTGTCACTGTTTCCTTCGATATTTTTTAGATAGTGTCGATATAGTGGTTTATTTTTTCAACTATTTAACTTATCGTCAGATTTCTGTTCTTAAAATGTTCTCATTTTTTACAGCCTTTAGTAGTTTTTCCATGATGACATAATCATATAAAACTTTTTTTCTTCAACAACCTGTTGAACCTGTAGTAATCCTCTGCCACTAATTTTCCTAGGTAAATATAATCTGCCTACATCTGTTTTTGAGTGTAGTACAAGATACATATTCATTAACCTCCGAGTTTTTCGATCTAATTTTTCTAATTCGCTTTGAGTTTAATCTATTATTCCAGCTGGATATCTAATTACTAGAATTGCCCAAGTATTTACGACTGTGATCATATTTTCCCCATTTAATTTTGATTTTAATACTTAGTGTATTCCCTTTATGTCAGTTCTTTAAACTTTGCATTCAGTATATTATCTGCTTCTAAAATTCCTTGAGATTTGTAACTTTCCTTATTTGATAATAATTTCGTGATACAGCCATTTTCAAGTTCTTTTCCCTCCAGGTTCTGTATTTTTCCACATTTCATTGAGAGAACTGCACATTGAGAGTTCAGCGGGGCTTTTTCCATGTAATTTCAAATTGTCGATACACAGTAGATGTTTCATTTTTCCAGCTTAATCGGAAATATGATAGTGGCTGTTGGTTTTATTCAAAATCATTGACAAGGGAATTAGATGTTAAACAGTAAAGGTGACAAAGAATCCCATAAAAAATGCCTCTTTTGATATTAACTTCTATTCCTATTTCTTCAGCATAATGCCATTAACACAGTTTTCCATTGTTTTATGTTTTCTTTTGAAAAATTGCTGAATGTTCTTACTAATTCCAAGCATTTCTAAGCAGCTATGTTCATCCATCTATGTGACAGTAAGTCAAACGCCTTATTGTAATCTATCTACGCCATATTGAGGTTTATTTTTCATCTTTTAAAATTCTGGAGTATCATTTTGTCAATAAGCAGTTGATCTTTTATGCCTCTTGACTTTTTGAAGTTTCTTTCTGTTTGATTGGATGCAAGTAGATACCCAGTAAATAATCATATATTAATCTTGCTAGTAATTATTATTTACCTTTCATTTTTCTAATTTACAGATAATATCACTGTCAGAAATGGCTGAAAATAGTGATGATGACAATAGTCTTCTGACCCCTCTTGTTCCATTAACAGAAGCATTGTCACTCAGGTAAACATTGAAACATTTAATTTAAGAATTCCATAAGTTTGGAACTCTTAAAACTTGAGAATTTGCAAAGAAATTAAGAATTTTGCTACTATAATATAAAAAGGATATTGAAGTAGTTGAAGACTGCTTTCTTGAATGTTTTAGTATTAGACAAAGTGAGCTTAAAATCTCCACCAATGATTAAAATAGTACTGCTGCTTAATTGCTCTCATTCTTACATAACTGATTAAATAACATGGTTGTGTAGAGCAGTAAGCAAACGTCACTAAGGTAACATGTTCTTACTAATCTTTTCTGCCTGCTAAAAAATATAGAGAACGTAGTTATTTACACATTGCCAGTCACTCAAAATAACAAAAAGATAAACTCTTCATATACCAGAAGAAACTTATTATTGCATTTTACTTGAAGTATCAGTATTAAGTTTGGAAAATAAAGTTTTGACTTTTACTCATTTTATATGTTATAATGATAGAATAGATCTACTTTCTATTCTCTAAGGTGATAATGGATAGTGTAACAAGCAGGTTAGGTAAATTAAATCAAACATAATAGAAGTTAACTTTAATTCTTAAAATTTGCTGTTCCTTTTATGAGCATTAAAGATAAATTTAGTTTTAATAGGGACTTTTTTTTAAAAGGATTTTCTATAATAGTTTTCTTTCATTCGTTGCAGTGATGTGCTTTCAGACACAGGTAAAGTAATAGATATTGTATCCGAGCCAGAATATTATAAAGACTCTTCAGAAGATGTAGCAGATAAGATTGATGCATTAAAATATTTAAAGCTTGAGTTTTTAAGCAATGAAATTGATGATGAACATAGTGACAAAAGCCCATTTGAAAAACTTGCCTTGACTATGGAATCACTAACTGATGACAAAGGAGTTCTGAAAAAGGTATGTTTTTCAAATTTTGAAACCTAAAAGATGACTTGCTTTTAAATAAAACTTTACATTCATAATTAATAAAAAATCTGACTTGTTAATATGTGATTATTCTTTACAGGTTTTAAATCCTGGAGTAGGTTGTATAGTTCCAGAAAGCTCTTTAATGCATGTGCATTACAATGCATATATAGAATATTGTGCAGAGCCATTTGATTCAACATATCTAAGAAAATCAAAACTGACATTAAGGTTTGTTAGTGTTTTTTGATTAATGTAAGAATGGTTACTTTTAAATGATTCTTATCATTTCAAGTATTGCAGAACTTTTAAGAAAGATACAAAATAAGGAAGGAAAGATACAAAAGAGGTAAAATTGAGAATTTCATAGTTTTCCATTTGTGCCTTGAGCTATCAATTTTTGCTAGTTTATCATATTTCAGTTTCTGCATATTAAACTCCCCCATACAAAAATGAATATAGCTTTGATATTTAAGTTAACTTGGAAAAATATAAGTGATAAACACTTGTTTGTCAGATTTGTTCCTATTTAAAATGAAATCAATTTACACGTAGTCCGTATTTAAACATTTTTCTTTTAAACTTCTAACGCTGAAATATTTTATGAAAGAATCTTCATCTGGTATGGACAATGCAAACACTTTAAATCATTTTTCCAGATTCTGGGCAACTAGTTAAAATCCATACTTCATAATGAAAGCTAAGCCATAAAAAGTTTGTAGATAACTTGAATTGAAGATAATCATCATTGTTGTGTAGTAGGGTGGGCCGAAAAAATTCAAAAATTTTTTTTCAAGTCGTAATACCACGGAAAGGTTGTGAATTGGGGAGATTAAAAAGGGATAAAAAAAGAAATAAAATCGGTTTATATCTTCCGTTTGCGCATGTGCTCTAAAGTTTGCCGAAAGTTGGAAAAAATTCACATTTTCACGATAATTTTTAACATTTTTAAATTAGCCTTTTCCCGAATGTAATAGCTCAAATTCTTATGTATTAGAACAACAGAAAATAATGTTTAAATATTATTTAAATCCATCAATATCTTCCGGTCGTCCATTGCCTTCAAAGTTAATGAAATTTTGAAAAAAAATTACAAATAAAGATAGATCACAGTTCAAAGAGAAAAAAATACTAACAACTTACATGTTTTTTTTTTTTTGTTTTTTTTTTTTATTTATTGAATACAAGCTTAAATGTTTAAAAACAAATTAATTTTAGACCATTATTAATATTTTTTTTATTGAAAAAACAAAGCTTTTCTGTGAAGAGTCATAAGTCCAAGAAACCGATTCTGACGTCTCCCATGTTGTAGACAGAATCAAAATAAGAAGAGAAAAACAAAATGTTAAGACTGAATTGTGTAGTAAATCTGACGAATTTCCACTACAAGGTCTCTATTTGGATGGGAGGAAGGACGACATGTTAGTGTTAGATCTAGCTCATTCGAAAAGGTTCCATAGAGTAAAAAAGGAACAGCATTACTCGCTCATTCAAGAACCTGGTTCGGTCTTCATTGGCCGTATTACTCCAACTACTGGAAGTTCTGAAGGTATTGTCACTTCTATTATTTCTTATCTGTCTGGTTGTGGTATTTCTCTTGAAAAATTAGTTATCATAGGATGTCATGGCACTGCTGTTAATACAGGTTTGAAAAACGGTCTGATTCGCCGAATCGAAATACATGTGGGGAAACCGTTACAATGGGCAGTTTGCCTTCTCCATTTCAATGAACTGCCATTCCGGCATCTGTTTCAATACCTAGAGGGTAAATCAACAGTTCCGAAATCTTTGAGAGGGCCAATCGGTGAAAAGCTAAGGGGCTGCGAAAAACGTCCAGTGATTGGCTTCAAGAGTATTGGCTGTCAGATCCCCACAATAGACAGAAGTATACTAAGTAAGGATCAGCGATACCTACTAGATATTTCGATGGCAATAAAGTCGGGAAACTGTAAAGAGGATCTGTACGAGATCCTGGTTCCTTGTCACATTCCAGGTGGTTGACATCAGCAAATCGAACTCTCAGATTGTACTTAAGTGAAGAAAGTCCCACGCCTGAACTTCAAGAAATTGTTGTATTTATTTTGAAGTCATACATGCCAATATGGTTTAGTATTAAAACAAGTAAATACTTTACAGAGGGACCAAAACTTGTGTACCAATCCATACAATCTTCAAGGTACCTAACTGAAGATTTATGTAATATTGTCGACCCTGTGATCGAAAGAAATTGCTTTTTCGCTCATCCAGAACATTTAATGTTAGCCATGACACAAGATAATACAAAACACATAAGAGACATCGGACTTCGACGAATTCTAAAGGCGAGACAGATAGATCAAAAAAGAAAAACTATCAGAACATTAATGCCGCCAAAACTAAATTTCAAGGCTCAACCCTACTCGGAAATAATTAACTGGATGGACTGTGATTTTTCTTCTCCCCCACTATTAAAAGATATCAGTGACCATGAGATTAAATCACATATTCAAAGTGACTCAGTTCCTAATTTGGATATAACATTCAAGACATTCCCAGTTCACACACAGGCAGTTGAACTATGTGTGAAACTCGGGACAGAAGCCTCAGGAAAAGTTTGCGGAGCTGAGTCCAGGGATGGTTTTATCAGAACGACTCTGCTGACAAGGTCAACCATGCCCAACTTCGCTCGTAAATCAGATTTCAAAGTACCTTCAGCTAAGAATGAGTGAAAACGGAGATGTTCAATTGTTCAACATGAGTTTCTTGGACTTACGACTCTTCACACAAAAACTGTTTTTTCAATAAAAAAATCTGTTTATAAATATTACTAATGGTTTAAAATAATTTGTTTTTAAACATTTAACCTTGCATTCAATAAAAAAAAAACCCAAAAAAACATGTAAGTTGTTAGTATTTTTTTCTCTTTGAACTGTGATCTATCTTTATTTGTAATTTTTTTTCAAAATTTCATTAACTTTGAAGGCAATGCGCGACCGGATGATATTGATGGATTTAAATAATATTTAAACAGTATTTTCTGTTGTTCTAATACATAAGAATTTGAGCTATTACATTCGGGAAGAGGCTAATTTAAAAATGTTAAAAATTATCGTAAAAATGTGAAATTTTTCCAACTTTCGATAAACTTTAGAGCACATGCGTGAACGGAAGATATAAACCGATTTTATTTCTTTTTTTATTCCTTTTTAGTCTCCCCAATTCGCAACTTTTCCGCGGTATTACGATTTGAAAAAAAAACTTCTGAATTTTTTCGGCCCACCCTATTGTGTAGTGGGATGAAAACTTCAGTCTAAAAATTTTAGCTCTATTTATGCTTTTTTTCCCTTAATAGATATGTTACATAGATAGGGATATAGACAGTTAAATAATTTAATCTTCTCATCTATTCATCTGCCAATTATTAAAAGCTTATCACTTTGCTCTCATAGTTATGTGTAAAGATCCAACGTGAAAAAATAAATTCCCATTCTTAAAATAAGAAAAGTAAATACAACAGTAATGGATTGATGCATTTATCCACAAAACTAAGCAAAGAAATGGGGGAGGGGAGATAAGAAACTAACAAACTACCATTAAAATAGTAAAACAAATCACACTACTATAATTTTTACAGAATGAGTGGATTCAATATCTGACTTAATTTATTGCCAATAAAACTGCATTAAATGAATAAAGATGCCTGACATACTAAACCTCCATTTCTATCACACCTACAACACCAAGTTGAACAAATCAGAACGTATTTTATAGTAATACAGTTGCAGTAATTTATCATTAAACTGTAATGAAGCGCTCCTATTTCTATAGATACAAATAGCATAGAAAAATAGAGAAGGACTTGCAGAAGCAGCCCATTTGAAACCTAATAAAGATTGTTGAAGGCCTCTCCTGAAGAATATAATGAAATGTCTGTTTGAACTTTGTAATAAGTATTTGAGAACAGCTGAATTTGATATAAGTAGCTCGTATAACAATTCATAGATTAATCAGTTTGTCTTTCCATAATTTTCCTTTTTTAAAATTTCTCATAAATGCTTTTAGAATAGCATATATTTAACTAGGGTTGCCTGAGAATCATAATGATGTTTAAAAAAAAAAAAAACTTACTGTATTATTAATAATTAAAAGTAATTTTCATTCTTTTTCTGAACTTCAATAAACGTTCTAGAGAGATATAACTAACATCTTATAAATAACTTCTTCAAAAAACACACAAACACCTATGGCAATATTTTGACTTATATTTTCAAAGCCTTATTCATGCCTTTGGGAAGGAGAACACGTCTCCTTATCCTAAAATGAAAAAAATAATAATACAGAGCAAGAATAACTTCTCAAACAAACAACTTATAACATGATATCATCACGTTCATACACAAGCCAAATTCATTGTTAAAAATTCTTCTATTATTTAAATTTAAAATAAGCAAATTTCTATTTTTTTTTTTTAAAAAAATAAGCAAATATCTATTATTTAAAAATTTAATGTCTTTTTAAAGTCTTTTAATGATATCTTCAATTTCTTAAACCATCTTCTTATATTTCTTATCTTGTTTGAGAAGTTATTCTTGTTCTGTATTATTATTTTTTTCATTTTAGGATAAGGAGACGTGTTCTCCTTTCCAAAGGCATGAATAAGGCTTTGAAAATATAAGTCGAAATATTGCCATACCCGGTAGGTGTTTGTGTGTTTTTTGAAGAAGTTATTTATAAGATGTTAGTTATGTTTAAATTTTTGGCATTTTAAGAAGATATAGTTCTAGAGAGATATTTAAAGAAGCATTGAATTGTGACAAATAAAGTTTAAGAATATATAAATTTTGAATACAAATGTTGAAAAAGACATTTATCTTATTTCATGATCAGTTTATGTCATTTATCATTACATTTCTGTTTCTTTTTTTTCTTTTTTTTTAACCTGCTGAAATTCTTTTGATGGAGACTTCATATTTTTTTTTTTTTTAAACAGACATAAATATAAAAACCTTTTTTTTTTTCCTTTTTTTTATAAGGTAGTGGAATTAATTATCTTGGCTAAAATTGCCTAAATCACTTGGGATTACAACAATTTATGAAATTATACATTTACACTGTCCAACCACATTATTAGGTATACCTACTAGTAGCGTGTTGGGCCTCCTTTAGCCCTCAAAACAGCCTGAATTTATCAAGGCATGGATTCCACAAAATGCTGGAAACATTGTTGAGGTATTGTGTATCATGCAGACATGAGTGTGTCACACAGTTCCTGAAGATTTGATGGAGGTGTAAGCCTGGAGCGAGCAGCCCTTTCCAGCTCATCCCACAAATTTTCAGTCTGGCTGAGATCCGGGGACTGAGCAGGCCACTGTAGCAAGGAAAAGTCATCGTCATGTTCCTCAAACCATGCCTTAGTGATGCGGGCTTTGTGCACCAGCGCATTATCCTGCTTGAAGTAGCCATCTGCATGAGGATAAACTGTTAACATGTACGGTTCCACTTGATCAGCTATGATGTTCAGGTATACTGCAGCATCCTGACGTACCTCCAGAGGTATCAGTGGACCCAACCTGTGCCAGGAAAACATCCCCTACACCACGACACTGCCCCCATCGGCTTGAAGAGTTGTTGTGAGACATAGTGGGTCCAGACATTCATGCGCACAGCTGAAGTGTACCTATTAAAGTGGCCTGACAGTGTATTAGTGCTTTGTAAAATGCAGCTTTATATACTTGTGCTAAGTATATCATTATCACAGGTGTACAGTTTCTGTAAAAATGTGATGTATTAAAAATGTGTTTCCATTGCTCATAGCTTTCCAGGTACTGTCTAATAACTGTAGAAACTATGAAATTCCCAGTATTACACTTTCATTTTAATTAAGTGGCATATAAGCAATAAAATTTCATTACTGTTAGAAATAAAAATGTATATTTGTATGTGATGTATATGAAATTCCATTTTATTTTTAAACACTGAATATACAGACGATGAGATTTCCACTGTATTTGTAGGGTGAAAGGCTTAAAACATTTGCATTTATATGCCCTTTTCTTCCAAAGTAAAAAAAAAAAAAAATGAACTCAAACTTTTATAATAGAAATTAATTTTCTTTTCCTTTTGTTTATTAGGTTGAACTCCAATACTCTTATTCCGGGTTTGCAAATAGGTATTGCTTCAATGAAACTTCACGAAAAATCTCAGTTTCTTATTGAACCATATTATGCTTATAGTTCTTTAGGATGTCCTCCCAGAGTTCCACCCAATGCTACAGTTTGTTTTGAAGTGGAATTGTTGCACTTTACTGAAAGTATTCTTGCTATTGAATCTATGGAAATCAATGAGGAAAACAGCAAAATGGACAGGTTCAAAGAATACATTAAACGCTGTAAAATTGAACATGCTGCTGGCAATGATCATTTTAAAGAGAATCGACTTGAAAAAGCATGTGAAAGGTAGGTTCCTTCATTACCTTTGAATTTAAAAGGATTAGAACCGATTCCCTTGCAACACTGAATAATTGTATTTGGATCATGTATCTCACTCTTTTATCAAAATTAGCGAAACACTGTAAAAAGGTTCTCACCCTAGGTTAAGACAGTCATAAAGCACTCTAATTAATCGTTGAGTTGAGCAGTGATGCTGTAAGGATACGGTTTTTATTATTATCTCGAAAAAGTTTCAAACCATGGGTTTCCCCAGCTAAGACAATATGGCGGGTCAAGGACCAAAGCATGTATTGCCAAGTGTACAAAAAAAAAAAAAAAAGGTTGGAAGAATAGTTAGGGTTGTGTGGTTGTGTCCATAAATTTCCGAATTATGCGTGTTATGTTGAGTACCACAGCCTTCTGGAGTTGTGCATAAGTGTTTTTATGAAGTCCTAGTGTGTTGAGGCTGTGGTGCAATGTGTTAGGCACCAGACCAGTAGCGGACAGGATGATGGGTACAACACGTACTCGGTCCTGCCTCCACTGCTTCTGGAGCTCGTGTGCTAGGTCTGTGTATTTACTTATCTTGTCTGCATGAGTTTTCTGCATGTTCTTGCTGATGGGAACTGCAATATCAATGAGATAGGTCTGTTTGTTGACCTTATCAACAAGTATAATGTCAGGTCTGTTGTGATGTATAGTTTTGTCTGTGTGAATGGGACGGTCCCAGTACTGCCTATGTGAGGGTGACTCTAGTACGCTTTGTAGTGTGTACTTGTAGTATGGGACCGTGTTCTTAATAAGTGAGTGGTTGTGTGCTAGCTGTTGATGAACGATCAACGCTACCTGGTTGTGTCGGTGGAGGTAGTCTGTTAGGGACAGAAGGGGACAGCCTGATATTATGTGGTCGATCGTCTCATGTGTAGTGTGGCATTTTATTATTATTATTATACAGCCTTCTGGAGTTGTGCATAAGTGTTTTTATGAAGTCCTAGTGTGCTGAGGCTGTGATGCAATGTGTGAGGCACCAGACCAGTAGCGGACAGGATGATGGGTACAACACGTACTCGGTCCTGCCTCCACTGCTCCTGGAGCTCGTGTGCTATTATTATTTAAATTATTATTATTATTATTATTTAAATCTTTATTGAAATAGTAAAACCCCTGAACCCACTGATTCAGTATCCACGATTTACCATGGTCCTTAAAAAAAAAAAATGGAAATTAAAGAAATAAAGGGTTCATAAATTTTCAAAATGAGTGCCATACAAGAACTTGCCTCCATTCTGTTTCTAGCATTCTCGCTGTTTGCTTTAGTTTCTGCTTTATCGTAGTATTCGTGTTCAAAAAGCCCTTATTTACCATAATAATGGCCCCACAGCATAAGAGTACTGAGACTGCTTCTAAGGCTAAGAGCAGCCATGATGTTCTTTCCATTAGTGAGAAAGTGAAGATTCTGGGCATAATTGAAATAGAAAAAAAAAATACACTTTATTATTACTTTAATGTTGTAGTGTCTTATTGTGCATAATTTATCAATTAAACTTTACCGTATTTATTTATGTTACACAAATATCATGTTATATATAGCATTCAGTATTTTTTGCAGTCTTGAGTAACCATGATAGGTCTTGGAACCTACTGTATTATGCTTAATGGAATACTGCCGCTTTGCTAACACATTATGTTATGTTTTTATTCACTTACCATAACCTTTTTGAAAGCTTTTTTTTTTTATAAGTAATTTTTTTATGATTTTATATATCTATGAAGATCTTTTAGATGCTGTTATTGATGCTAACAGCAAAAGTCCTACAACAAAAGTCCTACAAAATCAAATTTTAAGGAACGAGAAAACAGTATCTTTTCACAATTGGATTCATACTTATGACAAAAACGAATAGATCTGTAAAACATTGTACACGTATCTAAATTTGAAAAAAAGAAAAATAAATTGATGCAATGATTGAGCTAAAGATAAAGTCAAACTTGTTCTTTTCTTGATCTATAGAAGAGTAAAATATGCACAAGTCCATTACTCCAGTTATGAATTTTAAGTTAAAACAGCTGTTTAGTGTTCTATGTTAATTATTAATATACTTAAAATATTAATATGGAGATTTCCTCGTTTTCTTTCTTTCTTCTATCCTCTTTCTATATTCTATTTTTTTAAATATATTTAGTCTGCAAGAATAAACAGGAAAATAAACATAAAACCAAAATTAAAACGAAGTTGTTATTTTGAAACTAGAATTGCAAAAAAATATTTCTCAGTCTGATAATAATAATAGTAATTTAATATCAAACAGTTGTAATGTGACTCTCAACTAATTAATATGTTTTGCTATCAAAAATAGTATCATAGAATCAAAATTATAGAACTTTATTACTTGGGTTTTAATCTACTGACTTTGTTGGCTCCTGTACCAGCTGACTCCAAAGCTAGTTTCTGATTGGTTCAAATGGGACTTTATGCTTTTTTATTCCAGATGTGAATGCGTGAGAGGTATTTGTTCCTCTTAGAACTGGGAACTGTGAAGGCTTTTTAAAAAACTGACATCAAATTTTGGAAAAGTGAACTTGTGCATATTTTTCACTAGCCTCTTCATTTGTAGAAACAATTGGATCAAAGAAAATAACTAGAATTTTCCGAGTCCAGGGAATTAAACATATGTCTGATTTTTTTTTTTATAATTTCTTGAATTATTTATTACCCTAATTATAGAGAACTTAATCGGATTACTTATCATTATTTCATTTCATTTCAGATATAAGAAAGCTGTCAATTTGCTAGAGAAGATGTCTTTACCTAATGAAGAGGGTGAAATTGTATGGAAACATCTTCTTCTTAAATTATATTCAAATCTTTCACTAGTCTATGAAAGATTAGGAAATAATAATAGAGTCTGCTCTTATAGTCATGCAGCATTAAGGCTAGATGACAAAAACGCAAAAGCATTATTTAGGTAAGGAACTTCATGAAAAGTCATATTAATTTAATTACTTTATCATTTTTTCAGAGAAATCATATGTTACTGTTCCTTTAGTTCATGTTAGAAGCTGACCAGATGTATTGCTTGCATTACTGTCTGCTTCCTCCCATGTACAATATATAGAGTTATTTTTCTATTGTTGTATTTGCATTGACTTTATCACCCATCACTTTTTCTCTGGTTGAGTTTTTTTACTGTTATTATTTCTTGCCATTTCAGCTTATGGCTCTCCATTAAAGTTAAGTAAATAAGAAATTCGGGAACATAATAAAATGCATGTGTCCTTTTTTATTTTGAAATTTTAAAGTTATTTTGTTCTGGCTGTCGTATATTTTAGTCCTGAAAACATGACATAATTAGCTTATATAATAGGGCTGTGGAGTCGATACATAAAATCTTCGACTATGACTCCTTTTTTGTATATATATCAATATAGAAAATAAATAAATAAATAAATGCATCACATGCTTTTTCACAATCATCATCTTCTATAATACACTGACATACAGAATGTTTCCCTAACTTTTCTGTTGTTATTGTACAGTGTTCAAAAACATCCAACTTTGTTGACACTTTTTTTGCCATTGTGAAGTTTTTCATGGGATGTCACTTTCATTAATATAAATATCATAAAATATCATATGTTTTGAAAGAAGAACTTAAATTTAAATATAATCTGAAAAATTTAAGTTAATCAAATTATTGTCTATGAAATAGGAAATTTTAACATATTATTTATATTATAATTTCAATTGACTCGACTCTGACTCCGACTCCATTAATCCAAGAATTGCTTCCGAATCTGATTTCGACTCCACAGCCCTGGTATACAACAATGAGAATATGTCATATTTTTACCTGGGGTATTTTCATGGATTTTCCCCCCAGACGATAGCAATGGACTCAACCCTAACCCGATTCATTGGTTAATGCCTCTGGAGGTAGTAGGGCACTCTGAAGCGAGAGAGAGGCATGAAGTTGTAATAAAAGGAGGAGGTTCTGTGAAATAGGGAGAGTGGGGCAGGAGCCGTAAGGAGAAGGAGCTGTGTGCCATCGTCGAGGAAAGCCAGTTTGCCTCCCCGCAGTTGGAGAGAGCAAGCCCGACAGACTCGAGGAGAGTCTGCGGCGAAGAAGCTGTTTGCCATCGCCGAAGAAAGCCAGTTCGCTTCCTTGTCGTTGGAGATGAATAGTTACAATGTAGACCACCCGATCTCAAGACACCCCTACCCCTTGCTGAACATTAATATTGACAATAAATCTGTGCGGCAACAGTATCAATTAAAAAATATGAGAACACGGTTTATAGATGCATAACATGCACAATACATCACCGCTGAAGTATAGCTGTATTGTCAAAGTAGAAAGTGTCTTTTCGTTTTATGATTTGTTATAAATTATTGCTTTTTAAGCAAAACCTTTTGTCCAAATTATTGAATTTACATTTAAATCAAATCATCTTAACTGTACAGTAATAATTAATAAATAAAAACTTCACAATTTCTCCTCAGTTGCCTATTAAATTATTTATGTCAATTATTTAAATAAAATTGAATATAATTAAAAAGTGCATTATATTTATTTATCTAACTAAAATTTTGTCTTTTTTTTTTCTGTTAAGACTTGGACGAGCACAATTAAAAATTGGAGAATTTAAATTGGCACGGCATTACTTAAAAAGGGCAGAGAGATTAGAACCATTCAATGCAGACATTCAAAAGGAGCTCGAGCGTCTCGCAAAGAAAAGACAAACACTGTATGAGAATGAAAGAGAGATGTGTAAAAAAATGTTTGAAGAACCCCATAAAAATTAGGAGGCTGAAAAAAAAAACTGCATAATAATTCTAATGTAAGTAGTTTCCAAATTAATTTTATTTTTATTTATATGAATACATGATATTATTGTAAATACGTTGTTGTCATTGTTTGCAAATAGCATCAATTATAGATGATAAATGGTTGTTTCTGCATCTGTCCATCTATTCCTAAAGACTCCTGTCAAGCAAATAAACAGTCGGCCCCTTTCTTCAAAATCAGCAAGAAAAAACAGTTTTTGTTTTTTTGTTTTTTCTTTTCTTTTCTTTGTTTTTTTTTTCCTCTATATACAAGTATTATTATTATAAGCCTTGAACTTCCTAATAAATTCAACTGGATGAAAATTGAAATAAACCAAATGGAGTCAATACTCCATTTAATTTAGCCTATTTTAATCTCGCTTCCCTTTCCTTGCTCTTCCCCGTTGTGAAGGGTGCTAACTAGACCATTTTTTTTTCATAGGGGCAGAAAAAGGTTAAAATGGGGATCCCATCATCCGACTCAGAATCGCACGTTCAATCAGGAATTCCATGCTCTATGTTACTTTTTTTTTTTAGACCGAATTTGACTTAGAAAAACATTTTGATGTTCTTTCTTTATAGGCCTATTTTTCCAGTACTTTATGATTTACCCTGTTTAAATAAACCCAATGGAGTCAATACTCCATTTAATTTAGCCTATTCTAATCTCGATTCCCTTTCCTTGCTCTTCCCCGTTGTGAAGAGTGCAAACTAGACCATTTTTTTTTCATAGGGGCAGAAAAAGGTTAAAATGGGGATCCCATCATCCGACTCAGAATCGCAAGTTCGATCAGGAATTCCATGCTCTATTTTACTTTTTTTTTTTAGACCGAATTTGACTTAGAAAAACATTTTGATGTTCTTTCTTTATAGGCCTATTTTTCCAGTACTTTATGATTTACCCTGTATATATATATAATCACAATAATAGTTTATTTAGAGTTTATATGTAAATACTTAATGTATAGATTAGATAATCATGTAAAGTCATCTGCATGTGAAAACAAAATTTCCTGTTGCTAAGGCTACCTAGAATTACCAGATCTTCACATGACAGTTGTACAGAAGAGAAGTTGGACTTATTTGCATGTAGTACTCAGAAGCCTGGGCAAAACATTGAAAAGACCTCTTTCAATATATTAGGTAATCAGGCATTACTTTTAAACAGAGCCTTCTATTCTTCCATTTCATGACGTATTTGAATATTACCAACAGACTACAATTTAAAGAATTTGCTGTTTTCAAATAAAACCCAAATTGTTGAATGTTCTTTTATTTACAATAATAAGAAATGAGAAGATGGTACCACAGCCAACAATAAAAGGTTTTCACAAAGTGAAAAGAAACAATTAACAGACCAAGAAATTTAAGCAAATGAAATAACTTAGTTATTTTTTTTTTTTTACATTCAAGATTATTGATATTTTAATTACAACCTCCTCTCTTAATCAAAGTTTTGAAGAGAGGAACTCCTTCATTATCAATGTATATACACTAGCTCACTTTTATGGAGGGAGTATTTAATTTATAGACTTCTATATCAATTAAAATTCAGATACTGAATGGATCTAATGTATTGTGATGAGTTATTAAATTATCTGGGTTCAAACCATTAGGTTTCTTTTATTCTAAGAAAATATTTATAAGGTTTTACTGATGATGCTAATGAGTAGTGATGAAAAAATAATTGTTAAACTATACATAGATTTAATACTATTGATTTATTTCCTATAAATTCTAGTATTGTAGTGCAGAGTAGTATTACTCTTGCTTTTAACAACTTTTAATTCATATATATTATTAGAAAGAAAAAAAAATACGAAATTTATTTGTCTGAACCATTTATATATTTTCTTTATTAGTGATGTGGCAAACTACACATAGTCCTCTTAAAATAGTTAAAAGGTCTCAATGGATGCAAGATGTATTGCTTTCCCAGTTGTGCCATTGGGACAATTTGGAATGCAGGGATCATTTTATTTCTTGGAAAGAACTCTTTTCTGATGTTGAAAGCTGTTTTGAGTAGAAACAATGAAAGAACGTGCCTGTTTCCTACTGAAGGTTGAATCCATATCTCTTGTCTATAGTGGTGAATCCTCCATGTAAGCAATACTTAAATTTAAAAAGCAAAGAACAGAATAAAGTATTTATTAAGAAAAATTTTGTTTAACAAACTGAACAAAGGTGAAAGCAAATTGTTTATGTTCCTTTTACATTTCTGGAGCTCAAGAAGTAGTGTATTTTTTTTTTTTTTTTTTTTCATGAAACTTAAAAATCTTTTTTAAATGCTGAATAGTTTAACCTGGTCACTGTATAAGTGTTCATCGAATTACTTACAATGTGCCGATAGTGGTCATTGACTATTTATTGCTACCTGTAGCTTCTCACCTGTTCTGTAAGTAGTCTTTGTAAGTGTTTTCTGAACAGCACAGCAGGACTTCCCGAATTCAAGTATTTATCTAATGCTTCAACAAAGATATAACTAAATCTTGCAGAATAAGAGAAGTAGGGAAATATAATTATTAAATATGGAGTGAAAATTTATACAAAATTTGAAGATGTTGACTTTCTGTTTTCTTTTCTTCAATCTTAAATCTCAACTATTGTATTAAAAGAATTGAGCATTTCAAAACATATTTTGACCAGTTTTCATAATGTATGGTTCATTTCTTTTCTTTTAATTTTTTGTTTTTAAACTTTTTAAATTACTCTAGATTTTTTTTTTTTTTTATCTGAGGAATGGGGGTGGATTATTGGAAATGACTTACAAATTTTATTGAGGCATGCCTCGTCATTTGACAGAAGCGTGTAAACCATTCTAACCAAGCTACTGGATCTGTTCTCTTCTGGTCTTAATTTATTTGCATCTTTGTCATTCTTGATCTCTGCTTATGCAATAATAAATATTTACTTGAAAGTGATGGCTTTATTAATCTTAATGGCTATCCTGAATTGCACCATACAATCTAACTTATCAACCAGTTGTCTTTCATTAATGCATTCCACCTACTTGAATTTTTTTATTATTTGGAAAGATTGCGCAAATAGATACATGTCCAACATTCTCTGTCGAAAAATAAGATTTAAAGTAGTAGAATTCCAAGATATAATTTTTTTTCACAAACAAATTCAAGAAGCTTTTCAAAGGAAATTAGTTTAAAAGTTTATCATAAAATTATACAGCAGGCATATATTTATCACATCACTATTAAAAACATAAAACAACTTAGTCACACAGTGAATAGAAATACTGAATTAATATAATTCTCTGAATTGATGTAGCTAAAATGTTAAAGTGATTGGGAGTTCATACATCTTAAATGGAGTCTGTTCTGTGATGTCTTTTGTTTTTCCCTATTTGTTTCAGAGATGTGCACAGTTTTAATTTCAATCAAGTTCCTCAATATCGTCTTTTGAACATCCTCAGTTCCTAAGTTTTACTGTCACCCAAAAGCACTGGTACACCAAAGTATGTCAAATACAAAGTCATTTGCTAACTCAAGCTTTCCGTCTGTAGTCTCACCAGAGTATCACAGTCTTCCATGATATGGTGACTTACTAAATAAATCCTGAGCACTGCCAGGATTGAGTGAGTTTGTTTCAGGGATGGTAACTATAATGAAGGTGTGCTGTTTGGAAATCCAGTGCTGTCATATAATATCACACAAATTCACACTGCAGACAACCAATTCTAATATCATTTGTAGATGTACGTAGTATGGAAAAAGAGCATTAACCAGCAAATAATCAAAACTGTGGAACTAGCTTTTATAATGTTTGCCCAACTGAAGAACGGACAGTAAGGGCACTGATAGGAACCACAAACTTCACAAATGTTCAGTGAGAAAAGAGTATATGTTCTGAACATAGTCTCGTTATAATATTCTACAAAGAAAGAAAAAGTATGTTTGTCAGTTTGTTTCAAAAAAAAACAATAAATAAATAAATAAATAAACGGAAATTGATTTGCAGTATTTTAAATAATGAATCTTCAAATACTTAAATTATTATTAATTTTAAATACAGTGAAACCTCTCTGAGCGGCCACCCCACAGTATCGAGAATATTTGGCCGCTCAGAGGGGGTGGCCGCTCTGAAGGGTTTTATTTACTGATATAAGATAATTGCTAAAATGCATAATATAAACAAGTCTGACATATATTTCTTATTTCAAATGAAATTTAAAACTTATCTAAAGAGAAAATAGTACAGTACTTTATTTCATGCTTTCTTACATTTTTTTAAAAAAGGCTACAATTTGTGTCTGTTTTAAGTTTTTACTTTTCTGTATAACAACCATTTTTTCAAGTTTGTTTTTTACTTTAAAAAGCAGATCTCTAACCGATTCGTTTGCAACCGCTTCGGAATTTTCGATAATTTCATCGATTTTTTCACCTCTGGCATCTTCCGATTTTTGCATCATGCTCTTACTAGGCAAAGAGCGAAAAAAGAGTGCTGTTTCGTACATGTTAAATATGTCCCTGTCATCATATCCAGCCAAAATCAGTTTTTCCGCTCAAAATTAAAGCATGGAGTGAGTAGAATTTCCCGAAAAATGAAATGGGCGATCCCACTCGGTGGCCGTTTAGAGGGGGTCGGATGGCCGCTGATACAGGTTATGTTAACATTAGGTCTATGAGTCGAAAAATCCGTGCCATGAAAAATTGGCCGTTTAGAAGGGTTGCCGCTATGCAGGGGTGGCCGCTCGGAGAAGTTTCACTGTACTTATTATTTTACATAATAATATTAGAATGCTTTTATTAAATCTTTTATTAAAGATGAAATACTCAACCAACAGTATCCTTTTGAAACTTACCTGGTGCGTAATAATCATAAACACGAGCTTTCAAATACTGACTCATGTTTGCCACAGGATACCAGCGTTGCAGAGTAAAATCAATACATGTCATTTGATCATCAAGCTAGAAAAAATTAATTCAAAATTAGCTTGTTATTACTTAGGTTAATCATTTTATAAAATCTACTTTTCTCTGAATACATTGCCCTAAGTATGGCAAACTAACAGTATATTTCATATTTCGATTGGGGTCATTGTTGACCATCCACGGTACACTTGTTACTCCGTCTAAATATTAGATATATACCATAATTTTAAGTTATAAATATCGTCTGTAAATATGGATGTTTTAAATCAATAAAAGTCAGGATATAAAAAAAAATGAAACAATTAAGAGTTGTATTCTAAGTAATAAGGTAAATTAATCAATAAAATAAAAACCTTAATAAGCAGGTTAAGACTAATAATTATTACTTACAACTTTCATTGAAGTCGCACATTGTCGGCATTTTCTGGACAATCTTCATAAAATGTACAAAACTCTCTTAGCTTTACACTAGCTTTCTTGATGCCTAATTCCTTTTGAATTTTTTGTAATTTAAAATACCTCTTATCATATTAATTCTTGCCATCCCTTCATATTTCCCCTTTTTTTGTGATGAGCTATACTACTACTAATTCTATTTATTAAAGCCATCATATACCATCATCCATCCATAGTATTCTGTCCGGAGACAGGTCAACATTCTATGGAATTCCCAGAACCACCTGGGAAAAGAAACTGAAGTGGGTTCCCGTGGCTTTCCTCAGGAAGCCATTATGGTAAGGCTTCAGACCGAAGAGAAAGTGAAAAAGAGGCTGACAAACACAGGAAAGGAAATGGAAACAACCAAGCCACGCCCGGGATTCAAACCCAGGTTCCAACACAACGTCGGCACGGCAGACCGCCACCCAATTCGCACGGCCATACCGGAACGGCATATACTACCAGTGGTATACTAAAAAAATTGGGTTAAACAATTTTTTTTTTACACTAAACAAACTTTCCAACATTGTTGCCAATGTATTAATGAGAAATCAAAATTCCTGAAAACTAAAAGATACAATATGGATTCTGTTTAGCAAATTACTCACATATCTGAAATAAAATATGATGGTGCTTGGATTAATTTTTGCACGCTGTAATTTTGGAACCCGTCTCGATTTTACATATTCATTGAGTACTTCTTGATACAAATAATATCCTGTGGGGAGTTGTAATTCTAAAATTGCCATTCCACTAGCAGGTGCCTCTTGGAGTAATGTCCACCTGTAAACAATGAAGGCTTTATTAACAATAATATATATACAGGGCTTTACTATCATAAATTCTGTATTATAAAATGATGTAATGAAAAGATGTTTCTTATAATATTCCCTTGAAATTTGATAAATTGTCCTAATATCTTAAGATCTTTACATTATCGCAGGAAAAATAGCTTGATTACAAGTAGCATTAGGAATAAAAAATCGATAAACTGGGTTGAAAAAAAAGCATGTAATTATTTCACTCACTTGTTACTTTTTAAGATTAGTTATGACTAACGTTCAATCATTATTTCACGTAAGCTTATTAATTTTGAGAGACATAACCTTTTGCTGAAAAAAATATATAGGAATTTATGAGTTCACTACTTTAGAAGTAAAATTTATTTAAAACCAAGAGAGGTTTAGCTGAAGTAAAATGATATAAATTAAAATATTTGTAATTTTCTTTTTCTGTATCTATCCACTTAAAGATATGATCAATTTACAGTTTTATGACTTATTTTAAATTTTGCTAATAATCAAGAGTCAGTTTTTCTTGCTCTTTAAAATTATCCTCTTGTTTTGGGAAATCATTATATGGACTTGTCAATGTAAATTGCCGTTCTATATTTAAATGGTTATCATCCCATTTATCCTACTTTTTTTTTTTCAAAAATTAACATTTTTCATTTTATATTTTTTTTTGTATGTGTGCATGTGATTCCAGCATTCTTTTTTACTGTTTTGGTTTTGTGATCAATTAATCATACGGAAAGAACATTAGAATATAAAAATCAAAGGTCTCTTTTTTGATTATATTTGGAGCTTTTTAATTAAACAATATTTAAATATTATCTGTTTCTTTTGGTGATCCTTGAAATTTCCTAGCTATCTAAATACATATAATAATCTTTTATAGGATAAAGTTTTGAGAATATTTTGTTTTGATAATTGCAAGAAACTGTCTTGCAATTATAGAAACAAAATACTTTTGATTTATTCATTATATACCTCATTCAATACCAAGTGAAAATACTTGCTAGCATTGAAGACATTTTTATTTTTATTTCATTCCTGTTTTATTCTTTTTACATTAATATATATATATTTTTTAAATTAATAGCAAATTATTTATCTATCATTTTTTACCTTTGGCAGGATCTGATTTGAATGATGGAAGAATTTTTGCCAGAGAAGTGAGATTTTAGTAGAAGATCAAAAGCATGCATTGGAGGTTGAATAATAAGGAAATCCTGGTCAACACCATATTGGACATCAAGTTGTAAAACAGCTAAACCAGATCCACGTGCAGCTATATTTATATGGCCCCAAACATTCCCAATCTAAAAGCAAAATACATTTATTATAAATAAATAAAAAAATCACAGCTTTTTTTTTTTTTTCTTAAAAGAATTTATCTTATCAATAATAAGGTTACCATTGTAATGATTATAATTATAATCTTACGTTATAAGAATCTCAGTTAAAAAAGGAGGCATAATAGATAAAAGAAACATTTTTTTTAAATGTTTCCCCCTCATCTACTGTTGTTTGATATGTAAGAATATGAATACAGCTTCTTCACTTTTAAGTGATAAGCATACAACAAAGTAGATCACTGAAGACTGATGGGAAATGAGTTAGTTGTAAGAGAAGTTTGTTTTGTTCAAACACCAAATGACAAAGGAAATGAGATCAATTAAATTCTGATGGATCCTGATGTTGAAGATATCACACAAATAACTGATAGACATTTCCATTTAAATACAATGAAACTTGGATAATTCGAAATTCTGGATAATTCGAATTTTTTGCTCAGTTCCTAGAATTCTGTATTAGAATAATGTTAAAAAATCGTGGATAATTCGAATTTTTCGTACGGTTGTCCTTAAAATATTACGGTAAAAATTGTTCCTGAGACTTTTCACAGCTAAGGTGCATTATTTATTTTAACGGACTTTCTAAGGAAAACAAAAGCGAGGGTTGGAATGTCACTATATGGGGATTTCCGAGGATTTTTATGTTACTCTCTCCTATGACTCAAAGATTGCATTCAATGAAGCAATTAAAAATATCTGCCTTTTTTTTTTTTTTTTTAAAGTGATGAATAATTAAGCTAGTAAAAAATGCTTGATTTAATGAAAAAAAATGTAGCAGTATTCTTAGATAAAGTTAGTGTTAAATCTTTGATCGTGGAGTTAATCTTTTTTATTTATCTCTTCTGTTTGAGAGAATATATGTAATTTGAATTTTTGGATATTTCGAACTTTTTCTCTGGTCCCTTCAATTTCGAATTATCCAAGTTTGACTGTATTTTACTTTACTCCAAAACAAATATATATACACCAGAAATGACCAATATTTCGTCTTTCCAATCGAAAGACTTTTTTGAGGTCTCTGTATAATGAAACTAAAACATTAAAATAAATAACTAAGAGAGGAGAAAGAAAAGAATCTTTTTCTCTCTCTGACCATTATGAAATATAACAAACAGTCCTCACTCTACATTGTGTCTTTGTTACAAAATAATAAATAACATTAAACAAATGATTAACAATAAAACAATAG
>JAFIDM010000003.1:44713500-44733547 GCA_023159025.1 Thereuonema tuberculata
CTATTGTTTTATTGTTAATCATTTGTTTAATGTTATTTATTATTTTGAAACAAAGACACGTAGTGTGAGAACTGTTTGTTATATTTCGTAATGGTTAGAGAGAGAAAAAGTTCTTTTCTTTCTCCTCTCTTAGTTATTTATTTTAATATATTTTAGTTTCATTATACAGAGACCTCGAAAAAGTCTTTCGATTGGAAAGATGAAATATTGGTCATTTCTGGTGTATATATATTTGTTTTGGAGTAAAGTAAAATATTTGAAAATGATATATTTTTCAACACACTTGCTTCTAATAGTTGGAAGGGTTTAATTTGTAGAAGCAAGCCTCATTAGCAGTTAAAAGTAGCACTCAAATACCAAATACGATTTCCATTGCACAACAAACTCAAACAGTGATGTGGGGTAAATTGAATGTCCATGACATTGCTGTAATCAGTAAAATGTTATTTGTTTGTTTGTTTTTATACGAATGTTCAAGCTGATAATGACTTTTTTCCCCAATCCATGATAATACTACAATTTGCATGGCCATAATAAAGTAAGTATTTTAGCATTTTATTATTATTTTGCTTCCATCATATCAGCTGTGATGAGATTATTTTTTTTATAAAGATTATAATGAATAAACAATTGTTGTAAATAAATGAAGGTTGCATAATATTTATTTTGAAATATTCACAAAAAAAAGGAATCCTTTCACATCCTTTTTTTATTAAACAAATTATAGGTGGGAAGGTAAAAAGATATCAAAAAAAGAAAAACTGACTTGTTTGAAGCTTTTGCTCTTAAATCTTTGAATCAGTATTTCCTTAATTTAAAGGTTCTTAAAGAAAAATAAAAAAACTTTGGGCATTTACTCTTGCCTCAGGGTCATATATAATAGGCCTAATGAAAATTCGATTTTATTTTTAGAAGATAAGAATTAAAGAACGTATTGGAAAAACTTCATCTATAAATTTGCTTTTAGAATGTAAAAATATTCTTGACACTTAAACCCAGGGGGCTACTGCATTGCAGGTAAGAATTACTGCAGAGCATTTGAACCTTTTTTAATCTGGCCAAGAAGAAATTACAGTTCAAAAAATGTTTCATCTTTTTATCAATAAAAGTTTCTTATTACTCCAAACAGAAACTCTAATCTTAGACATTTTAACAAAGAATCTATAAGAGCTGTCGTAATAAATAAGACGAAGCAAACAGTAAATTACTTAGGTAAAGGTTTTAAGAATATCTATATAGTAAACCAGACACAAGGTTGTCTTTGTCAAGTATTTGGCAGAACACAATCCAACACTTGTGATAATAACTGAAGAATGGACTAACTGAAACATTAAAATTATCTCCGCCTCCCAAAATGAAAAAGAAAACTTTAAATCAAAGTTTATGATGTAAGATTCAGACATTATTGTAAAAGTAATGTAAGTAAATGCAGTAAAAGCAATGGTGTCATTTCAGATTGTGTTGGGGGGGGGGGGGGGCAAGATTTTTTAAAGAAGACCGTATAGGTTATATCGTTATAGGGTGGAGTACCATCTCCCTGTTCCTCTGAAATGAACTATTTTCCATAGATTCTTATCATATGTATATATATATACATACTTAATTTACTCATATTTTTTCTTTAGTCGTACTACTCAATTATTATTATTATTTTTTTTAATCTTAAACTCAGGTGGGATCAATTGCCCTACTTTGCCCTCCCTAAATGACTCCCTTGAATAAAAGTATAAGTTTTTTACATTATTGAAGTTAAAATATATTGAAAATTTTCTATTCTTACATTAAAAGTAATTTAAAGTAACTCTTACCTCGATTCTTTTCATTTTGGCAAGGTTTTCTTCGAAAATGTGGATATATTCAGTTTTCTCAGGTACTGATGAAGCTTCAATTTCCACATGCATATTTGCAATATCTCTTAATCTGGCACGAAATGAATATTCAGTAAGAGCTTGCATAGCGATTAAAGTATCCTAAAAAAAATATATCAATATATATAGTTTGAAAAATAATAATAAAATCCTATTAAAAAAATTTGCATAATTACTAGAAGAATAGCCAGCATAGTTGTTGTTTTTGTTTGTTTTTTTGTTTAGTTGAAAGATGCCAGCTAGTCTTTTTTTTTTTTGGATAGGCTAAGTTAAGTTCAGTTAAGGTTAAGGAAATCAAAGTGGTAAACATCTTAACTTCTATCTATTATTTGGTTATAGGCAAATGAACATTAATGTTTTGTTCTATGCAAAACTGCTATGGTTTTTTTGATGGATGGTGTTAAGGTTAAGGTGAAACTGATTAATTAAATGGGACCTTGTGTTTCTGCTTATGAAAATGGGGCTTTACTTTTATATAAAGCACTTAACAGAATCTTACAAGCTCATGGTTGCCTAAGATTTTTGCACAACCAAGAACTACTACTGATTACACCGGTCGGCAATGATTTTGTTAAATGGATAATTTTGGCTGATTCTTGTGTATTTTCTGACGCTAATTCCAAAAACAAGGTCAAAATTTATCCTATAGGCTCTACTTAATTGTAATCGATATACTTAATTTTGAAAAATTATAGATTTTTGCTCAAAACAGCCTTTTTGTCTGGCTCTTTTTCTTCAATTTTTCAAATTATTTATTTTTGTTTCAAGCCTTCTATAATGATCAAAAAATCATGGTAAATGGAGTGGCTATTCCCTAAGAAGCATTTAAGTCTAATCAGAAAAGAAAATAGAAGAATCTGCAGTGTATGACTAATACCAGCTGAAAAAGAATGGCACTACACCGGAAATGTGGAAAACCAATTAGTTCAAGGTAATTAATTCAAGATAAGAAAATCTTGCATGGTGTGACTTACTCGAGCTTCAAAAAATGCTTCATAATTGTATAAATCACCCAAACAATTTGTAATGTGTGTGGTGAATTAACTTTCAAATCTCAAAGAAGAAGCATTACTCCATTGGTGAGGAAAAATTACAAGCTGTATTTTAGATGTAAAATTGGAGATTGCGACAATCTTGGGGCCCCTATATCTGTTGGGGGGCTTGTGTTATTTTGCTTAGTAGTTGACTAAATGGAAAATCTACTCACATGCCATTTGCAGTTCCCAAGTTATGGAGAAAACCAAAGGACCGCTGTATCACAAAAGTCAGCAGAATCAGAAGCACGATTAAGAATTTAGTTAAATATCCTATAGGTGGTTCATTATATCTGTGGAGGCACTTGACAGCTTCATATAGTGAACAACTGCACATTTGCTGCTCCATAGAGTTTCCGTTTACTGGTTTTGAAATGACAGCTGCTGACAATAGATCTTGGTTCATTTGTGTTAACAAAATCTTGGAAAATCAATCTAGAGGAATCATTTGGAATGTTTATTGCTATTTCAAGTCATCGGATCATCATTTGACCAAAGAGAATCTCTATCATAAAAAGGGTTGTTGCAACAGATGTTTCATCTCATTCAGTGCTCAATATTGTTAAAGAAGCCGAAGCCTCGCTTACCAGTAAGCTTAGCCCAGGGAAGAAAAGAAAGCAAGAAATTGCACATGCCTAAAACAAACTTTTTATGAAATTAAGAAAAATATTGTAAAAACCCACAAAAATAATAGACATAAAACATTGTTGACAAATACAATGTAAACAATCGTGGCAGCCCCGATTCCATAAGTTCCAGAAGTGACCAAGCAATAACTAGTGAAGAAATGAAATGATAACGATTGGCTTGCTGTGATCATGTGCCTCCACAGAAATAGTGAATGGACTATAATATTCCTTCAGCCATCGACCTGTTCTACAGTACACAGCTACCAATTCAAGTGCCACCAGAAGAATGGAATTTTGATACAGAAGAAGATGGTGATGATGCAGAGTTCCAGACTGACCAAGGAGGTGATGAAGAAGAAAAGGGGCCCAGATTTCCTAGAAAAGAAACAGAACCTCACAAAATTAACCAGGCAGAACTTAATGATCTGATCCATGATTGGAATTTGTCTCAAATACATGCAGAGTTTTTGGCTTCAAGACTGAAAGGCTGGAATCTCCTTAAAAAAAAAGGATCTAAAATGTTATTTCCGTTAAAGGCAGTAGGAATTAGAACAGCTGTTCTCCATGCAAGATGACTTAGTGTACTGCAATAATGTGGATTCTTTTCTGTTGAATTAGGATAGCAACAGAATCCCGAGGAATGGAGACTTCTTATAGCTTCTTCAAAAACAAGTTTGAAAACCATCCTCCTTCATAATGGAAATGAGAATCTCTGTCGATCCTCTTTGTTTATGCAGCAGACATGAAGGAATCATCTAACAATATGAAATTTCTACTGACACTGATACAGTATGAGAAGTATTCTTAGCACATTTGTAGAGATTAAAAATGATAGTTCTTGTACTAGGATTTCAGCTTGGATATACGAAGTTCTATTACTTTTTATGTGAGTGCGAAGTAGGGACAGGAAAAAACACTTTATCAAAAAGTAAGTGTCCAAACAGAAAAAAGCACCTGACACCTGGAAAGAAGAATGGTTGTTTATCAGCCTCTTGTGAACCACGAGAAAGTGTACCTTTCAACATTGCATAACAACTTGATTTGATGAAGAACTTCGTCAAAGTGATGGATTGCATAGGCCAATGTATTCTTTTCCTAAAGAGCAAGTTTCCTAGAAGTAGTAATGCAAAAAAAACGAAGAGGATATATTTGTTGGAACACAAATAAGGGAGCTCATGAAGGATCAGCTTTTGAGCGATGCTTGAAGGAGTCTGAGACATCTGCATGGAGATCAATGAAAAATGTTGTGAGAAACTTTCTAGGAAATAAGCAGACTGAGAATTACAGAGAGCTGGTTAGGGAACGTCTTGAAACTTACAGCCCTGTGATGCTATTTGTCTTTGAAAATCCATTTTTTTGGTTTCACATTTGGTCTTAGTCCACAAAGTCCAGGACATGTAAGTGACTAATTTGATGAACTCTTCCACCTAGAGTTCAATGATGAAAACTCGCCACTAAGGAAAATGAAACCCAAAAATGTTTTGGAGATTACTATTAGACACTAAAAAGGAATGTTCCTCAAGCTTAATACAGCGGAAAATCAACTAAAAGTGCATTTTAGGTCAGGTAACTGTCCACGTATTATATTGTGTATCATTATCAGAAAATACCAATTTTACTCAAAAACCCTGCTAACAGATTTGAAATCAGCACAAAAAATACTTTAAGCATCCTATCAGGTCAATTTAACATTAGAAAAGTAAAATTTTGTCGACCAGTGTTATTTGAACTAACAATATTTTTTGGTGACAGAAAAACTCAGTGATTTCCAAAAAATAAATTGAAGTAAAAATAGTGGTTGTGATTTCCTTTTGATGTATTACTTCAGTTTGATGGCCAATATTTTTATGTTTGAAAAATTGACCAGTTGAGATTTTAAATTAAAGACAAAATCTTCTTTAAAGAAATACTGCCATGTGACCCTAAATGGTAAAATAAAAAATGGCAAAAATTATTTTTCAACTGAAGATTAATTAGTTTTAATATGTTTACCTGTGTTGAAACAAATCCTCCATCTGTGAATCTCATTGTATTTAGCCAACGTACAATGTTTTCTTGGATGAGTCCTTCTTGCATGCAATAAACTAAAAGAGCATAAGCTGTTGCTTCAACCCCTAGTGCATCAAATCTTTTTGGTAAGCGAGGTTGAATGTATGGCCTTTGGTTTTCCATGATGATATCCACTGGGTCTGCTTTTTCTCTTGCCCAATACACATGACCCTCTGAAATTAAAGTTTAGGAATTTCATACATAAGCTTATGATTCTTTACGTAATGTAAAATTACTTACTTTCATTTTTTTTGTCTAATTTACATAGTTTCTGAAATTTTAATACATGAGATTAATTTTCAGCAATTATCTTACATTTGTATGAATATAATATACTGAATAAATAAAATGGGATAGTATTGAATAATCACTTCTGGTAAAAATCCCAATAAAAATTTAAAAAAGTCTAAAATTACCAAAGGTAATTGTCGTCATTTAAAAACGTGTCCAGGACGTTTCAATCTGCATGCAGATTATTTTCAACTGTGTGTTGGCTTGAAGGGGTTGTGTTTATATAGGTTCTGATGACGTGATTGGATAGTTTGCTATTGATTGTGGGAGAATTGGTGATATGCCAAGACTAACGTAAGGTAAGAGAGAAGACAGTTTTGGCTTGGTCTATTACCTGAATGTGTTCAAAATCGGAGGTGTGGCCAGTTTTTTGTTTAAGCTGATATATAATTGATTTAAATTGGTCTTTATTGTTGTAATTGGTTACGTGCTGTTTCTGTCTTTTATTTAGTGATTGTGTTGTATAACCAATGTATTTTTTATTGCAATTGAGGCATGGAATGCCATAAACAACATTATTTTTATTCAAGATGTCTTTTTCATTGTTGGATGTGCGGTAAAACAGTTTATTGTTAGCTTTGTTTATAATTCGAATATTGTATTTCCTGAGCAGTTGTTTTAGACTATGATTAAGGTTATGCACATATGGTATGACCGCATAATTATGTTTTTGTTGGGTTTCTCTAGAGATTATGGTTTTTTTGATATTTAGCTTTCTTGTAATATTTAGAAATAAAACAGGTAGGGTAGTTAGAGAAAATGAAGGTTTGATGAAGGTGTTCAATTTCGTTATTGAGTAATTCCTTAGTGGATGATATTTTGAATGCCCTATTAAAGTAATTGAAAAGGATATTACCCTTGATATGATTGGGGATATTGGAATAATAGTCTATTATTTTATTAGCATGGGTTGGTTTTCTGTATACCGCGAATTGTAATTTATTATTGCTTTTGATGATGAGACAATCAAGAAAAGGTAATGTGCAATTTTTTTCTTTTTCCATTTCAAATTGAATGGCAGGGTGTATACCATTTACGGTTTTCAGATATCACCAATGGCATCTTTGTTTACCACTGCAAAAATATCATCAGCATATCTGTGATATAGGATGATGTTATTTTGAAATATTTCGAATAATCTGCATGCAGATTGAAACGTCCTGGACACATGTTTTTAAATGACGACAATTACCTTTGGTAATTTTAGACTTTTTAAAATTTTTATTGGGATTTTTACCAGAAGTGATAATATACTGAAGTTGAAAAGAACACAATAAAAGAATGTTAAGGTTACCAGACATTCTTTTACCAAAAGGCGAAGCCTAATAATTGAATAAGGTCTTAAATTTAGTTTCAGTTAACAATAACTAGGTAGTTTTTACTGTTCCGAGTTTGTTTTTCCAGATTGAGTTAAATGTTACATGGACTGGAGCTTATTTTTACTCTATTTGAATTTATATGCATTCAATCAATAGTCCGGATTTAATTTAATCCTTCTTACCTTGTTCAATTTTAATACTATCCAATTTAGAAAAAGCCAAATCTTTTTCCACACTGTTAGCTCTTGTCAATGCATAGGTAACAATAGCCAATTCATAAGGATCAATGAGATCTGGTAAATGTCTTTCCAAATATTGAACTGCCAGTGACTTTGCATTGGAGGCTTTTGTCCTCAATTCACCAGGAAGATCATATACATCACATAAAGTAACCAGCACATGGGCTGTCAAAGAAATATTCCGATAGCGTACACTGTCATGAAAATGTCTAGGTGACTGAAAAGAAGAAGAAACCAAGTTTAATTATATGACAAAGCAGTTATTATTAAAACAGTGACGAGAATTAAGAAAAAAGTATTAAAAAAAATAAAACTTTTGATTAATTAAATAATGCTTTTTTTTCCAAAAAGAATTATTAAGTCATTACAGTTAATCTTAAATAATTTCAAGATAATTATTAGTACTGTTTAGTTTCACATCTCAATTGCTACTAAGATTTGTTATAAATTAAATATAAAAGATACCCTTAGGTCCATTTTGCGATCAAATGGATAAAGTGATGTCTCCATAAAAGAACCTTCTGGAGTTTGCCATTTAAGAAGCCACTCCATGGCATCTGTTATTATTTGAGGATCAACATAAAAGTCATTCTCCCAGTCAGGGAAACGTCCTTGTTGGAAAATTCGAGCTGCTAGTGCTGTTAACCTACAGAATAAAGTCTTGTAATTAATTGAAAAAAAGGATGGAAGACATTACTCAATTTGAAAATGAACTATAAGAGAGAAAATTCAGTAAAGAATAAATATAGGCAAACCCAGAGTTACATCATCTTAAGTTTCAGAATGATGCCCCCATAACGCGAAAAATATCTGCAAGAAAACACTGCCATTTTTTCACTTATCAATGCATGTACTGCATTGCAGTCATTATGCAGGATGTATCAGTTGGGCCCTGTCAATTTTGCATACAGTAGCAACAACCAAATGACCTGGTCAATTTCAGCAAAGATCTGTTGATTCTCTTCGATAGTGTTTGTGGTGTGTGACCCTTTCACAGTATGTTTTGTTGCATAAACCAGCGTCTTCAAATTTCTTCGTGATTGCAGTCATTGTTTCATGTTTTGGAGAAAAACCATATTCATCATTAAAGAAAAGTCTTGCTACAGAGATGTTGCCCTTCAATTCATAAATAAACTTAATGACAGACACACGTTGCTTTTACATGAAATGGAATGCACTACTTTCCCTACCTGCCATTGTGAATTATCACACTGTCATTAATGTGCATTCAATGTCTTAAATTGCTCATACTGACGTCAGGTGCACATCCACTCTTGTACCCAAGTGAAGCATTTTGGTGCCAGCCTTTTGTTAAGATACTGATATTCTTGTGAAAATGTATAATCTGCTGTCGAAAATGACACACAGGAAGAAGTTACTGGATTGACCTGGTCTAACTGATATATCTGCATAACTGATGTAATATTCGTAGTGATGTAAAACTGATGTGATCAATATCAGTATTTGAAATTCAATCGAGCAATACCATCATAGCTCTAAAGAGCCGTAACTCCAAAGCAAGCCCTGCAACTTCAGGAAGTGGTGGCAATTCAAAATATCTATAAGTCAAAGAACTATAACTTGAGATACGACTGTACAGTGGAATTATGCACTGCTTTAATTAACATTTATCATTCAGAAGCTAAATGGTATGTAAATGCTGAAAATAAACTATACAACAGTTCACTTCAACTTTGTTTCAACTTTGATTTAGTAATGTAATCAGAATATCTTGAAACATTATTATATTTAACATTAAACTAAATTTATGATAATTACTTATTTTCTTCAACTAATCACATCCAGTCAATGAAAGTTAAGTCATTGTAATGACTGCTAAGTCCTGTAATGATATGATGTTTTAGAGATTAAATAATTGTAGTATATCAACATTATTCTGATTTTTCTTTATCAATATATTTTAATTTAGAATGTGAGTAGCAAATAAATGCTTTCTTAAATTGTTTTGTTTGAGCAATGTTCTCTTATTAGATGATTGGAATTGTTTATTATTTTTATTGAAGAAGATGCTGAAGCAGAAGATGAAGAAGAAGAAGAGGACAAAAAAAAAAAACAAGCTTTTTGTTTTTAGGGAAAAAAAGGTGTAAGAACTGTGGATCTCGCACCATCAAAAAATCATTTGTGGAAGTTGTATCTTAATGTTTGAATAAGCTTAAAAAATGAATTAAAACACAACAATTTTTTAAATATGTAAATAGCAAACTTAAGTATCTCTCAAATAAAAGAAACTATTTTGGTAAGTATGAAAAGTTGGGTATTTAGTATATCCTGACAAACAGCCATATTAAAGTACAGGATTTATCTGACTCTTTAAAAATCAGTTATTATTTCATAAATCAGACAAACTACTAGTTATAAATAATATAATTTTTTAAATTTTTTTTAAAATTTTTAATTATCATTTTCTTAAATAAAATATGCCATTGAGAATTCCTGCTCTCGTAGAAGCTTTATTTTTAATTTAAGTTTATTAAAATTTAATTATTAAACTTTAACTTTTTAATAAATAGTCATGGTTGAGACCAAGTGTTTACTAAGTGGCATCCTATAACAGCTGTTTCACGCTCTTTAGCGGTCATCAGCTAGAAGTAGTCGCCAGTAAACAGAGAGGTCTCGGTACTGAGACTATAAGGAATAATCATCAACGATTTAACTTTTTAAGTTCATTAAGTGTTTATAAAAGTTAACAAATACAAATATATAAGTATGTATAATTTATTAACTTCCTTACCAGACACTTCCTTCTTCATCAATTTTGAACATGGTGAAATAGCCATCCTCATGCTGAAAAGCTAATGCATAGGCCAGATAGTAAGTCAAATGCTCCATTGCAATTGCATAGGTGTCAGAATCTAATTGATTAGTTAGCCTTAAATATTTCACCATCCACAAGTTTGAGCCAAAGTTAAACAACTGCATTTCACCTGTTCTGTCAGGCTTACGAAGTAACAGTTCAGTGTTAACAGGCATATCAGGAAATACTGGTCCAAATATATCACCTGTAAAAGTTTAACAGTTTCCAATTAAAACAAAAGTAATAAATTTCATTTGAAGTAAATTTGATATAATAATAACCAATTGATTGTAACACTAATTATATATTGATATGATTTATTTGTTTATTTATTTCAGTAGATATCTTGCAAAATTTAAGCTTAAAATATTTTTTTTAACTTTAATGACTTGACCATCATTAGCTTCTAATACATTCAATTTTAAGGTTAATGAAGAATAAAATATTTAAAATAATTTTATTTTATTACTGGACTATTAATTTAGTTTGTATAATGCTCTTACTGTAACTATTTTTTTACAGTTTCTTCATTATAATTTTAAACTTGATTTAGTTGTATTCATAAATAATTGTTTTATTGATGCATGAAGCTCTAAAACAGAGAGTTAATGTTCATAAATTATGATTTTTATTTTTTAGTCAGAAGCTGTAAATAGATCTATTCAGTTTTTAAAAGTCTTAAAAAGCCAACACACTGAGTTTAAAAAATTAAAAAACTATTTACAATTAAAAAGTTCAAACTAGTTTCCTCCCGTTAATAGGTCATCTTCAGTGAGTGATTGAATATACCAAACCCATAATCAAAATTTGATGATAACACTTTTCTCTTATGTACAGCATTTCAACCAACCTTTCAAGTATTGCTGCAGACGTTTGGATCAAAAGTTCTTTGATATTGGATAGATTCCTGATTTCAGGTAATGAAAATACCCCACACTCGAAAACGAGAAAGGATTATATATCTCTGAATCAATTTTAATTAATTTCATAAGCAAAATCTAATATCCATAATTTCTTGTTCATCTCCCTTCTTCAATTAACTCAAAACAAGGACATAATTTGCCAAATATACAAAACAAAAATGAATGTATGGAAGTTAAGAATTGAGTTTACTTCATGTTTAAAAAGAAAATAAATATTTCCCCCCCCCCCTTTTTTTTTTTTTTTTTTTAGTCTTCGAACTCTTTAGCCTATAAAGATTAAAACAACATTACAGTTATTCATTATTAAATGTGTAATAATAATTATTGTAATTAGCATATATTACCAACAATAGTGACATGAGCCTGTGGTGAATCATAAAGATAGCGACGCCACTTAAAATAAGGAACAATTGGTGATTCAGTAACATTGATGTCCAAGAACTTAATTTGCATTGGCTGATTTTTAAGATCCAACATGAGGGATGTGTGCAGGTATTGAGTAAGTCCTTCTGGCTAAGAAACAGAATAAAAACTATTTAATAGAAGTTGGATTTAATGTAGAATTTTAGAGTAAAGTTCTGTTACATTCTATTAGCAAGTATTATTACTTGAGAGCTTGTTATTACTGTTGTTCTGTAATTATATTATCTTGAGATTAAAATATATATGATATTATATTATGATACATATATGCACTGAAATTCTAAAAACAACAGGGAAGGACGTTACCATGTCCATTTCTTGCCAACATAGCCTTGCAGTTAATGGAATCATCCACAAACGACAAATATCTAATGGTAGATACAATCTCAAGTAGTAGCATTTGCAGTTCCAATGGCAGCTTATCAGGAGAGATATGATTGCAGATGCCCTCTCAGAAATTACTTTGAAGTTTGGATTCACATTTCAACAATTTCAAGGGTGTAACTGGGCTACATGAAATCAGGGAAAACATACAAGCCCAGCATGCAAGACCAGTGCGACCCAAAAAAAAAAAAAAAAGCCCTTGACGAACATGGACAACGGTGTCTGGCATGTATCATAACACCTCCAGCCCACATACAACATTGGCGCAAATAACAGCTCAACTCAATGCTGGGGCCAGTACTAGCATCTGTGCTTGAACAGTGGAATGTTCTCTATCTTCTATGGGTTCCGGAGCCAAGACCCCACCCAGGTGCCGTTGCTGTCCACACAACACATGATTAACGCCTCACCTGGACTTGAGAACACCAACACTGGACTCTATATGACTGAAATCTGTAGTCTGTTCAAACGAATTGCAGTTCCAACTATTTTGGGCAGATGGGTGACTCTGAGTGTTGCGAAAACCTCATGTGACCCTGGATCACGCATACATACAAGAGACAATACAGGGCTGTGGGGGCTCTGTTATGATATGAATGTTCATATCCTATTACTGGTTTTATCATTTTTTATTATTAATGCAGCTATCTTAAAATAGCAGTTCATCTTGTAGAAATATTCAATAAGTTGAACAGAATTAGAAGAATAGTGCCAATTATATAATAACGACAAAGATCGATAGCCTGCCATTGCTATCTCATCAGCAAGACTTGGTTGTTGGAGAAATTAAGTTTCTATAAAGAATCCAGAGCATAGAAGGGAGGGGAATTTGATAACATGTTACAAAGCCTTAAAAAAGAAAAAGTTGCATTAAAAATATATTCTTTTTCTATTTTACTACTGTACATTCTCATAATTAAATGTAAGTTTTATCAAGGAAGAGCAATTAAATAGGTTTATGCTTTAAACCTACAAAAGGGTCTAGAAAAACTTGTTGTTGCTTTCTAAATATATTCTTTGACAAAAAACAAAAAAAAAAGAAGCACCGTAAGAAAGTTGGTTGATCAGTGCTAAACTTAAATGCAATACTTAAATGCAAATACCTCAGGGCCAAATATGCAAATGATTAGAAAATCAAAGTCAGTGACTAAATAGTGGCCTGCTCATCAAGGAGAGCATATCAACAGCAAAGCTCGCATGCAGAGACAATTGTGATAGTAGATTGCAGTTGCATTAGCCTCCATGGAGTGTGAGAATACTTTAATGTCAGATCCATGACATTACGAACAGTGAGCGAGTTTGAGGGAGAACATATCGTTGGGCTGAAAGAGGGTAGTTGATCAAATTGCTGTATTGCCCGGCATTTGTGACGGAGCAATGTGACACTCAGACCATGTTTGGCAGCAGTGGATTTAAGAGGACACAACAGAGTGGTACACAAGCAGTGAATGACCAGGGGAGAGGACAGAATAGAAGGACTGAGCAAGTGTGAAAGTCATACGAATTGTCGCTCTTAACCATCTGTGGCCATGTTGTGGATATGGAAGTGACCATCTGGACCACTTCCAGACAACTTGTTGCATGGGACTAAATTTGAGGAGGCCATTCCGCTGCCTACCACTGACTACCGAGCATCACCGGCACTGGTTGCAGTAGTGTCTGATTGATCAATGTGGAATAGTGTCCAGTGGAGTCATGTTATTCTTCAGTGATGAGTCACAGTTTGCAATGACCACCACGTATGTGTCTGGTCACTGCATGGATCTTTGCTTTTACCATAAAAGGCATATGGCTTGCCTCCAGGAGTGACTGTCTGGAGAGCCATTACATATGTTGGCTGAACACCTTTGGTGTCCTCCATACCATCCCTCATGGCACAACAGTACATCGATAATATTCTAAAACCTGTTGTGTTGTTGCTCCTGTTTCAGCATCCCCGGGCCTTTTTTCAACATAATGCCTGGCCATATACAGAAGGGCTCTTCTAGTAATGCTTCCATGATTTTGACACCATTCAAAGGCCGGCCCGATCACCTGACCTCTCACCAATCTAACGTGTTTGGGCCATGATGGGATGCTGCCTATATCTATCTTGGAATGTTGAGGTATAGTTACCATCCGGCATGCTATACTCAAGTATAGACAGAATTTGGGGGAAGGGGGGCAGTTGCCCTCCCAATATTTTGAGAAAAAAAAAATCTAAGTCGACAAGTATTATTCACTTTTGACACCTCTAACAAAATGTTTGCCGGCCCCCCACCCCAATCAAAAAGCTGAAATTCCACTGATAACATCAGGATGCTATCTGTGAACTGTATGCATTAATGTAACAGCTTGTATATAAGCCAAAGATGGTGCTACAATGTACTGACTTGTTCCATTTGTGTAGCTGTTTTATCTGAACAAATATCCCAACTGCTCTGGAATTGTAATGATTTCCTTTCCTAGACATGCACATTGCACATACCAATTAACATCTGGATTTAATGAGTCCTTCCAGGTGCTTCACATTTTTTTTTTTTTTTTTAATAAATCTCTGAGTAAAGTAATTATTTTTATACATTATTTATCTTATATTGACTATAAATAAAACAGTATTACATCTTATCAATAAACAAGGTAAATTCAAGTTAAGATGAAGGACGAAAAGAAGAACATATTCTGAGAATGTGGGTGAGAAGGAATTAGTAAGTATGGTTCTTTTGAATTGCTGGATAAACCAGTCTTGATGATAGATGGAATCTGAAATGCAATAAAAGATAGTTTGAATAGGGAAGAAATGTTAATATCTCTTGCCTACATTCTATGCACACATGGCACTTGCTCTTTCCTCTCCCCTGAGATTTTTCAATTTTAATTTATGTAATTTCTTTCTCATAAGAGGACTAATACATACAAAAAAAGGTAAATTTTATTTATTTTATTTTACTTTCATATAATTTTAGTAAAGTACATGAAGTACACTACCAAAATATTTTATGCCCTCCCTCCCAGAAAAATTCTGTGGGCACCCGTGTTTGCATACATACTTTCTTGTAAGTGAATATGAAGAGAAAAAATTTAAATATTTGAATGGAGAACAGGAAAGTGGAAATCTAATTGTAAATGCAATTCTTTTTCGATGTTGGATTTTTTTTTTTTTTTGTAATGAATGATATAGATCTTCTACACTGTTATTGCTGAAAAACATGTTGCAATCAAGCTCTGGTAAACTATTCAATGTGTTAACTACAACTTTGACTGCTAAAAGGAATCTTCATATCAAGGATAGCCAAAGGAACCATCTGACAAATAGAGAAATAGTGGAAATTAAACATTAAGTATCTACTCTGAAGGTTTCAATCTAACATGTTCAATCATTTCAGTTACTTTTTCAATTCAAAACAAAAATAAGAGTTCTTATTTCTGAAAAAGCACACTAAGGATGAAAGTCACAATTCAAAATTATAAAATTAAAAAGTGCATTAAGAGAATGCAATGCATGAAGATCAGCAAGATATTCAAGCAAGACAGTCAGGAAATTTTACATTATGAAAAATAGGAATTCTTTACAAAGTTTTTTTTTTTTTAATTTTAATTGTTTTTCAATAATTACTAGTGAGATATTTTAGGAGGTGATTGGGATTAAGTCCCTCCCTCTGTTCCCCTCCAAAAAAAAATCCCCACCTCACAAAACATACTACAGGTCCAATTACTCATATTATTTGTTTGTCTTTAAATGTAGGAGCCTATATCTTGTGTCATCTTGTGAAATTTGAAGTAGCCAACTAATCTACAAATTATTTCTTTGTAGATTAAAATAAACAAAGAAAAGTCATTGCATAATACATTAATTTTGAGATGATTAAAATAGAAAGCAAAGTCTTAAAAATTTCTTATGATGGGATAATGACAGGAAAATGACCAAGAGGAAGACCACAGAAAAGATGGAGAAACTACCTGAGGTAAGATTTAGAACAGAAGGGTTGCCGTTGGAAGCAAATCCAAGAAGAAATCCATTGGGATTACTGAAAAAAGAGATTAATTTTGCTGAAACAGCAAAATGCTAGAACAGGAGATGGATAAAAGGAGAAGAATTAAAATAATATGAAAAATTTCAAGCAAAGTAGGCTCAGAAAAAAATGAGTACCTTCGAAACAAAATAGCAATGACCATTTTAACAATTTTCCATTCTAGTATAAGTGATGACTTCGTGTAAGTGATGAACCATTGCTTTCTTGTCCTAGCGTAAGTGTATAAAGTGATTAATTTTCAAGATATAACGTGAACATTCCCTTACAATAAATGTTTTTAAATAAATATTAAAAAACTTATTTTGTATTCTTTTTATTGTTTCCTGATGACAGCAACAAACTTTCTATGAAAATCTTTTTACCATTACTGTGAGACTGGCTTCAGCTCTGTCCATTCCAACATGAGTCCAAGCTTCAATTACAATGTTTATGTCACCAACTCTAGTTGGTTTAACGGGAACAAATACAGGGAAACTTTTGCCGGGTTGAACCTGCGAGGAAAAAAATAAAAAACAAATAGTTAAGAATGAGAAAATATCTAAAGAAAATTAACAAAGATATTGGAGATTCAGAAATGGACATATTTGTTTTAGTTATCTGTTAATTCTAATTAAGAAATAATGAAGATTTAAGTTAAAGAGATACACGATAAATAAACCAAATCATGATATATGTATTATGTGATGGAAAACAATACATGTTATAAAGTTAATATCTCATTAACAAGCTGCGATAAGACAACTGCTTGCAGGACATATCAGTAATTCTAGATCAAAGGAACAAGCAGAGTAGGGAGATCAATCCAATGTTCGTCTTTAATCACAAGAAAGAGCTCAGTTCCTATTTGACAGAGGATTGGGTGAACCCTGGGGCCAAACAGGCAAAAATCCTCGACTTTGATGGGATCAAATCACAATGCAAATTTACATTAAGTGTTGCTGTTTACAATCACGAATACTTGAATGTAAACAAAGCAGCCATTATATTTCAAGTTTGAGCAGTCTAAATAATTTTACAAGATTTTTAACATGATTCTTCTTCATTACTATGCAGTTCTCTTCCTATTCTTCAATTCAATTTCTTCATCATTTATTTTTACTTAATTTCAATTAAAATCTCTCCAAAGTCTAAATCAACATTTTGTTTTTATCCTTTTTTTTTTTTTGGTTTATTATGAACAAAACAGAAATTGCTTTAAACGATATTCAATAAATTACTCATTTTTCATTATTGTATAGTTTACATTAGGATGTTTGAAATGATATAACTGATTATTAGTCAGGGAAAGTTTATCATTTCCATTGCTGCTGCCAGATGCAATTTGGTAGTGTTGCTTGTGCTTATGGGTCCTTTAAAGCTTACAGTAAAATGCTGTACTAAGGATTTAAAAAAAAAAAATGTGTCATCTTATTGGAGAGTAAACTAGAAACATGGATAAGGGGGAACCAGTAAAAGAAAAAACATGTAACAGCAATGTAATTTTATCAATAGGGGTTTGAAAAAAAAAATGTAATTTGTTTGCTTGGACTCCAAGTTAGTTATAGTAATTTTTCATGACTTCGTATTCTATTTTGTTTTCGTTCAACTGAACATCAATTCTTAATTACATGGAGAAATAAAACAACTGATGATGGTCAGGAAATCTGAAATAGGATATCTTGGATTCCCGGTATCACAATTTCCAAAAACAGATCATTTCCAAAAACGCACCAGACTAAGAGTTCACTGATCGCTAGCTGGGATTAATTGATTGCCCTTTTTATTCTTTATTTAGGTTTTGATATTTTTTTTTTTAATATGGAGGGCCGTTGAGGTGTTTTACTTTTGTTTTCTTTATATGTTTTCTGAGTTCACTGAGATGTAAGATACTGGGCAGATCAACTGACGATGGTCAGGAAACCTGAAATAGGTTATCTTGGATTCCAGGTATCACAATTTCAAAACAGATCGTGCTTTTTTGTTTTATTTCTCATGTTGTTTGTATGCACGTAAAATTTTTGCATTGTATAATTTTTTATTGTTTATTTTTAAAACTATCGGCGCAGGAAAACAATCAAAGTCAATTTTTGATACCGATCAATCCGCTGTATAATAGAATGTGGTAGCTTTTCACAATGGTCCGAATATATCGGTTACTGAGGTGGCTGTGGTCCTAATTAACTCAGATAATCAACATTCAACTGTAAATATCTGTAATTAAAATTATACGATATCAGAAAGAATTGAATTGGATTATTTTTCACGAGAATCGTAATAATTTCTATATAAAAATTGAATAAGCAAATTCTGAATTCAGCAGTGAAGCCGCCTTTTGTGAGGTCAATGTCAGACACATTCTTTAAGGTCTCGTAATCTTTTTTTAATGTAGGTATAAAAAAAAAGTTTATGCTGTTTCTTGGTCCTAACAAAGCAATCTAAAACAATCCTATTCTACAATGTTAGTCTTTATCTAAATAGAGTCCTAAACTATCAAAATCATTCAAGTTGTTTTATCATTTTAATTATATGAATAACATATATTTAATTCCGTAATTTTGATAAATAAATGTTCACTTCCGAAGAAGCAACATTGGACCATTCTAACGCGCTCTAAGTTACTATCTGCAAACTAAGGAAAAAAAAATAAATCCCTAAAAGAACTTGCAGCATACTTTCTTCGGAGTATCAAAATCTTGAAAGGTTTACTTAAAATATTTTAAAAAATAATCAAATTAAAAGGAAATTTCTTTTCTTTGACTCCAATGAATCGCAGTAAATAATTCATTCAATTAATTTTACTTAACTTTTTTTAGTTCGAATTTCTTTTGAGATTTTTATTCAGGATGGTAAGCAACCCACGACTTCGACGCTACCACGATGTTATAAGATTAAAATAAGTTAAGGAGGATCTGATAATGATATTATGGGGGCGGGGAAGTTAGATTACAATTTTGATTATTTAATATCATGTTATTATAAGAGAGTCTGAAAAATTTGATATCAACAGAAATGTACATATTTCAATAAAAATGATAGGTTTGTGTATTAAAAGCGAATGAGTTTATTTCAATGATGAAATTTACTATTTTAATTAAGCTTACTTGTTTAACAATCAGGTGGAAGATGCAATTAAATACGTTGCGCTTAATTTGTTTTTGTTTTGTTTTTCTTAATTTTAAAAATATTACGTGTGTTGTTTTCAAGTGATGGGAACTTACGAATCTAAGTGATCTATTAAAAAAAAATTCTGGTTATTATATTGTTTATTTTTGCTTATTAAATTTTTGTAAGAGATATTCTCTAAATTTGCTTCCTACGAAGTTAAAAATCTCTTTAGTTCTGCTTACCCAGATTAGATGCTGATGTTCGCCAGAGGAAGTACGACCGCTGTACGAGTTCACAATTCCATCGGCTTCAACGTGAACGAAACGGTAATCGTCCGAGGCTCCCAATACTACGAAACCAAAGACTTCTTTGTCTCCAAAATTAAATACTTCCACTCGGACTCCTATTTGTTCTCCCAATCGACATAAGGGAGGTAGTTCGACTGTTATGCAGAATGGCTTCGTTCCTACATACTACAAAAAAAAAATATCAAATAAATAAAAATAAAAATTATTATTTAAAATTATTTCCATCAATGAAAATAAGAAAGAAAGGAACATTTTATTATTATTGTTCTTTTTTTATTATGATATTATATCAGAACATTATTACATAAAAATATTTTTTCTTTCAAACGAATAAAAATTGAGAACAAATAAAAATGTAAATTGTCATAGCATGGATTATTACAATTGAGTAATTTGCAATATTTAACTGATTGTCATTAGAATAGTCTATTTAAATCCATTTGCAAAAATAACTTTTGGGGAAAAACTTAGCTACAAATAATAGGAACACTTTCCAGAACATGGAGAAAAGATTGAAGAAATTAAAAAAAAAAATCAAAATTTCAACACCGGGTAAAAATGTGATGCTGAGAAAGAGAGAAATTTGACAGTTTTGTCTACAGATAACTGTAGAAAAATGACCTACAGACAACGAACGTTACGTTTAATTTTACACCGCTTCAATCCAA
>JAFIDM010000003.1:44733557-44757839 GCA_023159025.1 Thereuonema tuberculata
CTACAGACAACGAACGTTACGTTTAATTTTACACCGCTTCAATCCAAACGTTAATTTGATAATTTTTTAACTGATTGATCATTATTTTCATAATTTCTTACCTATGTTCTTGGAAGTGTAGCTAGTAAGTATAGATACATTTCGTTCTATACTTAGACAGAAATACTTGAAGGATCATTCGATCACTGTACATAAATCAATTTTGCTTTCCTATATATTTGCTGTCCAGTCGTAGGATTTTCATCGCTACAAACAACTGCAGAACAATCTTTAAATAAAAAAAAATCGCTACCTCTTTAAAGGAGTCGAAAATGGTAAGTCCTCCTTCTTTGCTTGTGTGGAAGGCATTCACTGTCCAAGAGGAAGCTCTGTTAGGAACAAGTCGATAGGATGCATCAAAGCCATTGGAGTTGAGTTCAAACCAGGCCCAGTCACCATCGGCTGAATCGTAGTATTGGTCAAAACGACTCATTCGATAAATACGAAATTGCTGAAGATCAAAAGGAGGTTCTTTAGTATAGGAGCCTGTAAAAAAAAGAGAGATACTAATATCAAAGCTCAGAGAAATAGACAAATTTATTTAAAATAAAGCACTACTTCTATTGCAGAACAACAATAAGAAAAACAGTTTCTTAGGACACAATAGCTGTTGACAAGCTGTCCGCTTTAACAACGTGGATTCCTAATTAGGTTAGATCGACTGCGGGGTATATATCAAAAAAGACTCTTCCTCTGGGTAGAACTGAAGATACTGTCCTTCCAGAAAGATCCCTATTAGGCTACAATTAATTTGCAGTTAACTGGGTAGTCCTTCTCAATTAACTTCTGTAGCTTCAATATTTAAGACTGACATGTTCCGACAAGTTCAATATTAACTTCCGTCATGTAAAATCTATATATGTAGAAATTTAACGTGTGTGAAATTAATGATGTAGTTAAAAAAGTGAAATGTAAAAGATCGGCAAGTCCGATCGAAACCTGGTCGTCACGTAAAGATTTTTAATGTGTTTTTATTTTTTTTTAATTATTGTGTGTCTGGCCTTTTTTTAACTACACCATTAAAATTCATAAAAATCAGGTAAATTTTAAATGCTCTACTACTGATAATTAGACGCTTGTTTTTCGGATAGCTTAATGAAAATTGCTGAACGAAAAGAACGATTTGTGATTTTACAGAAAAATTATAGAATGTTAAAAAAAAAAAAAAAAATGGACGATCAGTCTGATGTAAATCATCAGAAAAGTAGTAATACGAAAAGCAGAAAATCTGCTATCGAGCGATAAATAATTGCCATTTTCTAATAGCATTTTTTTTTTCTTTTTAGTTATATATTGCTGCATCCTTCCAGCATGCTTTTTCAACAGAAGCAGTATTCACTTTTGAAATACAACTCGCTGATTCCCCTTTGGGCACCAGCACTTCAAACCCCTATTATCAGAACTCGTGTACACATCACTACGAGTTTCTTTATCTTTTATTGATTTACTTTGATGTGAGTTCATGAGTGTGCAAAAAGAAGGATTTCTTCTTTAACCAAAACTGTTTATTAATCTGTAATTGTTATAATAACTTAGGGGATCAAATGCAAAGCAATCCTAAATTGACCAATCAGAACGATTTATTGTTTATTAAAAAAACTTCTCATAATTAGCATACAATAAAATAAAATCAATTAAAAATTTGTGGGACTTCTTCTTTAAACAGGCTAGGGTTAATCAATGTCCACCAAATTCAATTGTCAATGATTTTTTATTTTTAAATGTTGACCAAAATATAGACACTATACAAAGTATCGCAATTGTTTGTTTCTTAGGCTATCGTTTTGAAGAACTATATCTTAGGGACTCAAAAGTAGAAAGAAATAAGGACTGAAGGTCTGAATTTAAAATAAAGCTCATGTCAATCAATTTTTCTTTGAAAAAGTAAAAAAAATCTTCACTTACAATTCGATTCGTCGAAGCCATTAGCACAGTCTTTTATGCCATCACAAACTTTCATAGCGGGAAAACAGGCTCCATCAAGACACGGTAGGAAACCAGAATTATTACCACAGATATCTAAATTTAAAATAAATACATAAAAAAGGAAATATCTTGAGAATTATATCTCCATTGTATAAAGCATAAAGTGATTTAAAATCAAAATAATTAAATACAAACGGAACAACAGCTTTTAATATTAATTGCATGACAATAAATATTCATTTATAAGATCAACTTACAAAACAGATAATAGATCGAGTGATTCTTAAGTAGTATGGATTTGAATAATGTAACTGTAGATTAAAATAACTGTGATCGATCGGTTTTATTTGCTGGTAATAATTACTAATATTTAAATTTTTATATATAATATGGAATGTCAAGTAATATGGAATGATCACGTTAACATATTTGCTTACTAAAATTTCTTTTCAATTCTTAAATTCGTTTACACATTTATATATTCTTTGATAATACATGCAAATAACTATAAGTTTACAGGAATTCTATAAACATTGGTAGATAAAACATTTATATATAAATATGGCCGTTCACGCATAGCCTTGTGGTCAATGTGATGGCCTGCCAAGAGACTGATACGTTTGAACCGAGTTCAAATCCCGGCTTGGATGTTTCTTTCTTCTTCTGTGTTTGTTTCTCTTCACAGACTGTCATCTTACAGGCGCGTCTTGCAATAGTTATGCAAACGACAGCATCATTAATTGTCCTGTCATAGAGTGTAGCTCTATAACGACTGATCCGACAAATGGATCTGGGGATGAGTCACAACAACATAATCTATAAATAAGTGTGATTTGTTACATATAGTTGTTATCATTACATTTGTGATTTATTAAAGTTGTTATAGAGGGCAATAAGTTGTTTTACAATAGTGGAGTTGCAGTTAAAACAATTATAGAGTTTATTTTTTTGAAAGGGAAAGTTATTAATTACCCTTGTGATAACATATATAAATACATCCAAATGTTATAAATTGACGAAAATTCATAGTTGAAGAACCTGTTTTTGCAATTAAAAATGGAAGAAGTAAATACCTTGTACTGTTTCAACATAAGCATCGGTGAATAAGAGAAGTCCTGCTTGTGTGAATGTATCTTTCTCGTCCACACCATAATTCCCTGTGGTGAAATAATTTATCTTGTCGGTTTGAGCAGTTCTTGAAGCCCATAACACCTTGTTCACTTTATAAGCGTCATCGTCAAAACTATGAAGACTTTCCAGAACCTAAGAATAAAAGTTTTGTTGTACTATTAAAAATTGTGGCTGCTGAGAGGATAAAAGGAAAATTATAAGTGATTTTAAGAAAGTGAGCAAGTTACAAATAACAGCATCAATAACGTATTCTTCCACAAAAGACTGTCTCCATACCAAGTATATGTAAATGATCAAGATATGAAGCTATACCGCTACAGACCATGAGATTCTTAGGTGAGCGGGAGGTTTAGGCTTCCAGCGATGCTCGACCAATGGGACTATTTGAGATTGGATGGTCAGCCCAACGCCCGCCCGCCTTTAATTTCCGAGTAAAAAAAAAATAAATCGGAGGTTAAAGGCGGGCTGTCACCCATTTAACAGAGGGCTGGTGAACCCTAAGGTCCGTCTGGAGTAGAAATTACCGTGGAAAAATCTCTGACCACTCGGGCTTCTCCAGTTTAGCGCCTAAACCTTGCCCTACCGGACCCACAATGATCAAGATACGTAGTGACTTTCATCACTTTAACACTGTGCTCCGAAAACCATGTGGATATGTCGTGGTTTCTCATTGATATCACAGCTAACAACGTATCTGTCTCCGTTTGACTGTTAACGGACGCTGAATAGGCTTTCCGTCTAAGAAAAATTATTGCTGCCAGTTTACTTATGACTCCCCTAACAGGAAACTTAACAGTTCATATTCTGTTGAGTTCTTATAATAAGAGCTCCGTATGATTCAAATGAAGACTTTAGCAAGCAAGTGATATTTTTTATGTCCATTAACTGTCGATAGCAGTTACGGTTGAGAATCAAAGAAACTTTAATCTTAATAAACATTACAGGGAAATGATGCTGGCAAATTGTAAAGTTTGACGTTCTTAGTTTCTATCCAACTTTGTTACAGGAACATGCAGTGCTCAAACAAGGCACAGTTTGCATATACTTTTTTGTGGAACTGTATGTATTAATATTTAGCAACTAATTTCTACTTACAGAGGCTTTGGTAATTTCTTGGCCACAATTGACACAAGAAGTGTCTGCATCTTGAGCTGAAACTGCTATGAATTCGCCATGGGAAGCCGACACACGGAATTCCACAGTGTTGCCAGTTTTATCTTTTAAATTACTCAGATTGACATCAAACTGAAAGAAAAAGATTCTATATTAACCACCAAAACAAAGAAATGGAATTTAACGCTTTCTTTCTATTGGAAACCAAGGTAAAAATTAATGCTGTCTCAAAGTGCATCATTTGAAAAATTAAAATGAATAAATGTTACAAAATTAAACTCAACTAAACAGATATCATTAAGCGGTTGATGAATTACAACTAATAAAAATCTTTAAATTTATAATTTTTTATTTCTATAATGTTAAGCAGAAAGATAGATGCAGTCTTTTAAGAATAATGATTTTAATTTATTCTAAAACTAGGATGATTTTTCATAAGAAGATTTCGTTTAAACCTGTTTATTTTCCTTTAGACTGACGGGTATTGTTACGCTATCTGAGAGTAAAAAGCCATCCATGGTCACGTGATAAATTACTATTCGACAGCTAGGAGCCATTTCAGAAGACAGGGAGATGACAAAGGTGTGAAGTGGTTCAATTAGGACAGTGGTTGAATCAACTGTCTCAGTTCCTGTGTGAACAACAATGCCTTTGGAAGAAACCTATTAGAAAAATAAACAATTTCTAGTATTAATAAAAAAGTAGAGTTAATAGCATTTAAGAAAAAGCACTGTTAATCTAAAATACTCTGTGTCTTCTACAGACATCTCTTGCTGTATCAGACATCAAGATAAACATCTAATGATATTTATTTTAACTAAATAGAAAACATTAAATTAAATGATAAATTATGGATTATGTTTCAATTGGTTTAAAGTCTTGTCTAAAGGACTTTTCGTAATAAATATTTAGATTAGCTTTATTTAATCGATATGCTTTAAACTTTCCTAATGTTGTTCCAACTGGTTAGTTTTATACAGAACAATACTGCTATAAATCAATTGTGACTTACCTTATTGGTTTACCTAAGAAAAAGGTCGTATATATTATTAGACTTACGTAACTATTAAATCCTATCACCGTCTGTTCGCCTACGATCATGATAATCAAAATTGATTTATTCTTTAAAGTTGAAGCCTTTTGATAAGGCCATTAAAAGAAATAATAATTTATTCTCAAGGAGATTAGACTCACAGTCTAAAGCGCCTTATTCAAAAAAATTTAAATAAAGTCTATTGTCACATTAAAGATAGATGTATCTTCTGAATGTTATCTTCCCGTTGATTTTTACAATCTTTGTCATTAAGGGCAAAACCACTATTACACATTATCATTAAAGATATTATTTTGATTCAATAGTTAATTCTCCTAGAAAGATATCTTAACTCCTAAATTCTCCTAATATAATTTGATGTTATATTCAGACTAGCTCACGTATCCTCCCAATTCATTTTTTGACCAAATTGAACCGATACACAAGAACCCTACAGCAAAGATTTTTTTTTCATATTAGGATAATCAAAAGTTGGCATACCAATTATAATTTACTTTTTGTATGCTAATAGCTTAACAATATTAGTAATGGAAGTCCATACGTGGCCAGGATACTTATTAGGAAATCAAATTTAACGAAATTAAACACAAAATATTTCTGTCAATTTTAATTGTAATTGACAGTTTTAACCTGGAGTTTGTTAACACATTTAAATTTTAGAAAAAAAATACGTTCGTTTATCTTAATTATTCCTAAAAATTAAGTTTTATTAAATCTGAAACTGAAGATCTAATTTCACTTACGATATAGTCGAACGTTTTCATGAAGAAGTTGCTTCGAACATGAATAACAACATATTCTCCTATAGCTGCATTTTGAGTGCTAGTGGACACTTGGAGTCTTCTCTCATCAGCTGACCTATAGGCGTATGCCGTCATCTCTGTAGAGGCGCTGTCTTCTGCATCTTGGTAGACTGCCTAGATGACAACAAAGTATACAAGATAAGCTCAATGTGAAAGGTCTTTCTTTTTTAGAAGACTTTGGATCTTCTATTGTTCAATTAACTTGTGAAACCAATCGAATAAAAATTCTGCAATTAATATTTGTGCAATGGAAGCGTCAAAAATCTGTTTGCTTTCAAAAAAATCAAATGAGGACTGAATGCTTCAAAGTGGACTGATTTTGTACTCTTTATCATCTCCCCTTCCTACATTTGATACACCTGGACGCCATATTGAATCTGGTTATGTTATAATACTACGTTAATTTGATGCACATTTTTAAGGTTGAATTCACTATAAGCATTTATGAAATTATAAGTCTCAGTGCCTTTGATTATGTTTGGAATTTCTGAGCAACATCGGGAGCAATTCGCTAATAACATACACTGAGTGGCCATTTTATTAGAGACATCATATTAATAATGAGTTGTTCCTCCTCTAGCTTTGATCACAGCCGTAATTCTTCTAGGCATTGATTCTACAAAGTATTGGAACGGTCTGCAGGAATATTGGCCTATGCTGACAGAAGAGCAGGCCTAGTTGATTCACATTTGATGGTGCCGTTTCTGGGCTTCGAATGGATCTTTCCATCTCGTCCCACAAATGCTCGGGGTTCAGATCAGGTGACTGGATCGGCCAATGAAGCAAGTAATACTGCATTGTACTAATCTGCAATCTGTCGTGTTGTTATCCTTCTGTTACTGCAGACGATTCGTGCCAGTCGCCTGTTACCTCTTTCATCCACAAGCTTTCTCCGTCCACAGTTGCGTTTTTGATTGAAGTTTTTTGCCCAAATGCCATTCTTTGAACACCCGCGATACTGTTGCACGAGAAAAGCTGAGGATCTTCACAGTTTCCGAAATACTGGAGTGGGTTCTTCTTGCACCCACGATCATGCCTAGTTCGGAGTCATTCAATCTTTTGACTCACCCATGTTCCGGCGAACTGAAATGATACAAAGTTCTCTTGATACCCAGCATGTCTTTTATACGCTACTCGTTGTTGTAATGTTACTGTGTGTCACTACCGGCCCGTCAAAGTTAGAGTGAGGGGTCTCTAATAAAGTGGTCACTCAGTATTTATAATTAAAAAAATCAGTTGCTCCTTCAATATTAAAAAAAATCTATAATTCGGTCTAGGAATTCTTGAACAGACAACTAGCTTTCTTGAGGAGAAAAGATGAATGAATAATGAAACTTTATAGAATTTTCTTTAAAAAATATCCAGAATTATTATCAAGATCAGAAAGCAATTAATAATAAGTTTAAGTGAAAATAGAAAATATTTTAAAACTGAGAAAAAATACATAGTCTATATTTAAAGTTTGGAAGCAGTTTTATATAACCCGTACCTTTATAACAATTTTCTGAGCATCAAAAGGAATATCTAGATCTAATTTGTAAACTCCATCTTCAGGAACTCGATCAGTGATGTCTGGTAACCTGAATAAACTGTTACCAGAGAATCGTGTAACAGTTCTTCCAATGTGTAATTTAGATAGTTGTAGTTTTTCTTCTGGTAATCTCGCATAATCACTGTAAGATACGGCTACCTAAAGGAAAATTAAAAAAATAATGATAAATAAACTTTCATTAGCGACCCATTTGAGAGCCATTGTAATAGCGACTAAATTCGGTAGCTATTGCGTTTGTCCTGTCCGTTCGTCAGTGTCTGTCCCTCCCTAACAACGCCTGAAAGGAAGTTCGGATCGACAAACGGACTTCACCATCGTGTTCAGAGGCCCAAACACCATAGGAATAGGGTATTTTCAGATGCAACGCCCCTCCCTCCTCCATGTTCGAGATATTTGGCATTGTTGACATTGTATCCCCCTAAAAACTCCCGAAAGGAAGGTTGAATCGACAAACGGACTTCATCGTCGTGTACAGACCTCCAAACAACGTAGTAATATTTCGATACTACAGCGTAGTAATATTTCGTGTACAGACCCCCAAACAACGATATTTCAGAGGCCAACGCCCCCTCCATGTTCGAGATATTTGGCATTGTTTTCTTTGGATTACCAATATTAGCTTAAATGTTAGAAACGCAAACACTTCATTTCAATTGTCAGTTATAGCTTGGTGGGTAAGTTCTCGGACTCATTCGCCGGAGACTGTCGGTTCAAATCTGTATATCTACTGTTTTTGTTTTAAAAATTTTTTTTTATTTTTTTCTCTTAATCTTTTTTCCTCTTGTCCGAGTGGATTTTTTGTTTTCTTATTTTCCTAACTTTTGTTTTCGTTATGTTAATGTTCATCCTTTTTTTTATTATTATTATTTTTAATGTTTTTATTACTATGGGTCGCCCTTAAATTTATGCTTTATCACAAAATTATATTCATTTGTTTTACTTTCACAAAAGTACATTAATTAATTTTTAAAGCCTTAAATATTTTTAATGTTAAACTGATAAAAAAAAAGTATTTCAAATTGTCAAAAAAAATTCTGTTCGTTTTTCTGTTACTACATAGTCTAAGACAAATTTAACTAATATTTTAAATACTACTAAATACTTTGGCAGACCTTTCAAAAACCTGCTAAATCTAAATAGGAATTAAAAAAACAAAACAGAATAAAAGCAATCTTACATAAACGGTGTATTTCATTCCAGGCTTGAAAATCTTGGGCTCGGCTCCAAGAAACCTTACTTTGACATTTCCATTGATGATTCTTGTTTTACTGTAGCCAGAAGCGTGTAAGTCAAGACGACGATCCGTTAGAAACAGTTCAGCTGTAATTTGTGATCCTGGAAGCGAATGAACCACTCTTTCGATATCTGTCATTTGGATGTCAAAGCTGTAAGATCCAGTAAACTAAAAATGTAAATAAAAAAAAAAAAAAATGAATTCAAAAAGTGATAGGAAAAACATTTTCTAGTTGAATGTAAATAAAAGATGTAATTATATAAGAAAAAGCCGAATCTTTTACTTAAATCTTTCTTTTTTAAAAAGTTACTGTCAGGGCTTTTCTTCTAGAAAAAAAAAAGATGTAGGAACTCTGGTAATTTTTAGCATACTTAGTCCCATTTACAGTGTACTATAAGCGCCCAATGCGTTGAAATTGCATGAACAATTGCTTTAGAAATACTAAAAGACTTTTGTCGACTAACCTCTTTATAAAATCGTACCATTGTATTTTACTGTCAAAAAAGGTACCGGAACGCCGTTCCGGTGCGTTCCGGCAAAAAAAAAACCCTGGTTACTGCTATTACAAAGTAGCTTTGCACATTTTGTTTTATATTAAGAACTATATGACTAGATTTATGAAAGAATAAAGAAAAATAAAGACTTAATTCTTAATATCATGTATGTTGTTCTGTTTTGCATTTCGTATTCATATCAACTAGTGCTTCTGTAGTATATACAGACATGGTGGATTTCACCTGTATGTAAATTGGAGATATGTAAATTATCCAAGATATTGGAGGAAAGAATTATTTAACGAAGCAAAAGTTTCGTTCACAGTACATTTACAATTTGCAACTTCAAATTAAATTTTAATAAACTAATTTCTTAAGAAATGAAAACCAAAGACTGCACATAAATAAACAATTCACGCTTTTGAGTTTGTCAACAGAGGGAATCGGCTACGGCCGTTTCGTCCTTTTTGGGGACTCATCAGCCCGATCCACCCTCCTTGATAATAAATCCAGAAAGGCTGACGAGTCCCCAAAAAAGGACGAAACAGCAGTTCCCAATTCTTCCCTCTGTTCACAAACTCAAAGGCGTGATTTGTTTATTTATACGCAGTCTTTTTGTTTTCATTTCTTATTTGGTTTATTCTAAAATTGGTTCAAATATTGAATTTTTTAAAATTATTTTCTGATAAATGAAAGGATAATAATTAATAACAGATGTCATTTCAGAGATCTGCCATTATCACAGTTATTTATAGTTTTTGGATACTGTTCAAAAATATTTTAAATGATAAATTATTTAAATTTAAAGAAAATAAGCAATTAATAATTCAAGCGGAAGCCATTGGGTATAGTGTATATTGGAATTAGAACAGAAGGATTAAATCAGCATGTTCAGTGGTTTTCATAAATTACATACATGTGTGTGTTTGTATGTGTTTATGAGTATATATTAATTCAGCATGTTCATTCTTTTTCAGTCGTGGACAACTAAGACCCGGAAAAAACGCGAACTGTTACGATATTACATAAATATTGTATTTACAGACTGAAAATTTACTTTCAATAAAAAAAAGTACTGAAATTACAAAGAGAATTAGTATAACTATAAACTGTCGTTTGTTATGATACTGTAAGAAAATCTTATATTATATATATCTTTTGTTCTAGATTTATGTAAAAATAAAGCTTAACGTGCATTGCAAGTATTAACAAAACAAATGCACCTAAGTAAATAAGGATTCTCGCACCCCGAGCTACCATTTCGGGAATCTGAGACACCAGTTTCAGCCTTATTAGGCTTCCTCAGTCAGATTTACCCGTAATGGGTAGCTCAAAGTGCGAGACAAAGAATAAGGCTGAAACGGCTGTCTCAGATTCCCGAAATGGTAGCTCGGGGTGCGAGAATCCTTATTTACTTAGGTGCATTAAAATTTTTTTTTGTTTTGTTGTAGATTTAAAAATAAAATTTTGAAAATATTTATTCTTTTAAATGTGCAGGCCACCTATTTCTGAGGTCACAAGCAATCGATAGATCAAGAGTTGATCATCTATGTTTATATATTATCTTTTCAATAGACTTCTCTGTTTCAGAATGAGGCGTGCTATGTACTTTACCTCGTCAATGATTGTCTCACTGATCAGTCTTGTATCACTGACACGGTAGTGGCTGGGTGAGGAGCTGACGTACACTCGCAGGGTGGCATTTCCTATCACTGGGGCATTGTTTAGATACCAACCATTTGCGGTGCCTGACACGGCAGTGTCGGTGTCCAGTGCCAATTCGGGCATCTGCATAAACACCTCGATGCGAGGAACGTAGTATTTCTCCACGAGGATACGTTTCTTTTCCGACTGACCCTGAGTAACGACTTCCACCGTCCACCACCCACGGTTGGGGTCACGAGGCAACTGATAACTAAAACTGCCAACACCTGTTCAAATCAAAGAAACAAAACTCAAATAAAAAACTACTATACAAACATTTAAGCTTTTAAATTGGAACCTAGATCCTCTAGGAATTCATTTGTAACATATAAATTCTTATCGAGGGAAAGAAAAAATAAAAAAGCATAATTTTTAAAAAATCTTGAACAATTTCTCAGTTTTTTCCAACAATTCTTTCTTAAAATTCCTCTATTTCTTGCTGAATCTCGGATACATTTTTTTAAAAACAAGTTACTTTTTAAAACCGAGGATTTATTTTTAATCTGAAGAAGATGAATTGAACTCATGAGTGATCGCAGCAAATTCATGACTAGAAAGAACTCTATCGGAGAACGTCTTAGATGCAGTTTAACTAAACCTAAAACAAACAATGAGATTTTGACATATTTAAAAAAAAAAATAGCCTTCTAACAATGCCAGAAAGGAAGAAGAATACAACTTCCTAAGACTTCAATTGAACTGGATGCAAAGGCAAACCCTTACACCACATTTGTTTGCAGTATTTGAAAAATGTTAGATGCAGGGCCGGATTTTGGTGTTTGTAGGCCGTAGGCCCAGATGCGCAAAAACAGGAATAAGCGCCCACTGAATTACATCGACTGATTTGATGCTTTTATTATATTGTTAAACCATGTGACTGATGGCACGATTGAGCCACTATCATTTTACCCTTCTAATTTATATAACTGTGTGGTATTCAATTGGTCAGCGGCCAAACTGCAGGGCAAAATGCAACTGGGAGGCAAAATTTTTGGGAAAGAGTGAAACTTAATTCCTTATTGATTTTTAGACTGACGACCAGGAACACAGCAAAAATTAACCAACTTTAGTAACTTACTATCGGTAAAAACCACATTCACTAAAGGACCGGTCGATCATGAATTTTGGATACATTAAATTCCTGCCTCGTACTCTTTTTTTTTTTTTTTCCCTTATTAATTTCTTCTTTTCAATTTGTTTGCCTCCTTCGTAGGCCCTGGGCACTGTGCCCTGGTTAGATCTGGTTTATACATAAAAATTGCTTCAACTGAAGGAGAATTCGAATATTCTAACTTCGTGCAGTTCACAGCCCAGACGAATAGTCCAGTAAATATGGGTGGATGTTAGTCAGGGTTGATGCTTATTCAGAGTAAACAACAACTCATTCAAATATAAAATAAAAAAATAAAATAAAATAAAATAAAATAAAATTTTTTATACAATATAAGCGAAACTGAAGCTTATATGAAATAATGTAGGTAAAAAAAAAAACTAGACGTAAAAAAACAACAACATAATAATACATTTACAATAACTTCCCTGTTGGAAAAAACTATGAACACGATCAAAAGATTCTATAACTGCATAATTAATTTACTGGAAATGGGTCCTACCTACGTTTAAGTACGATGATCCAAAGTTCTTCATTAAGTAGCCTTTAGGATTCTGTAAGAATATTAATTTATCAATTTCACTATTAATTTAATAAGAGTAAATGAGATTTTGTTTTAAATTTCTTCTTCATTTTTTTTAATTATTATTGGTACTTAAATATTTCAAGAACATTAATCTGCAAAAATACTTGTCCTGTTCATCACAAGACAGCAAGAAACACAAAAATGAATCAAACTAAAAGGTACAAGAACCCATTTATTCAGATTTCAGAGGGGCGATGTGAATTTGAATAAATATATTTTAAAAATGAGGAATAAATATATCTTAAAAATGGTTTAGTGAGTTGAAATACATTGTTAATAAGGAATATAATATCGTCTCCCTTATCAGATGCAGCTTTAAAATATTTCAATTGAACGAATAGGAATAAAATTGACTTCAGGTATGAATTACAAGTATCCTTTCCTAGTCAAGAAATTTTTTTTCTTTACAAATTACATCTTTCGTAAGTAAATTAATTATTCTCTAAATTAATTATTGCTAATGAAGTTTTGATCTAAATTTTCTTTCTTCAAGATTTCAGAAAAATACTTACAAAGATATTAACATCAATGGGATCAGAATACGGCTTTAGTTCAGTATTCAACAAAACCGCTCGTATCCGAACTAAAAAATAAATAAATAAATAAGCATTAAAATATAGCGAGAAGAAACCTAATTTATAATTTTAATTAAACATAAAAATACAACCCATTGAATATTAACTTTAATTGATTGTTGTGATTTGACGCTACGATTGTAAACTGAAAAGCAATTCAACACATTAATGCAATATTTTCGAATCATTAGTGGCGTGCTGAGATGGTTGACGTAAACTCCTTAAAAATTAATATTAAAACTCCATTTGAAATATAAAAAAAAGAAGTCAAGAAGGCAAGAAAGAAACTATTGGCATGAAAACAGTCCAAAATAACATTGGTATGTCTTTCCCTACCATTCGGAATTCCTGGACTTGCTATTGAAAATACCTTAACCAATTCACATACTGTCCATATTTCTTTTAATTTCTCTGATTTCTAGGTTTTGTGCTTGTTTTAATTTAGCAATTTATTTCTGGCGTTTATTACATCTTCTGTCTTAACTTAATCATCTTCCCAAATACTAAACAAAACTTAAATACTTCTCTGTTTTGTATTCTAATTCCCAAGATGTATCAATTAGAAACAACAACGAACTGCGACAAAACGTTAAACACAACGTTTTTCATGTAATAAAGTTTCTTTTTTAAAAACCTAATTATACAGGGTATACCTAAAATGTGCTGCCAAACTTAAAGGTTGTATTCAATCATGCAAAACAACGAATAAATGTCATATAAACATGGGTCTGGAAATGCTTTATTTCCAAGATATGAACGATGCAACAATACAGAGGTGTTGGCCGTACAGTCGCTCAGTTTCACAGAAAGTGCTCGAAATATCCTCCACCGGCCGCAGTGCACGCGACATAACGTCGTTCCATCGACTGCCGAACACGGTCGAAGATGCCAGGTGCACGTCGAATTGTGTTGCACCATCCACCATACGATCATGCAGTGCGTGGACGTCACGAACCGGTGTGGTGTGCACTAATTCTTTAAGATAGCCCCATACGAAAAAGGGTTTAAATCAGGGGAACGAGCAGGTCATGTCACGATTACTGAGGAGTAATTTAATGACTCTGCGATGCGACGTAAAGGCCAACACCTCTGTATCGTTTCATCGTTCATATTGTGGGAATAAAGCATTTCCAGACCCATGTTTATATAACATTTATTCGTTGTTTTGCATGATTGAATACAACTTTTAAGTTTGGCAGCACATTTCATGTACACCCAGTATAGCTAAATTGATATTAAATATATTTAGTATTCGTTCAATTTGTATACATTAGCTTCTACTCATTTGACGATCCATCAAATAAGCGAATTCTTTACCTGTCTGATCGGCGGTGTACACAGCTCTATTTGTCTGAATGAGGATAGTGAGAAACCGGGATGAGAACTGTAGCTCACTATCTATTGAGAAAACAGTTCCTCCAAGAGGTCCATTGGCGCTACTTTCCACACGAAGTTTGTAATTGCCCGGAATTGTTGTAAGAGGTACCTATAAATAACACAGAATTGTTATCAATCAAAAGAAAATTATGAGATTGCAATACTTTAATTTGGATAAATATTATTGAAACTTTGAATGTAATTCCAAGAATTATGTAAGGTGCAAGCAAATGAATAGAAATCAAAAATAGTTCCGCTTTTGATTTCTACTCAATAAATGTTAGGTGTTCCGTTTTTTTGTAGTAATATTAATATTGAATATTGGGTGAAACCGGAGATTACGTACCAGGCTATTTTCGACTACGGTGGAGTTTTGACAAGATGGCCGCCTTTTAAGATACGAATTTTAATTTTTCAATTAACTAGTGAAAAGTAGAATGAGGTTTGCAGGCATGCTTATTTAAAAATGGTTTTGCACGATCTTTTACTAGAAAAACTAACCCTTATTTGGCTACTGCGATCTTGAGATAACAGTATGCACCATCATGTATCCCTGCGCGGATGTATCCTTACGAAGACGGTGATTGGCAGTACCATATTCTCCGGTTTAGCCAATAATACTGGCTAAATATTGTTTAATATTTTTTAGGAAAATCCTTCAGATTACTGTACTTGCGCCGTTGTCCCACATTGTTTCCTGATAGCCTGTTCCAAGTAACAATGACGGAGATTCATAGACCGCCTCTTTACTTTGCCCTATTTCCAGATATGGAGAGCATTTTTAAAACTGAATTACAGTAAAACCTCGATATAACGCTCCCGCTTATAGCACTATCCCGTTCTTAACGCTCCTTTTATACGGTCCCTGGAATTTTCTATATATCTCTGTATACTTTTACCCTCTTACAGCGCTTCAAATCCCGCTTGTAGCGCTTTTTTTATCGTAAATTTTGTATCGAAAAGAAATGTAACACTGTAAAGATTCTTATTTTTTTTCCCTGGTAGGAGGGAATCCTTGAACTCTGTGAAGTGCGGGTCTGTGATACAGTTGTGCAAAATGTCGAAGCGGAAATCCCTTTCTATAAGTGAAAAATTGCAAATTCTCCGTAAGTACGACGAGAAGGATTTCGCAGAATCTCTAGGAATTCCCTCGTCCAGCCTGCAAACAATAATGAAAAACAGGGCTGCAATTACCGATGCAGCGAAGGGTTGTTGCAAATATTAAAAAAGTAAAGTGTGCACTAAATCTGTTCCGAAAATATATTAGTATTGCTCCAAGTGGTGTATCAATTGACTTTAATAGTTACCTGAACCGCATTGAAATTGTCATAATTCATAACAGTAGCAGACACACACGGCAAACCACAATCAAAGATCTTTTTATTAGGAAATAAGCTCATATTTGCGCTATATCTATTGTAGAATCATGTATGTTTCCTGTAAAATGGTGTCCAAATCTTTCCCCATCTCATAAATCATTTCCCGTCTATAGCGCTATCCCGCTTATTACGCTTGTAGGTCATGGTCCCTTGACGAGCGTAATAACGGGGTTTTACTGTATCTTAATTTCCAGAAATCATTGTCCATCGATTTGCTTAGAGAATGACATCCACTTCTATCTCTACTGGATGTAGCATAGAAATGAATGTAATCAACTGCATCTAACACCAGCACAATAGCATACCTCCAAATAATGGTTTGTTCCATTGCCAAACTTTCAAAACACTTCCCTGTTCAATAGCACTCACTATTACTTTTTTTCTGATTTTAAAAATATTAAACATTCCTTTGTTGTAGTACGTTTCTTATTACGATTTGTTTAATAATTCCTGAAATAGAATTTCTTCAAATTCCTTTACAGGAATTGCAGAATTCTTTACACGTTTTTCAGTATCTCAAAAGAGTTGTCCTTATTTTCATTTCCTTAAATAAAACAATTTTTAAAAATGTCTTTAATTTGATATATTATTTATTTACAATTTTATTTATTATATATTATTTATTTCTAAAAAAAAATAAATAAACAACAATTGGTTTTTAAACGGTTTGGTCACTCCTAAAGGAAGTACGAAATGGAATCCCCCTCCTCACTCCGTTTTTCTTTTGTTTTCGCCTACAAATCAATTGGTAATTTCGACGATCTCACAAATCAAGATAAGCTATTTGTTATGTGAGGAATGAGGCTCATCTAGAATCTCTCTCTATACGCTCTGAAACCAAACTAAACCTTAAAAGATATCTAAACGTTAAAAAGATAATAGACCAATCCAAAACTGTCTTCTCCTTTACCTTACATGAGTCTTGGAATATCGCCAATTCTCCACAATTAATAACGAACTATCTAATCACGTCATCAGAGGCTATTTAAACAAGGCTCTCCCAAATCACCACACAGTTTAAAGTCATCTGCAGGCAGATTGAAATGTTCTATCCTCTTTGTTTTTAAATGTCGACAGTCACCTTAGGTAATTTTAGAATTTTATGATTTTGTTGGAATTCCTACCACAAGGGCTGAAAGATATTAAATTCGAACAGCCCAGCTTAAATTTGCAGCCATAACAACTTAAAATGGGAATCTTAAGTATTCACCAAGTATAGAAAATTCAAGAAAATTAAAAGAATTATTTCTTTTAAAGTCGTTCTAGGTCGTTCTAGAAATCCTTATATTTCTATTTAAAAAAAAAAATACAAATATATAGAAATTTGTACATATATTCATCGGAGTAAGCTTAACCCCAGGAAAGGCTTCTGGTCTAATTACGATAATTTCTGATCGTACTTTTGCTGCTTATAATTATTCAGCTGGCAAACTCTATTTATAAATTTGAGTATAAATAATATATTTTTTCATTTATATCGTTTTTATTTACTGACACTAACCTAGTTGTCATCCGTGAATAAGGCAAATGATTTTCTTTCTTTTTTCTTTTTTTTTTTTTTTGTGTGTGTGTGTGTATGTATGGAAGTCTTATTCAATAATTAGGAATTAAGATATTATTTACAAAATAAAAGAGATGAAGCAAATTATTAACAACATTTTAAGAAATGCTCTAATTTGTTTTCACCTTCAATTGGAATGTTTCTGATTGTCCACCGTTCAGTTTGGCCCTGGAGGAAGACAGTTCCACGCCGTCTCTTGAGATGGATGCCCTCACTTGCACTGGTCGTTCCGTTCTCAGCAGTGTCACAAACAGACGGTAGACGCTTCCAGGACGAATGGTTCTAGATGCTACTACCACGTAACTCCTACAAGCGAAAATCAATACAGAAATTAGTTTTCAAAGCTGAGACAAAGAAATGCTTGACCTTATTACTACTACTATATTAAACAAGTAAATTTAAGAGGAAGGTGATAAAACCATCATAAAAGGAAACTTTTCCTGTGCTGCCATATACTTAGGCTATTAATAGGACAATTGATGGCTGCAATTATATAATATCTTTTTCGAAATCGCAAAGAAACCCATTGTGTTAGCAATCAGAAGCAACTAACCATCTCTCGATTTCAGAGATTATTTCATGAAATCTATGTCTTAACAGATGAAATCGCTTACATCGTAAATTGCTTCTGGTAAAATTTTGCAATTGTAATTAAAATGTTACTTCTCACAGTTTTGTGAAACGAGCCCCGTGAATTTTTAAAGCTAAATAATGATCAGTGACAGCCATGTTACAGCTTATAACAACCGGTCATGCTCTTGAAAACTACGTATTCTGAAATAATATTAAAAATGAGAGTTTTTGGTTGTGAATAAAGCGTACTTATGCTTCCAGTAATAATTTGTAATAATATATAACGTAGCTTAATTTTTTGATGTACAAATACGTCCTGACTTACGACCATTCGCACTTACGACGAAGGCCCCATAGAGCTTTCGAGTTGTATCCGTCTCGCTCTCTAGTACAACAAACAGACTGTGTTGTCAGCGATATTAATGGTATTGAATATTAAAGTTGTAATCCTTTACAACTGTAGTAAACATACATGTGTTATATGTAAGTAATGTTTATTGTTATGTTATTGTTTACAGTTTCTCTTTGCTGTGAATATAAAACATATGATAGTTTGCTACGAAGTTAGGACACGTTTCATCTCTAAAGCTAGGCGACCACGTACCAATCTGGGACAATATTCGTGGACAATATTGGTCTTATTGATATTGGCGGTTGGCATTGTCCGCGAACACAGGTTTTCTACGAGTATTGGCCTGGTTACGGCGTTGCTCACTAGGTAGAGCTAAAGAGAGCGTGTTTCCGTACAGATTCGCTATAGTTTTAAACGCCGTCCCTCTGTAGAAATCAATGAGAAGTCTTTCCTGATCAATTGACCAAATGTTGTTGTTTGAATTATCTTTTTTGGGCCGACCCATTTTGCTGATTTTAAGCCTTGTTTCTCAAACAAAATGGCCGGCGTGAGTGAGTGATTTTTCCGATTTTCAAAGTCCCGCCTTTTTCTACGTCACCATTGTCACGTGATTTCATCCGTTCATGTGATTCGCTCGCTCACCAGCAATATTTCTCGCCAACTACAATTGGTGCTTTTTTTCCGATTCGCTCGCTCACCAGCAATATTTCTCGCCAACTCAAATTGGTGCTTTTTTTCCGACAATCGCCAATGGGCAATATTGGGCAATATTGTTCATTTTTATTGCTGAAAACGGTTGGTACCAATCAAAAGTACCAATATTGTCCACCAATATTGTCCCAGATTGGTACGTGTTCGCCTAGCTTAACCCAAACTTAGAGGATGTTTTCTTTCTTCGGCTATCACTGGTGTGCGTTCGCGTCACAGATATACTAAACTGTATATAGCACTGCAGAAATCATATGTACAGTATACAATAATAAAGTCAAACATATGTCCAAACACTTTAAAGTTAATTATATGAAAAAAAAGGGCAATTCTCGAAATACGTACTTAAACAACCATAGTATAGTGGTAATGTACTGTATACAGTTTAGTACATCACACTTTCCGAAGATTAATTTGTATTCTCGTTTGTAAACAGCGTTGAAAATCCTTATTTGTTAAGATTTCAGAATTCCAATGAATGTTTTTGATGAACTTTTTTTATGATTAATACAATATAACGTTACAATTGACCAGGCTTTATAACTTTGCTGGGTGATTCTGTCGAAAGGTTGAGATGCGAACTTGACAGAATAATAATTAATCCAAACTATTAAGTCAAAATTTCCCCAAGTCAATTTTTTCGATTTGCATCAATGGATCAGCTAATAACATCCAAGTGGTTCTCAATCAAGTTACGAAGCCGTACTGTTCAGCCCAGAATTACTGCCTGATTTTACGACTTCCCTGGGCAATTTGCAAGCATTAATTAAGCCCTATCGCTAATATCTCTCTCTCTGGACAAGTTATCCAACTTCCTGGTTGCGTGCACTTAAAACCACATTTTTTTTTAACATTTCCCCTAATCTAAGCCTCAATAAAATTATCGTTAAATCTAATACCATCCAATATGATTCCAATTGGTCATTCTTAATTTCTGTAGATGTATAGAAAACAATCTTTTTAAAGGTTAAATAATACTAATCTATTACTTAATCGTATTTATGTGAATACAAATTTATGAAAAATGATTATTGAAGAAATGAAAAAACAAGTTCTAGAAACTAAAAATAAATGATAAGTCGCATTATACATTTATTTTGTGAACAAATGTATAAGAAATTTGGCTTAATTTCTACTGATAAACTAAGAACGAAAGAAAGATCTAATCACAATCGTACAAATAACAATTCTGATATTAGATAAATAGAATTTCTTTTTAACAACTCAATAAATTATTTAAGTAAAGTTACTTAAATTTATGCCAACAGCCTAACAATAGATTTTTTTTAACTGCTCTGCCAAAATATCCGAATATTTCCTCCATATCTTAATACGATGAAGTGTCTGGAAATTCATGAGAAACAATTTTCTATTTGAAACGATCTCTTGTCTGATCTTCTTTAGTGGCTAAAACTATTATCTTAAGAAACTTGAATTTGATTATAAATATAGGCTATCATACGCCTAAAATAACTAAAAATGAAACCATCAGAGAAAGACAAAAAAAGTCAACATTCTAAAATAAGAAAAAAAATATTTATAGCAAAAAAATCAAGGCCACCACACAAATACATTTATAACAAGTTTTTACATTAAAAATCACAAACTTTTTCAAAACGACCTGCGGTACATTCTCAAGTGACAAGCGAATTGTCACTTGAAAATGAAGCGCAGGTCGTTCTGAAAATTTTCTTATCGAAAATGTAAAATTATGCTTTTTGCCAAAGTTCTGCTTAAAAAATGTTAGAGAACGAATGTTTAATATTCAACTCAAACAATATTATTTCAAAAAAAAAAATCGAAATAAATTAATCAAAATTTTTTAATTACTTCTAAAACGCAATCATATAGGAAGAGTTGCACATGAATGGTTTGGACGAGATATTTAGACCAGTGCTTCTCAACCTTTTTTGTTTCACGACGCATGTTTATATTTGAATAAATCCCGCAGCACATCCCCTCAAACCTTGTTTCTAAAATCTCACGGCTCACCAAAATTTTTTACTGATTTTTTTTTTTTTTTGCTGTAATAGAATCGTTTGAAAAGTATCCATGAATTACAAATGAATAGAAAACAAGTAAAAAAAAATTGTGCTAAAGCATAAAATTAAGGGCGACCCATTAAAACTCCTGTGGGCATTGAACGTGTGCATAATCAATTTCAAAAAATAGAAATAATTTCTACAATGAAACATCCACGACAGGAATCGAACCTGCTACCTTCTGATCCGAAATCAGACGTCTTATCCATTAGGCCACGGAACTACATTGAAATTATTGTTAAGTATCTCTTATTACTCCCTCTCTGTGTGTAAGGCAATGAGAGAAACATGATTCGTTGCGCAACGACAGCCGACTGTCCATCGTAAAAGCTGAAATTTGGGAATTTTTCCCTGACTACTACTGATTCGATCGACTTGAATATGGATATGCTTTATCGTAATAGTTTTATAGCATCTACTATCAATCTATATTTTTATTTGACCGTGTCTATAACGGTCGACCCTTTGAGGCAACAAACAGTTGACTCTGACCGCATTTTTCTGGATAGGCAATAATAAATACCCCATTCCTACTAGGTTTGGACCTTTGAACATGATGGTGATGTTCGTTTGCCGATCCGACCTTCCGTTCAGCAGTTGTTAGAGAGGGTCAGACATGGATAGACAGACGGATAGGACAAACGCAATAGTCCTAAAATTGGTCGCGAATGAATGTAATAATTGAAAATAAGACTTAAGATACTTGAAATATTTTTTAAGCCGATTTGATGTGATTAATCCATTAACCTTAATATTGTTAGAACGAAATAAAATGTTGATTAATTTGCCTAGATTATATGACGCCTAGATTTGATTCTAGATAAGAGCATTTGACTAGTATGAAGCTAAATGTTGATTACAGATGCATTCTCAGAATTTTCTCGCGGCACACCGGTTGAGAAGCTCTGATTTAGGCCATCGAATTTAAATCTTCATCTGTAAGAATTTCAGAACAAATACTGGCTACTTTATCTCTGGAATGGGATCGCTGGCTCTCTCATTTGCAAAACCTGGCTTATCTTCAAGTAGAGTAGAATTTTCATTGCTACGATCATACGTTATTTAATGTTACATCTTTTATCCGATGCTTTGGAAATACTGACGTTAGGTGATATCGGAAGATGTCCTGTCAATCAAGTGAGTTCCATTCTTTAATTGACGAGGAGTTATATTCCTTTTTTATTATTGTAAACGTTTTATTTATTTATTTCTTGTAGTATTCATAGTATTGTTGATATATTCTCACAGAAAAAAAGATACTCGTACCTTTTTGTTCGCTCTATGTAACTTATTCAGATCACGGGAGAAAGTGTGGCTTCCCTGTGCTGGGTGTTATGCAGCGAAGTAGACAAACCTCAATTAAAATCATGGATTCCTTTGAAAAATTCTCAATCTTTTCATTTTATTTTATATAAAAATCTATTTCAAATTTCTGTGACTCATCGTTGACGGACAATGTTATTCATACATACTTTCTTTCTGTTAAATCACAGTAACTATGAATTTTAATTGGCAATATTCATTGTTGAGGAGTCCTCAACATATGTCAATGTCGTTGTTAGTCACCTAAAAATGGTTTACAGTAATTTGAGACGACTATAGGAATATAAAATGATATTTTTAGATGATGTAACTTTATAACGCCATCGAAATCCATTCGTAAAATGAGAAAGCAATTCAGTTTCTTGTTTAAATAGGTCTAATTCAACGCCAGTTTAATTGGTTTGTGTGTTTGTATCCATTTGCACGTCCAATTACGCTATAAAATTAAGAGTTTCGTATTTATAGAAAGCATAAAAAAAAAAAAAACCTTTATGTTTCAGCGTAAACAGGCAGAGGAAGGAGAAGGAAACGTGACTTTTAAGCAAAGCATTTTTCCCTTAAGGGCACACAAGAAACTGTTGAGTAGCAACCCTTGCCTGAGGCTCTTGAGTCGCAAGAAAATTCGACCTTAACGATGTGCTATGGATGTAAAAAAGATTTTCTGCTGGATCTGTAAACACACTTTCTTTTTTTAAAGAATAAAAGAGTATAAACACATCGTCGTGGCCTCCAATCCATTCCTTTCTTTTTTTCTTATATTTTTTTTTTAGCTCCTATATAAGAACTTCAAATAACAATGGCTAGTCAGACAGCCGTGGGCTGCTTCGTGCTTGGGTACAAAGAGCAACATAAATTGTAGTTATTACATAACGTCAATATACTTTCTAGATGGGTATCACGCGATGAACGATGTGCATTTTTCTTTCATATATGTCTACTGGATAATCTTAAAGCGGCGATGAACCGATGAAAAATACACCTTTACTGATCTGTAACCGGTTAAAACCATCATTAAAAGCTTTTAAAACGAAATAAATCCGTCACATAAGTGTTAGAACGAGGGTTTGAACTCAATTAATCATAACTGCACTAGCCCTTATTGCTTTCGTGTTCAATGGGGTAAAGAAATCACGTAAAAATGGCTTGGCTCATAGGGATACACATCAACGTATAACTAATCATAAAAAAAATATCATATTACTCGTAAAAATAGTTTTTGTTATTGTTAATTTTGTAATAATAAGTCTCAATTCTAAAATTCCAGTTTAAAAGTTTTATATTTAAACCAAAATATTTAATAAGATAAAATTTTTATTAAAACTTCAATCTCTCTCTTTCGTTGAGTTTGAAGGCAATTTTTGACTTCGCTGTATGGTAAGGATACTATAAATCAAAAGACGTCCGTAATGCTGGTTTATTTGTCTAATTATTAATTGTGTTATCCTTATCAAAACACGATTATTAAATATACATACAAAAATAGCTCAAGTCATTTGCGTATAAATTAAAAATAATAAAATCAACTTAATAGCTATAATAATTTGTTGGTTAATAAATATTTATAAATATTTGTAAATAAATAATATTTATTATAACCATATTTACTAAATCCAATTAAGACCTTCACATTAATTGAGACTAAATG
>JAFIDM010000003.1:44762839-44794684 GCA_023159025.1 Thereuonema tuberculata
AAGGATAATTTATTTTGTAAGTCTATTTGTCTGCTCTACCTATATCGCACTCTAAAAAGAATAAATTCTCTGATAAGCTTGAACTACAATAAAATGAAATTCATCTAATTCTCTGTTCTTAACCAGTGTCAATCTGTTGTTAATTTGTAACTAAAGGAAAACTTTTTGCCCAACTAGTACTGGTGGGTCGACAACCTTTTAGTCGCTGGATTTTTCCCACTCTTTGCTTCCTCTTTGACCGATCTTCTCACGAAAACTGTTTTGAAAAATAACCTGTTTACATAACTAGATATTTGGGAAGATTATAATAGATTTGGCAGCTCATTTCAGTCCAGTTTGAATTACATTGTATTCTGTAGAAGGCAGCAGTTTCCTACAACGATAAATTAGATCCAAAATGAAGATCAGAAATATAAGCCTATTATTCAATATTAATTATAAAAAAAGGTTAATAATCAAGCGAAATCTTATTAATAGTTTTTCTCCTCTGTTTCTCCGAGCATCACGTTAAAACGGCTGGACGGATTTCCATAAAAATTAGTATCTTTATATGGGTCGAACTTAAATATAGGCATTACTCCCATCCCTGAAAATAGCCCCGGAAATAATAGAAGTTGTTTTTTTTTTTGTTGTTGTTTTTTTTTTTAATATATCTGTAAAATGGGAGCAATGACTTATTTGTTCTTCAATATAAAATATGAGTAGCCCCCCCTCCCCCATTTCTAAAAATTGATCCCAGCACTGCTTGCTCAATTCCCATTGCATAATTAATAATTGAGCATATACATTAGTTAGGCATTGTTTTTAGTTTCAATTGACTTTTTTTTTTTCATAAAATATTTTAAGCATTTTGGTGCCTGCATGATAAGCTTAGAGGTTTATAAGTTTGATCATCGTTTAAGTACCAACTTAACATTTTTTTTATGCATCATAGGGAAAAAAAGAATAAGTAAGCTTAAAAATCAAAAATTAAGTAAGAGCTCACTTGTACGTCCGTCCTTCAGAGTTCAAGATACTTAAAAACGTGTCAGAGGAACTGAAACTTCAATGGTATGTTTGGGTTTTTAAAAACAAACTTGATTGTGGTGAATGTGGGTGGCAGAGAAGCCAAGCACCACGACCTGTAGATCTATTGTGCTATCCCACGGAAATGAGGACAGACGGAGAGAAAGACTATGGTGAGAGAAGTGCAGGGGAAATGGGAGAACCCCGAGAAAACCTGCCCAGCGCGGATCATCCACCATCACGAAACCCTAAAAGCAAATTTACTATTGATTTTAATACAAATCGGATCTGCAGGATTAAAGTAAAAAAATCGCCAAAATATTTTACTATTCAAGAACAACAATCATGATAATTCAAAAACGACGTATCTTTAAAAGCTGAAATTTGAATGGTAAGTGATTGTTTTTGATTGTTATCTCACTAGTAAAAACTAGGAGTGTAGGTGGCAATCATAGGACAAAAACCGCTAATTTAAAAACCAGATAAAGAGACTAAAGCTCCATTAACACGATAAATAACACATGATATGTAAGAAACTGAAAACTTACTTAAACTTCTCACGCCCAGAAAAATGTATTGGATATTATAGATTTACATTTGTTATAATAATGAGACATTATAGATTGTAGATTACCATTTTTAATATCGCTTAATATGAATTGAGGAGAAAAAATTTACAATAAAAATTTTTAAATCCAATAACGCCTAGTTTTTAAAATAAAATACGTATACCTGTCTTAAACTCAAAATAATTCAGATGTTCTATATCCTAGGAAGCTAAAATTTTAGATAGTTTTAAGTTACTAATGTAAGTTCCACTTTGATTTTATTACAAAGCTAACTAGTAGGTAAGGAAATAGAGATCTAAACAACAGTGGGATACAAAAGTTGACATACCAACTATATTGTTCTTATTGAAGGACAAATTTTTGGAAGGCACGATGCAAATAAAAAGATCACACTAACTTTACTTTATTCAGTGATGAAGAGAGCACAGAGAGCGAGTCGAATACGAACTTATTGTTTTAAACAATAATAAAATTAGAAAATAAATTACTTCTCTTTCGAAAAGATAAATCAACTGTGTTTCAATTGCGGAATTAATGATATTCCACCTTTCTTTCTTTATTACACGTTGTTTTCCTATAAGACGAGATATAGTAATTTCAATTACATTTCCGGTCCTTCTGCCCTTCTGATTCCAATCTCTCTACAACACTTAATTTATCTACCTTTTTTTAAATTGTTATACTAAAGACTGAGCAGCTGAATCTACTAGCCATCAACTTTAAATAAGTTGTTATTACGCCGATTCGACCGTAGGCTAAAGGTTGAAACGCCTTAGCCTCACTATTGAGAATCAGGAAATACCTTATCTCGACACTTATTTTTTAAAGAAAGGGCAAATGTCTACGTACGGTGTTTAACAGATCGTCTTCTTTTTTTGTTTATGTGTGCCTGTATTATTTTCTGCTTTTGAATGACGGCTTAGAATTTCATGCGAGTCTAATTTGTAAAATGAAGAAGCAATAAAAATCACCTGTGTTCCTTGTACTCGAGTTCGCAGTCGTTAACTAACAAAGGTCATAATTGCTATGCATGTGTATACGAATTTCCTCCGTTCTACACAGCTGCAAATAGATGCTTCGACACGTGCTGATTTATAGAGAGAATTAGTTAAAGTTAATGTAACTGAACACTAACAATTACCCAACAGCTATTAAAAAAAAAGGTAAATAAAAACGTTTCATTTTAAAGTCCACTAAACCTAATCCATGATTATTCAAGAGTGACAGGAAGGAATAAATTAAGAAAGAGAAACGAAAACGTTTAAATACCTTCTTCCAGTGGTGTAACTATGATCCCAGCAACGAAACTTTATTTATTTCTGTCTTTATGACCAAAAGTTAAGCTTTAATTTTTTTATTCACAAATTCTTTTTTTTTTTCATTTTTTAATAACATTATGTATAAAAAAAAATTATTTTGATATAACGTGTAAATGTATGAATGAATATTTTGTATGTATGTTTGTATGTATGTATGTATGTATGTATGTATGTATGTATGTATGTATGTATGTATGTATGTATGTATGTATGTAAGCAAGTAAATGTGCATGTATGGATTGTATGTATGTATGTGTGTATATATATATATATATATTTATGTAAGGAAATGTGCATGTACATATCTATGTTTTTAGTCGTCCATTTCTGTTATCGGTGGGCCTGGTAGCCGAGTGGATGAGGGCGCTTGGCTGCGGATTGGAGGTGGCGGATTCGGTTCCCAGCCTCGGCGGAGTGCGGGAATTTTTCCCCGCGCCTTTCTCCTCCAAACGGGTCCTAGGGTCTACCCAGCCCTCTCTAGAATGGGTACCAGGTTTCTTTCCCGGGAGTTAAAGGCGGGCGGGCGTCGGGCTGACCCCCCGACCTCAAATTCGTCCCGTTAGGTCGTGAATGCTGGAGCCTACCCTCCAGCCACCCCATAGGCCTTTGTAGGCCTGTAAGTGGGATACTTTAACTTTAACTTTAACTATTTCTGTTATCGATGCCAGCTGCTCTCTTTTCTTGCCTGGGGTTTCAAATAATGGGCTGGGTATAGTGGTAAGCGAGGCTTCGGTTTCCACTCAATGAGATGAAATACTTGCTGCTTCAGCCTTTTTACGATAGAGATAGATGACTTGAAATAAAAAATAACATTCCAAATGATTCCTCAAAGTTTTGTTGGCATAAACGAACAATGGTGTGTGTTCAGCAGCCGCCATTTTCTAAACGGAAGTACACGGAATAACTAATGGTCAATCGTTCACCATATATGGAGTTATCACTTGTCTTCACAGATATAATAAACGGCATATAACAGTTTATAATTACATACAGTTTTTTTTTTAATAATTTTAAGTTTAAAATGTAAGTGTAAGAAAAAGAACGATAACTGAAAGAGCCTCAAAGAAAAACAAAAATAGACATAATTCTTTTGGAGTTACTTTAGGTTTAGATCAAGGTACATCATCTTCGTTTAATGGGTCCCTCAACCTTCAAAAATTGAGATCTTGAAACTACTTATTAGGGTGGGGTTGGAATTCATTCCTTAAAGGATTTCCTACATTTTCATTCCATTTACTTTGAGCTAAAATAAACATGGAAATGAAATTTCTTGGGGAATGAAAATAATTCCTGAAATTCATTTTCATAATTTTTATTAAATTTAATACGGAATTGGGCATGTAACATTATTTTTTTATATTAAGCTTCAATTTTATAAACTAAAAAAATGTCTAAAATTATTAAAATAATTATTTATTTATATTTACATTTTATAACATTTTATAAAAAGGAAATGTATAAGTTATGGTTAATTATTTAGAATTGTAATTATCAATTGACGCTTGAGATATATTAATTTTCTGCTCGAAAAATAAAAATTCAAAAATATTTCAACGTGCAGTCAAATAGTTCGACATCAATGACAAATTAGAGCACGAATTGGTTTATGTTTATATTGGTGTACGATGGAAGTTTTCTCGATTTCCAATAACAATAATATTTGCTAAAATATATTTTTAGAATGTAATTATCCATGTAAAAAAAATAATAATCGATTCTGCTAATTGAAATAGCCGCATAAGTTAAATACGTCTAAGAAGTAAAAAGTTTTATGAAATGTTAATGAAGAAATTAATTGTATTTTTTTTTCTTCTTTTTATTATTTGTTTAGAAATTAGTTTAAAATTTTGTTGGGATCTCAGAGCCTTCTAGGAATATATTTTTTTTAACGTATTATAAGATAATTAAACAAAATACATGTTAGTTCGAAATTTTAGTATCTTTTGGCTGCTAGTATGGCTCTATTCGTACTTACGAATCTCATGTGTACTAAAATATTTTAATAAGAGCTCTTCCTTTTAATAACCTAAACCTTCTAGAAAAATTTCAGCTTTCCAGGATAATATGATTACTTATGGATCACGGGCCGATCTATTTCTACTTAAAATTGCATTTCAAAACTTTTGTGTTCTTTTTTAATTAGTTGCACGTCAATCTATAATATGTAATATTGTGTGGCGGAATTGCTGATAATACTTATAATCATTTCAGAAAACACTCTTAAACCTAATAATTTGTGGTAGTGGTGACTTACGGATGGTAGTCTGCAATCGAGTTAGAAATGCTACTGAAGTGAGGTGGTGGAATTCCATTAATGCCCTGCGCCCAACCATCGGTGTTGAACATTCCAACCAACAACAACAGGAAACCACAATGCCACTTGGAATTCATCTTTCTGTAAGAAAACAAAACATAGTAAATGAAATGAAAAAATTTCAAATTCCTCGAAATTTCAAGCATAATTCAAAAATATAAATAAATTTTACCAATTTCATACAGAGCAATTTCTGACTTACTAAAATCTGTTACTATAAATAATTGTTTATAAATTGACGGCCCTTAAACGTAAATTATAAGTTTGGTTTGGTGTCAATACGTAGGCCTTTCGTTAAACATCTAAACAAGGAGCGGTAAGTGTAGACTATCTCGTCGAATAAATGTTGCCCACTGTAAGAGATAGCTTAGGTTACACAGAACAGAGCAGAAGACAACCAAACATCCAACCTAAGTCAGAATTGGAACCAAGTTTGGAAGGTCACCAGTGTGATCATTTGGCTAAGCCCAGATATTTTGAACTATAAAAAGTTGCATCATTTTTTTTTTTTTAGGTAGTTTTCCTTATTTAGTTTGTTCAGTACTTCCTTATTGGACTAAAAATTTCTTATATTATTAACACCTTATATTATTCTTATATTATTAACACAAATTTAGTAATGAAGTCTACATCAATTCCAGAAATTGAGATTCTCCTCTTACTTTCAATAAGCAGAGAAAGAGATCTGACATATTTACATCACTTTCAGATAATCTTTATTCCAGACAGACGCTTGACGATCACTAGATAGAGGGTTGGGTGAATCAGAGGACCTCACAAAGGAGAATTCAATCAGGCTTTAAGTCAATAAACATTTTTCTTTTAAGATTTGTATTTTATCTGTATTAGAAAAAAAATTAAAAAGAATACGTGTGAATACGTTTTTGTTAATTTGTTAATTTTCTTTTTAAATTTACATCATTGCAAACAAATTTTATATTTTATTGTTCTATGTAAATTGCTTCTCTGATGTGAGACTCAAATGAAAGAGACATTTTTTTTATTCTGTAATACCTTTAAGCCTTTTCTTTTCTGAGTTCGTTTTATATCAAAACACACAGTTGCTTGTATTATGTTTTTAAGGGCTGCTCGGGCACAGCCGAATGGTCAAGCCTTGCGATGTGGCTGATGCGTCTCAATCGGGTTCGAATCCTGGCGTAGGGTAGGATGTTTCCTTCTTTCTTCTGAATACGTTATTAATTTGTTCTCAATTTCATACCTTGTTCCTGCCGCAGCATAGCATCTGTCGCCCTTGCGCCATTAAATAAAATATATGTACTTGATCAAGCAAATAAACAAAATGTTTTAAGAAATTTTTAAGTGTTACATTATAGAATGCTTTAAAATCTGGTTTTATTACAGATTGAATGTCGAGTAAATGCTATTATAATTAGTAGTAAATATTTATTATGAAATTTCTGAAAAATAAAATAAAAAATCAAACAAAAAAAAATAATAATAGAAAATAATAGAAAACAAATGAAAATTAAAAAAAAAATATGCAAATAAATACATTGTGTAATTCTTTATCAGACAGAAAACTAGTAGCTATTAAAACTAACAAGGCCGTTACAGTGAAGTCTTTCTAAATTTATTACCAATTAAAAAGTTTTATCTTACAAAAATTAATTCTTTAGCTTAAACTTAATAAAGATAATTGATTTCCATGAAAAGCAGTTAATACTTCTTCGTGGAATAACTTTTGTTTCCAATAGATGGTTAAAATGTCACGGCATGCTGTTCTCAGATTTATTACCAATAAAATAGTCAACCATTACAGACTGGAAACAAAAAAAAACATGAACACGAATAGGTAACTCATTATTTCAGTGATAGTTTGTTATTTGGTCAATAATGACTGAAATAATACAAGAAAACCTTTTTTTATTTTAGATCAATACATGTCCTAATAATAGAAATGGGTTTTGGAAATTTCTGAAAATTCATGAAGAAATATGATTATCATGTTTTTAACCATTTCTTGCCGCTGTGACATGAAAGTCTAATAAGGAAGCGACTTAGGATCTAAAAAAATCAATAAAAGATAGAGGAGCTTTATAACAGGTAATATATACTAGATAATGGTTAAACCAAATAATGGAATATCGTGAAAACGTTACGCATAATTTAATTAAAAACAATACTAACGAATAAATAAATAAATAAATAAAAAGTATTATTGTCCGTTTACACTCCGATTCGTTTCTATAGTCGACTTTAAGTTAACTTCCGATAAATATATACTGTATCTCTTTAACGGTATAGCAAAGTTGCTGTATTTATTATATCACAATAACAATGAAGACATATTTACAAAATTACTGATTATGAAAATAAACTAAAAATCCCTAGTCATATTCTATTGTTAAGAGCTCTGATATTATTTACCTAACATTTATCTACAATTACAGTAATAGCAAACACTTAAAGTATTTTAATATTTTTAATATTTATATGCTGGCTATTTAAGCATGCTTAGGCAAAAGCTAATATCATGCGATGTAACAAAATATTACAAGTAAATATATATATATAAAATGTTAATATGGATGAAATAATAAGATAATTAAAAAAAGCAGATCTTTTTTCATAAAAAAAAGGAATAGTTAGTGAACGAATGGCAGAACAAATGGACTTATTATAAATCCAAGGAAAAAAATAAAAATAATGGATGCAAGAACATGCAGAGAGAAGGATTTGAAATTCATCAAGTCAAAAGTCGCTAAAATTTTTATACGTAGTATGATTTGAAAAAAAACTTAAATCTCATGATAAGAATTTAAAGTTATTTATTAGTAGTGTTATTGTTTTAAATAGTTATGAAGGTATAAGAAATTATCTGGTGTATCATCAATCCACATACTTGGGGTAGTTTCTCATTGCTTATCGCTGTGCGAAATATAGACTGAAATTCAATTCAACAAAATCATTCCCAAGTGATTTTCTTACTTTACGACGGATCCTAGAAAGAAAGCTGTTGCTTCAAAAGCCTTATTTCTTCCACTCAACTTCGTTGGACATTGACATGACAGCCTCAATGAAGCAGGAGGAGGTGGAAAAAGATTAAAAAATTAATTTCCATATATTAGGGTAAATGCTCTAATGGAAACCCAACAATACGTATCGTGATTGCAACTATCTATTAATTTCTTGTAAAGATATTCTTAATAAGTGAAATCTACTTGAAAGAACTGTATAAGACCACGCCAACCTCATCTAATCCTACTTAAATTACCTTGACAGGGTGTTATTAAGGTGACGTGCAGTCTTTCCTTTGTGAATAGTGTTTCTTGTACGTCTTAGACATTATTAATGTTTTTTTTTAGCTTTTCTATTCAAACTGATATTTATAAACATTTAGCCTGTCACGATACTAATTATAGTAAAATGAAAAATAAACTTTTACTAATGATGTAAATAAAAGTCCATTTCTAAAATCGTTTTCTTTTGAAATCGGCTTAGTTCTACAAAGCTTTCGCGATTAAAAATGGAATTAGATATTAGATAATATTCGACTATGATATTAGAAAAAAAAAATAATACTTTTAACATTTCTTATTTTTCTAAATGTCACTTTATGATATTAATATATCATTCTTACTCAAAAATTAATTTTATAAGCTAAATAAAAAAATAATTAAAAATTTACGTTTTCAACATTCCTCAAAATAAAGAATTTTAGCTTTTTTTTTTTATAGTATTTTTTTTTTACTTTAGATATTCTAATTTATGTATAGTTTTATAAAAAAAATGATTAATAGTCATTTAAAAAATGCAAAAACAAATAATGCACAGAAACTTTCATATAAATTTCCGTTATTTGTAAATTAATCAATTATTTTTTTTTTCAATTCTCCGCCTCGGCGGAGGGGTTGATTTATCCTAGCTCCATTCTCCTTCAAACGGGTCCTAGGGTCTACCCAGTCCTTTGTAGCGTGGGTACCAGGTTTCTTTCCCGGATGGTTAACGGTGGGCGGACATCGGGCTGACCACCCGACCTCAACTTAGCCCCGTTGATGACGAAAAGCCGGGAGCCTTACCTCCCGCGACCCCAAAGGCCACACAGACCTGTACTGGGACACTTTAACTTTAAAGTATCGGTTTTAAGAAGACTTATTTCAGTGCCCCCATATACTAGCATTTCAGAATATACTATTATAGTGGTACACCGAGGATCTTTTTCTTTCTTTTTTTTATCTTTTAATATCTTTTTCTTTATTTATTTTTGAGTTTGGGGAGGGGAGGGGGGGGGGGGGGAAAAACTTTTTTTTACCCCCCCCCCCCTCCTCCTTCCGTGGATGCGCCACCGTACTAGTATATTCCAGAAACATATAAGTAACGAAAAATTTTCAGTTTTACGTCGTGGGGTCGGAATTATGTAATACATATAATTCAGAGATTTTTTTCCTTATGATATAAATTGTAATGAAAATACAAAACTTTGTACATTGGTGCGCAATACAATTGTAATCATTGTTTTTATCAATGTATGTAATAAGACAGGTGCAGTTAAACATTTCATTGTAATTTACATCATTGCTTGAGAACAAAGTAAAGAGACTGAAATTACATTATGAAAATATATCGAATCGTAAACTCCATATAAATAAGAATGTAATAAAATAATGTTTTATTCATCGGTTTTATTCGAGAGAGCTAGAAGTAAATAGGAATATTCGGTTATTATACTGTAGCTATTCAAATATGAATGAATTCAATTATGGGTTAAATTCTCAGATAGAACGTATTATTTCGAAGTTAAATGATCCCTGTTTTAAATGCAACGTTCTAGGTGCTTCACTACTCCTCGATTGAGAACAACTGGTTTAAATCTAAATGAACTGGATTGAAACTTAAAACCTAAATTATTGAGTCATTGAGATCTACAAAATTTACAAATGATTTTTACGGGTTAAGAAAAGGCGTGTTTCAATTTTTTTCTTAAAGCAAAAAAGTAAAAAATTGTTTTTTCCTTTTCAAGCAGAGGTAGATATATTCACTGCTGACGAAAGAATGCTTTGCCCAGTAGCATTTATATAAACTGAAATTGTACAGTATTGCCTTTTCTATACTGTTTAAAAATCAGTAAAAAACATTTGCTTATCTTTCATTTGGTCAGTTCTAAAAAAGTTAGCTTCCTCTGAGGCTGAGTTGTATTAACTTTTTGTTTGAATACTTTGGTGGATCAATGGAGTTGCGAAGTCTGAAGACACTTCAGCACATAGTGATTAAGGCTAAACTAATGGCACTCGTCATTCGGAAGATGACAGACGAAAATCCAAGGCGAACAGATGACGCTGCTGAGTCACGTACGAGATGGTTACCTTCAACAACCTTATCATTTTTAAAGATGACGAAAACCAAATGAAATGGGAAGTGTTCTTTTAGACAGAAGAGGAAATCTAGAAACAAATGGCAATCTGTGATAGAAGTTGATGATTTACTTCATTTTTGTTTTTTTGTTTTTTTCTTTCTACTTGCGTAAAGTTTATTCTGACAAGTATTAGTTGATATTGCAGTCAAGTTTCGCTTGTTAAAGAAAAATAAACTAATAGGAAACAAATCAATAAGAAACCAATAAGTGATTTAAGCATTTTAGTTTTGTATTATTATTGTTGTTTGGTTAATATCTGTATAGATTTCACCTGAAAGGATGGGTTCAGAAATTGTATTAATTGATGCACATTTTGTTTTATCAAATTAGAACTACCAGCATAACCGATTTGCAACGCTTCCCACCTATGACACTTGTCAATTGTCACTACATCACGACTTGAGACACTTGCTTCGCAATTCCGATACCTCAGCGATTTTACTCTACAACTCGTATCAGCCTTCCACAGGGTGTTGTTGTCTTCAGTTTTCAAACCCTGACCTTGTAAGGAATTATGATTGTTATACTATAGATTTCAAGGCAGTTTTAGCATCCAAACCTCGCCATTGTTTTAAGTTACAACGACTTTCGAGCTACGGCAATAGTCTGAGACCCTACATGTCCTAATTGTAGGATATTCCTGTGTCTATTCTGAAGTATTTTAAAAGTATCTAAGATATATAGTAAAAGTATATTTATGTTTACGCGATAATAAATTCCTGGCAATTCACTGGCTCTAACATAAAAACCGGGATTTTATATAAGATATGAGGATTAGCATCACCTGTTACGATGTGCGCACTGATTATTTATTAGCTCTTCTTATTACTTGATTGCATTTCACTTAATGTGGTTTTTTTTTCCCTTTATTTCCTTTGTGATACAATCTATAGATGGGACTGGAGATCTACGAAGTGGGTTAGAAATTTTTATTTAAAGATTTTTTTAAGCAAATCATCAGTAATCCGGTAAATCTTTAATCCAGCAATCTCAGATACATTGAAGACGAATTAATGATGATGGCTAGTCTGTATTTACATCAGTAAAAGAGGTTTAGAGTATCAGTTCTAGAAATGGATGATAATTCGGGAAGTAAAAAAACTGAAGCAACAGATAAAAACAGAAAAAAACATCTTATAAAGGAGTAGATATCGTGATGAGCAGAGGAGCGGCCTAGTAGGATATACATAAGAAAACGCTGAGTAAGGTTTTTCAAATTAAAAATATCTCTCGACCAAAGATACACACTTTGAAGAAAAAAGTAAATTTCAGGAATTAAAATGGAACTTCTGTTGAGAGTAAGAGAGCAGTTTTAAACTTTATACCGGCTCTGAATTTTGACAGACCTAGCAAGTTGTACACGTAAAGTTATAATTTAAAGAGCCCTATCAACTTAATATATCTCGCTTATAAAAATAATAATAATAATTTATACAAATGGTTTCCTAACTGACCTGCCGTTTTTGTGCAAAGCTCAGCTTCCACAACCACATGTAATTCCCAGAATGCATGACACCCACGCCAATTTATCGTAGACGCTTTCTTATCAAAGTATTTGCTTTACTCTCTACTAGAGAAAATCTCAAATCAAAACAAACCATCTGTTTTCCAATGTCAAAAAGAACTATAGAAGCTGTTGCATTCTTTTGTCGCCCCATAAAATGCAGAGAGAGATAAAAAAAATGTTTTAGAACAAAAAAACTTTTAAAATGCAGTTTTAACTGAAAATATATACGTTCGGTCGTCTTTTATTGCGATAACTTCCAAGGTGTACATCTAAATAATCTGAAATAGGTGTCAATTGTTACAAGGATGATTTCCCACTACATTATTATTTATATCCGACCAATAAACAAGAAGCTAGGAGTCAAAAATGCAAAAGAAAAGTGATCTTTAAAATGCATCAATCGCGATAACTCAAAATGTTACCTTATCTGAAATTCTAATGTTACGTAAATGATATGAAATGTAATATGTCTGCTGTGTTTAATAGAAATTGGGTAGATTTTTTCACAATTATGTACGGTATGTATTTACCCTACAGAGAACAAAAACTAACAAGAATTATGCAAAAAAAAAAAAAAAAAAAAATGTCGCTGCTACGATAACTAAATATGAATTACGTACAAATGATTAAAATTACATCACTGTGTTTTAGCACAATTATTTGAACCTTCCTATGCGATTATTCAAAAGTTGATCCGCTTATTTATTCGTGAGGGCAGTGATGTAACCGTTAGCTTTACTATTCCGAACATGTAATTCTGTAATTGTTACTTAACTAGGACTTCATCGATGATAATTTTTATTGTACAAACAGCCATCCCTTCTCCTTTTTTACCAACTTCTTCTCTTAATCCTTATTCAGTAACATCTCCTTTAGAAATTAATAAAATATTTAACATAGCTTTTTAATTTTGTTAAACAATTAAGGTATTGAAAAATTTGTTTATAAATAATGCAAAAATTCTTTGAAATTCCACTGATTAAAATGAGTGAAACAATAGATATTTATAAGAACAGATGCATCCGCTGTAATTCTACGATTTTCTCTTTGATCTTTCATTTACCAAGGGCAGATCTCTCGCCAGAAGCGCTCTTATGTTTAGGCGGCTTGCTTGTGAAAATCAGTTCCATCTCCTCAAGGACAACATTTCCATTCAAAGTACTTCTTAGATTCTTTTGAAAGGGTTAAGTGAAGATTCTTCGAGGAAACACTTCTTGCGCCTCCTCACAGTACCCTTGATGGGACACGAACATAAGAGGATCTCTGTCATATCTTTTAACAGATCTCTTCTGACAATAAAAATATTAAGGCTTGTATTTTAACAATAGAAGTTACGGTCCAGCTTCATAGAAGATGATATTAACCATTTCAAATTCAATGTCAAAAAGAATTAAACATTACAACAGGTCAAGCAAGAACTTCCTCAAACCCTTCTTCTTTTGTGTACTTCAAACTATTAGCATTAAATATATATGTAGGAATATATTTAATTATCATATATATAAAACAACTTAATATGAAAATCAAATTCTTTTCTTAGAACCTGTGTGATATTTGTACGACTTAAGAGCAATATTCATGACATGTGCTGTTCCTGACATTGTTATATCAGTTTTAATGTATTTAATTAAGATCACTCTTCATTCCTCTATTTTTTTTTTTCCTTTCTTTCAAATTTCGTTGTTTAAAAAGTTTTAGATTCAACTGATGAAAGTCTTGCTATTATTTTAATTTTGATTTTTAAGGAAAGTGTAGTAAACTAAAGTTAATGATTTTTTTTTAATCATTCTTCCAATATATGAGTATGAAGATGATTTGTTTATTAGTTCAAAAGTTTCAGGGCGACTTAAACCAAAACAGACACAACGATCCTGTAAACCATAGCTTCTCCACCGGTGTAGCGCGAGAAAATTGTGAGAATGCATCTGTAATCAACATTCACACTAGTAAATTTGACTTCACACTAGTCAAATACTCACATCTAAAATGAAACCTACATTTCAAATAATAAAAATATGAACTACGTTATGTTTCATTCTAAGAATTAAGGTTAATAAAAACCTTATTCTCATTAACATCGGTTTAAAAAAATGTTTCAAGATAACTTTTATTTAAAAACAGACTGTAGTATAGTTATAGTTAAATTTTAGATGTTTTTCAAAGGATTCTGTGATAGCAATAAGAAAGGATTGAAAAAGTGTGATGTGCTGCTGGATTTCTGCTTATGTAAGAGTGTGCCGTGAAGCAAAAAAAGTTTGAAAAGCACTGGTGTAAATCTGTTTCCTTCGGAAATTATGCTAAAAAATAAATTGTATTAGTCATTCTAGAATAAACTACACTACGTTATTTATTCAGGAAAAAAAAATATTTAATTAAACAAAATTATAAAGACTTATTATTTTATTTATTTATTTATTACGTTTTCCAGCATTCTATCGTTTCACTATCGAACGTGAAATACCGTATTGTCCGGCGTATAAGACGACTGGGCGTATAAGACGACCCCCAATTTTTCCAATTAAAATATAGAGTTTGGGATATTCTCGCCGTATAAGACTACCCCTCTTCCAACGCACACCAAATAAAAATTAAAAAAACATCAGATTTGATTTCAATACGATAATTTTAATTCAAATGCTTATGACATGCAGATACTTAGCAGGAAAACTGTCACTTATAAACATAACGCTGTTTGTCATCAAACATATAACATAAAACAGTGCAAGTGGATTAAACTTTTCCTTTAAAAGCGATATACCTTACCGGCGATTGGCTGGTTGTTGTATACAACGCCTGCTTGGATTGGTCACCTCTCCCTGTCTACAAGTAATAGTAGCTTTGTTTATTCTGCTGCATTATTTTAATGCTACATTTTTTTTTGAAATTCACTAAAATCACAGTATTTCTTAACTGTAGCCTTGTTTATTCTGTCCCCGCTCTATCTCTTTTTTCCATATCCGGGCGTCCCGGACGTTTGCAGCTTGCTCCGTCCTTCACTATACCTTCCTGGTGAGGCGTCCCCCTCACCTCGTCTCCTGGTGAGTGGATTTTCTTCTACCGTACTTGCTGCTTTCATACGGTTGCCGCATACGGCGGGGATGAGGCCGCGGCCGTTTTTGAGCTCCCTCCACCATATGCGGCGACCGCAGATTCTCCAGTCCGGCTCGTAAGTTTCAGCACCCGGCGTATAAGACGACCCCCGACTTTTGAGAAGATTTTTTCGTTTAAAAAGTCGTCTTATACACCGGACAATACGGTAATAACAAAGTTAAAAAAGTTAAAGAATCCCACTATACAGGCCATGTTGGATGTTTAAGCCCCAACGATTCTCGACGATCGGCAAGAAGTTGGAGGTCGGGTGGTATTTTGACGCAACCCGGTCCCTTTTTACAGAAGGCTGAGTAGCCTGGGGAAAAAAAATCCCTGACCTCCGCCCGAGAATTGAATCCGCTCCTCCCTGTTCGCAGTTCGCGCTAACACCACCGAACTACCGGATCCACAGAATAATAACCTCCAATAAAAGCTCTTATATGTAAATATATATGTAAATAAAAGAAAAAGAGCGTCAAGTACATATTTCTTACATGTACAATATGCTGTTTAAAAGATATATATAGTGAAAGTTCATTTTCTTTTAATTTCTCTTCCTATACATAATTTTAATAGCAAAGTAAACATTGAAGTTAAACGACAACAAAAAATTCGGGCTTATTCTTAAAACTTTATTTGAATCCGTAATGTTTGCTGTGGAAAAGATGCTGAGTCATAACAGCAGGTGGCAAAGTTCAAGATTCTTTCGGGGTTCACCTTGTCATCGATGAATTAGTCGCAATAAATCATGAATTCTTTTAAGAGTTAGTTCACTTCCCAAAATTCGTATGAAGATCCGTTTTATTTGTTTATCAATCTTCAGCAAATAACTAAATGATCAATATTGCTTTAAAAAACTCAAAAATAGACAAATATCTCTTCAATTAAAACTTACATCTTTATTCGCAATGTTTCATTCAGCTGAACTTCCTTAGGAATTGAGCGGAGGTAGAGACTTTATTTTACTCTTTCCTCCATTACAGAGAATTCGTTAGCAATTCAACTTATAAAATTCAAATGTACAAATAAAACATCATCGGCTATTAAGCAATCTATTATCACCTTATTGTTGAAGATTTCCATCATTAAAACTTATCTTTATTTGTTTCAATTCTTTGAAATTATTAACTGAAGAATGAGTAATTCCTGAATTAATGCAGAGTACATGATGGTAATACTGTCACTGACTTTAAATTCCAGAGGGCTACGGTTAATTTGGGATAAAATATATGCGATGTGCGAATTTCTGGAACATCACTCACGAGTCCCACGAGCACAGGCAAAGACACCAGAAAAGAACAAAGAGAGAGGTAGGAAACAGAACCTTTGCCACCCAAAAGGGAAAACCGCAATAATCTAACTAAAAAATAATTACCGTTTTACGTGCACTGTCCATCTTCATTACACACAAATAAAAGCTGGCGCACCTGTCTATCCAAAGAACAAATAAATTTAATACAAATTTTTTACACAACTATAGTTTCAGATATACAAAAGAGTATCCATTTTCAAGAGACAGGTGCGCCGGCTTTTATTTGTGTTTAACTCTAACTAAGGACTTTAGGACAATTAATACAAGTGTGTTCATTTATTTATTTATTTTTGACAGTGTCAATGGAAAGCTACTGTAATTAGAACATTACAGTTAACTACTATAATAGGATAAACCTTAATCTACTTTTTCTTTTAAAGTCTTTTAGAACAATCTTTCTTCGATATTAGCCTCGCGAGAAAACATCCCTAACCACGAACAGTTTTAAGTTTTACTGCCGTACGGTGTGTACAGTTATGTAATAAAGCAATAAATGTAAGTGGAACTGACTGGTCTTCCTCAAAGGAACTATTTGAAGGCCATCTCCAAGTCTAGGATGGGAGGGAGAATGTAAATCGCTTACGGAACAAAGGCGATTCATTAATAAGTTCACTGTAGTTTCTAAACAGGAAGATGAAGTAATGAAAGGTTTGGCTTTAGAGAGTTCTATAGAATGTTATCTAGTTTTTGCTGAACTAGACAGTCTAGAATTCCATTGAAGAATTAACAAAGGAATTCTTCAAATAAAAATCGAGCTTTTTATTCTGGTCAGAAATAATAGAGAAGATAAGAAATAGCTTCATTAATCCATTCTGGGTTTGTTTTTTTTTGTTTTTTTGTCGAATAATTTTAATTTACTGAGTACATTTATTTTTCATTTTACATTTTCTTAAATTTTTTTTTTCTATGTTTTGGCTGATTAGCTCTATGTCTCTGAAGATAATAAAAGAAAATAGTAACGAACTTCATACAGGTACAGAAAATTTTTAACGTGTGTGATAAAAGTTCAAGATAGTTCGTTGTTAAAGCCAGCACACATACACTGATGATGACACGTTAACGTGTCGCAACATGTCTGGATATTTTAATTGTATATAGTTTTATTTTTAAACTTTAATTATGTCTGTTGGCTTTAACAACGAACTATCTTGTACATATAGGTATCTTGGCATTTATGTCCACCATCAAGAAAACAATTCTACAGATTACACCATTATTTCTAAAGCGTATCCGCTAACTACACAGTACTCTCTGACGTGAACAGTACCGGAGTCAGAAAACACATGTTCTTTCATCAATCTTTTGGTGTTTTGCGAAAAAATTCTCAAAATCTCTTCCTTTTAATCTTAAAGACTTGTCGTAATGAATAACACTAGATAAAAACTTAACACGAGTTAAAATTGCATTTAATAGAATAAGAAATCTAACAAAAATTGTTAAAAAGTCTTCATAATAAAATATTTTAAAATACATTACGGAAAACGAAAAGGAGAGCTTTCGGAATCTTGTGCGATTCCCTTGTCAACTGACAAGGTATTGACAAGGGAATCAAACAAGATTCCGAAAGCTCTCCTTTTGGTTTTCCGTAATGTATTTTTAAAAACTGTACATGACTGTAATTAAGAAATGACTCCATCTCAGATTTCAGTGGATCAATATAGATTTTGATGCGTGATTTGTTTCTGTTAGATCTGTGCAACAATGAATTTTAATTAGCAGTATTCATCATTGCCACGACCTAATAGAAAGAAAATAAACATCAATGCTGTCTGAAGTCACTGAACAATATACGGTACACAGACTAGTATTTAGTCCATCTTGCGAGACAAATATATGTTTCTATAAAAGTTATAAAAAAAAAAAATTGATATTCTTAGCAAAAACAAAATTATAGTAGGTATTTTTTCTTTCAAATACTGAAATAACAAATTCGTAATGATTTAAATTGCTTGCTTTTTTTCTTTTTGAAATAACTTTCGCTGTTAAAATACCAATCGTTTTTTTTTTAATTTAAGAAAAACTGTCTAAATTTGTCTCTTAGACGAATTCCATTCTTTTCGTTTTAGCTCTTTCCAATGTCACTGTTTATTAATTCCCAAACAAAAAAAGACATTGGAAAACAACTAACTTCTTCGCCTCTGGATGTTCTGTCAAAATTCCCATTCAAAACAATAATTACAGATAAGTCGAGGTAAAGGAATCAATAAGTAGTTTCTCGATGTTATTCATAACGAAGAATTGGTAATCAAAGAAGAAGCTTGTTCAAGGATAACAAGTCCCCAGGAATCACAGCTAAACGCGGAAGCATGACTAGAAGAGCACACCCTATAGTTTTCTTACAAGGTATAATTGAAGATAGAAACAGGAGAACACCAACAGTCTCTTTAATCTTTGAGGTTAATATATTGCTTCCGGAAATATAAATAATTAATCTGTTATGGCAGAACTTTCCCAAGGTGTAATTATGTATTCTAAGGGACCACAGGACGTCCCAGCTGGATACCAACCTTAAAGGCATTAAAGACGTAATGTCATTGTTGAAGACAACTTTTGCAAAGCAACATCACGGAACAGATGAGGTAATAATGAATTCTGCTATTAATAATAGAAATTCTGAACACTGTCTTAGTATACATCTAAATAGATATATGTATTCTAGACGATGCTATAAGATGCAGTACTATCATAACCGTCCAAAAAGATAAGTGGATAGCTTTCGAGAATGTTCAAAAATTGTAGTCAGGAACACTATACACTCCAACATTGGATTCACATTTCTGAATTAACACTGAAAGCTTGCTACACAAGAATTTACATTTATTTATTGAAACTGTAAGTAATGTTATATCTGTTTCAAACTGGAACTAATGGAGATCTTTGATGACAAATCCTTGCAATAATTTGCTGAATTCTATTTGTTGTTTTTTTTTTTCTTCTCTCAAAGAAATTTGACTGCAGAATTTTGATCAAAGTTTTGGAAGGGCTATTTCATATCTAATTTTGCAGTTAAATTCAATTTTAAATTATTAACTGTAGTAATTAAAGGGTTTTCATACTCCAAAAATAAAGTTCACAGAAATTGAACTGAAGGGGAAGAGTGACAGTATCTGTCAGTGGTACTTTAGGAATTAAGATAACAATAAAAGATAGTTTACTAATTTTAATAAATGACAGAAATCTTGGAAATATAAATAAATTTTATACTAAAATATATCTAAATAAGTTAAATCGTTATTTTTCCGACTTCTATTTCCATCACTTCAATAAACTAAAAAGACAATGAAAAACAAAACGCTTTCTGATGTAACCGAGGGGTGACCTATTACCTTGACTGAAGCTTGTACCTGGGTTCGAATCCCAGGATGTCTCCTTTCTTCCTTGTGTTCATCTCTTTCTTCTTACCTTTCTCTTCTTCCAGCTGTGTATATATTTTAATAGGGTTTGTTCAATAGTTCTAAAAGACCTCAGTACTAGTGGAACATAACATACACATTTCGAATAAAAAAACTCGAGAGAGAAAAACAGCGGCGTAACTTGCATAAAAATGTATAGGAATCTTTTTACAAATTTCCTCTAATTTCGGCGATCACAAGCGTAGTAGTAGCTCATCCCAAAAGATAAACATAAAGGTTTTCAAATGTTTTACTCAATAAAATGAGTTGTTGCTTTAAGTAAGAATATCCGTTAAATCCTCCGAAAATAACCTTGCCATCCCGTATTATAACAACCAAAATATCTTAGGCCTCTTCTTTAGGTTGAAGGCATAAAAGCCAAGACTTGGGCAATGGATTAGAAAAATAAATCAAATGCGAATAAACAACATTGCAAATTGTTAAAAATAACGTGAGTCGGAGACAGGTTAACAAGTAACTACTGACTAACTACTGACTACTTTATTTACAACAACATAGGTATTACAACATAGGTAATACAATAGCATTGGATTCCCAGAGCCGAGCCAATCTCACAGCGGTCCGCCTGTGCCGAGGACCAATCAACTGAGATCTCCATTCCAGGAACAGTCTTAATCCCACGATGATAGATAATCCCCTAATCCCTTGACCTTGCGAACAACGCATCAATATTAGCAACAACAGATATTACTTAATCAATGAGTTTTTTTAAATTATCATTTAATTTATATAGGAACTGCATTTAATTCAAATGCACAATCTATTGCATACATTTTATGTATTACATGTAAGTCTGAAATAGAAAACAATGAAAAAAAAAATGCCATTAACAAAAAAAAAAACAACAATGTTTTTTTTTTGTCCCCAATTTACTTGTCTTCTCTCGTCCTCAATTTGCACCCACATGATTAAGTACAAAAAATTTAGGGTAGTACAAAAAACAAACAAACAAACTTGCCAATCAGTAAATAAATTAACAAATTACTTGAATAACATAGTTAATTATCAAGTTAACAACAAAGTTATGATGGCTACTTTACCATCATATTGATATCAATTAATAAAGCAATTCATATTAATATAAAACTCATGGCAAGATATTTCATTAAGAAAAATAATTATATATTACAAATATGCATACTAGACCTTTCTAACCTGTACAGTTGTCTGTGAATTTGCGACTGTATCTGACCTGTACCAATATTCCAATGGTGAAAGATTGAGATTTTTATGAGAAAGTTTTATCAACACTTTAATAGCTCAGTTAAATGTTCCATCTTTGATAGGCTTGTTTACGTACCGTACATTAAATACACTGGGTCTTTCACAAATTAGTCATCACATATTTAAGAATCATTTAGAAACAAGCCTTAAGGTAGAAACTCCATTAAATTCCATTAAAACACCTTTTTGAAGATTTTATGAATGTCACTTTTTTCATTTTGAGGATAAACCATAAAATATTTTATTAAGGGGAGGGAGATCGATAAAACGCTTCTTATAACGATGCGTATTCTTTTACACAACTTTTTTCTTTAAAATCAATTCTTTGAAATAAGTTGTTCTAACAATTTATCCTGAGATTCTCTTGGGCAAAACAACGATATATCCCAGTTCTAAAAATATGCAATATATCTTTATAATTTAAAGTAAAACCTCTAAGATTTAAAATAAGATTGAAATATTATTAAGAAAATTAAAATAAAAAGTTGAGCAAACCATTATAATTTTGTTACTCTACCTATATAAAAAGAAAAGTCCTGAATCACTCACTGACTGACTCATCAACGCCCACCCAAACCCTTGGACCTAGAAAGCTGAATGTTGCACAGAGGTTCTCTTTATGATGTAGACAAGGAATAAGGCCGGATTTATCGAAATTCTCACGGGATAGGGAATAAAGAAGATTTATATTTTCGCTTTAAAGTTGCCTTATCGGTATATAGGTGTGTGGCGCCAACTCGCAATACATCTGAGTTATCCGGAGAAGGCCACAACGGGCTGGGAACTCGTATATTTTCCGATCTCGATATTAATTTGCTAAATAAAGTTTTTTTTTTTTTATGTTATGTATGCAAGGGTTCTGGAGCGAAGGGACGGTACCCGGCTGTATTAATATAAATAAGATACTTAATTTAACATCAGTTCATTTGTTTTTTTTTGTTTTTTTTTTAGTTTGTCTTGTTTTGTTCCGGGACATACAGAGTGACTACGAAATTTTTACAATGATTGAGTAGTCGACAGCTTCATAGCGATGCCTATTTCAGCTCGATCAGTTTTTTGAGTTTCATTAAGTCTATTTTAGTTGAAAATAAGGAGAAAAAAATTTCCTGCTTTCTGCATAACACATCGCGGACATGCATGTATAGGCCTTGAGAAATTTAGTTCAATCAACAATGATTAATAACATTTAATTTAAGACATCATAAACATTTATTTGTTGATTTAATTTTACATCTGCGGGATGCAGGATTATATTTCCTTATAAATAAGAAACTATTACGTAAGAACGAGGTCCTTTCGTAAGGAGTCTTTACGCAACGTTACCTTTGGAAAACTTATAAACCTACAGAAGCTGTATTTATTTCATTGGTTATTATTAATCAGCTTCTACATTTCATCTTCTTCACTAATAACTGGTTCAAAGATTGACAATGTTTATTAATACTGGTTTATAAAAGTAAGGGCTTCTTAATGTGGACCCAGTGGTGTAAGCACCGAACTGAGGGCAGAGGTCGTGGATTTTTTTCTAGGTTATTTCTCGTCCGGGCGGATCCTAGGGTTCACCCAGCTCTCTTTAAAATCGGAACCGGATATCCTTCTCAGGGGTAAAGGTGGACAAGCATTGGAATGAACATCCAATCTCAATTAGTCTCAGTAGTTATCGGAGCCTATAACTCAATCGCTCCATGAGCTCAATGTGGGATTTCCTATGGGAAATACCTACAGATACTTAATAAGAAATCACTTACTTACTCATTACTTAGTTATTACTTAGTAATTATTTAGTATTAGTAATTATAATAATATTTATTACAATAATATTTATTATATTTAATATTAATAATTATTTAGAATTACTTAGTTATTACTTAGTAATTACAGTAATTAATTACTTAATTAACTACTGCGCTTTCACGCAACTGAGCCAAACATCAGGGGTAAATTCTGCTGATGATTCCTAATAAGGATGAAAGAGCTGTTCAGAATTCCCGTTGATGTTGGCTCAATGTGCGAAGACAAATTTATTGTTCACTTGTGATTTTTTTATCTATTTACGAATTATTATGGACGTTAAATTTTGCTTTTTAATAAGAAATTCTTTACAAGAATTGAAGCATACATTCATAAAATATTGCGGCTTTTATTTAGCTTTTTTTTTTTATTATTTTTTTTTTAAATCTATAAAGTAAAACAAAAGACGTAGTATAATTTTACAAAAATGAAATTAATAAACTGAATATCTGTCCAATGCAAATAGTATCTTCAAATTTCCGAACTCTTGAAAATTAATTAAATCAGCAAAAGTTGCTAAAGCAATTAATGTTAATCCTATCACAGAACACACAAATGATATAGAGACGAATTAATACGCATTATTACATAACAAAAGATAGTTACGTTTTTAATGATTTTTCTATGAACATGTGTACCATCTTCACGCACAAATTTCTCGGTAGGAACCTACTCGAAAACAAAATCAAATACAAAATGTACATCGTCTCTTATCCGAAAATGTGCATGCGAACTTTCAAGAAGAGTCCCTCACTGGTTCAAAAGTTTAGTGGAAATACAATCAACATACATCCTACACATTTCATGAGTCTCAGTTTTCTTAGAAAGTAGGTTAAAAAAAAAATCTTACAGCATTGGCGGGAATGTCTGCTTTACCTTTTACAAAGTATCTTTTTTTTGTAGAAAAATAGATTTTTTTTTTATTATTCCCTTTCCTATCGTTTTCTTTAGCATAAGGAGGCCAGTCTCTGTCTCGTCTCACCAGGAGTCTTGATTTTTGAGCGCAGTTCCCTTAATTCAGTTCCTAGAACATCTGCTAATTTATCGCCTGTGAGCAGTGAATGCGTGGCTCGTCAAAGAGACATTCTTCTACTTTGCTCCTCTTCAAAAGAAGAGACTTAGGTCATTCAGGCTGTTCTTCACTGCCTCCTTCTCTCAAGCGATTTCTCCAAATGAAGACACTGCCTCAAGCTACAATGATTATGTACTGGTAATTAGCAGGAATACTTTTCATGCATTAGATCCAACAAAGCATTTAATAAATAAATAAATAAATAAATTTTGAAAAAAGGTTTCAAAACAAAAAGAAAATGTACTCTTATAAGAATTTATGGAAGATTGGTAATTGCTTCATCGTTACTAAAAGATTTTATGTATGAAATATCCTTTTTAAGACGTGTTTTTTATGTACAGTACATATATTAAACGGCTACCTGTCGCTTCGCTCCGGAACTTCGCGTAGGTAACGGAAAACAGCATTTTATTTATTAAAAAAAAAAAAAAAAAAATTAGATCAAGTAAAGTAAAAACTAAAAATGAAACATAAATTAAAGTTTAAATTCTAAAGAAAACATGCAATACAATATTAAAATCCATTTGTAACAGTCGGAATTTTGCTTAGTTGACTTGACCATGCAAAGTATATCAATTGCCTGGAAACGCGCGTGCGAACTTCAATTGTTGAGGATTAACGCATGCACGCTTTTTTTTTTTCTTTTTTTTTAAAGTACAGATATGTGTGTGTGTGTTTGTGTTTTTCTTCGAATAAATCTGTAAAAACCGCAAATCAAGTTAAATACGTCAACTACTTTATCTAGAAACACAATGGACACGCACAATCTCCGCAAGGATTCGCACCCGGAGCTGTCATCGTGAAGAGACTGGGACGGACCGTTTCGCACTTATTAGCGCTCATCAGCCAGCCAAACTCCACCGATAACATGCTCAGAAGGTGCGAAACTTAAGCTATCCCGGCTCTTGCTCCGAAGAGCGGGACCTCTCCCCAAAGAAATACAAAACAAAATTGTGCGTGTCCATTGTGTGTTTCTAGATTGTTCACTCCGCACGTTAAAGAAAGTCAACTACTTTATTTCATAAACTTATTCTTATTAACATTATATATTTATATTTTTAGCTGTAATATATAAATGTGTAGTGGAGAAAAAAAAAGCTACAGTAATGTTATTGATTATTGATTGTACTAATTCACAAAATTTGATTGCATTAAAATGTGCTCTTTACAATTAGGGATTTATTATTTTATGTTAGGGTTTATGTTATTACTTTTATATTATTATTATTATTATTATTATTATTATTATTATCCCCTCCACGGACACAGGCCTTGACGTGGCGGAGGGGCTTGCGTACTTCAGTGAAGTTTTGAGCTATGCTGGCGGTAGCGTAGCTACCAGAAGGGTCACCCAAGCCAGACAGGTCTAAACTGAGAAGCCAGACTAACTGTGTCAACCCCCATCAACCATGATGAGAAAAACAAAGAAACCTATACCGGATCGGTCGTCGCCCGGGTCAATAAGGGCCGCGTCAGATGCTATAGCTCCTGGACATCTGGTGACAAGTGGGCTACAGGGCTCAGCAGTGACTGTTGAGGAACCAGGACAAACTGCTGCAAAGTTACTGGAACACAAGAAAAGAAAAAAGTGGACAATGGTTCAAAATCGTGAGATAATGAAGTGTTACTATGAAGCAAATCCAACAGTACGTGGTTTTCAGAAAAGAATGATGGAAATCTGGAAAAGAAAAAATCCAGACAATGACATAACAGAGCAAAGAATTATGAATCAGCGAAGATTCATCATTCGAAACAAGGTATTCTCAGCATTGGAATTGCAAGAACTAGAAAAATCGTCTACACCAGTAACCCCACAGAATAATGGTCAATCAATAGAAATTAACGAAATTAGAGGCGAAGATGCAGAAGAATATTTTGCATTGGAAGATACAACAACAGAAGAAATCGTATCAGCTGAAGAAGAAACAATTAACTCAGAGCTGACTGAGCAACAAAAATTATTGCAGGCGAAAATATTAGATCATATAAGCCAAAATGCAGAACGACAAAGACTTCCTATACTGCATAAATTACAAAGTAAAGAGGTGAAAAGTTTATTGCAGGATGCCAACATGGTTATTAATCTGTTACCAACTGAGACTTTACAGCAAACGAACCAACTTATGTACAGCACAGCTGCTATTATAACAACAGAACTGGGATATAAGTTGCCAACAAAGAAAATTTCAGGCATTCCGAAGTGGAAAATTAGATTAGAGCAGAAAATAAACAAAATGCGTGCAGACATTAATAACTTAAAATGCATGAAAGATGGAAAACTTAAAAATGAGAAGACAAAAAATTTACTTTGCAGAAGATACGACCTTGAAAATAAAACTATTACTGAAATCATGGAAGTACTAAAACAACGTGTTACAGCTACTGCAAAGAAAATCGAAAGATACAGTGGGCGCATACAACAATTTAAAGAAAACACCCAGTTCCGAACAAACCAGCGGCTATTTTACAAATCATTAGGAGCAAACACAGCAAAAGTGAATTTACCACCACATAAAGAAGATACCATAAAGTTTTGGAAAGGAATTTGGGAAAATCCTGTTGAACATGATAAAGATGAACATGTTATTATTATTATTATTATTATTATTATTATTATTACAATTTTGGTTTTATATTATTTAATATTTTACATATTTAATTTTTAGATAAAGCTGCCGTAGTTTCAGTTTGGACGTTAGGCCTAAATGTTTGATTTCAGATTTCATTCGATTTGTTCTGGTGTCTGGAATTTTGAAGGCCAGAAACTATTTATTTATTTATTTATTTATTTGTAAAGTATAAATCTACTTTACAATTTCAGAATAAAGTTAAGTAGAAGAACTTCCCATAGGAGTATTAATCAAAACATAAAAAAAAAAAAAAAAAAAAAAAATCATCACAATTTTCATTTAGCACGACTTTCTCGTGGTTTAAAGGATTTTTTTTGTAAAGTAAAAAACAAAGAGATTAAAAAAAAAAAAAAAACAGTTCTATTTTCTTTTATTTATGCGTTAACGTTTTCATTTTTTGATTGCTGGAATCTTAAATAAATTTTCAACAAATAATGAATTATAATATTTAGGAAATTTAATGAAACAAAAACATATGGCTTTTAAACACTTTACTTCACTCCAAAACAAGTAATATATAGTGTTTAAATAGAAATGTCTAATAGTTATTTGTGATGTACGGCTTTTCTTTAGGATTTACCATTAATTAATAAGCTATGCAAATGCATTAACATAAAGTTTAATTTTGAACAGTATTTCAACCGCTTTTCCCTTTAACGTATTTAATAATAAGTTTTCATAGAAATCCAGTCATTACTTCAGCTTCATTAGATCATTTCATTTGCAAAATGTTGTGTTTGGCTCTGTGCCATTCAATCCAATTTCAGAGTTCAGATAATTTTTCCTTCGATGTTTTAAAGGCTTCTCGCAGATTATTTTGCATTTTTTAGATTTCTTTGCCAAATCCTTTGTTTAGTAACTTTTATTTTAAATTGAACTCATGAAAAGTGCGTTAAATATCAAGTTACTGCGAACGGAAACTTCAGGAAATAATATTTTTAATAACTTTTCTTTAAAGACTTTTTCGGTTTTCTTGTTCAATTGTTCGTGTTCCTTCTTTTTTTGGTTCAGTAATTCAATGGAGGAGGGGTCTGGTTTGTATGTAATCGAAATGGGCGGTATATTTTTGACAGTTTTGAAATAACAGACTTGAGATGTGTAGGTAGTTCTATGTCTTCTTGAGATCTCTACATTTTTTTTTTTTGTCTGTGGCCTAATATATTGAAAATATGTTTGATATCCTAGAATTAATTAACTACATATAATAATTCTTTGGTATCATTGAACCTGATATTTCGAATAATAGGTTTCAAATAATCTTAAAGCTCAATGAATTGTAATCAAGTGTTACAGGTTTGAAGTCTGTAATTAGAAGAAGGCCTCTCAACTCTTATGCTTATTCCTATTGTAAGTAGCACTGAAGTTTTTGTCCAAGAGTGATAAAGTTATAAGTTAAAGTATTCCACTTCACACCTATATATTTCTTACCAACAGGACTAAGTTGAGATCGGGTGGTCAGCCTGACGCCCGCCCATCTGTAGCACCAGGGAACGAAAGTTTGTATCCATTCTACAGAGGGTTGGGTCGACCCTAGAAACTATTTGCAGAAGAGTTCAATGTGGAAGAAATCCCTAACCTTCACCGGGATTGAACCCGGATGCTCCAGCCTCTAATAAGAACATTACCATTTGGTTACAGGGCTCAAAAGAATAAAGTAAAAAGTAATCAAAATACTATCAGGTTAAGAGATAATTAATACATTAAGCACATGAAGTTCTGTAGAAAGTACGACGATTCTTTGTTGAGAATCTACAGAACATGAATAAGCATTACAATATCACTAAGGATATGTATAAGAAATGACCACTGTCTGATAAGCACCACAGCTTCAAAGTCAACACTTTATTTTATGAAAAGACAACATTTCAATGATAAAATTAAACAATAAAAATAGAAGAACCACAATAACTAAAACTAGAAATATTTCTCGAAGAAGATAGCATAACATTACTTAAACTTGCTATTGAACAACATTATTACTTAGTTTATTATGGCTTTATGTCAGCCAAACGCTGTACTGCTTTCCACTGATGTATGTTTGTTCTAATCAAAGAAACGAAGGAAGGCCATGGAAATCAATCAATAATGAAACACGTACCTTGGATCACAGGTGCTAATCTATGAAAAATAAAAAATTAAAGAAAAAAATGCTTCTTCAGCAATTACTCATTACCAAGATTCTGGAAGAGAAGCATTGGATGTTGAAGGTTTCTACATTTTCACTTTTCTTTCTCTTTTTTTTTTACTTTAATTCAATCGATTTGACTGAAAGCTTTCATTAACAAGGCGTATCTTTAGGCGGATCTCTTAGATCTCCATCAGCAAACTCTCCCGATCCTGAAATTATATGAAGCACACTTCAGTGCCCTTCAAAACCTGCAGACGTTAACTTGATAATAATAATAATAAAAAAAAAAGGTAATCGATTATAAACAACACAGCGAAGTTTAACTTGGAAAATCAAGAACAGATGAATAATTCTGACTCTAATCTACAGCTTTCGTAAAATAATCTTAATGCTAAATAATGGTTTCAATTTCAAGTTTGGATTTAAAATTTTATGCTTATTTAAATAAATAAATTTACATAAAAATAAAGTGGTTCGTTGCGGAGCTCCCTATAAGTCGTGAAAGGAAAAAATGAAAATTTTAATACTGTACATTTGAAAGATGATCAGATATCATGAAAAAAAAAGCAAGTTATTTTCTAAAAATACTAATCATTCGAAATTCTACATTCATTGATTAGCTTGAATATTGATAGAAGTATATCGTTCATGTATATAAATTGTTTTTACGTAATGTTATTTTCACTATTATTAGGCATCATATTCTATTATTCATGGTATTTCGTTCAATATTAAGTAAAACTGCTCTGTACTATTATTGCAAGAACTTTCTTGAAGGGTACAAGTATCTCCGAAACCGCTGCAGTTGGGAACACGAAATTTTACTTGAGTGTTCTTTGTCAAAACCGAAAAGATACGTATTTATGTTTGTTTGCTTGTTTGTTTGTTTGTTTGTTTGTTTTTATTTTTAAAAGATACGTTTTTATGTTTGTTCGTTTTTTTTTTATTATTACTTTTTAAGCTATAAAAGTCTTGCTAAACGTATAAATAAATACTGTAAATACAGTCTTATCATCTCATCAGGCTCTGTTGATGATATCAAGTTTTAACTGAAATAGATTTAGTATATAATTTTATTTAAAATATTTTGGATTTCTGTATCATTTAAATTTCGATGCAATTTTCAAATTGCAATTTAGAGAAAAGGAATAGCTTTTTTTCCCAAATGTTTTGCATCTCACTGTTTCGTTTCATTGAAGTTTATGCTTCAGTACACGTTAATGATGATCTGACGTGAAGCACGAAAATCAATTACAATATTACAGACTTAATCAGGAGATGACTTTTCAACATTAGTGCAATAGAAGGAATAGTTTTTATTGATAAACGAGTATATTGTGTAATCAGGAAAACAAGAGTATTGTTCGGTTTTGTTTACGAGAGCCTTCAACGCTTTTGCGCATGCGTCAGGTCTCCTTCGATTTCTTCAAAATAGGGGCGAGGAGAAACAAAGATGGGATGTTTACTTTTTATCAGTGTTAGTTTACTAGTAGCTGCGTTCTATTTGCGCTTTTCGGGAAAGAATTATGAAAAGAATAAATACTATTGCAAAAATGCTCCTCGTTATTTTTTTCTTAAAAGCGAAAATGTCCAAAGGAATTTCTTAGGAAAGTGCCCATCTCAGCGTATCACCCCTCTGCATAGTAAAATCGTCCGGCAGTAGTAGCTCTGCCTTTCATAGTAATAATAATCAGCAGGACCTTCAAGTTACTATTCGGTTTTGTTTACGAGAGCCTTGAACACTTTTGCGCATGCGTCAGGTCTCCTTCGATTTCATCCAAATAGGGGTTGTTTACTTTTTATCAGAGTTAGTTTACCAGTAGCAGCGTTCTATTTGCGCTTTTCCAGCAAAGAATTATGGAAAGAATAAATACTATTGCAGAAATGCTCCTCCTTTATTTTCTTAAAAGCGAAAATTTCCAAAACAATTTCTTAGGAAAGTGCCCATCTCAGCGTATCACCTCTCTGCGGAGTAAAATCATCCGCCAGTGGTAGATCTGTTTTTTGAAAACGGACAGTAGAAATATATTTGATATTTATTTGCATAGTCATATATCATATTTATGTATTTTATAAAATGAGCATCAAATCAGAAAAAAAAAAAAAGTCATTGCTCAATTGACGTAATTTTTATATGATTTAATTTGAATTTAAAGAGTTTGCGGTAATTGCAAGAAATACAGCAAATAATTATGAAATATTTCCGTAGATTTTATTACTTATTTATTTATCGTTCTGTCCCTTTTTGTTTTTCAAATCAAAAATTGTAATTCTGTTTTGTACGACTATTATTAATGCAAATTCCAGAAAAGCTTCTATTTAACATTTGATTGATTGATTCGGTTTCATGGTAGTCATGGATACATAGTTAGAGGTCAGTAAAAATTACATTCGTCCAAGTCATTATGTACAATACATTACACTTTATAATGACAGGTATTGTGTGTATTAGGGAGGCAGCTGTTTCTCTGTTTGATCTACTACAGATAAAACATTGCTCTTGAGCTGGAACGATGCCAGCTTCAGTTTATCAAAGCTATTTGGATGTCTACCGATCAGCGAGATGTCTGCATCCTTGTAAGAGTTTCTCCTCCACCTATGCAAATTCACGGCAGACAAAAGATAAGGCGAAGAGACAGACCTGTTCGTGTTTGATCATCTGCTTGCCACACGCAGATTTATACAGATGCAAATGGGTTTCTGCATAACTCGTATCCAAACAAGGCACGGGAACGGCTGAATTAATGAAGAGCTTTGTTATGGATTAAAGTTAGTTTAAACGGCAGAAACAAATGAGGGGTGATTAAAATCCCACGCCTTTTAATGAAGGAAAAGTAATGAGGTCTGTGAATGATTAAAACTCAGATTAGGATTTTGGTCGGGAGGATTTAACTATTAAAGTCACAATTATCAAATGGATTTCGTTTCAGTTAAATTGTCAGAAGGAGAATACGAAGAGGTATTCGCGAATTGTATGATTAAAAAAACAAAAAAAAATAAAATAAATAATCAACAAGATGAATTTAAAGCCAATTTAAAAATATTGCTTTTTTATTTATTTATTTATTTATTTATTTATTTATTTATTTATTTATTT
>JAFIDM010000003.1:44794694-44808939 GCA_023159025.1 Thereuonema tuberculata
TTTATTTATTTATTTATTTATTTATTTATTTATTTATTTATTTATTTTACAAATTCTGTAAGATTTCTTAAATTCCAGGCTACCAACTAAGATTGTATTATAGCACTTTTCATATTATACTATATTGTTTTGTTTTTATATTTTACTTTAAAAATATATTTAGCTTTATTTCAGTATGTATTCTTTTCGAATAGTACACTTAATAAATCATCTTCTTATTTATTTATTTATTTATTTATTTATTTATTTATTTATTTATTTATTTATATACCGTATTTATTGTCTTGAAAACACAGGACAAGCCTGCATATTTAATATTCCAATTTATAATTAAAAGTATAATATAAAAATTACCTTCGATTTTACCGTTTACTGAAAATTGATTAAATCGACCAATAATTGCAGCAGAAAGTCAATCGAAAAATCATGATTAACATATTAGTGTTAAAACGAATACCTTTTCATCAATAAAAAAACATTGTTCATTGACATAAAAGTTGCAGCTTAGAAAATCCATCATTTCTATTAACTAAAATATTGAATAAACAGCGTGAGGAAAAATGCAAATATTTACTGGCAATTCCTGTCTCACTTTTAAAAACTATTCATTTTAATTTGTTTGTTTATTTATTTTTAGTTATTTATTTTATTTATTTATTTGTTTATTTATTTTAATTCTTTCAATATTCACGGTTGCAGGGTTTGTAGGGTGGACTTTTATAACTTATTTTACAATATCCTATGCAAAGTATTTTAATATTAAATGTTGATAGTTCAAAATCGGAAAATAAACAAATTTCTTATATTTTATTTATTGTGAAATTACAAAAAAAAAAAAAAATATCGTGTTTCCGCCCAGGATCGAACTGAGGACCTTCCGCGTGTTAGGCGGATGTGATAACCACTACACCACGGAAACCCACGTCTACTTTCGTCATATTTGATTACTACTATTTTACACTCCGAGAATTTTTGGATTTATAAAATGAGAGAACTAAAAATAAGTTAACATTATTTGTATTTCTTTTTATATATAGACTTAAAAAAAAAATTTATTCTTTTTCTAATTAAAATAAAAAAAAAATCCTGTGTTTAATAAACAACAACAACAAAAAAGAACCAAAAAGTTTGACAGATAATAAGCGGGTCATTTCTCTTTCCGTGACCTATTTAATGATGAATTTTTTTAATAGTGTTCATTCTGCATTGATTTAATTTGATTTTCTATATCCAACTCAAGGATTAAGAATATAAATATTCCCCAATAATAATAATAATAATTATAATTATAATTTTTTAATTAATTTATACAGACTATGGACAGTGTCATTAGCCAATCAGATAATTGGAATTTCAAAACAGGACAGAGATGACATAGATTTATCTATTTAAAATGTAATCCTACGAAGCGATAACATTAACTTAATCTGAGACACTTTTCCTATATCCTATGTCCCTTTTCTACCAAATTCATTTAAAAAAGTCCATCTTATTCATTAAATAAAGTAATAAATAAGAACGTGATAATACACACACAAAATGCAAATACTGAATAAAACTCGTGACATAGCATACCTCTCTAAATTTTTAAATAATTTTTAATAGATTTTTTTATTCCATTCATTTTTATTTATTTATTTAATTTCAGCTTTCCATTGATTGACATGCAAAACTTTTAAAATTATAAATAATATTAAGATTGCAATAATAAATAATACTAAATAATATTAACATTGCAAATATCATTGCAATATTGAAACCGAAATGTGCATCACCTATATACAATATTATCTGAAAATGTTAAAAGCATTATAACGTTAGTTGAATTGGTATCGTATTAAAATTGTTAGGTATCGATTAATTGTAGCTAAAAATTAACACATTTCTATAAAATTCTATTCTACTTTTAATTATTACGAAATTTAAAGTAAAAAAAGAAACAAAAAGTATTCGTGTTTCCGCCCAGGATCGAACTGAGGACCTTCCGCGTGTTAGGCGGATGTGATAACCACTACACCACGGAAACGACACATTTACTGCACTTTGACTTGAACGGAGTCCTTACAAAATCCCGAAGATAACTGACATGATTTGGTGTCTTTGTATTTAGGAAGATTATCAATAATGTGATTTTTTTATATATAATATTTTATATACAATATTATATATAATATTTTATATTTTAATAATACTGATTTGAAAATTTACAGTAAGTGAATTTAATTTCAAAGACAAATGCAAACCTAAAGATCAATATTGCGTAAGTATATAAGAGGGTCACTTCAACTGACCTCTTTAAATATTTCAAAGCAATTTAAAATCAAGATAATCAGAAAACGAAATAGGTTCTTAGGTTCAGCTGCAATCAGTATTCAATGATAAAACAGAAGCTCTAGGAGATTTTATTTTGTTATTTTTTTTTTTCAATGAAAGTTATATAAAAGCAATTAAATACAAGAAAGTTGTATTCTTTTGACGTAATAATGTAATACCTAAAGACATTATGATGTAATGCTATACAAGGCTATTACTGACTTTGACTAGGCCCAAGGGAAATGCATTTTATAACCCTCCCCCTATTTTAGTTACGCCCCTCCTCTAACTGATAAACTCATTATATGTGATTCCTAATTTTTACAAAATATTTCTTTTATTTTTAATTAAATTATGATTTCTAATTTAAAATATCTTATACAAGAAAGAATAGCTATTATTTTATGTTATTGAAATACTTATGTTATTTTAGAATATTTTTTTGTTATTTTAGGAAAATTCTTCCTTCATATTATTTATTTTTGAGGTAGAGGTAGGATTATTTTTTTTTGTTTAGAAACAGGCAGACATGTCAGATCGGAATAAAACTAAAGTCGTTTCTAAATTTCTTTGGTCCTTTGTTAAATGATCTTTGATGCAGGATTTCTTTATAATAATAACGCATTTTATAAATCATTATTTCATAAATTATTTCATTGTTATTATGATCTAATAAAGAGAAGGTAGAAATTGTTATAATCTTACAATGGTATCAAGAACGGAGAGGTTGTCTTCTGTCTAACAGCACTTCGTTTACAATATAAAATCAAATAAAAATTATTGCTGTAAAATTCAGAGATTAGAAATAAGATAATTTTTAAAATCCAATTACAATATCTTCTTTAGCGATTGTTAATAAGTCGCTAAAAATCTTCTATCATCTACCGTTTGAATGAATTTTTCAGTCCTTTTTAAGTGTCTTGAGACCATTATAAGAAAGTGAATGACATTGACGCATGTATTCTTTCTATTAGGTTAGCGACTTTAAATACCTCAGCACTGACTATTGCGCTGACCTGTAGTAAGAAGTGTGTACGAATCACCGAACATAGTCTCAGTTAACTTATTAAAATAAATGGAACTACAACTATTTTTTTTTTTTCAATATTTTGCTTAGATTCAAAATTTGCTGCAAATATTTATATCACATATGTTCTGTAGTTAGTTAATTTTCACGAGAGAAAGAAAAAGATTAGATGATACACCTTAGGGACTTCTCAGAAAAATAATAATAATAATAAAAAACAAAATTCTTCATGGGAAAACCCGTATTCCATTCATTGGAGCCTTGCCCTTTGCAAGGTGACCTGGGGCAAGGACAGCTTTTTATATCTTTAGAAGTCAAGTTCATGTAACTTTAACTGTACTCGTATAGTTGCCAGTGAATTCTAGATGAGCAGGTGCATAAAGATGCCATTTTATGAGAATGCAATCAAATATGTATTATTTATTAAATTATTTACACAAGGTGGTCTGTATGGCTTTTTTTTTTTTGGTAAATTACCACGCTTGGCAAAATGGAATGCTCAAACTCTTCCTTATATTTAAATACATTAAAGTATTTTATATCATGAATATTTTTAGTTTATTATCAGCACATGATTTTTTTAGCAATATTTAAATTATATTATTTGATAATAATTTTATTCTATCAAAAAAGAAAATCCTTAAGGTGTTCTTTAACATCTTAAAGATAAAAATCTGTAATGTTTATGCTACTACACACCACGATTCTGAGTATTTATTGCATTGGCGCACTGAGGTGGGTGTTGGGGTTAGAACCCCTCCCCCTCCCATTGCATCCGAAAAAGGAAGAAATCTAGGAAGATGGACTGTTTTTTAGGTTGGAAAGTTCATGCTTTGTCTACAATCCCTCCTCCCCCATTCGAGAAAGGACATGATGTTTTTTTTTTGTTTTATTTTTGGTTGAATGATTGCGACCATCATATTCTAAAATACACTCAAGCTCGGTTATAACGCGGTTGTTTATATCGCGAATTCGGATATAGAAGGGTCTTGGACCCCTCTATTTTGGAAAAGGTGTATAATTGTAAAATTGCAAATTTACCGTTTTTTCGCCTAAAATCAAATCAAAGGTGTAAATTAATATGCTCGTTTCCTTATTATTTACAGTAATTGAGACTCTATACCCACCGTAATGTCACGAAAATGCATCAAATACAATATATTTTTTAAAAAAATACCAGAATCGCGGACTTTTTCGTTTAACCAAAATGAATATCGAGATCTATTTTTCTGCCAATTACAACCAGTAAAGAGGCCCATGTAATCTAATAGGAGTCTGAATACCTAGTTTCGATCCACGTGACTCGTCGTTTGTACAAGATGCCTAGATGGCGGCGCCAAATCGATTTTGGCTAATATAACCCATCAAAGTATTGAAAAGGTAATGATTTATGTATTTATAAATATAAAATTCTCTCACATAGCTCTGAATGATGTAGGTAATTGCCAAATGACTATTTTAAATCGATTTGGAATCGTGGGGGCGATAATAGGGTGCGATATACGACATTTGACGTCGCGAAGTAATAAAAGTTCGGTTATATCGCGGTTATATCGCGATCTTGGAGATCTTGGATTTGAAAGATCGCGTTATAACTGAGCTTCTGTGTACTGGGTACGCCTGCCTGTGGCTTATTACAAAATGTTGAATCAGAAATCAAATTGAAAAGAGTTTTATCTTTTTTAATCGGAGAGAACTGCTTCTCCTTTTAAATTCATATTATTGTAGCTTCGTATTGATTTTTTTTTTTAGTCCGTAGTTAGAGTTGTGTGTACATATGGTATTAAAATATTCCCGATAGATAATGAAAGGCGTATATTTAGTTATAAAGTAGTAAACATCCAAGTTTCTAAGAATATTGAGGATGATTCATAAAGTACTGGAAAAATAGGCCTATAAAGAAAGAACATCGAAATATTATTCTGTCAAAAAAAAAAAAGTAAAATAGGGCATGGAATTCTGGATCGAACATGCGATTCTGAGTCGGATGATGGGATCCCCATTTTAGCCTTTTTTTCTGCCCCTATGGAAAAAAAATGGTCTAGTTAGCACCCTTCACAACCGGGAAGAGCAAGGAAAGGGAAGAGAGATTAGAATTGGCTAAGTTAAATGGAGTATTGACTCCATTGGGTTTATTTCAAACACAAGGAGCCCCTGGAGGAGGGGGGGGGGATAAATAAAAACAAAGTGTAGCGGCTAGCGAGTACTTCCAATACTTTAAGACTCACGCGGTATATGCTATTGTATGCGAAAGACCTCCCTGACTATCACAAAAGGCCGCAGGTCGTGATTTCATAGGCGAACCCAGGATTTTGAAATGAGCGGGGTTTTACGTCGTTGTCATTCAAGCAAAATAAACTAAGCGTATTTGGGGGAGGGAGGCTTACAGATGTACAATGAACTTTCCAACAACCCCCCCCAAAAAAAAAAAAAAAAAAACTTGCTCAAAAATTTTCTATTTTTTTCTATTTTCTGATGCAATGGGGAAGGGGTTCTAACCCCTACCAACCACCACCCTCGGTACGCCAGTGCGTGAATTATACAGGTACATTTTTAGTTAATAAAACTTCCTTTTAGAAACTCCTGCAGGGATTGACGAGTGCAAATGAAAATAGGTTTATCAGAATAACGAAGAGAGTCGATAATTCAAAATATTATGGAAATACATCATAAATATTAAAAAATGATTTCCCCTCTGGAATTTAATGACTCCCCACTCCCCTCTACGCTAGTGGGCGAAAGAATTGATCAGAGTCGAAATAAATACTTCTATCTAAACAAAAGCTTTAAAAAAGTCTATTTTATTGTTCTACGGCCGTGTTTAGTTTCTCCCACGAACTGAAATTATTAGATATCGCAGAAATGAAAATAATCACAAGAAATAACGAGACACGAACAACGGCTGATCTGCAAACCGGATGTGCGGGAATGAATATTTTCAAGTTGGTTGCTTCTTAGCTATTACCCACTCGCAATGGATAATTTTAGGATTAAAATACTTATTTTCTGACAGTGGTAATTTACAGAATTAAAGAAAATAACAATGGAGAAGTTTTATTTGGTAATTTCATAAATTCAAAATGTTTGGTGGACAAGTCCAAGCACTTAGTAAGACCAACATACCTACACTTTCTAATATAAATACTTATTATTAAAGCTATAATAACATGCTTATTTATTAACATGTAAACAAACAATATCTTAATTAAAAAATAGTGTTAGTTGAATATTTTTATATTTCATTACTTTATGCTTTTTGAAAAAAAAATCAAATAAAGCAAAAAAAAAAAAAATTACTCCAGTAGACTTCCTCTTAACCGGCCGTCGGTTTACCGGACGATAAACTGCTGTAACAGTAACTCATGCGATTTCAATCACGGTTTCTTTAAGTAATTGTTTTTCCTTCAATGTCCAATACCGTACAGTTTTCTTTCATTACTTTAGCAAATGTATTCTTTGTTTCGTAAATTTATATGTAGGATGAAAAGTAGTTTTGTTTTTGTTATAATGATATGCGCTTGTGACAACAAGGATATGAGTGTGTACTGTACCTTGTACATACTGTAAATATATAAATTTTCATTTTGTAAAATTATATAATATAATATCTTTGTCTCTTTTATTAATCTTTTTCATATAATTAAACAGTACAAGTACTTTAATTCAGTTAAAAGCTAATTTAAATGTATTTTCGGTTTAACCGGTCCGAAACTGAATGGCTAAGATGGAGTCTACATATGTAATAAATAATGACACTATAAATTTAAATGAACTTGTGATAAGAACTGCGTGTGAATCATAATTTTTAAATTACACATGATTCATTTTTAGACAGTCAATAAATATGGCATTAATTTCTTATCCACAGAGGATGCGAAAGTTTTTCTATTCTCATTGACCAAATGAGACAAAGTTTTATCGCTTTGGGAATTACATAAATAAAATTCAGAAATCTAAATTTTAAATAATGAGAAATCCTTCAGAATACAATATAAAAGCTTTTTATTACTTGACGAAATTGTTGAAGGTCTCTCACATATTATAATGTGGAAGAAGGAAGTATCTAAGCATTGTAAGCCTCTTATTTTTAGAAATGTACTTTTTGTTTTTGTTTATGTAGGCCATATAAATGCTGTTATAATAATAAAAATTGACTCATGTTTGAACCAAAAGTTTTTTGTTTTTTTTCTTTGTAAGATAATCAAGTGAACCTAAATAGATAGATGTGATCATGTATTTAAAGTTTTCAGATCCCTTTAATCCATAAATTCCCATTGTTCTAGGTCGCCTTATTTTCAGGTGTAAGTGCTATAACTAAACACTAATGGCGCTATGTACCGACGCTCTGCCAAAGCGGTTGTCAGTTGATAAACCTCTATTCGTGATCGAAGCTCTGTAGATCTAAAAGTTGGTGTACACCAAGCACAATTAAACAATACTTTACTGAGGAATGATAACATGTAGTGTTTCTAAAAGTAGATTATTTCCGGATCACTTTTCGCATAAGAAAGTATTTATAACAATGGCAGTGTCCATAGAGCAGAAAAACAAACACGTGGGCCGAATTTTTCCCTAAAAGACAAGAATCTTGGAAAAGAATTAGCTGTATCTAATATTATTTTGGGAACTTTTAGTAGTTTAAATACATCTAATCCATCGTCAAAATCAAAGGAATCGATGTCAGTCATCTTGAAAAAGGTGAATAAGGCAGGGGGACTAATAGGAGTTTTTAATTGAGAAATGATGTAACAGAAGAAAATTGAGCAGCTAAATTTTGATGATTCAAAAGCTACTTAACGACAATGACTGTTGATGAAAGTCATTATAGGTTCAACGCTCAATTATTGATATAAATTTGGTGCACATCGCCCTAAATTCTGTTAACTTCCAGTTATCCCAATATTGAAATAATGTTAAATGTTTTATTTGTTACAATATCAGAGAGGCTACTTATGCAACAATTTTGATATAATGAATGATGTGATCATAATTATACAACCTATTCACTGATCTTCAATGAACTACATTACAGACTTTTTTGTGAAAATAAAATACTACATTTTTTAATTTCAAATTAAATTATCCTTAAAAAACAAAAAATCAAATTCTATTTTGCTGAAGACCTCATTTAAGATTCCTAAATTTTAATTATTAGTAAATTATTTGAGTTAATCAACTGTTCGGAAAATGTCCAATTAGTAAGTTATTCATTTTCACTACTAAAGCCAATGCACCGGGTTAACCGAGTTTATTAGTGAAAAGAACAGAATCTGTGCACGTAAAATATTATTTAGAATTTAGTAAGTTATTAATTAAGTTTTTCCTTGCCTTAAAAACCTTATTCAACCTAAGCCCTGTTGGTGGAGTAGCTTGGCTTATCTTACTCGGTCTCTACACCAGGAAATAAGAGAAGGAAAGGAAAAAAAAACCTGAAATTCATCTTTTATCTTGGCACCGACTAAGCCGAAAATTCAAGGAAAAAATTTTAAAAGTGAAGGTCTCGTTAGTAAAAGTACACGCCTTTGTTGCCCTTTCATCACGTTTAAGACACCTTGCATTGTATTTAACCAACGCAAAGTCTTAGTTCGAAGTCTATTTACAACGAAAAACGTTAATCGCGATAAATGCATGTAGTCTGCAGCAACACGGTTTAAAGATTCATGATAGTTCCATATCAGAAAGAATTCGTTAATTATTGGAATTTTACTGACATTTTAAATTAATTATCTCTTTTCTACAAATTGTTTGAATTAAAACAACTTGTTCAAAAGTTGGAATTTTATAGCGCTTAATAGATACTCATGAAATGAGCTCATTTCCATATTAATGGATCGAACTTTCTCAGCATTCCTAAGTGATTGTTTTATAATGATTTTGCCTTAGTACCTGATACATTTCAGTGTTTTGTCTACGTTATCCGTCAGCTTTCCATTCAACAGCAGTAGAAACTTTCTGTTCTAAGTTTCTAGAAAATAACAATACGCCGTCACAGAAGTGGTCCAGCAATGGGAGTTCTATGAATACCAGAAATAAAAGTTTTGCATTGAAAAGTAACTGTTGGTGAAGGGCAGTAGGAAGACATAAAAGCACAATTCAAGTACTTCAAAATCTGTATCTGAAACTGCAGAAAAAAAAAAAAAAAACAGAAAATTTCGAATTTTTATGTGAGGGAAGGGCATCTCTGTAATGTTAAAATGGTATTGTTTGACTGGCTTGGAAATTTGGCAAGCAAAGACAAAAAAAATCCATTCGCTTTAAAAAAATGAATGAAGAAAACTTTTCACTCATTCTCTGATACCCATAGGGGCATAAAAAAGGGAAAGTAATGAAATGTAAAAAATATGAAATTTAAAGATATTATAACTAGTTACTGCATTATCGTGGAGGGAATATAAACCAATACAGACAGTATTAAAGAATTAAAAATTTACAAAAAAAAACAAAACAACATTACAAAATTTTTAAAACCATTAAAATTTTTAGTTTTTATTTCACGACAGCAATCAACATGAAGCTGATATTAAAAACAATTTAAGTAAGGATATTTAAAAAAAAATAAAATCCATTTGTCTACACTTCCAAATTATCTTCTAGAACTAACCAATTCTTGAGCAGTCATTTGTCAAAGTGGATTTATAGGAATTTATTCTTTATTTCCTCGTTACTTCTTCGAATTGAAGCCATGAATTTTTCATTGATCTTAAGTTTAAGAAGAGATAAGAATTAGAATAAATAAGGATTAGATTAGAACCACCCACAACCTATTTGCACTTCACTCAGAAGAGAACGTGATCCATCCAATAAGGAAAGAACCATTACTTGGAAGAAAAAAGATCTATTCGTTATAATAGGGAGATCAAATCTCAATTAAATGACTAGTTAAATCTTAACTATCACGATACAACTCATAACCTCTATTTTCAATCATCATTTAGGCTCATAAATCGATGTGAAACATAAAACTTGTTTCGACAAACTTGAGATATTTGAGATCTCGGGTAATCTTTGAAGAAAAACTAATGATTCCAAACACTTTAATATGACGTTATTGCCACCTGCTATAAATCATGACTCCAAACGAGTTATTGACAGCCTCTTTTGTTAGCTGTTTCATTTAATTCTTTATTATTATTATTATGCTTTTTTGTTGTTTTTTTTTTTTATTTTTTTATAACTTAGTGCTTTTAGAAGCACAAAAGCTCAATTGTTTTCCTTTTAAAGATGCGAATGTTTTTGTGTCAATAGATCCGTGAATGATGTTTCCGTTGAGTAAATTGCTCGTCCATTTGGGTTCTTATTTGGTCGTTCCTGACCGGAAATACCTCTGAATTGGCGATAGTGTTCCTTCCCGCCCACTCGAACTCTTCATTCGTTTTATACCACCTGTCTTTTAGCACTCCCTTCCCAAATCGAGAGGCCAGTTTCCCTAAACAGTGATTGTGGGTCTTCGAACTTTGAATGTGGAGAAATCAAGGAGCATTCGAACAATTTATTAGATACTAACGCCCACTGCTTACAATATCCACAACGGCTAGCGTAATTGTCAGAAACAGATAATTAAGGTCAAAATGCGTTATTTTGACGTTACCTCAGCACATAGAAACCGTGAAGTCCATGCATGAGCTTTTATTAATTTGCTATTCGTTGATTTTTAAATATATAGATGAATTAGGAAATATAATGTAGCCATAGAAACACTCTTAAGTCGATTTTTAATTAAAATCTCCAAATTTCACTAAGGCAGTGTCTTTTCTAGTGTACTGTGTCTTGATGAGCTGTACCATAGTTTCTTTTAACTCAGGAGCTGTAATGCTCCGCAAATATTTTGAAGTGGAACATATGATTTATTTATTTTTGGTAATTGTGCTGGTGATGATCTATAGATGCAAAAATGTCATGGAGCTTCGCGAAGAGATACCAACATTCAAACATTCGGCACAAACTACAAAAAATTTTCGAGGAATTTGTTTTACAACTGTCAATTACTTTTCAATATTGAATCTTTCAAAACAGCAAAAATGACTCAAAATTATTGTATCTTGGAAGTCTGTTTACGTCTTATAATTAATGTTTGTAATATTCTCATCTGAGACTAACATATTATAACATTTACTTGCATATGTATATATCTTTCGAAGATTGAACTGCTGTCATTTATTGCACAGACATATACATAAAGGACTTTTGGTAGTTCACATATTTTCTCATAAAAAAAAAAAATCTTATTATTCTCTAAATGTTTAACTTTTTTCAGGAAATTCCATAACTTTTTCAGACTGCTTCAAATTCAAAAGTCAAGTATTTTCCTTGCAAATTTCTGATTTCCTGTTTCCTAACGAGGCGTGGGAATCGTGGCTGTATAAGATTTCTAACATTTGCTATGTTTTCAAACAAACAACGTTAAACAAAATACTCATCACGGACATTTCGTGCAGCTACAGCCGCTTTTCATCGCCATCATTCCACGATGATTTTTTTATTTTCCTTTAACATTTTTTTTAAAGGAGTTCTGCAGCGTTCAAAACAACAACCATCCGTAGAAAAAAAAACCCAGTTCTAATTCAGTATTTCTTATTTAGATTAATGTCGGTTACTATGTAATCCAACAGTTGAAAACAATTTTCCATCCACTCATTGTAGTCTAGACTCAAGGACTCTTAATTAAGTGCCAGAGATCCTAAAGGAAAAAAAAAAGAAAGTCCTGGAAACAACTTAGTAATTCTTATTTCAAAACAACGATGCTTGAGCAGAAGCTAAAAAAAAGAAATGTATTTTTTCGAGCGTGTAATTGCATTTCCCTTACATGAATAGGTAAAAAAATAAACAAACCAAATTTCTATTACTGTCACAGTGCAGTTGCCACAAGAACCTTTCATTCACGTAAAAATGAATGAATTAAATCTGCAGAATAATGGATTTAGCAAGTTGTTTAGAATAACAACGAAGTTTATCTTATGACTAAAGTTCACACAACTTTATTTCATTTGTCTCCGATATTAAAATAAATAATATATTTATATAAATATTACTAATAAAAATGCTCATATGTCTGTTCAATGATAAAAGGATATAAAAGTAATAAAATCAGGTAATGTGTTCTGGAGATATTATCAGAATAACATTAAAATAGAATGTTAACATATCAAATAGTTATGAATGCTTTTAATAGCTGTTAAAAGATGAAAAAAAAATATTTATTCAAATCATTTGAAATTTGATACAGATTCAGCAGTTCAAATATTGTAATTTCAATCCTGTGGAAAGTCTTGATTGAAATCAGATTAAAGCAAAAAGATCAGTAGTATTTGGTGAATGCGTAATGTTCTGTTTTGCTATCAATCATAATACGTAAGCCTTCTGATTGCAATGTAGCACAGGATTGCAAACAATACTGTGATCAAAAAACTAGAAGAGAAAACGAGATATATTTCCATAAAATTCTCAGTATAATTATTGAAAATATACAATAAAACAAAGATAAAGTCATAGTAACTTCGTAGTGAATCTGACTACCAAATGGATCAATCATTATCGTTACCAGTATACAGTAGAACCCCTCTAATCCGTCACTTTTGGGACTGTGGCTATGGTCGGAACGCCAAAAAGGTCGGATTATCAGAAAATACAGAAAAATACGGATTTACAGTAAAATATACGGATTTATTGCGTGGTCAAGCAGTTCAAGTTTAGGCTTTTTCAATGTTTTGCTAGTCTTAAGAGCGTTTTCACCATCTACCGTCACTGTATACGCAAGTAAACAATACAATGGCGTGACGGGTGGTATGTCACTGACGAGTCGGGGAAAAGTTCGGCCGGCTCGAGCACGGTCGGATCAACCGGAGTGGTGGACCAGCCGAGGGCGGACGAGAGAGGTTCTACTGTATTTGGTAATTCGCTGATACATTCACCAATACCAGAGAAGTTTCAGTAACCGTACTTTCATTTTATCGGTACTGATTGGCTCTTTAGTAATTCCATTCTCGAGCAATGCCGATTGACATTCAAAGTCTCAACATCTGTAAATAGGAAGACAACAATGAAATACACATATACCATTCATTGCTCACTTTGTTACTACGACAAAATTTAACAGCGATATCTCAAGCAGTTAACTCCATTCATTGAGAATTTTTTTCAAATCGCCCTCTTAATGTAGATTTGAAAAAGTTTGTTTGGAAATGACCGCTTGACAACCCACAGGAAAAGTTTTGTCGGATCTCCGACAAGGGAAATGTTTCAAATATTTGTTTATTGTTATTCAATATAGGATAACATACATTATTCAATATATAACATACATTGAATGACTCGTATTATTGTTATTCGAAATGTAACGTATATGGAATAACATATATTAAAATGTACCTCTTATATAATTTAATATCATCTACTCTAGGACATAATACATCTTTAATAACGGGGAAAAAAAAAATCTTTTGCTATGAAAAAAAAAACAAACAAAAACGCCTGGGCTGGGATATCTGTTTGCATTACAATGCATTTTTTTCTCTCTAAAGGAAGAGGAAAACTTTCTAGAATTCTCCCCACAAACACAAGAAACATAATTACTCTGTGGAAGACAGAGAACAGAATTTTATACAAGTCGTCTAAAGAAGAAATAGAACATTCTGAGGAATTTGACTTTCAATCCGATTACAATAGATAAAGTACAATGTAATATTCTAAAAAAAAAGTATTCTAAATATTTATGTAAGAATTAAAAATATTACAGTTCAATTCATTAAAACATTGTTCGGTCTGGATTTTTGTACTCGACTTGACATAAACTTAATTGCCAAAATTCAAATAACGGCCAAATGCTTCGTTTTTATGACAATCAATCGAAAGATAATAAAAGAACCCCAAAATTAATCAAAAGCAACTTAAGCTCCTGTAAATTCTTAA
>JAFIDM010000003.1:44818939-44856432 GCA_023159025.1 Thereuonema tuberculata
TTTTTTTAATGTCTGTCTATGAGTGCGTGTTTTGATTGTTATTATTCGTTTCTTTAGCTCTCACACCTTTGAAATTTAAATTACAGGTTATCAACTGGTGATTCCTTGACGAAAACATTGCCATGTGTTTTCCGAAGGACAAGAAAACGTAAACTCATAAGTCCCTTTCTATAATTTTATATTGCAGACTTGAAAAACAAGTCTGGAGAAACTATTTCCCATGTCAGCATTAAAGGAAAATTATGAAAAATAATCAAAAAATAATAAAAAAAGATGTTTACAAGATAAGTAATATTTTTAAATATATATTTTTAAATATTATTTAAATATTTCTAAATATAATAGCGACAAAGAACGTATAACGTAGATACATTAGGAAGGAGAAAATGGAAATAAGGATTTAATTGAGAATTTCAAATGTTCCTCCATTGTCATTAAATTATGGAGGCAATGAAAATATTTCCGCTTTGATTATTACAAATCCGATACCGTTTTATTACATATATTTCGTGCTTAGTAAAGTTACTGTGGCGAAGCATAAAGGTCATAAATATTTATTAATTTGTTTAAATAAAAACGGAAGTCTATAAAATCAGGAATTTATATTACGTTCCAAACTTTGATTCACGAAACTGTAGTCTGTAAATGCTTCCACAGTATCAGCACTGCCATTGTTAAATAAATAGTTTTTATTCGAACAATGAAACATATTTTGTTACAGTTTTAGTATTTTTAAAATTGTTAATATGGAAATATGCAAAGACTAAACTTGAATCAAAAAAATTATCAAAAATTTATGGAATATAATTTTTTTTGTAGCTTTTAATAGAAATGGTATCTATCCGATATCATATGTGACCAGCGCTATCGGAAGAAATTAATAACTGACACCAAATAAAAGTTTTTGCAAGAGAATTTTCCTTAGAATTGTAAACTATAAGAACATAAATAATTTTACTCCTGCCGAAAATTAACGCAATATCGTCGTTCCAACGATACTAAGTATGTACTTCAGCTGTGCTCCAAACAAACACTGTGTATATTGCATCTCACAACCTAAGAAATTTAATTCTTCAAAAATTGTTAAACATTTATTGATAATAATAATATTACAAAAAAATAAATAACATAATCCTTTCAAGTGAATACGTCATTAAAACAACTTAATGCGATTACAATGTAAATATAAGTATTTGAAATTTCTATTTTATTTTTTTACTTTACAATTGATAATGCTTTGATTAATTTATAGGAAAATTATATTTTCTTGTTTGTTACTTTAACAAATAAACTATATAATATTTACTATAAAATAAATGAAGCAGTTGCTTATAATAATAAGACTTTAAATTAAAGAAAAAAGAAGGTATTAATGAATAAAAGTGAGAAACTTGACGTTTTAAATAGGACACACTCCGTTATATCTCAAGGACCCTGAGAGATGGGGTTCAACCTAAAAAAAGGGATAGCCTTTGTCCTGGGGTTGGGCTTTGTTATCTCTCTTTTACGTTTTAGCTTTCAATGTCATGGAAAATTTAGTGGACTGAGAGGTGTAAAGATCTTACGAAATTCCTGAAAATAAAGCCACATACACCGATAAAAAGTCTCACTGAAAATGTTCAAAATTTACTAGTCAAATTTTGCTTATTATACTATGGAAACTTGTAAACTGCCAGATCCATTACAATAAAAAATTAAAAGTAAAACACACTAAAATAAAGTAAAATAATCAATATTTAGAATTGAAAGATCTACAAGAAGTTATTTGAATATCAGTAAATTATATCCATTTATAGATCGATTTATAGATCGATTTATTATCTATTTATTCACTTTCTATCTTTGTTTTCTTCTATCCGTGAATATAAATTACAAGTATCGTAATATGTACTGGAGTTGTGCCAAATGTAGAGTAATTTTGTTCATAAAATACTCTGTGCCAAAAGAATTCACAACAAAAATAGTTTGATATAGGAAAATTGGCATGGATACGTTTTTCAGTGCAAGAATTCATTTACTTAAGTATTTTTATTCGAAAGCAACTGAATGATGTTGTTCAGGGAAAAAATATGAATGTTTTTTACTAAAAATAAGTAATCTATTTATATTCCTGTGTTAATTATGATTTCTAGACAATAAAACTTTTTGTATTATTTATTTAAGAGGAAAAAAAAAAAATTTCTCCTCTTTCTTCCATCCAGACAGTTCTCCTTACTTGGACGAAGTTATGTTTCTGGGAGTTGGTGGTGGTTGAACCCATAATTTTAATAGAACAATGAATGTATAGCTAAGTTTGTAATTTGTAAAAATAATTTTTAAAAATGTAAATCTTATAAAACTAGCAAACTGTCAAAAATGTGCGAGATTTTGACTTGAAAAAAAGAAAATGGAAAAATATTAGAACCGAAATTCTAAGAAAAAAATATCGCAATAATGATTTGTTTACTTTTGTATTATAAATAAAAGTCATGTCAATAAGCCGAAATTTATTATAAGGGTATATCAAATTACGTAATTGCAGGTTCTTCCCTAGATAATAAAAGACGGAAAGTCAGGAGGTACAGATTAATCTCAATGCCCTTACGATAGCTTCGTCCTTGAGAAAAAGACTCGGATTCAGGCTTAAAGGCCTCGACTGTGTCATTCATAATTTAGGAAAAAACTCTAGTTCATAATGAAAATAGGGAAGTTTCCATAACTGACAAAACAGAGGGTCGTAACTCAAAAAGAAAAAATTGGTATTTATCTTCCAACCAAAAAACAAAACCACAAAGGTTTAAACCAGGACCCCCATTTTTACCGTCTTTCACATTGCGTCCACTCCATTCTCTTCCCAACTACGCTACTGCTTATAAATACTATCAATTTAAAGTTTTCCATTTCAATGAAGCCTAACCAGTGATAGCCTAGTAGACATTCATCAATCAATGATTGTAAAGAAGAAAGTTGGAATTTAAGAATTTATTTTTAATCAGACAGTTCAAATTCAATGAGGGAGATAAGAAAGAAAACCATATCGAGAAGATAAGATAAGAGAAAAAAAATCTTCTCATTGGACTTTCACTAAAGTAGGCTTATTTTGCATGGCATTTCAAACAATTAAGATTTAATGTATTCGTCGTCTGGACCAACTTTGCAGCCAAGGACACGTCGTTCAATTCCTGTGTGACTCTGATTCCAGGATTTTAATTTTTTGTTGTTTACTCTGCGTTCAATTGCATTTTCATTCATAGATTAGATACAGTCTACGTCTAAAGCAAAGAAAAAAAACTACAAAGCTTTGAACTCAATTAAAAATGATAAAAAAAAAGGAAATTATAATTAAGTAGCTCAAAGTTCAAAGGCAGATTAGGGGGACTGGAACACATTAGCCGTGTAATTGTTTCCTGGCTTTCTTGATGATTCGTTGATTTTGTTGCAGCCCTACAGTCTGTCGTTACAGTGGCAGGACTTGGGAGACCTTGAAGATGCAAATCAAAACGATATATCATACACTAGAGATTTTGCTTTGGAATCTACAAACTATCTTTGATATTTAGTTTTATCACTATTAATTAATTACTGATTGTTGAAATCTCAGTGAAAAAAAATTACATTAAGCGGACTTTGGAATAACAAAATTTACTTTAGCCAAGTTTGTAATCACCCTAAGATAATAATAAATACAAATTAATCTATTGTAGTTACAAAATGTTATTGTTGTTGTAAGGCAATATTTTTTTTTATTTCAAAGTCCTCTAAGTCAGAGATTCTCAACCGATGTGCCGTGGCAATGCCTTTGTTATGCCGCAAGAAAATTCTGACAAGGAGAGGTCATACCCTGTATCTCTCCAAAATCAATGCCATTTTGTGGGATGAAAGTTCACATGGTGTACTTCAAAAATATATATGAGTTGTGGGGCCAACCCTCAAAAGTTTCGAGATATTTGAGATTATTTTCATCGATACAAGTATTGGTATTAAGCTAACGTCAAGAGAAAAGCATATTAGTATAAGAAAAAGGAAAAAGAAAAGATTATGTAGAAAAGTTATGTAATTATACAATACGACTTATTTTATTTTTAATAAATTAAAATACAAATTTTAATTATAAAAAAAGTTAAGGAGAATATTATTTATTTATTTCTAATCGTATATGCTTTTTCTGTCTAATCTCCATATCCTAACTGGGAAAAAAAGAACTAAACCTACATTACATTGTTACAGAAAGAAGGGAATAAAAAAGAAAAGAAAAAGAAGAAAAAAGAAAGAAAGGGTTTCCCCTCATCAGAATCGAACCTCGGATCCTGAGATTACCAGGCGGAGGACCACAGCAATGCTTGTTTAAATAGAATAGCAGGAAATTAATAAGCTAATACTCAAAAATCAATGAAAGCAATCCCAAATATCTCAAAAACTTTTGAGGATTGGCCCCACAACCTATATATATTTTTGAAGTACTCCATGTGTACTTTCATCCCATAAAATGGCGTTGAGTTTGGAGAGATACAGGGTGTGACCTATCCTTATGAAGTTTCACCTATCCTTTTTATCAGTTTCATTCAACATTTAACTTCACACTCATCAACTGCTCGTATCTAGAATAAAATCTAGATAACCTCAGCAAACACAAAAATGAATTACATTCTGTCTCGTTCTAACAATGAAGCTTAATAAAATATAAATCACATTCAAATCGGCTTAAAAAATATTTAAAAACAAGACAGTTACATTTGTTTCATAAATCATAGGAATCATGTTTTCAAATGAATCTATTATAACAATAAAAGCAGTGGAATAGTTTGGTTCGCCACAGGATTTCTGTAAATATAAAAGTGAGCCGTGAAGGAAAAAAGGTTGAGAAGCACTGGTCTAAGTATTACAATTTTCAATAATAAAAATTATTGAATATTACTAATTGTGAAACTGAACGTCTTGTGTCCAAGTGAATCAAAAGCATGTTAGGTATTTTCACAATGAATTTTACTGCTTGGGATATTTACTTGATGTTACCTCTTTATGTTTGAGAAATATTTAATCAAACTTTTAAAGCTATTTACTCCCATAGCAATGTCTTCAATTTGATGACTCCTTATTTTTATAAGTAAATCTTACTTATATAATCAAATGTAACAAATATATATATATATATATATATATATATGTGTGTGTAACAAAAAGCATTTATGTCACGATCCCTCCAAAATATCCACTTTTTTGAGGGGGAATCGTGATCCACAGTTTGAGAACACTTTGCGGTTTATTTAATTAAACCTTAAATAAGCCGCAAAACATTTGAATGAAAGAAAAACAAGCCACAGCAAAAACAAACTGAAATGTGAAACTGAAATTTCCTCGATTGAAAATTTAAACTCTGCAAACAAATTTTATACCGATCAGATTTGAAACTATTAAAATACTGAAAAACAAAAAAAAAGAGAAATTTCAAAAAAAAAATATACAAATATCCTAACACTCTGACATACGAAGACCCACTTTTCAAAAAGAAACAAGACTTGAATAAACAAAATCAGCTAAAAAAAAAAAAGAAAAAGAAAAACGCGCCCCGGTTGCGCATCTCTTTAGGAAAAAAAAAAAAAAAGCTTACAAAAAAAGTAAATAAACAAATAAATAAATTATTCTTATTTTGTAAGATCTTAATACTACTTCCAGCACTAATACCTCTTTCTACATTCTGGAAATTTCTATTTGCCATGTTTTTGTTTAAAAAAAAACCCTTTCCTATTTGAAAATGAAAATTGTTAATATTTTCCTTTATTCAATTCATTTCCCTCTTAATGAAAAGGGAACTGTTTGAGGGAGCTTAATAGATTCAATATGTTCTATAGATATGTTCTTTTAACTTTAAAAAAAAGAAATTCTGCGTGTATTTTTTTACGCGAATACTTAAAGACATAAAGTATATAAAAATTGAAAAAAAGTTAGAAATTAGAAACTCAAATAATAATAAGAAGAAATCGCCGTGCCGGTGTGGTCGTGCGGTCTCAGGCGTTGGTCTGCCGTGCGGCCTATGTGCTGGTACCCGGGTTCAAATCCCGGTCGAGAGTATAAATGTTTCATCTTTCTTCCTCTGTGTTTCGTCCGTTTCTCCCCTGGGACTTACTATCTCAGGGTTATTTCTGGACGGGATGTGAACTCGTCCCCTTCTGGAATTTCCTAGCCTCACTCTGACGTTGTCAGGTAGGGCTAGCCCGTGGTCCATAGTTGGCCAAAGTCGATGAAAGGAAGGAATAAGAAGAAACAAGAAGTGAAACAAGTTAATCCAAAGAATGCATTTACATTTTGTTGATGCTATTTTTCTTGAATGTGCATTAAAGTAATCAACATTCAATCTTAGACAATAACTGAGCTCATTCACAAAAAGAAAGAAGCAAGCATAGATTCACAATAAAATAAAATTCATGCAACTAACGAAAATCGTATTTCAGAAATTAAATGTTAGGATAACGTACAAAGGATGTAGAACTATTTAGAAGCTAATGAAACTTCTTGAATTACAAAATATCTTATTCCAAATGAAATGATTTAATTAAGAACAAGATTAAACAATTTTCCTCCAATTGTTCCGGAAATAAAAAGACTGAATTGAGTAGAAAAATTTAATACTTGTACTTTGTTGTAATATTTATTGAATGTAATGTATTAAAGCTTCTCTTTCCAGCCTCTCAACCTGAAGAAGATCGGCAATTTGCTGATTGAAATATTGTGAAGAATAAAGAGAGAAATAGTTACGTAGGAAGTGAGAAACTTATCAATAGTGTCTTTTTGCTTAATATAAAACTGTTCTTTCAGTATAAAGTAATAATTATATTTATATTTTAATAATAAAAAAAAGCATCATATAAACAATCGATAATTAATATTTACATTCCAAAAAAAATTAAATGTTAAACATTAAATATAAGCAAGTATGTATTTCAAATTAATCGAAAAAAAATCAATCAGTCTATTAAGGGACTAGTGAGCAAAGCGAGCACGATCGAGCCCTTGATAATGATCTTTTTAAAATTAATATTGGAAACATTTCAACAAAAAGTATCAGATATTTATATAAATTGTGAATAAAATAGCCTGAACTGCAGCCTCTCAAATGCTCTCTCTTTTCCAAAAGATTAAAAAAGTTGAACTGTATCGCAACAGGCCATGCAGGTCCTGGGGTGCACCAGAGGTTTAGGCTCCCAGCGATTCTCGGCCAACGGCGATTCACAGCTGAGGTCAGCCCGACGCTCGCCCGCTTTTACAAAAGATGACTGCTTTAATAAACCCTATATTTTGCTTAGATCTATCTATAGATCAGGAGATCAAAAGCTATCTTTATATATTATTTTTTTACATTTTTGATTGGCTAGCCAATACATATATTTCAAACTGGTTATACGAATATATCTGTATTGGCAATTCATTGTATATAATAACTATGTAATTTAATGGAGACTCTATTACAGAAGTTTTATTGAGAGATCCGTGGATGGGAAAAAGTGCTCCAGATACATTAATTTGTACAATAGAAGGGAATACTCGAGCTGCTAAGCTGAAGTCGTTAAAGTTTCTATATTTACATTTTAAAAAAGGTATAGAAAGGATGCGAGATATAATAATAACTCCAACTGTCCGTCGATTGCCGTTCGTTGCTTCCTGGTTGGCGTGAGTTATTCTGGCTGAAGTGGATTCCTGTTCGCATTCAAATCAAAATAATCAGCAAAACACGTTTCTCTCAGTGGGTGCATTCTCATCTTTCGCCGATGTTTTTGTAGATTCACAGTTTGTAACTTCGTTTATGAATTCCTCAGAAATATGTTGTATTTTTAATCCAAGAGACTTGAAATTTAAATTCCTTGCTTAGGGAAAAACAAACAAACGATAAGTTTCAGAAAAACTTAAAGCCTACTTTTCACCAAAATGTTGTTTTTTTATTTTAATGTTTTTATTTGCTTTTTAAGTGATAATCTAAAATGATCATCTTCACTTGCAAATATATCGATAAGGATACATACGAGAAAATTTTAAAATATAGATGATTCATCTGCTCTTGTATGTAAATATCTATGTCAAGTTTTAAGACAATTTATTCACTTGTTCGAAAGTTATTAGGATAAGACACATACACAGGCTCATTTTGTAAGCCTCTTTTGCGTAGGGAAGTAGGCTAAAGAAAAGCTCTCACTTAAAGACAAGGCAGTCACCTTTTATCTTATAATTACTATCATCCTGTCGGTGTCACTGAAACATCAGGTTAAGAATATTAAAACCTAGTTGACGAGCGAATGTAGCAAGTAGTTAGCATATTAATCACTAATAGTAAAATAAAAAGAACGATGTCGTTAGTCGTGTAGATTCAATCTGCAGTTTCATATGATAGGAAGCCGTAATAGGGAAGAAATGATATTGATCAATGCTGCAAGGGTTGACTACCAGCAGAAATTACGATCAATAATAGATTCATTTAACATTTCTATCATCAACAGAGACTATACAATAAAAAAACGATGGCAACCGACAATGGAGGCCTTGATACAACAATTAAATAGATTAATAGTTGATAGTTGTGTTGTTAAGCTCTGAGGTTAAGTTCAAGTTGATGATGAAGAAATATTTTAATATCAATGCTTTAATACAAAGTTTATTTTTCTATTCAAAAACAAGGTTAAAATTGTAAACGTTCGGTATTTTATCAAACTAATATTTTATGGAGTTGCGTGCTTTTTCTTCTCTCTTTTTTTTTTCGCGCAGTCTGAGCCAACATCAAGGGTAAATTCTGCTGATGATTCTTAATAAGGATGAAACAGCTGTTCAGGATTCCCGTTGATGTTGGCTCTGTGTGCGAAAGCATATTTACTGTCCATTTGTGGTTTTTTTTTTTTTTTCCCCTTGATTTATGGTATATTTATTTATTTATTTTTTTACTGCTGCTTTAATAGTTTTCTACAAATAAACTATGAATAAAAATTAAATAAATTCAAACATGTAAATTAGTTTACTTTTACTCATAGCGATGACACTTCAGATAATAAATATTGTAGTAAGAGTTATTCTTTTTTGTCGAAATTAATCTTTGGGCCCTCGCTAATAGGGCCCTCGCAAAACACTGAACCACTTTTAACTTTCTCGCAATACGTTCAGCGAGAAATAGGCTGTCCATGCTTTTCGGTGTCTCGTCATATCTTAATCGATTCTCACGTCAATTTGAGAGGGTTTTGGTGTAGCTGAGGGCAAAGCGGTATATTTTTAGGTCCTTTATTTTCGAAGATTTACGACTAAAGCAACTGGCATCCATCCCAACAAAGCGACATCTTGTGTAAAAGCTTAAGCTTTCTTACCTCCACTGATGAAAGCGTAGTTTGTATAATTCATTTCAAAATAATTCAGTCAGACCCAAGTTTTAAACGCGAACAATGTTTCACTATAAACAGATACGAACATACTTTCATTTTTACAGGACTTTTGCTAGTAGGCATAAGAAAGAAAGAAAGAAAGAAAGAAAGAAAGAAAGAAAAAACAGACTTTTCTTGTATTTTTCAATGCTATTTAATTTAAAAGCCTCAGTACCATGGGTGTATCCTCGGCCCTTCATGTAGAATAAAAAAGAATAGAATATTTAATTTATAATTCTCATTAAAATTATCGTTGACAAATATAATATTCTTGATATAGTTTGGCAACAGAAATAACGCAATTAAAAAAAAACCCAGCATACTTATGTATTCTACATTTCATTAGGAATTCCACACCACACTGAAATCATTTGTTCAGGTTGTAGATTACAACGTATGGAAGGAAGATTAAGAAGGAAAGAATACTTGGAATACAAAAAAGCAAATTTAAAACCTAATGTAAATGAAAACATACAAATAATTTCCATCGAATATTTCGGTAATTTTTTTCCTGCTGTTCACAATTCTAGCAGAGGACAGTTTAACTTTTTCTCTAAATTTAATCCTTTTTTTAGATTAGTACTGAAAATAAATTAACATAAATTCGATTCATTTACTTTCAACGGCACTTATGCGACCTTTATTATGGTTTTTACGGTTTTTTTTTTTCTTTTTTTACTAACTTATTAGTTTTTTTGGAGTATTTCTGTTTTGGGGGGGACTATCTATGCTTTATCTAGGTTAGTGTAATTTCTTATAACTTAAATATAAAATTAACTGAATAATAATAAAATAAACTGTTCTTACCTGATTGATGAGCGCTTTTAGCTTGATTTCTTGTTAAAACCAAAGGTGAACTACACCGCACTCATGAATCCCAGCGGTCGGTAAGTTTCTATCCTTGGAATCCGGTGAGTTCCATCAGCTAAGGCCGATTGGGAGCTGCCGGTGGCCGATGATGTGTCCGACACATCACCGCAGTTAATGGGGAGGAAAACGGCCGTCTTCGATTCCACTGTGGGATCCCACGGCACCACCTGAGGCAAGAGAACGCACTGCTGGTAAGCACAGTGCCCACGAGGATCTCCCCGTGAAATCGCACCTGGTGACGTCACGAGATCTGGAATTGAGGCAGGTTCAACTCAGTTTGAAGAGACTTCGCCGCTATATGTCGGAGACAAGCAATTCTTCACGAAAAACTGATCTTCGATATTAAAAAAAAATTGGATGAAACAAGTTATCCTTCGTAATCAAACCCTTAAATTCAAAATAAGTTTCTTGAAAACTTAACTAAACGAAATAATTTGAAATGCTATAATTTGAACTACTTTGCTTTGACGTAGTTGATCTTAAAATTTAATCATTTTTTTAATGCATTTTTTTTAAGTGCGAGCATATTTAAACGTGATGTTGTTCCTAAATAACTATTAAATATCACTGTATCTTTGAAACTATTGTAATGTTGAAATTATCATATTGTAACTTTTTGTTAGCATTCCATTCATTTATACGAATTATGAAGACATCTTAGCTGTTATTATGTATTTTACTATTGGAAACACTTCAAATACATTCAATGCAATGCCACAATACATTAAACTTGATTCGTGTTCCATATTTTCTTCAAATTATTAGCTTTTGTAATCTCAATCTTCCTGAGTTCAATTAACTTCGAGTTTTTTTCCGTTGTCTTTCCTAATAACACTATTATGTCATCAGTTCATCATTGAAACGTGTTCACCTAGCAAACTGATCGTACGGACGATACTGATTGTACGGACTCACAGTGCGGGATATCGGTATTTATCCGAACGGTACTAAGTTGCTGTCTGTCCACAAAAGATTTCTGCATTATAAACGTTGTTTTTCATCCATTCACAATCCAAATTAAGATGGTATTTGTGTATTAGCCGCTGCAGTCGTGGAACCTGTTTCACACGATCGCTATCTGTTTCTCTTCGGCAAAAAGCGCAGGACTCTCAGGGCAACTTGCAACTGCACTGGGCAGACCTCACTTGGCCACGCCGATCTTAATGAGAGAGAAGAAGAAAAAAAAACAAACCATGAAATTATGTCATTAAATCTCAATTCACAAGAAAATTTTTCCATCGAATTACGAGGAGTCTCCTTATGTTTAACTTAATTTAAAAATGCAAATAATAAATAATAGCACAAGAGCAATAACTTTATGACTTTCTTTTAATATTAAAATTCAACATTTTTTATTTATTATCTACAATACATGCACTAAAGCTAAATTTGCAAACATATCAAATGACAATAAAATAAAGGCATTCTTTTTATAAAAATGAATAATTGTTGATAATATCATCAAATGGCATTTCTTTTCTTTTTTTATTTATTGTAAATTAACATAGCTAATAATGAATTTTATCATTAAGACAGTATAATAAAATAAATTATAGAAATATACATAAATAATACCTTAAGTTTTATCTTCCAAATTTTTTTTTAAGAAAATAAGTAACTTTTTTAAAATTAAGTAATAAGAGTGTAATAAAATTAAAAACTCACAAAATAGTACCAATGTAGTTTGATTATTTCTTGATTCATAAAGAATTTAAATTCTTTGTGAATTGTAGTACTCGCAGTATATTCATTATTGAGTTAATATGAGTAGTAATCTGCACTTTTTCAACAATTTGAAATTCAAAATCACAATTCTTTTGTAATATACTGTACTCTATTAATCTACAAGCTATAGTGTTAAGAATGCAGGTTCGTATACACTATTAACAATGCCCAATAGATATGACCCAAAATATATTTTGAAAGATGTGAAATTGTGTTCTGAATAGTTACTTGTAACAGTGATGAATTCAGTAACTTAATAGTAACAGCGATATAATAAACATCACGAAATAAACATGGAAATAAACTAAATTTTGATAAATTATTGCAGATCGGAAATAAATAAAACCAATGGAAATAAAACTTAGGAAGCAAAAAACGTTATTAGAAATTAAATTACGTCTTAATAGTGAATGAAAGCGAAGAAGACTAGACGAACAATGATTAAATAGAAATTAACATTGAGAATATATTTCGTAAAACTTTTCTCAGTTTAGAGAGAGATCAATTACGAAGAAATCAATTAGTAAATAGAAAACAATATATTTAAGTATAACCGGAAGTGCACTTGATTTTATTCAAATAGGATTAAAAAAAAATTAAATCACGCATATACTGTATTTGATTAAGGAAAATAAATAAGTAATTATATATTTTCTCATTATAGATATTTTAATATTGATTTCTTTTCAGAGATCTATTTTATAATAGCTTTTATTTTTGTCTACATTTTTTTTTTTTCGTAAAAGAGAACGAAAAAAAATTAATAAAAAAAATGTAAGTCTTACATATTTACCTGTAACTTTGGATAAATATTTGTCTGATTATTGGATTAATAATGCATTAAACCCAGTCATTGTAGATGTCGTGGGTGTTACTAGGGCATTACTGCTTTTCCAGTGAACGAGGTCTTCCCAAATTCCCGTCATTGGGCATCTACAGGGTTTCGTGCGAAGCTAGGTTGAGTGGACCGGTTGCCTAGCAACAGCCATCGGCACAAAACAAAATCAGCTCTACACGCAGCTACGGGTCATTCACAAGGAGGTACATTCACCTGACGTCATGAGGCGGCGGCCCAAGCCAAAGCGCCACCTTCAAATCTACGCGGTTTTCAAGATATTTATCTGAACTGGATCAGAGAAACTCAATTAAATTGCAGTTGATTTCAGAATCAAATTGTTAAAAACGTTACTGTTTTGCAATACAGATATCAATATTAAAGGAATGGAAAAGTTTCAATAACTATCGCGGCTTTGCCCAGGAAATTACTATCATAATTTTTTTCAACGCTTTTCACAAAATGATAATGGATTTTTGCTATTTTTACCTGTCATCCATATCCTTACTCGTATATTCTGGCATTCAATTGACTAACATTGAATTTGTTTTTCTTTCAAATGTAACTTCCTTCGCATTCTGAATAATCATAAACTAGTTGACCCGTGCGAATAATTCGCAACAAAAAAAACACCTCCAACACCTCTAATAAATAACTACAACAGCTGTCGTGCATGTTAGTTACACACATTGTCAAAAGATGGCGCCTTCTCCATTTTTATAAAGAGGTTTTTAAAACATAGCTTTTTAACGATAACATTAATTTTCAACAATTTGTTTATTTTTCGTCATTAGCGGTGATCGTAATTTTCAAAATGATATCTCAATCATTGATTTTGATGAAGTATTAAAGGAGATATGGCGTACCGACACAAAAACACCTTTGAGAAATAATATATAAGGATAAAATAAGCTAAAGTTATTCGAAAACAAAATACTTCCGAAAGAGAAAAGAAAGAATAAGAAAGTCTTGCTTTCATACAGTGCATGTGCCTCTGGAAAAATATTAAGGAACGAGTCCAACGAGATGATCAAATCTTTGCAATCTTCACCGAAAAGAGAAAGCAGAGATGTTTTAAATGTTGGTAAGGAGAATAGAGGGAGATACGATTTTTAATTTCAGAATATCTTAACCCCAGGAGAGAGTCTTGGTGCTCATTAAATGGAGGAACGTTACAGAAGATTCTGCAATCTGTACAAGGAGGACAGTTAAGATGAGATGAGGTTGCTGTAATTCAGGAAAGAGACCTGATATTCATTATGTAGAATAGTGTGACCAATTGGAACAAATTAGAATGAAATATTGATGGATTTTAGCGAATCAGTGAAGAACTATCTATTAAGTTAATGCTCTTTCTTTCTTTTCCCTGGTATTACAAAGTGACTGTTCATAATATGCAGTTTCAAAAGGAAATTGGAGTATGAGTCGGTTATTACTTAAGGTTAAGTATTTTGACCCTTATTATAAATTATAAGGTGATCTGTGAAATGAGTCTACCTACATATTCCAAACATCTCGTCAGAGCTAGAGAACTTGGATAAAACTGTTAAATATTAAACTTTATGATGATCAGTGTTATTTTACTTAATCTACAAACACCGTGTGTGTGCGTACGTCCGGAAGAACTGAAATTCGCAACAGGAGTATTGTGGCGTGGTCAACTTAACTGCGCAAAATTTCGACAAATATTTCAATATTTCAATATTGTATTGCATATATTCTCTAAAATTTAAAATTTAATTTGCTTTTAGTATTAATTTTAAGTTTTAGTTTTTAGTCAACTTGATGTAATGTTTTTTTGATTAAATAAAATGCTGTTTTCCGTTACATATGCGAGGCTTCCGGAGCGAAGCGACGGGCAGCCGTCTAGTTTTATTTAAATTATTTTAGTTAACTTTATATATTTTTTTTCTATGTGTTTTGCCCTTCCCCCCAAAAAATATCGCTTCTGTTCATCCCCCCCCCCCCCCATGTACGTGCATCATTCGGTCTCTTAGTCTTGTCTTGAGCCGCTTGTTGCTCCATTGTCTCTATTGATCCATTCTAAATAGTCCATCGGATTATTATCAGGGGACCGAGGCGGCCATTCATCCTTTTTTGATGAAATTAGGGGTTTCTTGCTGTAAATGATTCTAGGTCTTATAAGTCATGGAAAGCTATAGCATGTGGCTACAGCAGGATAGGGCACCTGCTCACTTCGCTCTTACTGTGCGCGGGTTTCTTTATGAACATTTTCCAGGATGCTGGATTGATCGCAATACTCCAGTATCGCTAGCTCCATTGAAATGGCCACCACGAAGTCTAGCCTCACGATGCGTCACAACTTATTGGGGGAATCATCAAGGTCTACGTATCTGAAAGTCTTATTTTACAAATGAAGAATTGCTCAATGCAGTTGAGGAAGCATTTCGAGCCATCACACCGGACATGATCCAAAAATGTCAAGTAGGATATGGCGGGGTATGAACTTATGTGTACAGCATGACAGCGATCACACAGGCACATTGGACACTTAATGTGTAAATATTTTCTTAAAAATATGACTACCAAAGAAGGGGTAGGGGAAATTCCCGCCACACTGTATATTTGAAACTTGCAGCAATTATAGATTATAAACTTCTATTAATGTGAGCCAACTCTAAACTCCTAAGATTTGAATTGTTAAAATTATTAAACTTTGAATTAAGTAAAGCTTTCTTCTGGTCACCGAGATAGACAGGATGCTGAAAAACTCTGTACAGAATTTTATGGAAGATCGGGAACACCAAGAAAAACGTTTTTTTTTTTTTTTACGAATGTATGTCCGCTGACGTCATTTGTCGGCGCTAAGGGGTATTCAGAGAGATGTTGGTGGAACTGATACAAAAACTTTTGTGAATGGTGTTCAAAGTGTCAACAGCAATGCATGAATGATAACATCTAAGCATTGATCACTTGTTCAAAGATTCCCAGCAGTTCATGAACAGCTACAGCGGCGACAGCGATTCTTGCGACGAGGTCTTCTTCAGAGTCAATGGGAGTCTCATACACAATGTTCTTCATGTGTTCCCAGAAGAACAAATCGAGGCGACGGATCCATCCCCCGCCTATCCATCGGTCCCCAAACATATCGCTAAGATAATCCCTCAGATGTCAGCCATTTCAGCAGTGGTGAAACGTTCCATGTTAAATAATAACGTATCTGATTGAAAGATGCCAAAAACCATATTCTTTTTCACTTGCAGCAGAGTAAACAAATTACACCAACATACTACTTGATCATACGAAGCGTCGTCGCGTGACGTATTGGAACATATTATTTACTTCTAGGTACATGTATTGTTGTGATTGCCGACATACATTCATTAACAAAAAACATTTATCTTGGTGTTCCCCATAAAATTTTGTACAGAGAGGTTTTTACAGAGAGCATCTGTATATATCGTGACTTTTAGTATATTTATTCCTTAAACTTATTTTGAAAACTTGATTCCTTTATTTGACTTTTCAATTTTCTCTTCGAATTTAACACCATCTGATTAAACTATCAGGAAAATGATTGAATTTCAATCTTTCACAAAAAATATCATAATCTTTTTTTGAAAAGCAGCTCTATTTCCATCTATCTGTCAGTTATGGATAGAAGTTATTTGGTTGAAAAGCATCATGGCTGGCATCCAATTTCGTTACCTTGGAAACCATTGTCGTAATTGCTAGCATGCGCGCGCATTTTTAGGCTACACAGACGCATGAGTTTTATTAAAGTATCCTGCTTATTACTTTTTTCTTTATTAAAACAATCTTTGCCGAACTACCTCCGTAACTAGTACCGTCTGTGTTGGGCTCCTTTTTCTGTGACGGTGAATATTGATTGAATGAGATCATAGTTAAGAGCAGTGGCTTCTCAACTGTAGGGTACAAACGGAGTAATTTATTCAAAAGAAATTTTTTTTCTTAATATGAATTAAATTAATTGTGCTATTATAAAAATACTTAAAAACTAATAAAAAACTAATAGATTGAGAAAGTTAATGTACAAAAAACTGCAAAGGAAGGGAGAAAAAAAAATAGAATGACTGAAAATCTTCAAAATCAAGTTTGATGTACTTGAGTCCAAGTAAGGCTTCTCCCCCCCCCCCCCCTAATTCATAGAACTTTTGAACCGCTAGAAGGGTCTTCTTGAAACTTAGCATGCACATTTGAGAATTAGAGACGATCTAAGTTTTGTAGTTGAAATATTTTCCAAATTTTCTTGTCTAGAAATTGGCGCCAGAAGAAAACAAAACAATAGATTTTTATCAAATTTCTATCAATTCTATCATTACCTTAAACAAAGTAAATTCATCCTTTTAAGCTCATGATTAAAATTTATTGGATTTATGCAACTTTAATTTTAAGTGATGTGGATTTAATCCTTTTTTTCTTCAGAAAATGGAAATTTTTTTAATTTTTTTTTTTCAATAGAATAATTGAATAAAAATGTAAGCTTTTTGTCCTTTTTAAGACTTCAAAAATATTCAAAAAATAACATTTTATGGAAAGTAGGCTTCAAGTTCTTTCAATATTAGTACAGAATTTTTTTCCTTTCATTATTCTTATTTTATTTTTTGTTAATTATGAACAGCTGCCTTTCACGTGGTATTTATTCCAGATTTTCCTAATTTTATGATATTGTTTTTATTTATCTTGTATTTATACAAGCCAAAACGTAATGCACTGATCAAAACAAACTTGACGCTTAGAAGGTCTTTATTTTGTCAGCCCTAATTATATTTAACTGTTTATATTCCTATTTCTTGGGCTAAAATATTTTGCTGTGAAGTAATTCAAAGAGTAATGCTCTGATCAACATCAAATTCATATTTAAAGAGTTCAACCTTACTACTTAGCCCTGACTTGAATTTGGACTTTATAGTCTGATGTTATCATTGGCGTATCCATGTATGTTGTCATAGGATTTTGGAATGGGAGGGATAATGATGGTCGTGGTGATTCAACCAACCAAAAAAAAAAAGGTCAAAAATCCTAGGTTTCTTCCCTTTTCGGATGCAATGTTATAGACCATCCCTATGAACTCCTGCCCCGTCGATACACCAATGGATGTTATGGACCAATGAAAAAATTTGGTTCAAAATACTTAGTAATTCAAATACTACTTACTGATCAACTCTAAACTTTCATATTTAGAAATTACTTCCGACGCCGACATTCAAATATTTGTAGGCCCAACAACTATGTGACTCAACATAAATTACGATCCAAACATTACTCTTCAAGAAAGTTAAGGCGTTATGCGCTGATAAAATCAAACTTTATAATGAGAGATTATTATAGATGCTTCTGCACTTTTATCTTAAACACTTTACTTACTCTTTAATTAACTCAAATTAAATTCCGTATTTAAAAATGTAGTTAAACGATGGAGAAATAATTAGATTTTAAAGCAGATAATTCTTACAATAATTACATGTTTGCTTATTACTTAATTCTTCAGAACTGAAGTATTAATCTTGTTATACTTTGACTATAGCACGAGGGAAATGAAATTGGTAAGAGTCAATAACGAAGACACAATAAAGATGAAATAAGTGCCAAGCATTATCCAATAATGTTCAGAATGTTAGATAATGCATTTAGGAAAGATTTTCTTTTATTATATTGTAATAACAAAAATAAATTAATTTAATTATTTTCCGTCTAAAATTTAAGTTCCAAAAAATAGTGAGAAGCTTGATTTATTATTATTATTCTTAAACAAAAAAAGTCTAAAAATTTTTGTGTATCATTCTAACACTTTTTTTTTTTTAAATTAAATCTTTGGCTATAAATATCTCCAGATATAAACATACCTATATAACAAAACAAAAAAATAACTATAAAAACTCTTCTTTAAAATATACCTATAAAAATAAAATAAAAAAAAATGTAAATCTGAGCTTATAACTTGCATTTATTACAGGCTACTTTAAATTTTTTAAAATTTTTTACTACAGGCTATTTTAAAAAAAATTAATTCGGCCATTATATAATATTTATCATAAAAAAAGAAAAAAAACAAACAAAAACAAATTAGAAATTATATCTACGAAGCAAACAGGAATACATATACGTAATCTATTATACAAAGTATTTCAAAAATCTGTTTCTACAATTCTGCTTCAGTTTATTTTCCTGAAATTCAATTAGAAATGCATTTAAATTCAAGAACGGAAATAATGAGAGAGAGAGAGCATCGTTAAATCATTGATTTTCGCTTTTGGACTTGTGTCGTCTCAGGTTAGGAGCTCAACCTCTTCACCTCTGCCCAGGCAAATGTTATTTATCATTCTGTCAGCAACGCATCGCTTTTTTGCTTAGCAAATGCTCAATTGGGAAGACGACTTAATTTTTAGGCATTCGCTGAGAAATGCATTTGGCCACGAATGTAATTGACGACTGAGACATACTTGAAATGTTCTTGATAAATAAATGACTCTATTAGGGATGAATATTAATAAGGCCTAATCTCACTTAGAAACTTGCTGGGAGGTAAAATGCAAGACTTGTTTTATGCAGGAAATGTTTATTGCATTTAAACCATCTGTGACAACTTGATGGAAATTTCCCAAAGTCATAGCTGTTAAACTCTGACAAATAAATGCAGCATTTGGTAAATTACGACGCAATTGTACACCTTGTTATCAAAGGCTTTAAGCCTCGTTTCGTATAAATTATAAACTGTAATACATCTTTAATATCACCTCTGAAATATGGATTCGGTTATTAACTGCTGACGTCAGAGAAATGATGAATTAGGCCCCGCAAACCTAAATTGGCTTAAATTGATAATGTTTCTGCCTTTGGTATTTTGTAATATACTGTATTTAGTGATATAAATAAATATGGGATTACTTTATTAGACTTAATTCATTTAGTGATAGAAGAATGTGAATGTTTGAAGAAATTATCCATATTTAAATATAGAATACTGAAAATACATAAAATAATCCAAAAAATAATGTAAAAATTGTCTTAATATATTTTGGATATATTTAATCTTTCTTTAAACCAGCAAATTTATAGATCTTTGTTTTCTCGTAATTAGTTAATGAGTGTAGTTTGGAACTTTGAAGTTCCGCGAAAGAGTGTATTTCAAAAACGAAAACTATACCACAAAAGTTGTGCACAGTTTTCGAGAGTCAACAACTTGAAAAAAATTCGTAAATCAAAGCTCGATACTTTGTTTGAGATCTCATAATCTGATTTCAGTTGAAGATAAGGCACTTTTTCCTGCAGAACTTCGTTGATGATCTACAGCAGCGGTCGGCAACCCGCGGCCCATGAAGCGTTTTGGTGCGGCCCGCGGGGCGTGTTGGAATTTTTTTTTTTTGGTTGATAAAGTAAGATTTTCCGTTTTTTTTTTTTTATTTTTTGGTTGTTAAAGTAAGATTTTCTGTTTTTTTTTTTGTTTTTTTTTTTGATTGTTAAAATTTTTGGCCCAAGTGCGGCCCGCAGTAATCCCCACATAACATATTTGGCCCTTTTACAACAAAAGGTTGCCGACCACTGATCTACAGAATAGTGATAAAAATGAAACCAACCAGAAAAACAAACCAAATTTCAAAAATTTCCTTAAAGTTTTAAAACTTAAAGTCATACTTTTGTAGATAAATCAATACATAAGAAAAACTCCAACTTCCGCAATAGACACCAATATTTCGTCTTTTATTTACAAAGATTTTCTCAAGGTTTCTTATAAAAGAAATATAAAAACATAAAGAAGATAAGCATCCTTTGAATGAGAAAACTTCTCTTAAACCAATACAATTAAACAACTAAAACTTGTAACGAGACATTAACAAAGATACTTTAAATAATAATATAAATTAAAACAATTCTTGTTCAATAAATCCTTTAATTTAACATCAAAAATCTTTTGTTTCTCATCAAAGATTAAATATGAATGAAATACTTAAACAATTCAAGTTCAAATGAAATATTTTAATTGAATATCAAAATGTCTTTTAACCTTTTGTTTTTCATTAAAGATTCCCTGTAAATACCTAAAGACATATTATTCACTTTTTGCGATTTATCTTTATTAAAACATACACAACAATTTATTAAACAAGATTCCAATGTTAATCTCTTGTTCTATATATGTATATTATTATATTATGTTTACAATTGGGTTCGGATTATGATCATGCATAAAGCAGTGGTCCGCCCACTCAGATACATTTTTATTCTTATTACGGAATGCACGTACATGTTCCTGTATCCGTTCCTTAATTGTTCTACCCGTGCTTCCGATATAGATCCCCTGACAATCCCTACATTTTAGAGCATTTATAAACAACACCCAAATTGTGTAATTTTAATAAAAAAATTCTTTTTTATTTCTGAACAAAATAATATCTTTGTAATATATTATCTTTATATTATTATTCTTACATGCTTTTTTCACACATTTGTTGATTTTCATTCCAATAGGTGATATTACGCAGTTTTTAAATTCACTTTTTTCTTTAATATCTTTAATCTTATTTCTTTTTTTTTTTAAATTCTTTAAAAGTTTCCTCAATAAATTCTAAAAGGGTACTCATTTATCTGTAACCTGTTTTTTAAACTTTCAATTTTTTCTTTCCAAAGTTTCTTATTCTCTGTAACAGAATTAACATTTGAACACTTCAGAAAAACTTATCAAAGTAACCATATTTTAAATTTTTCATCAAATCATCGTATTTCAATAAAAAAGGAGTCAATTTAAGAGGATCATGGGTCATTTAAGAGGAATTACAGAATATACTGAGAATAAGAAACTTTGGAAAGAAAAAATTGAAAGCTTAAAAAATAGATTACAGATAAATGAGTACCCTTTCAGAATTTATTGAGGAAACTTTTAAAGAATTTTTTTAAAAAAAGAAATGAGATTAAAGATATTAAAGAAAAATTTTTAATAACTGTAATGTTAGCAAAAATAAAAGCTAATTTTCCGATGTTTAATAATAAACAAACAAGATGGATCAAACTTACTAAGACAGATTGACTACCCTATTTTGGAAATGGATTCGCCATCTTCTGACATGCGCAGAAGTGTCGAGGAGGTCTCTTATCCGTGGTCGGACAGTATACGCAAATACTTAGGATTGAAAAATTCAAAAAATATATTACGTAAATTTTAAAAATACGACTTAAACAAACAAACAGATACACAAACTAAATAAATAAAATAAAATAAAAAAATGAAAATCACGATTGGCTCACAATTCAGAAGATAATTATTGTCTTTACACCCTCGTCCCATAATAAGTTTCTGTAATTTTTAAATATGTTCCGAAAAATAGCCTTAATTACGACGGAAATATCCTTTTATTTGATAGAGAAAAAAAACCTCTGAGATTTCGAAAAGATAAAGGAAAAAAGCCCAATAAAAACTTTTACTTTAAAATTAACTAGAAAATTATTTACTTCAACTAAAAAGAAAGGAAGTAAAGAATAGGAAAAGGCACATCATGAAAATCGAGGTCGTACTTCTAAAATGCTCAAATTTCAAACAACAGTGCGAGAACGAATAAACTACGGGTTTTCGAAGCATTCCTTTCACAGATGAATTCGGTATTTTTACGTCTTCGTTGACGCACTACGAATCATAATAAGGATTTAATTGGTGTTATAATAACAAGTATTTAAAAACAGACCATCAACATCCGCATTTACTTACGTCAGATGATTTGCCATGAATTAAAGATGTTCAAACGATTCCTGATATCAATATACTTACACTTATCAACACGCAATCATGCATTTCAGCATTGTTAAATACATGCATTTCATCTGAGTCTGTACATAAGATAGCGTTTATTGCCTGCTTTTTTGATAAGATGGCTTAAAGAAAGTATTTAAAATCTAATATTTATATGAACTTGCTGTATACGAAAGAAATATAAATATTTATTAAGTTTTGGATACTCATGATGCCGTTAACGTTAAATAATTGTTTTTTAACTTTATCAAAGTTAATGGTTATCGAATTACAGATTTTTCTTTCTTTTATTTAATGAGTTAAAGGATTCCATGTTGGTCCCTTCGGAGGCGTTGGAGGTGTAGACTTCAATAGTTGCTCAGCTATAGGGATGAAGATGGTCCATCCAATACCCTCCCGCCTCTAATCCTGGGAAAGACGGATTTAATATAAAATAAACCCGTTTTACAGAGGACCGGGTGAACGCTAGTATAATTTCATAAAAGTTAACAAAACATGTAATATTAAGAGCAAGCAGTTAATTTTTCTTTTATCAGAGACTTCTTCAATATTGGCCTTAGGCTACAAAGTCTTCCGATATAACAATTGAATCTTCAAGTGCTTGAATCTTTAAGTTACTGGAATCCAAAATAAAATAAATATAAATAATAATAAAAAAAAATTAACTGATTTGTAGCAAAATAGAGTCGTTTGTTCGACCTTTTTAGATGTCTATCTTTTACAACTTTATAAATTTTTAATTAACAAATGTCTAATATACTTAATGTGGGCCCGGTAGCCGAGTGGGTTAGGGCGCTTGGCTGCGGGTTGGAGGTGACGCGTTCGATTCCCGGCCTCGGCGGAGGACGGGAATTTTTCCACGCTTCTTTCTCCTCCAAACGGGCCCTAGGGTCTACCCAGCCCTCTATAGAATGGGTACCGGGTTTCTTTCCCGGGAGTTAAAGGCGGGCGAGCGACGGGCCGACCCCCCGTCCTCAACTTTGTCCCGTAGGTTCTGAACACTGGAGCTGAACACTGTGAACACTGAACACTGGAACACCTCCAGCTGCATTGCGCGGTCCTCTGGGCCTGATCGCAACTTTAACTTAACTAATATACTTAATAGTCCTTTAAAATATTGGCCTGTAAGTTTACGAAAATTTTCTTTCATTGCAAAAGTTTTTACCTTTTGTCTGCAACTTCTATTAAAACTATCTCTACAAACTTTAATGGGGAATAGGAAACACCAAGACAAACCTTTTTCGTCTGTGAATGTATGTCCGCTGACTTCAATCTTCGGTGCTAGGGGGGCTTGCCCACCAATATCCCCCAATTTAACATTCATCGATTTCTTCTTCTGGGGATACATGAAGAACCTGAAGTACGAGGCTTCCATTGACTCACCTGAAGACCTTGTCACAAAGATCGCTGTCTCACTACAGCTATACGCGAAATGCAGAGAATCTTTCTAATTATATGGCAATCAATGCTTCGACGCTGTCAAGCATGCATAGCAACTCTGAGCCTATTCTTTGAATAAGCATGTTGTTCATACTGGCTTCCATTCATTCATTTATACCTTGGTGTTCCATATCTTCTCTCTAGGCCAACTGCAGCACCGCCGTCAGAGCACATACATTCATAGATGAAAAAGATTTGTGGGGGGTGCTTCCTACCTCCATTAAATTTTATACAGAAAGTTTTGATACACCGTATATAATAATGAAACTTAAATAAGGAACATTTATTTTAAATAACGTCAAACATAATTCACTAAGAAAGAGATTATAAAATTACTTAACTTACAAGATGATCATTAATAAACATCGTATTTTCCCCCCTTTATATACAATAAATCGGTGAGAAAGGAAATGTTCTTTACCACTGAATGAACTGTTCTATCAATCGGAAATAAAGAAATTAATTAAAGAAATAAATATATATATCTTTGTACCAGATTATAGTCAATATGGTACTCAAGTAGAATGAACACTACTTTATTTTACTTCTGCTGTCAGCTTCCAACCCTGTATAAATCACAAATTTCCACCGGATTTCTGAAAGAAACAAGGCTAGTCCCTTAATAAGTCAGAATTTATGTATAAGCATCATAAACCTGTCTTTAAAACCAGAAGCTCCCACTAGTACAAGGACGTCAAAGGCATCACACGGAAGAAAATGACCAAAAAACATATCTCGAGAAAGTCACCGTTAAGCAATCGACTCAGGGTCAGTCTGATGCAAGAATTAAGGTAGAGCAAGACTTGAGGCATCCAACTTTGGGAGCAGATAAAAAGGAAGAAAAAGTAAATTGAAAATGAGACATGAACGAGCATGAGACGATGCCTAATTTGCTGGTGCTGCATCTACCAGTGGCTTTGGAAAAAGCAAAATACAACCAATAGTTTTTTTTTTTTTGTAAAAGTTCTTCAGTTAAGGTGATGTTTAACATCCATCAGAGTCAAAGGATGAAGTTTTGGACTTATCTTTTGATAGTTTTTACTTTCTTCAAAATTGGTGTTTAGTATATATGTATAATCTATAGACTTTTAAAACATCTCCCGAAGAAGGCCCGAGGCACGGGGCCGAAATATCGAGACCACATCTCATCCCGAAGTGAGGAAATCCCTCAAAAAAAACGGACCTACAGTATGTATATAGACATTCGGTCGACACTATTTCTCCAATACATATCTTCTTTAGTACAACATCTCATTTCTTTTTAGAAGAAACTTCTTCAGGTTAAGTGAGGACAGGAAAATCTTTTCTTTTCCCTCTCTAGAATTCGCTAATATTAGACCTCCAATTGACAAGGGAGCAGCACAAGGTTTCCGAAAGCTTTTATATATATTTTTCGATTTAAATATATATTTTTAAACGAAATTTTATGTGTTGTTGATTTTCATTTAAGCTAAGCATGATTTTCATTTAATCTAATATTGTATATCTTCTTTGATATTTCTTGGTGTTTGTTACATTAGAAATTCAATTTACACAACTGAATGCTTACGTACATTAGCTCAGACAATAATATATAATTTCGTATTAAAGAAACTTTAAAGCAAATAGTTCTATCAAACTATAATTATAAACTTCGGAACAGATTAGATGAGATTAACGTAAGAGAATAAATGTTTACTTACAGCGCCTATTCTCGTACATTTTTACATCGTTATCCTATTCGCTATAGAGGACATTTAAAAATAATAATTTAAAGTTATTCGAAAAAAAAAATAAGAAATTTGTGATTTTAAATACAAAGTCAATTTAACCACTAAACAGGTTATTAGAGAACTAATGTGACTTGAATACCGGTTATTTTTGTAATCAACTCCTGTTTTTCTCAGTCGGCTGCATTTCACAGCTAGGTAAGGTTTATGGTCTTCAGATGCCCACAGCTTCATTTCAAAAAACCTTCAGTGAATCTTTGACCTATAATTGTTATTTGCGAAATTCAAATTGGAATTAATCATAATCACTCGTCAGAAACCATACAATTAAGAGTTTAATTGAAGTGATGTTATCTCTAGAGAATCACATTTATTATAGATCTTTTCTTAGGAACTGAAAAAAATAACATTATTTAATAATTCAAAGGAGATTACTTTTTTTTTCGACAGTGCTTGCATTAGTTATTAAAGCAGAAAGTCTCATGATGGACCAGTAAAGACACTAGAATATTCGGGGGGAAAGTCACTAAAAGGGCTTCCAGAAACTTTTCTTAACATATTTAGGAGTCATTGTATGATATTAAAAACAAAAATTTAAGAATCAATCGCTTGCTTAAAGAATAATGTCTAAAAATTAAAATAAAAAAAAAAAACAATAATACAACACTTGGTCGTAGGTATAAGGTACCAGAAAAATGTGTTCACTTCAATTTGCCAGCAAGACGGCGGTCCTAATGTTAGTTGACTTTCCAATGCAGAATAAGAATTTTAAATTAAAATAAAAGCGTAAAGAAATGACACAGAAATAAAAAATATCTGAGCTGTCATCGCTGAGAGTTTGGGACGGCCGTTTCGTCCTTCTTGTGCTTTTATATTAATTTCTGTCACATTAAATCTTTTGTTTATATTAAACCAGGTTGGGTTCATCCTTGGTTCTTTACATTCAAATTCCTTTGTGCCTTACGGTTCCGCAGGCCAGGATTTGAATTTTTGTCTGTTTTGGTTTCTTTTTTAAATGTGTTTTCTTTTGGAGGAGATCACAGCCAGGTGCGGGAGTGGTTTCCCTTATTACTTTTGCACTATCTGAGCATTCATTTGGCGAATGGGTCTGGCTGACGAGTCCACAAAAAGGACGAAACGGCCGTCACAAACTCTAACCGATGAAATCTCAGATGTTTTTTTTATTTATGTGTCATTTCTTTATGCTTTTATATTAATTTCTGGCACTTTATATCTTTTATTAAAATTATAAATTAAATTCTACAAAGTAAAGAAACTCGATTTTATTCAATTCTTCGTGATTCAGTATTGATTATCAAATTCGTCAAAATACGTAACTCAAGTGAAAGTACATGCTGACCTCAATCCTCTATTTTTAAACAGTATCCTAGATTGGAATTACAAGAAATTCGAAGAAGTTTTTATACGGATTTTTTTTTATTTTATCTTAATCTTCTTATGGTTCGCATTAAGAATATATACGCTTAAGAATGTAACGGACTTCTATTAGTACCTAATTAATTAATTGTTCTTAAAGAAAGAAGGGTAATAAAAGTAATTTATAGATAAAAGACATACCTTTTAAGCAATTAAATCAATTCTGACATATTTGTCTGCAGGAAATAGACCACAAAAAAGTTACAATAGTTCTGTTATATTCAATACAAAGTAGATCATAAATATCTAGGCGATTTATATTCGTCCAATTGGTATTCTGTCTGAGTGTCTACGCTATATCGAAAGGATTAAATATCTCGATCTTGTATTCGTAGGAATACGTCAGAAATTTGTTATGCTAAAAATACCTAATAAAATCGAAAATAACATTCGTTTCTCGGAATGAAATTCAACACCTCCACTGCTTCCAGTTACTCGCTTCGTTTTTTAGTAAAACCAATCGACAGGCACTGAACTTATATGGATACAAGAAACTAAATTAATGACACGGTTACGTTGATAAAAATGTTACGCGTTTTGGAGAATGTTTTTATCAAATTTCTATTTGACGAGCAAAATTTTAGTAGCAGACATACATTTCGATATAGTTGTTTATTATTTTCTTTATATCTGACGATATATGCTTGTCCTTTCGTAGAGCGATGAATAAAGAACACTTTTTCGTACATCGTCGTCCTTTGCCTCACAGAACCGTCGCGTCGTTCCTTTTTGTTTGCGCTGTGGTCGCCCATTATACATGCGATTTGATTTAAATTGATCAGGTGACCGAGCCTAAGGAGTGACAGCAAACTGAATGTGTATATTCAATTCCCTTATACATTTGTACCATACAGTGCAGGGTGTGTTCTTGGTGGTCTGTAAGCACTGGACTTCGGGCTGGAGGAGCCGGGTTCAATATCCGGTGGAGGTCGGGGATTTTTCCTAGTTATTTCTCCTGTACCCATCCTTCCGTAAAATGGGATTTCTTTCCAAGGGGTAAAGGACGGTGATCTTTGGGGTTGACCATCCAATCTCAACTACTTCAGATGATCAGTGAAAAGTTGGAACCTTTACACCTTCGGAGCTCATGGAGATTCCTAAGGAAAATACCATAGGAAAGTTCAGAATACTATAATGCAAGATGCAGAAAATCTCAAATCCAGAGCCAGGGTCTGTTTGAGTTTATTACTGCATTAATAGTAATTATTATTTCTAAATAGAAGAAATAAGTTACTTTACTGTTGGCAAACAGTGATGATTTTATAAATTTATTTTAAATGCAAAATTTTTATGTAATAAATTATAATTCATTAAGACTTATGGTTTCGAAGGCTTTATGAATGGGTAAAAAAATTTTTGACTTGAATAAAAAGGATTGAATTATTTTTTTTCATTGAATTTGTCTTTAAGGAAAGAATTCCTTTCGATTTTCCAGGACCTTCTGTAGGCTACTGGAATGACATAGACTTAGTCTTCCTTAATGTTTCTTGCAACAAAGGATACAACCGGTGCAGTAAAACTAACAAGATTAATGACCAAACATAAACACTGACGTTTAGTACTTAAGTGATGATATACAATGTCTAATCAAAACTCCCAATAAAAAAAGCTTCAGGGCTAAAAACGTTACATCTAATTTACAATAATGATCGATTAACAAACTAGCTTAACTAGTGAATAAATTAGAATGAAATAATTGGGAAAAATAATGTAAATAAAAAAAGATTGCTTCGTTCTTTGTGGTTTTTTATTTTCAATTTCCTAGTAGCCCTATTTCAATGAGAACGTAAAATTGACGTTTTCATCATTAGTGCCAAATGGTTCATACGGATCCAGGATTCGTGGAACAACACGAAATTTTCATTGATTGGAATTCAATTTAAAGACGTCTTTAACATTCTATATTCATTTCAAATTATAAGCTTTGATACATTCAGTCAAGATTTTGTTGTCACTTGTATTCTTGTTCTTCAGTACATTGGTATCTTCTATTGTATTTAAGCTTGCAATGTTATTTACTAAATTTGTGAATGGTCGTTGGTATACCAGCATAGCCTGCTAATATCAACAGCTCGCTTAACCGACCTTTTCATTTACAACCAAATCCCTTATAAAGACCTTGCTTAGCCGACATCATTTCATCTTGTTTCGATGAACGAATGTTCATTTTCTTTATCTTGGTGTGGTTTTTCTCAGCTATATATTGGAATTATATTAAATAAATTAAATATATAATTATATATTGGGATCATATACAATATGTACTGCGTTTTTTAGTTTTCGAACGCATAAAATACATTGTTGCAGTGAACTAACATACAGAATGCATATCTTAACCTCCTATAATATTCGTTAACCTATAATGGTCCACTGGAATCTGAGATGGATTCTAGGTGTCATTTCTAATCCTGCAATTAAAAAATTATATGCTAGGAAAAAAATGCAAGTGTATATTTTATTAATATTATTATAGTCCATTCATTATGTCTGTGAAGACACGTGCCAACTTCATATATGGTGAACGATTGAGCGTAAGTTACTCCGCATACTTCTGTTTTCAATATGGTTTTGAACTTGGCGGATGCAAAACACACCATTGTTCGTTTTGCCAACGAAACTTTGAAGGGTCAATCGAGAGGAATCATTTGGAATATTATTTTTTGTTTCAAGTCCTCTCTCACTATCGTTAAAACGGCTGAAGCAGCAAGTATTTCATCTCATTCAGTATTCAATATTGTTAAGGAAACCGAAGTCTCGCTTACCACTAAGCCTAGCCCACCCCGGGCAAGAAAAAAGAGCAGCCGAAGCGGATAACAGAAATGGACGACTAAAAACAAACTTTTTATGAAATCGAAAATAGGTAAATAATAAAAATAAAGCATTGTACAAATAGAATGTAAACACCGGAAATAACTTACAACGACATTCCAAACGCGACCAAGCAATAACTCTAGTGAAAAAAGGAAAATGATTGGCTAACTGTGATCACGTGTCTTCACAGATATAATAAAAGGACTATAATTACGATATGTTATTTTAAGATTATAAGTAAAAAAGAAAATTTGAAAATCTTTTGCGATTCACAGTGTTTACCGCGATTCTTCACGTCAAAGAATTTTCTCATATGCAGTAGTGAGCAGAGAATTTTGAGAATCTGAGAGTTGCTTTGATTATGGTGGACATATATATACCAAGATACATACATATGGTTTATGGATGTTTTCTTGTAATGTCACCCGGAGGCAGTACACAAATCAACCAAAATTAGAAAAACTAATTCAATACAAAATTAAAAATAAATATATATCAAAATTATATGACTAAAAAAAAATGAATGCATTAATGAAGGTCTTCCTTATTTCCTGTGTTATTTGAGTTCAGAATACAAAAGTCCGATTTGGGGATGTGAAGAAAAAAACTAGATAAGATCTTTAAGTCTAACACATTTCATTATTTCAACTTCCTGTTTAGAAAATACGGTGAACTTATTTATAAATCGCCTTTGCTACGTAATTTATATTCTCCTTCTCCTTCTTCCTTTACTTTTTCTCTTTTCTAGACTTGGAAATGGCCTTCAAATAATTCTTTTGAGAAGACCAGTTAGTTTCCACTTTTATTATTATTTATTACATAATCATATACAGCGTAGGGTAGTGGTGTAAAAATTAAAGTCGTTTCTGGATAAAACTTACAACTTTTTTCTGTTTATTTTTCTGATCTTATTCGTAGAAAATCTTCTGTATGATTTTTCTCTGCTCTTTTGTCACTGGATTATTTAGTTTTTCGGTAAACAAATGTTTCCAATTTTGTATCACTACAGCTCATCCTTTAAGTCTCAGAAAATGTTATGGTTTTCTTTCTTCCTCTAATCCACTGAGTAACTTAAGAATTTATTTTGAGTCTGAATGTTCTTTAAATAAACATGAAACAATGATTTACATCAAAACGTGATTGTATGGTAAATTATAATTACTGTATTTGAAAAATCATCTTTGGATTTGGCAAAGGAATGAGAATTTTTGATTAGAATCAATCCAGGTTTGAAAAATTGCTGTTTTGAGTCGCAATATTTTCGTATTTATTAAATTTAAGAACAATATTTGATGCTTAGTAGAACCAGATATAATTAACTTGATTTTACTTTTACACAGAATTATTATTGACCAAAAACGTAAAAATAAGAAATTTGAAATTAATTTATTAGGTGCTATTGAAATAAAAAAAAATCAAATTTAAATCTCATTTAAACCAGATATTAAAGATATTGGAATTGAGCTACTCATTATAACCAATAACATTTATCGAAATATTCAAACTTAAAGACATTGTAATAATAATAATTAAAGATATTGATTCTGTTTGAAAGCTTCTAGGTCATAGCTATGGAGTTTGTCAATCAGAGGAATCCCATCTTTTAATGATCTCTTTATGAAACGAATCTAAAAACCAGTTTCCACCAACACAAATTCTCATTAGAAACCGGAAAACTAGTTAAAAGGAACGGAAATATAAATTTGAATAAGTAATTTCAAATTGGGAATTTCTTCCAGTACTTAGTAACCTTTAAAGTAAATTTCCAATTAAGCTGTCATTCTTCCACTAACTATCTATTACTACTTAAGAGTCTCCCAAATTCGTAGAAAACTAACTTGTTTACAACAACTTAAACAATAAGGAAGCAATTAAGTAACACTAATCTTATGTCATTAGTAAATCAGACACTAACAGAGGTAAACAGGATAATAGATTTTAGAACAGTATTAAGATTTTAACCTTAAATGGAAATTTTTCAAATATTAACTGATTGCGATGCGCAAACTCATGAAAGATTGTGATTTTTCTTAATAAATTCTTTTGCTTATAGATTTCAATAGAAGTTCTTAAGAAAAGAAGAGAACGAACTTCAGCAAAGTAGCAATCCCATTTTTATCCTTGAACTTTTAGTTAAATCCTTAAGCTGTAGAACTAAGCAAGATTACAATAATAAGTATAGATTATCACAAAATATGTTAATGTTTTATCAGTGACGCAACTAGAGTTTTTGTGCAGCCCCTCTCAATGTAGTCCGACCACGATATCTTGACGATTGGAAAAATTCCAGAGCCGCATGACGTATGCTAAGTTATGAGCCGAAGAATGTTACGTTACAGATGTTAAAAAAAAAAATAGTTTTAATGATGTTCAAAGGAATGTTATACTATTAGTTATTGTTTGACTTCTTTCAATAAAAGATTTAACTGTTATATTTAAGTTTTATGTATTTCTTTTAAATATTATTTTTAAAGCCCTGTACTTTGAGGCGCGCTTGTTTGTGATTGGCTGAAAAATAGATATGCCATAATTAGGTGGCGTTTCTTCCAATCATCAAGATATCGTGGTCGGACTGTAGGTTTTTTACGTATGTTGGCTCTAGTAGCGCTTAGGTGTCTTTAACGTCGTTCGACACAATTTTGTTAGATTATATTGCGACAGCTTTCATATCAGCGTGCATTTAAAACAAAAACTGATCAAAATTGATGAATTTTGTGTCGCCAATTTAATATTGAAGATGGAAGACAATAAGCACGCAAGACCGCATATTTCTTTGTTGACCAGACAAAAACAGTTACAGCTTGGAAAGTTCTGATTCATCCGCCATATTCACCAGACATTGCACCTTCGGATTTCCATTTATTTCGGTCTTTACCAATTCTCTTAATGCAAAATATTCAATTTCCTGGAAGACACCAAACATTTTTTTTGCTCAAAAAAATCAAAAATTATAGGAAGATGGAAATTATAAAGTTGCCTGAAAGAAGGGCAGAAGATAGTGAAACAAAGACATTGTTCAATAAAATTATTAGTAGCAATGGAAACTGTGTCTTTTATTTTTGCATTTTGGCCAACCCAATACAATCACAGATTTTTAATAAAGGAAAATCGATCAAATCAAACAATAGAAATAGATTTGTTTAGGATTTTGATCGTTTCTGGCTCCAGAAAATGATGCTCTATCTCTTCTAATCAAGCGATATAGTTAAAAGAAGCAATTTTTTTAACTTCGAGATACTATATACCGTCCAAATAGAATAATGTTTAAATTCTACCAAAGTTAATCTGCGACCGGCTGCTGGTACCATTACACCTAATCACCCTCTAATAGAGTCGATCATATCCTGAATCATGTATTGGATTTCATTTACTTGATTTTATTACTGTTATGATAATTTTGCACTATTTCACATGGCTTTCATTTACAAGCAAAATTACAGAGATGTTACAAGTGCAATCTTCAATTTTAATACAGACATTGTATGAATGAAGGATGTTATAACACACAATCTCAAATACATCAAGCGTCTCCTGGACCTCAAGAGATGCAGTCATTGGCTAAATCTGACTGAAATTCCATAGTTTTTGTCGTCTAATAACTGAATACTAAAGCACTGCAGAAATTGTTTGACACTCTTGTGTAGGCTTACTAAAATTTATTTTTTATAAATACTGATACCTGTACATGTAGATATCATGAAATCTAGTTTATCATTTACGGTCAAACTGAAATTATATCGTAATTAAAATGTTTACCTCATCGTTTTGTTTGGAACTGGGGATGAATTTTCTTGGTTTAATTCAGAATAACGTTTTTGTTCTTTCTCTTCTCCAGACATTTTTTTACTGGTAATGTCCTAGTTAAAGAAAAAAATAAATAAAAATAAAACAAAAGTAAACAAGAATATTTTATGTAAATAATGTAGAATTTATGGCCTAAGCTTCATAATGTAATAAAATGACCAATACCGCATAATACATTAAAAAAAAAAATAATAATAATAAAATGACATGTTTCGAGATGCCCGAAGTAAACGGCTCTCTTCCTCAGATGCAAAAGACCAACAAAGGAATTAAAAGAAACAATTTAAACACGTCATTTTATTAATTTTTTTTTATATGCTATGCGGTATTGGTCATTTTATTATTGTTACTTCCCGCACGTTAATAATTTTCGTTTCTTAGTGTATTTTTTTTCTCTCTGATCTTTATTCCAATTTTCAGTTCTCCTAGTTAATCTGAAAAGTAATAAAGTTTGTATTGGACAAATGAAAATATAGGGAGTATTTTCACTGAAGATAATAACAAGTCCACTGAAACAAAACCCAGAATTAATGAAGCAAAATGACTTTTTGAATAATAGTTATATTATGATAAGTAACATTGATATATATTCAAAATTAGGGTTAATTAAAACTTATGTTTGGTTAGTGTTACAATATTGCTGTGAAATACTGCTTAGATTTTAAAAGATAGAAATTGAAAAACATTTGAAATGTGATGTCACACATAAGATCCCACAAGATAGAATGGAAAGAAAACATAAGAAAAAGAGAGGTCTTACAAAGGATGAAAACGGATAAAATGTTGATTAAAGATGTCATGAAAAGGATGAGATTTGCTGGACATATTTTGACAGGATCCTCCGGGGATGTGAATGAAAACAATCTAAAAGGAAAGATTAAATGGAAAAGAACTACAGGTAGAAGTTGAAAGACATGAATAAATGACGAAAGCAATGGACCAACTCGAAGACCTATCATGTAAAACGTATAGTTGAAGATAACAAAGTAATGGAGATCCATAATTGCAAATCTTCAGGATGAAGATTATATTTAATTATATATAAATTTTTTAGTTACAAAGAAACGTTGAGCCAAATATAAACATTTCTTCATCATCTATCCTAAAAAAAAAAAAAAAAAAAAAAAAAAAAAAAAGATATAGATTTAAATTTTTCATATTACATCTTACAGATTAGGGTTATGGAGATTTAATTTTTCATGTAGATTTTATGTAAAATATACGAGTGAAAATCTTCTACATAAAGTATTAAGAAAATCTCATTCAGCATTTATTCCTGAACGGGAATGAAGCTTTTTTTTGGTTGTATAGTTTTAGTCGTCCGTCTTCTTAATTTTCTTTTATTGAATGGCGATTTTTTTGGTATAATTTTTTTCATGTTAAGTTATATTTTAACATCATATTTTTTAAGTGCGCGGATATCTAAGATTTTCAAGTCATAAAATTTTGAGTTCTATTTATAGCATCACAGAGGATGTAGAAATACTTTATATCTGATGAGTTTCCTATAACTCTATAGTCATACATTAGATCGAATAAAAAGTTCCAATGCCAAAATGTATGCTAACTTATTCATCTTCACAGATGTTACAACTGCATGCTTTATCATATGTAACAATATGCTTTTAATTACATTTATAAAATAGGAAGCTATTATAAAGTCAACGACAGAGCTACTAAATAAGGGCTGAAATGTTCTCGAAAGTTCTTTTGAAAAAGAGATGAGTCAGATCATCGAACATTCGGGCTCTGCTTATAAAAGTCATTTACGAAGCAAACACCTTTCATGAAATATGGAACAGTTCTATTTAGAAATGTATGAATTTAATGACCCGTGTGAAATGGATTAAGGGAAATGTTGGGAAGAATTATTTGCTGAGAGAAATTAAAGAAAGAAACACACACACACACACACACACACAACGTTGGGGAGTAGCTGGACCATAAACTATTTCCTTATATTAATTTTAACTGGTTAAAAGTTCATTTTTATTACAGACTGAAATAGTAACAGATTAACATGATAAATTTCTTTTTAATTGATCAGAAACTTTCCTTATAAATAACAGTTTTATGCCAATGTTTATCAAAGGCCGAACAAAGTTATCAAGTTACCAAACAAAAAAATGGCGGCTTAGTGACTTTTTCATGAATTTTATCTACTGTTACTTTCTCCGTCAGCAGGGCCGTTTCTACCATAAGGCAAGACTAGGCGGCCGAAGGACGGAAAAAATTAGTTTTATGTATATATATATCAAACAGCGAAATTATTAATTATTAAACAAAGAATTCTGGAAAGAGGCGCGTGTGCTACCTCACGAGGGGGAGGGGGAAAGGGAGGGGGCGGCATTTTTTAGTTCTCGCCTAGGGTGGCAGAACACCTAGAAACGGCGCTGTCCGTCAGGCAACCATGAAATTCAATAATCATGTAGATTTTTACAAATATATATCAATATCATTTTAACTTATCCCGAATTACAAAAGCAAGATTACAAATTAATTAAATTGACTCAACGAGTCCCAAACCGTTTTCAAGTCTTTTTTAGATTGTTTTCCAGTGATGTGTTTGTAAAGAGAATATTTAGAATTCTGTGGAAATTATAATAATGTAGCTAATATATTCGTATATTCCTATTTAATATTTTAGTTATCTTTTATGTAAAAGATTACATTACAGAAGAATTTTTATAACTAACGAAGTTATGAAGAAATTTCTTGAAAAACATAATCGAAATAATTTATTTTTTTTGGTAATGTGATATCTTTGAATCAGGGGCGTATATAAGGGGGGGGGGGGGCGGGCCCCCCCCCCCCCCCCCGAAATAATGAAGGTATGTCCTCCCAACGTTTTTTTCTTTTTTTGGTTGAACGGATAGGTTTCCATGGTTTTGGTTTTTTTTTGGTTGAACGGATAGGTTTTCATGGTTTTTTTTTTTTTTTTTTTTTTTTAAACAGATAGGTTTCCATGGGGTGTTTTTTTATTTATTTTAATTTTTGCCCCCCCCCCCCCCACCAAAAAAAAAAAATATATTCTATATACGCCACTGCTTTGAATATATTATTTTAAATAATCTTGTCGGAAACATCATTGATGTTCATTTTTGCGAGACCAAAATATTTATTTTAATAAAATTAAAATTGCACAATGTAACAAATTAGAACTGGAATTTAATTAGAAGTAAATTAGATTTGATGAATCATTGTGTAAAAAATTAAATCAAAATTTTATGTATTGAAAAAGATTGGAAAACTAGGAAAGTTTACTAATTAGAAATACAAAAAAGATGAATGTAAATAGAAATGAAGGTGTTAATGTAAACAATTTTATTGTCGAAATGGCCAAAGAGTTTAATAATGTATGTTTATATTTAAGAACACAATTGACACGCACAATTTACGCAAAGGATTCGCACCCCGAGCTGTCATCGTGAAGAGACTGGGACGGACCGTTTCGCACTTGTTATGTGCTCATCAGCCAGCCAAACTCCACCGATAACATGCTCAGGAGGTGCGAATCTACTAGCTATCCCGGCTCTTGCTCCCAAGAGCGGGACCACTCCCCAAAGAAATACAAAATAAAAATTAATAAAATAAGAAAATACAATACTTCCTTGGCCTGCAACTCGCAAAGCACAAAAGGAATATAATGGCAGCATTAAATAAGAAATACGCTGTAAATAGAAATTATTAATCTTTCTTTAACGTGCGGAATGAACTATCTAAGAACACAATTGACACGCACAATTTACGCAAAGGATTCGCACCCC
>JAFIDM010000003.1:44856532-44872622 GCA_023159025.1 Thereuonema tuberculata
GAATTGTCTGGTCGCCGGATTGTCTGGTCGCCAGATTGTCTTTCGCCTAATTGTCTTCGCCGAATTGTCTTTCGCCGAATTGTCTGTATCCCGCATATCAAGTTTCAGGAAGATTTATCTAGCTGTTCAAAAGTTATTACGGAAACGACACACTGAGTGATCTGACGAGTCTCATTTTATTAGGAAAATAGGCTAAAAACGACTGTCCACAAAAATAGAAAAAAATTAAGTTCCCTAATTCAATTTCTGCTACAATGCTTTTTATCAGGTGCTATGAATTTCTAAACAACCACAAAGTAAATAAAAAATGAATAGAAACACAGTTGAAAAAAAAAAGTCTTATTAAAACAGTATCATTTTAATGCGTCGGATTATAAAATACGAACACGTTGCTGGTATTAGCCTTCATCAGTTCGAAAGTAAAGTTACAAAGTAAATTTATATTTATTTATTTGTTACAAAGTAAATTTATATTTATTTATTTGTTACAAAGTAAATTTATATTTATTTATTTGTTACAAAGTAAATTTATATTTATTTATTTGCTAGAAAGTAAATTTATATTTATTTATTTGTTACAAAGTAAATTTATATTTATTTATTTATTTATTTATTTATTTATTTATTTATTTACAAAGTAAATTTATAATTCATATTTTTGTAGATATTACAATATTTGCATTTTCCTGTATTACTTTTTTTCCTAATAAAAGAATTGCTTTACTATATAAATAACAATAAAACAACATACTATGCTGAATGAAAATTAACGAACGATTCACAAGGATTTCCTCTGCAGATTTTATGTTTATTATTGGTGTTTTGTTTTTTTTTTGTTACCTATTTATTTTAGAAAGAATTTATTTACAATTATTTTATCAACGGGAAAAAAAAAGTCATCGTATTATAATCATTAATTTATAATTATAAATTCATCGTATTATAATTTTGTATTTTGAAGAACTGTACAAAATTATTTATAAACTGAAAAGGACAAAACGAAGTTTTTATAAGTTTAAAAAGATGTTGAAGATAAAACGAAATAATTGCATGTTTCCGTGTTGTAATGATTATCACATCTCCCTAATAACCGTTTTACATTTACCATTTCACACGCCATCACCTCGCCATCACACATGGCGAGGACATTGCGATAGATAGACCGTGCTCTATTTTTGAAGAGATGGTGCCACATCAGATGGCGCAATGTCACACTAACGCTCCTGGTGACGAATTGTAGAACTTGAAGTCCAATCGATTTGTATCTATTTATTCGAAATTACCGATTACAAAAATGATTTTCACGATCGGAGGGCATCTTTTCCTTATGTTTTCGTGGATGCTTTCATAAAATGTTACATTATTAATCAAAATCATTTCAGAATTTCGGCTTGAAAATTTGAATCGACGAGCGATCGAGATCTCGAAAACAAATCGTCGTTGATCGAGATTTAACGAGACTGAATTATTTATCGAAACTGAAAACAAAGAAATACAAAATGATGAAAAAAAAACATGAATATTTCCCATTTTAATTAATTAAAAACATTCTTTCATCTATTCGTTGCATTGACTAAATGATTTTTATATAAATCAATGCTATTTTTTTCTTAAATAAACCGTAGGCATGATGACAATTGAGAAGTGTAAATTTTCCGTGTGATGGAAGGCGTTATGGTAAGTGTAAAACAGTACACTGATCACTCGCAATCTACTCTGACATTGCCTGCGTTATGGCCTGCATTATGGCGTGTGAAATGGTAAATGTACGGCTATACACGTCGAAAGTTTCTCAGTTCGATCCTGGGCAGCGAAAGGTTTTTATTTATTTATTTACTTTTCCTCTCTAGAAACATGGCAAGTGCAAAATCATGAATTGCTAAACATTCTATAACAGTTTAATAAAGGAAAAAGATCAAATCAGAAGGAAAAGAAAACGGTTTTATAAAATCGTGTGTGAACCGTATATTAACGATATGAAAGAAGTAAATACATTTCATTTTTGCTGACAATTCAGAAGGGTAATTACGAAAATCGAGATGACACTCCTAGGAACTCATTTCGTCAACTAAATCTCTGTTCCCGGGTTGCTAAAGTAATTAGCAACCCGGGAAAAGTGGATTCTCCCAACGTGCGACTGCTTTCTCACAACTACCCGATAAAAGTGGATTCTCCTAACCCACGACTGCTTTTAGAACCAGCGAATGCGTCTATGACATATTTGTATTTTTTTATAAGGATTAGAATGTAATCCCTGTGGCCTAAAGGATAAGACGTCTATCTTCGGATCAGAAGTTGCAGGTTCGATTCCCGTAGCGAATTTGTAAAAATTATTTCTATTTTCACAAATCACAACAATTGCGCCGGACAGACAGAGAAATAAAAGATTTTATATAATATATGATTATTTCTAAGATTTGGAAATCAGCTCTTTTTTTACAACGTTCATCCTTTGGCAAACAAGTCTATTGGAAGTGGAAAAATTGATAAGAGTTGAATTTTGAAATCTTTATAATGATTAGAAAAACGACAAAACCACTGAAATTATAATGCTGAGTTACAATTAGGCACTAGGGTGTGTTTTCATGGTATATGAATCAAATTTTAGTCAGTTGTTTCCGTGGTGTAGTGGTTATCACATCCGCCTAACACGCGGAAGGTCCTCAGTTCGATCCTGGGCGGAAACAGTGCTTTTTTTTTTTTTTCTATTTATATATGTAAAAAAAAATTGATAATCTCTCTTAATTGCAGGAATCTGGAATTTTTTTCATATATCATAATGTTCTGCTATTTTTCACCACTTCAAACTATCATCCATTCATGCATTTATTGTTGGTGGTGCCATTTTTTTTTTAATATTTTCCGAGATTTCAGATTTTTTTTTATAATATTTAAGTAAGTAATGGCGATACAGGTTTATTGTTTCTACTCTTGCAGGTTTATTGTTTCACTTAATCTCAATCTTCAAAATTAGTTATTAAAGACATTCAAAAACAAGGTCTTTAAAACATGGTCTGTAAACTAAGTTTATAGTCTGCATAAGTAGCAGTCTTGATTGTATTATATTACACGAGATTCATGTATGCTCTAGGCCAGTGGTGCACTACCTTAGGAAGTCTGAGGGTCAATATTTTTACAAAAGTTCTGATGGAAGATCGCAGCGTCCCAACCTCCAACTTTCGAATCTTACCCTATTTTTCTAATTGATGATTTGATAAAGCCATTTATGATAACTGTAATTTACAAACTCCAAGTTGTCAAATAATGCGCTAGTTGTTTTTCATACCAACATTCCGACAGTAAAACCTGAGACAATTGCATTTGCAAGTTATGACATTTTTCAATGTGTCTGTTTGTCTGCATTGTAAAGGCTTAAATTTAAGTTTGATACTACTCACCTAATATACCTTGCATAAATAGCAGCTGTAATTAACAAATATGGCAGAATAAATAAAGATATATAAACTCATTCCTAGATTATGGCACGGAAGAAAATCAATATCAAAGGCAATACTTTGGTAATCTCTGAAGTAGACAATAAGAATTTTGTATACTTTAATACATAGTATAAGAACTTCAGTTGTTTTCATTACATGTGAATACGTAAGGATTACGACTATTATTTCAGTATTTAGTCAAAATCCTCGAACAAAGGTGGACAATATAGGAGGTATAGACTCCTGTGATCACCAGCCCGGTGATATAAAATGGAGATCAAAGAATCATTCCTCCTTAACTCCCAAGGAAAAAAAAAAAAACACTGTACATAGGTCTATTCCAGATTATCCTTATTTGTTTAGGTAGAAAGTTGTATCAAATAAAGAATTATAGAACAAAAGATAAGTACAGTATCTCCAGTAGTATTTTTAAAGAATGCCAAAAGCCTTTTAATGTTTTGAAATCTATAATTATTTTTTATTTTAGTTTTTCCTATAAATTTTTACTTGCTTAATTACAATCCAATTCAGAAAATAGTTTTATTATTTAGTTAAGGTCAAATCTTACAGAAATCATACATCCACATTTATTTCATTTTACTTGCTTGAAAACCTTGAATTTAAGTAAATATAAAAAATTCCAGTTGGTTTGGAGCTGAACAAAAAAAGAAGAAAAAAACGAACTCTACATCGTTCCCTTTTCGAATTGGGAATAACTGGGATTCTCCTACAGTTTAGGAAGTATCGGTAATCATCCTATTCTCCTTTTAATTTTAATTATTCGTCGAAAAAGATAGCACAGCCTAATAGTTTTAATCCAATATCTAAACATTTCGACCCTAAAACGGTGAAAAGTTAAATAAATTCTTCGAGGTTGTTCTAAAAATATTACAGATGTTTAAAATATTACAGGTGTTATCGTCACCGTAGATTTGACAAGAAAGCCCAGCTTAGTAGCCATTCTCAACAGGGGCCGAACGGCCTCCCTGGGGACCACAACATAGTGAAAGCAAATGGTGAAAGGGAGCAGCAGACTGATAATGTAGGGGCTTAGATTTAGAAGGGGTCATGGAAACTAAGCGAATTAAATATTTTTAGAAGGAGCAAATGGAACGAAATATAGAATTTGGACGTGTTTTTTTGGTTGGAAAGTTATCCTTCTATTAATATGAAACGCTCTCCACTCACCCATGCACAAAGGAACAGAAGGGTTTTTTTTTTGAGTTTTTTGGTTGAAAAAAAATCCCGAGTACAATTATGCAGGGACAGCAGAATATGAGAATAGCTCTACGTGGGCGTTGGCAATAATAATAATAATAAAAAAAAGGTTGAAAATGATTGGTCTAAAGACCTTACATAAATTATATTCCCAGGCTATGCTAGAGTTTTTGTTAGTTTGTAAAACAGATTGTTTGTAGGAATAACTTTTAAGTTTAATAATAATAATAAAAAAATACTTGATTCTAAGAAAAATAGATTGATTTGTTTAACTTGAAATAAGCAAAAAAATTCTTTAAAATATTAATCGTAGTGAAAAAATGGAAATGAAATAAGATTAATAAAATTACATTTGTATCTGATATGCAGACATTGAAAGCATATTGTTAGAATTAAAAATTGACATTAAATTAAAAATGTGATAAGAAATTATTACAGTACAGTTTTGATATATCAAATTATTACAGTGTAGTTTGAAATATATCAGTACTTAAACCTTTTATTTATTTATTTATTTATTTATTTATTTTTTTTTTTGTATTCCTCTTCAAAAGTTATTAAATAAAATATTGCATTTTATCAAATCTAAAGTTTTACTTCAGTAAATTAATTAATAAAAGTAAATTTGTTAAAAGATAACAATTTAAATTCTTAATTCATAAGTAATAAAAAAAGTTATAAAATATATGTGTTTCCGCCCAGGATCGAACTGAGGACCTTCCGCGTGTTAGGCGGATGTGATAACCACTACACCACGGAAACCCACACTTCAGATGACTCTTGTTTCGTGTCTTTGAAACCAAGAATCAGAGAAAATTACATCAAATTATGTTGAACTTCGTTGGTAAATTAATATAAATATTTTAAATATACTCTTTTTATTATTTCATTAAAAATGTACAATTATGATTTTTTTTTCTTTTATAATAATTTAACTATGAAGAAATATTGACCAATAATCTAAGTGTGTCATTGATATTATGCAGGTCATTAAAATTTTCATTCGCTTTCACTGACCTCTTTAAGATTTATTTTTCCCGATAGTTCTTGAAATTGAGACAATGGAAAACGACAGTGTTTTTATATCAAAAGAATTAATATTTTTAAATTTGCCTAAGACGTTTAAATAATTACAGTTATGTAAAATTGAAGTGGATAAAATGATTTATCTAATAATAAAAAAAAAATGAATCAAGGATTATAAGTATTATATTCCGTTTCAAAGCTTGTTATTAAATTTATATTAAGTTTCTTACACCAAAACTAATGAAGAAATTAAAATTACGAAAATGTCAAAAACTAAAACTTTTAAATAAACTAATTTTTTTCACTATGCTAAGGAGAACGCCGAGAACAGTATTGTCAAAACCAATCTTCTGAGCATCGTAAAATATCTTTTATTAAATAAAATACTGACATTAAATTTACTTACATCATTAATTAATTAATAAAAGTTATTTTGTTAAAAGATATCAATTTAAATTTTTAATTCGTATGTAATGAAAATAATAATAAAAAAATATGTGTTTCCGCCCAGGATCGAACTGAGGACCTTCCGCGTGTTAGGCGGATGTGATAACCACTACACCACGGAAACCCACATTCTAAGATGTTCTTGTTTAATGTCTTTGAAATCAAGAATCCAGTAAAAGTTTCGTATGCTTTCATATTATGATACGGGATTTTTTTTTTCTGATTTGTTAATGGAAATCTATTACAGTCGATGACAGAAAACGATTTTCTGCAACGGGACAGTACACTCCAGACATAATTGATTGATTAATTATTTGTTATTCAGGGATATTTCTAATATTTTACTACATTTTCTTATACATCTATTTACTTTTCTACATTTTCTTTTTTCTACAAATCTATTTCAGTCGACAATGGAAAACAATTTTCTGCATTTTTTTTTTTTTTAATGCTATAATACCTTTCAGACGTCACTGATCAATCGTAGCGCCAAAAAGTTATTTGATAATCAAGGACATTTTTCAATTTTTTTCTTTTAAACGTTTCTTTTTAAATTACTATCAAATTCAGGGAAAAAGCAGTGGTTAAAGCGAAAACGACAGGAATTCCAATATAAGCCCTAACGCTTTCAGTTTGTACATATCGATCAGACGTCATGTACTTCTTGATTTTAATTACTGCAAATCAAAATAACAAGAAAAATCTCAATAAAACATCAGTTATAATGACTCATTTTTAATAACATAATACTGGATTCTTTCTTATTACTGCAGTATCACTTATTCACGGATTATCGGACAGAGAAAACTGATAACTCGTTATCTATCCAACTTTGACTTGTGTTAATCAATTCTAAATTTCCATTCTGAGAATCGCAGGCCAGAATAAGCAAAGACATGTACTTATACATTATATATATTATTATACATCATTGGAATAAGTCATATAAAACAAAGACGCTCTTTCATTCTAATGAATAGCAAATCAGTTACACCTTCAAAATTAAATCAAATATTCATTTATGCTATCCTCCTTTGCCGTATTGTAAACTGAAAGGAACTATTGATGATTACATAATTATATATCTAATTCTGTAATAGTTAATAGAAACTTTGCTCTTCTGGATAAGATTTCCATTTTCCAATATTTTTTTCGAATACAATATACTTTTTTTAATGAAATCTCAAATGAAATTGATTCAACAATGCTTTGAAGAATACAGCTATTAACGTTAAATTTCGTTGTTTGCAGAAACACCAAAGCTACAGTTATCTTACATCGGAAGCGCAGTGGTGCCTCAAAAGAAAAAAGGCACCACTGCGCTTCCGATGTATTGCTCATACTAGCCTCAGTACGGAGACCTTGTTATTTACTGTGACTTCTCCTGGCTGATGATCGCCAACGAGCGTGAAACACCTGTTCCAGGATGTCACTTGTAAATAATTTGGTCTCATCCATTGTTGTTTTTTAACAGTAATCTTGGTTTGAGATATTGGACTTTAAAATGGAAGTGAAATCCAGACATTCTTCTTCAATGAGAATCTAAATTTATTATGTATAACAGAGCCTTCTGTACTGTCAGATTTCTTTTGTAAAAAGATGTCGTAGAGGATATTACTTTATACAAGAAAACAATTTCTTGTATTGTGTGGGATAGGCAGTCTGGCACTGAGCCAATCAGAATAATTGTATTAAATTCTGTTATCCAATCCATTATCGTGTAAATATACCAGATAATTATTTATTTATTTCCCTCCAAAATCAGTAATTTAGCGATACAACTCCGTTCCATTCAATACAAAGGCGTGCCCAGGAATTTAGAATGAGAGAGGTTATGATGATTCACCCCCCCCCCAAAAAAAAAATATTAAAAAAAAAAAGTTGTGTGCTTTTTTCGGGTGGGAGGGTATTATAAACAAACCGATGACTTTCCAATAACAACAACAACAACAAAAATAATGGGTCCAAAATGCTAGATTTCTATCATTTTCGGATACGGGGGTGGATGGGGGAAGCGATTTTACAACCCCTACCAAATCCCCTCTGTTAAGCCAATAATTAAGTAATAACCAGTCCTTAATGTCTTGGTTTGATTTACCCTAATATCATTGTAAACCAATTATGAATTGGATGGTTAACAGAAAATAAAGCCCAATACTTTATTATTAATTTTATAGAAAGAATTAATTATTTGTTATCTATTAAAGCACGACTAGGGTATTCAATCGATAGTAGACCGCTCAGAAGTAAAGCTGAATGACTGAAGGAGGGTTTGCCCCCCCCTAACTTCAGGGGGAAAAATACAGCTACCCATTATTTATTATCATCCAAATTAGTAAGATATTTCAATGATGAATTTATAACTTTTTATTGTTTTTGTTTTTTTATCTTTCTATTTTTATTTAAAAAAAAAAAAAAAAAAAAAAAACCTTTTTTTTTTTTTTTTTTCTTTGCAACAAAATCTTAAATTATTAAAAAAAAAAAAAAAGTATATACTACTATTTGTCATTCTTTGTACAGAAACTTTTCCCATGTCATGTCCTTATGTAATTGAAACGGTGAACTTTTCACGAGATCCAACGTCGTTGAACTCATTTAAAATCAATACGTTTTGGATAAGATCCAATTCGAATGAAGAAGCCTTCTAGATTGTTCTCTTCGGTAGCGAACTTAATGGTTTTAAATAGATCGTTCTAAATGTGATTCAATTTCTTCCGGTAACCTTTCAATCTCTATTGCAGTCGCACGAAATTACATTCAATTTAAGAATAACAAATTGATGTCAGAACAACGATTGTTATGAACTTAACATTACCACTGACAAGAAAGAAAGAAAAACGAAGCTGGAAAATATTAAAGTTTTGATAATTGAAAGTCAAATGTTATGTACACAGGCAATCCGATTTTCCAAACTTGAGTATCCTCCAGAGTTGTCAGAATTTCAATTTTTGCTGTACTAAAACCTGTTAATTATTGGCAGTTTGTTAAAGATTGTGTGTCGAAAATAGCAACATGCATAATAATATAGTGTAGGAACATGGGGTTAGCAGAAATTTGTCAAGGGGAAGTGGGCGAGATATTTTGGCAATATATTTTACATTGTAAAATGCTATAAATTATCTGAAGTAATAACTTACATTTGATAACAGGGACGTTTATTTCTTCTATCTCTCTTCATTACAATTGCAATTTTTCGCTAAATAGATTACTCTGTTTTTCAGGATTCTATTTATGTTTTGAACATTTCCAACGATTGTAACAACGATAAACCAACAATTGAATGAGTGAGTTGAAAAAGGTCACATTCCACAAATGTAAACTTTTGGAAAACTAAAAAAAACTGTTTTTTAAGAAAACTAATTTTTTTACAAAAAAATTTTCTATTATCGATTTATACCTTTAAGTGAAGCGAACTCATTGTGCTTTGTAAATATATAGATATATAACTTTTTATAGCATAAAACTATGTAAATATGTTGAGGAATATGTTCCTTTTTCAACTCAATGTTTTAAAAATGAGAAAAAAATCTCATATAAGTTCTTTTTTGCGTATATTATGTTACGTAATGTTACATTACATCGCGTCATGTATTTTGCTTTGTAAATATATAGATATATAGCTTTTTATAGCATAAAACTATGTAAATGTGTTGAGGAATATGTTCCTTTTTTAACTCAATGTTTTAAAAATGAGAAAAAAACTCATAAAACTACGTTTTTGCGTATATTATGTTACGTAATGTAATATTACATCACGCCATATATTGTGCTTTGTAAATATATATGCATATAGCTTTTTATATTTAATCAAACATAACCATAACAGGTCGTCTGCTACACCACAAACATGTTATTGAGCACTAGCGCTCCAGCGGGTGCCACTGGTACTATTGCGGCTTTGAGTTGAAAAATTCCTGGAATATGTCCCTTCTTCAACTCAATCGTTTTTACATGGCTCTGGTAAGCAGACTTAAAATTGAGAAATATGTTACTTTTTCTGTTTAATGGATGTATATACGTGCAAAGAAAATGACTATCTCAGTTTAGTTTGTCAAATTTGTGGAATATGTACCTTTTTCAACTCACTCATTCAATTGTAATAGCATATTGATGTAATATATGTTTGTGACGATTCAACATCCTTGTTGATTTATCGTTGTTATAATCGATGGAGATGTTGAAAATGTAAATAGAGGCCTGAAGAAGCAGAGTAATCTACTCTACGAAATATTGTATTTGTAATGCAGATAGAAATAAACATTCTATTATGAAATATATGGATGACTGGTTTTCGATTAAGTAATAACTTAAATAAAATTTTCTAAACTTCTGTTTGTCCTCTTACGGGAAAGAATTTACAAGAATCCATTAAATTTGAAAATTCCAAGGGTTAAATCATCCTATTACATTGTTCTGTGTCGATTTAAAAGTCGAAATATAAGAGGAAAAATCTTCACGAAATTGCAAACGAAATGATTGAATCTCGTGAATTAAATGAAATTTTTAATGAAATGTTTAAATCTATTAGAAATGCACTCTACGTATTTCTTAGACTTTGATTTGTACAAAGAGTTAATTAAAGAAAAGAAACAAAACGTGTGGATTTTTTTGGGCAAGGCTCACTTGTAAGTCATCAGTTTTGATCCCATTCGGAAATACTTTTCCGAGTATAATAAGTGTTATTTTCTTAGAAAGCCCTTCATTCTTTGCTGTTATTTTTCTTTGTATGCGAGTGTTTGACTGTCTATGTGTGACTTATATCTGAACCATTTCAATGAATGAAGAGTCTAAATGAACTGTGTTTTAAAATGGCATTGTTCCAAAAAAAAGCCTAGGGAATTAAAAAAACAACAACAGAGAATTAGAAAAAAAATAGTATTAGTCCATTACCTTTCTCTGCAAAGACGTTGGTGAAGATGTCTTTAGATATCAGTTTCCGTGGTGTAGTGGTTATCACGTCCGCCTCACACGCGGAAGGTCCTCAGTTCGATCCTGGGCGGAAACAAATTTTTTTTTTTTTCCTCTTCGAAAGGTAATCTATCGAAAGAATTATTGCATTTTAAATAAAGAAAAATTATATTTTATTTTATATACAGCACTATCAATATGATTACATAAATTACCAGCAGTTATAAAATATAGATTTTCGTTACGCTGATCTTTTCAGTAAATTATGTAAATACAGTAGCTAAAATCCTTTTCTACATCAAGCAGATATTGCCTACTTTTTTTGTATTTTTGTTTTCGTATGTCATGAGACTAGAAGCGAATTTTTACAGAACTATTACGACTATTACACAATTCCAAACAATTTATTTGTAGAAATCACAGTAGCATTAACCTGAGTTGTCATTGCAATTTGCAGTTTTTATCCTAACTTTTTATATATCTTCAAAAAAAAAAAAATATCTTTTGTATATCTTTTGCAGCGCTCCTTCTACGGTATTCACACGGACCACATTTCTAAATATTTTTAAAAATCAAATTCTTTATTTCAGAAGTGTTTTGCGATTTTTTTTTTTTCACTCAATGAAGTTTTTTATTGAACTAATTTAAATTTGGATTTTCAAAAAAATAAATAAATAAATAAATAAATAAATTACAGATAAATAAAAACAGGTAAATATTCGGATCCAGGAAAGGCTTAAAAAAAACTTAAAATCTCCTAATTATTTCTTTTGATTTCTCTTTATGATACAAATGTCTTCATTATTCAATAAGACTGTTTGCTTAACTCTTGGTAGAAATAATATCTTTCGATTTTTTTAATGAAGATATGAATTCCTAAATCAACATTAGATATAATAATTTCTCTTTTTCTTAGAAACAAAAAATTAAAAGCACTGCTCCTTTTTTTTTTTCTTTAGTGACATCAACAAAATCAATGAACATAATCAATTCCTTGTTTTACATTGCTGAGACTCACATCATAAACATTTTCAGTTGTTTCCGTGGTGTAGTGGTTATCACGTCCGCCTCACACGCGGAAGGTCCTCAGTTCGATCCTGGGCGGAAACACAGTTATTCCTTTTTCACGAATTTTATTCTTTTTATAGCATTTTAAACTAAAATTTATTAGGCTCCTTTAAAAACCACCATTCTAAATTCAAAATTTATGTTAATTATTCAAAATAGATAATACATGATTATTATTAAAAAAAAATACGTATATGTATTAAAAACTTCATCCTACATCGGTTGCAGATTATTAATTATCGTTTGGCTTCCATATTCTAATACTTTTATGTTTTTTTTTTTTATTTCCATTTTTTTGATTCTCACAGGTGAAATCAAAGTGGCTTTTTTATTTTTTAAGTTTTAATATATTTTCGTTTTGATATAAAAAGTAAAGTTGCAAATTCAAACTCATTTATGTTTATGTAAATAATAATAATATATATTGACATAATAAACAAAATTTTTAATAATTTTGCTGTTAAAAATTATGAAATGCTGAATTAAAAAAAACAAAACAATTTTTTGTGGTTTTTTTTTTTTTTTTTTGTCGTTTTAATTTTTGGATTTTTTTTTTTTTTTTTTAATTTTTTCACTTTTTATGTTTTTTAATTAATCACTTCATAAATAATATATATTTATATTATTTATTTTTGTTTTGTTTAATGGAGAAGACTACATATTACATTCCAGTTAGACATTTCAGATCCCTATGAATATTAAATTTCAGAAACCTTTAAATTTCTAAATTGTCAAATTATGAAATTTCAGAATTTTAAAATCATTTAACATATTTTTGTAAAAACGATAAAGAATTAATTACAATTATTATATATAGAATTATATTTAAGGATTATACTTTTAATATGTGTAAAAGTTATTGGTTACAAGAAAAAAATTAGGATATCAAATTTCATAGGATAAAAAATTAGGATATTAAGATATACTGTATATATATATATAATAAAAAAAAAAACAAAAAAAAAAAAAAAACACTGATGTACATTTTGGTTAGTTTAGAGTTTATTTTGGAGCCAACATAATCTCCCTATCCTTTCTCCAGGAAAGAGGGTATGGATAAATCTCTTTTTCAGGGATCACAAGATTACTACGAGGAACAGGATGCTTATTAATAAAGTTAATATTTAATTAAAAAAAAAGAAAGGATTTTTTTCAGAAATAAAATCGATAAAACAAGTTAATGTTTCGAATAAGAAAATATGAAGTATTATAAATTAAATATGAAGTAAATTAATTTTAATAAAATATCTTTATTTAATTCTTAATTTAGCAAGTCACTTAGTTAAAGATATCAAAAACATTCTTTTGTTCCTTACCTATGGATTTTTATTATATTATTTGTTATCTGTATATTTCGCTTAACACAGAACAATTTTTCTCATAGATGTTAACCTACCATAACTTTCTCCTCTTCTAGAAATTCTATTACTATTTAAAACCTTCAACATCATCACATAAAATAAAAATAAATGTAAAATGTTAAAAAAGCGAATTTTCGAAGAGACTACATCTTTTCTTCTTCAAGCAATAAATAATAACAACAACATTACAAAACAAATAAATTGAGTAAGACGTGACATTCACATTAATATATTGTAACAACAATTACTTAAATCAATATGTAAAGAATTTATAAATATAAGTTCAAATTGTAATAAAACTGTAAAAATTGAAGAATGAGAATGTTAACGTATTGTAAGTACAGTCGGACCTCGATATAAGGTCACCCCTTGGGATTCGTGAAAGTGACCTTATAACCGATTCATACGCATTTGTCAATAAATAAGCATTATGTAAATACAGTATAATTACAGTATAATTACAGTAAAATGTAATACCTACAAAATAATCAGTTTATTAGATTAATTTTTTTTAATTTAGTTGAACCAATTAAAATTAATGGAAACAGAAAGAAATTATTTTTTTAAAATGTTAACTCGGAATAAAGTTGTATACAAATAGTACTAGTATGCTCAAGCAAAGTACTGATGTACAACTGACCTTACTTCAAATAATCCATAATACAGGTCTGTCGCGATTTTGGTTTCATCTTTTGTACAATGTTTTCTAAGTTTTGTAGTTTCTGAAAATTTAATGCTCTGAGTGCTTCTGCGTGTGTCACCGCTTCACTTTCATTATCACTGTCGTTATTCTCATTTTCTAATGCATTGGAATCTCAAACTTGCGAAACAATTTCGGAAATCGAAGCTTGAGAAGTGGTAGCAATTTCATCATCAATTCTCACATATTCACTTTCCCCTTCTATAGCACAGCCGCGATTTCTGAGATCTTGTATTAACACAGATAAAGGAATATCATCTTTTTTCCTAGAATTTGAGGAGATGAAGTGCTTTGTAAAAAAGCTGCCCCCTCCGTCAGTAGGAGAAATAATGCCGATAAAAGATCGTACCCACGGAAAAATTCTTGGAATTGAATCAGTGTGGCATTGAAATCACAGACAAAAGTGACCTTATATGCGATTACGATATTTAAGATCTGACCATATATCCGATAATCCATATCGAAGAATTCCTATTCAATGAGCCGGGACTTTAGAAAAGTGACCTTATATGCGGGTTACCTTATATCGAGGTCCGACTGTAATTGTTTTTACAATGTGTTAACTGAATGTCACGTCTTCCTCAATTTATTTGTTTTTGTAACGTTGTTGTTATTATTTGTTGCTTGCAGAAGAGAAGATGTAGTCTCTTCGAAAATTCGCTTTTTTAATAAATGTATTGTTTTTACATTTTATTTTTATTTTATGTGATGATGTTGAAGGTTTTAAATAGTAATAGAATTTTTTCATAGATATTGATTGCTTGCGAATGTCACGGAAAATCGAAACCAAATATATCAATGATGTATAAAGTAAAACCCGAAATGGAAAAGTAGATTTTCTGAGTCCAGAATAAAAACATTAAACTTTGCAGTACTGAAAACCAAGTTATTGAAGTTAACTACCCTACTCCGTTTCTTTTAGGAAAACGTTATTAGAATAAGTTATTTCTGTTTTTGGTTTATTCGTCAGCCTCACATAATTATGTGAGCACAAAAAAAAATTAGTCTATAGACTAGCCACGTTTCTCTGAAGGGATGCCCAATCCTGAGGCTCTGGTAGGTCTTCAACCTGCCCAGTCCCAACTCCCTCAATCCTGGCGCCCATAGGAAAATCCTTTGTATCAGGATAGCTACCCACACACGGAGGGATCTTCTCTTACGGATCGAGAGATAGTTGCTCTCTGAGGGAGACTTGTCTCCACTTCACTTACTTACCCCTTGGGGAACAAATCTTTTCCCGCGGCTTAACGAGCAAAAGTTTTATCCCTAGGGTTAGCGGTTTACTTATTGGACAAGGATTAATAACCCTTCAGAGAAACCTGGCTACTCCTTTTTGATAGTCTGTAGACTCATTAAGTTGCTCTCCTCCACGAAAATCTTTAGTATAAGACGATTCTTCGTTCCAATTGTGGCAGTTCCAGTTAGTTATTCTTCAAATAAAAATTCACCAATTAACAAAACCTAAAAAACACAGCTTAATATAATATTCTTCTGAAGTGTAATTAATTTATAACCTGATAATTCACAAAAGTTTCCTAGAATGCAAGACGAGAGCACACAACATAGCAATGTTTTCGTAAATCTCACAAACAGATACAATTATCGTCCCTTTAACGAAGGATTATTTTAAGAATATACACTTAATGTTAAAATTCCCTAAGCGAGAGCTAATCTTCTGCAAATTCGTGTAGTTCTTAGAATATAATAAAAATAATTAAAATTGACCATTACATTTTATTTTATGGTGTAACTAGGCCATCCCCCGAGTATACGCGATTGTTTTTCTATACCACATAGAATTTGGTTAAGTAAGAATATCATATTTAAAATATTGTAATGTTTCGGCAATTATAGTTCTAATTGTAATTTTCGAATTATAAATAAATAGACGGATCGGAAATAAATAAACAATCTTGAGATTAAAA
>JAFIDM010000003.1:44872722-44906803 GCA_023159025.1 Thereuonema tuberculata
ATCAAAAGACAAAATATTCTTTTGGACCTGATTTAATCAATACAAATAACATTAAAAAAATAAAAGAAAATCTTTCTATCTTCTTGGTTGTACTGTTTCAAAAAATTTATAAAACAGGAATTTATCCGAATTCATGGAAAATTTCATACACGGTCCCAATTTACAAGGGAGGCAACCATAACGATTTAAATAATTACAGGCCAATTTTGCTGATATCGAACATCTCAAAGATTATAGAAAGTTTTATATCAAAAAAAATTACTAACTTCATAAGCCAAAAGAAACTTTTAAACAGTAATCAATACGCATATCAAAAAAATAAAAGTACACAAAATCTATTGAGCAATGTAAATGAATGTATAAATAAATCATTAAACAGTGGAAAAATAATTTACATAGCATTTATTGATTTTAGTAAGGCTTTCGACTCAGTTGATCATAAAATCTTGCTTCAAAAAATTAATGAAATGGGGATAAGAGGCAACGTGAGTAAAATTATTGAAAATTATTTGCATAAGAGAAAGTTTAAGATTAAAATCGGAAATAATATAAGTCGAATGTACAATTCAAGAAGAGGGGTCCCACAGGATTCAAACTTAGGACCGCTTTTGTTTAACATATATATAAATTCAATAAGTAATAACATACACAATTCAAAAATTTTTATATATGCGGATGATGTAATACTGATTGCTACAGATGAAAACCAAATTCAAGCTTATTATAAATTACAAACAGACTTAAATACTATAAACAAATGGGCATACGTAAATAAAATGAAAATAAACGGGGAAAAAACAAAAATAATGATAATTAAAAACAAAAATAAAAGACTAAACAATAATTTAATGATAAATCTACATGATATTGAATGTTCAAATATACATCAAAGAAGTAATATTCGAACGAACGCATGTAATTGTAAAAAAGTTGAAATAATTTCAAAATATAAATATCTAGGTATATATATGGACAATACATTCTCTTGGAAAAGTCAATACGAGATTGTAATGGGGAAACTGAACTCATATTCTTATCTTTTTTTATCATATTAAAAACGTTTTCCCATTCAAACAAAAACTTATAATCTATAAGTCCCTAGTAGACTCAATTTTGAATTATGGTTTAGACTGCTGGGTTAATATTAATAAACAACAGATAGAGAATATTAATAAATTAACAATGAAAATATTTAATAATGTCTACAAAAATTTTAAACATAAATCAAAAGAAGAACAATTAAGAATAAGAAAAAAATACAGAATATTAAAAATAAATGAAAAATTTATATATAAAATAATAATTAAAAATTATTTTGAGGTTAAAAGAGAAAGAAATTTACTAGAGGAGGAATCAAAAACAAGATTTAATTGGTACAAAATTTTTGAAATTGATCATATCAAAAATAATTATGGATATAGGTTAATTAACTTTGTCAAATACAAAATTTTTAGTCAAATAGACATTAATCAAAAAGATACTCTGACATTTAAGCAAATAAAACAGAAAATGATTTCGGACGTCTTGGATGGATTAATTAAAAATTAATAAAGATAATAGACAAACGAATGACTAATGAAATAATACTAAGTTATGGACTTAAATTTTATTATTAACTATTTAATTAACTTTAAGTTAATATATTAAACTCTCAGTCCCATACCACAGGTATACAGATATTAAGTACACCTAATGGGACTGATAAACATTAAAAAAAAAAAATATTGTAATCAGTCGTGATACATATAGCCTCTGCTATAAGCCTCTGCTATAGCCTCTCTATTTCGAAATAGAGATCAATTTAATATAAAGATCCACATTGTTGACTTTAAATATTTTTTTTTGTAAAATCTTGATAGATTATTTGAAAATATGTTTAACTTTAAGGTAATATTCATGATAATTTAACTATCACAGGAATTTTTAATGCTGTAATGAAATAACACAATAAAACTTTTTATTTTGCAAACAATCTGAAAAATTGAATCACAGATTTAAAATATTCTAAAAAAAAAAAAAAAAAAAAATTATAAATGATAATGAAGATTCTGAAACTATTTCATGCTAGCTTTGTTTTTACATATTTTTAATTATTTGTTTTTATTGTGTGGCTAAATTTCAAAGTTAATATAAAATATTGTTTTAATGTATCGCTTCCTGTTAAAGTTATCATTTACTCATTTCCTTTCTATATAAAATTGATGAATATATATTGGTGTCTGCACTAAGAATATCATTTATGTTTGGAAGTAACATAGATAGAACCATATTTTGAAAACAAAAAAACATAATGTTATTGCATGTGAAGTTTGAATAATTGTTCTATTTGTGGAGGAAGGAGAAATAGTCATTTCATTTATTTATTATCTTTCTTTTATTTTTTTTATCTTTGTTGAATTTATCAATATCTGTGTAATTTATGAAATTTTAGTTATCAGATGATGTCTGAATTTCATAGAGAAAGCTTTTATTGTCTATTTGCTTTTGGTGTTCCTGGCAAGGATTATAGTATAAAGGTGTTATAAATTTGCAAAATGGAAAAAAAGGGGTTCGACAACTTTTTCAACCTAGTTGACTGACCACCTACACATTGTTTGCTAACTCACCCCCATGTACATGATGGTCGGTCAATCTTTATCAATATGTATATACTTTGAGTCTTGCCTGTCAGATTTATATATATATAATAAACTTTTGTATTTATTCCTCCTATTTATAACAACTGCAAAAAGCAATATTTCGCAGACTAATAGAAATAATAGACAGGCTGATAATAACTAGTAAAGTAATTTTTACTGCTGATGACAAAGATACTATTTCTACTAGGAAACTAGTAGAATGGGTTTCTTTTTCTATAAATGTTGAACTTGTCCTTTTTTGGGTCTGATCAAATATTAGGCTAATTAAGGTTTTCTGTTCGGATTGTTCTCTCAAAAGAAATATTGCAGCTTTAGTGAAAAAATCCATTGAGACTGAAAAGGCCAGGAAATAGTAGACTTTGAAAAGCCTGGCAACCTATTTGCCTTGGGTGAAGATGGCTTGAGTGACTTCATAACAGGCCTCCCCAACTGTTGCAGCAATTCTGATGCTTTTGTGGGCTGCAAATAGACTACCCCGAGTAATTCATCAAACGTATCTAACAACCCAAGGAAACGCACCTTAAGGATTACTTTTATCTACACATTTTTTTGTTAACAATAATTGCTTTTTTTCTCAGAGGTGCACTCTTTCTCAGTTTCTTGTGATGTTAATGTTGAGTAATTTCTTTTTCTTTTCAGAGAGAATGAATTGTTTTTAAGAAAAATGCTGTTTGATTTGGGATTAAAAGTTTCGGAAAGGGTGCCTCATGTGGATGTGAAAGACGCCAGGAAACGGAAATCCCATGGAGCCGAAGAAGAACAAGAATACGAATGTGAAGTTTGCCGTGCTAATTGCTATATTTCTGCCGTAAGTTTCAATTAAAATATTGCTCTACATAAAGATAACGCCTTGAATAAACGATTTATATAAAAACGATAAATAAATAAATTTTTTTCAGGTTTTGTCTGAGTCAGACAGTTAAAGAATTCAGTTATTTAGTTGAATTACGTATTGTAGACTTCAAAAGTAATTGCTGTTTGCTTACCTCTGTTTCTACTTGAAAGCTGAGTGACTGTATTTTTAATTGTTTTGTTCAAGTTAAGAAATGATTATTTTAGCAAAATTATTTCTTCATTGTTTGCAGATTATTCATCCTCAGGAAGACGTAGTTTACTGCCTAACACATGCTATTGAGCATTTTCAGAAGAAGAAGAGGGATTTAAAGTTCTTTAAATTAACATACACATATGATCAAGTAAGTAATATTGTAATTACTACTGTTACTATCTTTTTATACTATAAAAAGAAGCTTCAATGATCAGAGGAGGGAAAGGCGTAGGATCAGTATGCTAGAACAAACCAACAACTGATTCAGATGAGAAAGATGGTATTAATTTTCTTGAAGTTCATAGTAAACAAATTTTATACATTATTCTATTTTCACAGTGGGGAAAAAATCGACTGTTAAGTGATTTACATGATTACAACACTTTAAGACGTTTCCTTAAATATGCAGTGATATTCATGCATGTTTATTTTGCATTGTCGTGTTTTGTTCCACACTTGAGTATTCCAAAAAATTAGTTCCAATTTCTTATTCAAAATGTGAACTTGTTCCAGTTCATTGTGAACAGATTGAAAAATTCCTTTTTGCAGACATGGCAATCAAACAACAACAACAACATGTTTTAATGACAGCTTAAACATTAATATTAGTCCTATATTAACATTCAATACATCTAAAATCTTGGAAAGGATTCAGGACAAATTATCAAATCAGTGCAAAAGATTATCGGGAAAGGAGCAACAAAAATAAAATTTAGTTTTCGTATAGCTATTATAAAATATGAGCTTTTATTCATTGGAAACCTTCCGTAAAGGAAAAGAATGGAAGAATTCCTAGTACTGGTTTTATGGAACCAAAATATATTAATTTTTTTTTTTGTTTTTTTTACTTCTAATTATTTTACTTTTGTTAAATAATATCTTAAGTACTCCACGAAGTCTCTCAACAGTATCTATATCTTCAAATAATTATATTTATATCCCAAATTCTCAAATTGAGGAACATTACACATCGATGTATTATAAACCTATTAAACCCCATCTTGACAATTACAATATTCTTTTTTTGTCAAAATTAACAAAAAATTAGTTTTTAATATCATTGATTGCAATTACTATTTAATCAGTCAGTTTTGTTTATCCTAATTGAGTTCTAATGTTGATTCCAAAATTTTTTATTTTATGTTGATCTTTAACATCAATTCAGTTATAGACAATAAAAAAGTAGCTATTGGTCAAATATAGTAAATTTTTCATTAACATTTTATCATCGAATTTGTGTTTATATAGATTGTTTTTGTTTTTTTTTTAATTCAGTTTGAATTAGACACATATTGCAGTTTTCTTTTTACTTAAATTTACTCAATTGATAAATAATATTTGTTTTAGATTTAAATTTAATTTTTCCTTTCTGTTTTGCAGACTGAGCTAAATGAAATCGTACAAAAGCTAAATGACAGGATCAACTTAAACAATCAGAAGAAAAATGTCTGTAAAAAGTTGCCAAAGAAAAAATCACCTTAAAAATATCTCTGCCATTACCATGTTGTGTTCAAGAATCATCATCATCATCCTATTAGACAGTTCTGTTTTTTTGAAGTTTGCACACATTTATCTATGTATCAAATTTACATACATTGAAATCATGCTAGTATTTTTATCATTATTTGCATTTAAAAACTATATCAAGTAAGATATATTTTTCTTTTCATGGAATGGTATATAAGAATTAATCTGTATAGTATTATCTGTTTATATTTATAACCATATTTTTAATCATTTAACTTGTTAAATGCACACATTTTCAAAAGTTAGTTTTTATAAAACTAACGTTACAATATTATATTTCACAAACATTGAAAAAGTAATTTTTTATTTATTTATTTATTTTTTTATTGGGTTCGTACCAATGCATAAAAATCATGAAAATGAAAATAAGTATTTATTTAAGATTTTTAAGGCTTTGAAAGTGTTAAGTTATGGAAAATGCTTGATATTTAAAAATCCTCACAATGAGCAAAAAATTGATACTTAAGTAAATATTTCTCAAATTGTTAATTATAATTTTTGTGGGGTAACTAAAATAAATATCTTGTAAGTTTTAATATGGTCCATTTAACTTCATATTTATTCTTTATGCAACCACGGCATTGACGTTTATTGACGTCATTGTGAATCGCATTTTGTGCCATGCAGTACTATATACATTCAGAGTAATAAAAACGGCAGTTAACTGCCATTCAGTTCAAACTCAATCTAAAAGTCCCTTACTTTTATGACATTTGCAATACTTGGAAATCTTTGAAACTCGATCCCTGTGGTACGAACCCTGTTTTTATTAATAGTTAGTTTTGTGCCATTTTTTTTCATCTTACATAAAGCTTCCATTGCTTTCATTTATGAAAATACAGTCAAAAAGTATTTCAAGTGCCAACAGGAAGGACTGCATTTACTTAATCACAGACTTAAAGGAAACAATTTATGGATGAATCTGTGATACTGGCATAATATAATTTTCTGTGTTTTTTTTTTTTTAATTAAGAAAAAAATTACAATAATAATAAATAAATAAAAGACATTGCACTGCCTCACATATTTACATCTTTCTTGAAACGTTCTGTAAATATTATTAAATTTTAACACTTTTTTTTTTTATTTAAATTAAGTAAATTAATGAAATGTGTACATAAAAGGAATTTCGAAAGTTGTTCAAAGCTGGCATATATTCAATTATTAATATATATTTTTTCCGTTAAACTATTGCGAAATGGTTGTAGGATGGAAAGTGTTATCTCAGTGCAGCTATTGGAATGCTTCAGGCAAATGGGAAAGTAAACAAAAATATAAAAAAAGAAAAAGGTGGAGGAAACAGAGATAGCAAAAACATAACAAAGCTGTGATTAATGTATTAAGTTAAAGAAAAGATTGATGTTAATTGAAAACATGATTTCAGTATACAAAATACATTAAATTTAAGTTGAAAGAATGGTTCACAGCGAAACTGTGTGTCTAATTAGAAAGCTCGTATTATTTTTGCTTAACAAACCACTGTTCTATTAAAATACAATACACAATATAATTCAAATATATTAATAGTCTCTATTTTAGACTGACATGTAAATATGTTATAAATGTGTTTTTTTGTACTCAAATTTCCTAAATTTTTGTTGCTTTCCGTTGACTGTTCACATTAACTTAGTGATACAGTGGTTTTTAGATGACTGGCTCTGCAACTCTGAAATAGTCTGAAATAAGGGGTGAAGAATTGAAATAGTTTGGTCCCAATAATAGATTTTTTGCGTAGAGGAATCAAAGAGAGCATTTGTAATCATTAAGAGAACTATATTACTAAATTTCATTTAATCTCTAATTTCTTTCTTTCTTTCTTTGAACTTAGTTTTCTAAATGATTATATTAAGTATACTGAAATAGAAATTGATATCCTTTCATTTCACCTTATGCTAATCTTGCAAAATCAACAGTGAAAGGGGGACAGTAAAAAAAACCACTTTGTTTGCCAGCTTCAGGATAGTTTTCATTCCAATATTGTTTTAATGTTTTTATTCATTATTGCAGAAATAAGGTTTTTAAACATGAACATTACTTGAAGTTTTTTTTTTTTTTTTTTTTTTTTCTTTTAAAAAAAAAAAAAAAAAATCTAAGTTTAATATAGCACAGAAGTAACTGTAAACAATTAAGGTTATGGTAAAGTGTGTACATGGAATTTACATATAAAGTCGAATCATGACTATCTATTCTAAATGGAACTGGTTGAATTACAGGAAATGTTGGATAATGCAGAAAGTCGGATACGATGGAGAGGGGGAGAGAAAACAATCGAACGGAAGTGCAGTTTAAAGTAGAGCTTCTCAACCAGTGTGCTGCAAGAAGATTCTGAGAGTGCATTTAGCTTCACGCTTAGCCAAGGGCTTTAATCTTGATCAAGTAATCTGAGCCAACAGAAATTTAAACTATACTCTGTTGTTATAGCAATGGTAAATAAAGTATTAATTCACATTCAAATTGGCTTTTGACAGAATTTTTCAGTCTATTCAGAGTATTTTCAAATGATTATAATAGACTGTTATTCATGTGCATATTATTTATACCAAGATACTTTAAAGGGTTCTGTTATATGTAGTAAAGCAATGCCGAATGTTGGTGTATTGTGGAAATTAAGAACATTTGGTTTACCACAGAAGTTTACCAAATATATAACGTTGAGCAGCACTGGTATAAAAGATAAAATCAATTTTTTTTAATAACTAGGCCACCCCCTCTCTCCGCCTGGTAAGTATGAGATAATCCAAAAAGAATTGAATCAAAGCGGTTATGGCAAAAAGTGATATTTTATTCCTTTTTGAATGAACTCATTATTTGATAGCATATGCGAACAAATAGAATAAAAGTAAGATTGGATATTGGGGGATCAGCAGTAGTCCAATGGTTGGCATTCTTGACTGCGAGGACAAAGGTCCTTGGTTTAAATTCCATGCAAGGCGGAAAAAAAAAAAAAAGAAAGAAAATTTTATAATCTGACTTTCTCAGCAAGGGAAACTAATAATTAACAATTGCGTTGGACAGACAGACAGAGAAATAAAAGATTTTAGTAATATAGATTATTCTATGAAACAGGAAGCTTATTATTTAAATAAAGAAATTCCCTTAAGAATATTTCCTCAAAAGAATCTTATAATCCATTTGGAATCGAGCAACAGATGATGAAAGGTGAAATAATTGGAATTCGACTTTTTACGTAGATTCACCACCAATTGCAGATTGTTAAATATCAAAACTGTCAAGTAATAATTTATTACTGGACTTCGGTCTCAAAAACATTGTTGTCAAATGCTGGCCATTACTGAATGAATGTATACCAAGAAATGTTTTCTTTTTTTAATTTTTTATTTTAACTTGAGACAACTTGTTAAAATATTGTTAATTACAATTTGAAATGTATGTACATAAATGTTTAGCCATGACTGATAACAATTTCTGAATTTATTACAGCAGTTAATTTCTATAAATGAGTAACAATCATTTATACAATTTAGATTTTTTTTTTATTAGAATACTGCTAAACATTATCAATATTTTTTAATTTATAAATAATTACAAAAGGGTTGAGAAATTTATGAAAATTTTTAACAAAATATATAATGTATATATAAATCATTTAAAATATCACTTTTAAGAAGAAAGATTTTAAAATGTAAAAGAGCTAAATTTACCTTTTCTATAATAAAGAATAAATGTAAGAATTTTTTTTTTTTAATTGTTACTTGGATATCACAGTAAAATCAGTAGAAGAACTTGCTTCTTTGTGTTTTATTTAAAATAAAAAAAAAACAAAACTGCCAAGATTTTATATATTTATTTGTTGGTAAAAGTATTTATTAAGCAATAAATTGATATTTTAATTAGTTTCTTGGTCACCGTTTCTTTTCTTTATGAAATGCAGAGTTAAGCAATTGACTTTTTATAATATTTTTTTTACATTTTTTAAAATTATATCTGTTTAGACAGCTCATAACCAAGGCAGAATTTTTTTTTTTTTTTTTTTTTTTTTATATATTTATTTTTATTTAAATAAAAAAAAATTAAGAGTAGAAAATTTTAAATTTGTTGAGATTCAGGAAGAAAATAGTGTTATACAAATGATGATTAAAAACTTATTTGTATATTTTTTTTATATTACAAATTTAACAAATGATGTAATTCAACATGGTGTTCTCCGTTTGTAAAGGATTAATGTTTATATTTTTTTCTTTAATTTCTACACAAAAAGTCTACAATAATAATATAATTTAAATTTTTGCTGACGATAGAATTATCGTTACATATCGGACAGAGAAAAATAACTCAAGAATGAACAACCTTATGGTCAAGATGTTTGGATGTAATTTTTACAGGAGAGTTTGGATAACCCCAAGTTCAATTTGTCTTCCTGCTAAGATACTTCAAATTTCTACTGAATTTGTCTTATAACCTTTTTTTTTCAATTTTTTTAATGAAGGAAATGTTATTAGAATACCTAAGAATTATTGTGCGAAATCTGAATCTGTCTCGTTTAATGGGATGTAAGACTTCTCTTAATTACGAGAAGAATCCATTGGTTTGGGTGGCATTTGAAAAGAAGAGATGTTTTTCGAATTTCTTTTCTTAGAAGTCAATCAATTCATCCTTCCAGTTATAATATACACATGTGAAACTTGGCTTCTTTCCTTTTTGATGTTACACAAACTTGGAGTTGCATAGAGGAATGGAAAGATGTCACTAAAAAACAGAAAAATCAACACTTGGATCTGATCAAACACCAAACTGCAAGATACGGAATGAATCAAAATAACAAAATGGAGATGTGCTTTTCATCTTGTGAGGAAAAATGGGCCAAAGCTACCCATTGATGGAACTGAGAAGACGATCTTAGAAAATACCATGGTAAACGATGGTGGAGACCAGCCAAAGTTGGAAATATGTAAGGGAGGCATTTGTCCGGCAATGGACAGTAAATGACTGAAAGAAGAAGAATGATAAGACTTGTGCAAATTACTTTTTTTGCAACAGTTTTATAGTTTATATTTGAGCTGCCATTTTAGTTATTAGTCCCCATTTATCATTATGTACATTCAGTAGTTTTTCTGTCCTGAGAATTAAAAATGAACCAAAAATTCGTTTTTAAGTCCCTTCAAAATTTGGACATGCTTTTATCGCTTCCTACGATAAAAAACTAATAAACATTTGATTATTATAAGGTAGTGGACCATTACCACACTAAGCATTAATAATAAAACATATAAAAATGACATGTTTCGATGAACCCCCTCCCAAAAAACAAAAAAAAACGGCTCTCATCATCAGAAATAAAAAACGAACTAAAATTCAAACGAAAAAGAAAGGAGCAATGATTCACTACATTATTATTATTACAAACGGACATTAAATAATCCAAACATTTGATTAATTTAGCTATCACTTTATTTTATTTAGAATTTGGAATAGTAAAAAAAAAAAAAAAAAAAAGGTGGTGTATTTTGATTAATTCATTATTGCTTTACCATTTTTCACAATTGGTCTGAACAACAGAACCTGTTGAAAATGGGAAATTTTACAGAATGGAATAACTTAGTTTTAAGAAGAAATGAAAAGAAAGAAAAACATCATAAATAAATTACTTTTCTTGTCTGTAACATTTAATATCTTGGTCGTTAATAAAAGAGATTGATATAAATTGTGATATTTTTGAAATCTCAAATTTCGGTTTCAAATGACCATTATTTGATGTTTTGGTGAAAGAGATGGGTTGTGTCTTATATTTCCACTTATGAAGAGATTGGATATTTGATATGTGAAGAAAATAAATTAATATGCATGTATATAAGTTTGTGATAAAAAAAAAAATAAAAATGCACATAAATAAACAAAGGTTATCACACCCCTCAGCTATCATCTCACTTGTCAGGAATCTGGGACAGTTGTTTCGGCTTCATCACCCAGACTTATCCTTGATAACAGCTCAGTGTGTGTGTGACAAAGTTGAGATTACTACTTCAGAGTTCTCTATCCCTGCTAAATTCTTTTGATCCTGGCAATTGCCGGAACAAAGAATTTGAGGTTGTGCGGTGCTTTTCACTGTGGTATCCAGTGCCGGATTACCAAATAGGCAGAGTAGGCACCTGCCTATGGGCCCCACGCCTTTTAGGGGCCCCGCAACCAGTAGCGTACCAAGGGGGGGGCGGTCCGCCCGGGGCCCCCGCTTGGGAGGGGCCCCATCAACCAGCCTAGGGGGGCCCCCACCAGCCTTATTTCCTTTTTTTTTTTTGGTTGTTGAATAATGGAACTCCCGCCCCGGGCCCCCAAAGGTGTTGGTACGCCACTGCCCGCGACAACGGATAAAAATAATATTCATTTGATCTAGAATTAAAATGACAATCAAGCTTTCTTGTTTCCAAAAGATAGAAAAAAAATGAATCAACTCCAAGAAAGGTAAACTTTACATTAAAGGCTCTATAGAGAAAATACTGTATTAATATAATGTACCCATTAACAACTAATTGCTACAAAAACATAAGGTTTACGTGCACTGCGTAATATTTGACACAATAATGAAGCCATGTATAAATTGTGATTTTCTTTACACAGGTGTATGGCTTCATTATTGTGTCAAACTAATTGCTAGTTGGTAAAATTAAAAACCTGTTAGGAGATAATTTGCGAGGGGGGGGGGGGGAGATTTCGACTGCCTAAGGGCCTCCATAGGGTTTAATCCGGCACTAATCTCAACTTTTGTCATGCACAGAGTTGTCATCAAGAATAAGTGGCTGATGAAGCAGAAACAATTGTCCCAGATTCCCGAGATGATTGCTGAAGGTGCAAGAACGTCATCAAGGGTAAATCTGGCTGATGAAGCCTAATAAGGCTGAAACAGCTGTCCTAGATTCCCGAGATGATAGCTCAGGGTGTGAGAACGTTGGTTTGTTTTTGTGCATTTATAATTTTTTTTCTTCACAAATTGAGTTTGATATTTTATTAGGTTATACCATAAGTCGTACATAAAGACAAGGAGACCAATACCTACAGAGCAGGTTTCTGGTGTCAGTGATTTAGATAATATCCTGGGATCCGCAGGTGAAATTGTCGCATTTTCAAAAAACTCTGCATGATTTTCGAACGGTTAATCTTACCCAATGATGCGCGAAGATATTTATGAAATAAAAAATTTGACAATTTCTGAACAGGATTAATTTAGAGCAATCGTGTGATGCAATGCTCGTTAAGAATTGTTTTCAAACAAAACTGCTCCCTGATTTTTGGTTATCAGTGAGAAATATTTATCCAGAATTATCAGAAACAGTCCCGTAATATTTATTTTCCTTTTACATAACTTACCTTTGTGAGCTGGTTTTCTCTATGTTGCGATATATAAAAAATAAACAACGAAACTGATTAAATGCAGAACCTGATTTGAGAATCAACAAGTCAAAAATATTTTGAACCTTACATTGCAAATCTTATGGCAAGTAATATCATCATCCATTCCATTGCTACTGAAAATAAATAAATAAATTATTATATTATACAATTATTTTTTTAAAATGAGAGATTTTAGTATTATGAAATTATCAAATTAAATTATAAATAAATGCAATATTTATAATATATTTTTTTTCAAGATAAAAAATTGCTTATTATTGTAGTTTACTGAGTAAACACCAACAGCAGAAAACAGGAATTCGACAAAATATTCTTTTATAGAAGTCTTCGAGCTTACAAAGTTTTCGGAACGACTAGTTTTTAGTATGTAAATGTCTTATTTTTGAGACTGTACGTCAAGCCCTACAGCAAATAATACTCTTTCCGAAAACGAAACCAATATTAATTTAATTCTTACGACGCTGCATCGAATTCCGTATCGTTTTCCGGCATCATTCAGTGAGTTCCACGTGCGCATTGCCTTCCTTATTGAAATGACTACCATCGCATAGAGGTTTAAGCCATTGAATTTCTCTGTAAATAAAATTTATTACAGTCTTTTAAATGACGTAGAGCAATAATAATATTAAAAAAAAAAGGTATGATTTCCAATTGTCGTAGTCTTACCCTGTGTATATTTTATAGTATCGAAATTATGTTAGTGTTCTGCTAAGTTCAAATTTCAAATCTGACATAAAGCGTTTTCTATAGTATTTTTAAGCATTTAAATTTATGTCTTAAATAATAGCATCTTTACTGTGACTATATAGTATTCGATAATAATTTCAGGTAATAATGAGACCCGCCCATTAGCAGTTGAATTCTATTATGGATATTTTCCATTGGATACAAATTAAGCGGGAAAAATTTTCTCAACAAATTAAGAGTGATCTGTTCTATGCGTTTAAGATTATCTCAGTTTGTTATTAAGGACTGGGTTTAAGGAGGACTTGAAGAAACTTGAATTGTGGCTTGGAGTAATTTGAATCTGCAACGTTGATATCCGGTTACAGAAATGGAGTGGTTATCTATCGATGATTGGAAAGCCTATAATAATTAATTACTCTTCCAGGGAAAATAGTTACTGTAACCAAGAAACACAACCATAATTTATTCTAGGACGTTATTCTGGCAAAAATATTTTTATATTTTTAAGAAATACGTTTAATCACTTTACGATATATAAATGTTAATATTTTTAAAAAATATATAAATTTTACATCGTCGATTGATTTTTTTATATTATTTTTTTAAATTTCTAGTTAACATAAATAAATTAAAAAGGATTTCTTGATAATATTTTTAATTATTCACTTTATTGAATTCGAAGGTGTGGATTACAGATCCCCCAATTGCTAGGACACTGATGAATGTAAACTAATTTTGGGGGGCTGTTTAATAGTTGGTTTATTAAATTAAGTTTACAAGAAGCAGTCACTGCTCACAACTATAGATAAACTTAATATCACTTTTTTTTTTTTTTTAAGTTCTTTTTCAAATAATTGATTTATCAAGCTTTACAAGAAAACTTGTATTTCAGATGGTAATAGTTATAGCTCACTTCCGAAATTTACTAAAGTATTAAGGTTGGATTGAAGATGATCTATAATTATTACAAATGCTATGTTAGTTTTGTAAAGATACAGAAACTTTTTAATTCAGTCAACCAATATTGTCAAGTTAGTCCTGTTTTTAAGGCTTGATTCAATAATGAAATTGCCTAAAAGACATAAAAACAAACATTGCTTTTAATTTAAATGAATCTTTTTGTCAATCCTCTTTTTATATCAATTCTTATTTTGTCAACTTTTGAGTTTTGGATGGAAATAAACAAACATTTACATTTATATTTATATTGGGAATTTGAATCTATCAATTCAAAGTCATTGTTGTTTCATACATTTTATTTGTTGTTAATTCTTTTATATGTTTAAAATTTTTTAAGAGATGTCTATTACTTCTAATCGAAACCAACAAAACCGCTAAATTATTTTGCCATTTTAAATGATAGAGTAGACAATATTACAGTAGAGTCCTTGTAATATTAATAATTCTTAAAGAGAAGTTAAAAACATATATATCTTTTTTTTTTTTTTAATTGGTAATTTATTATTGTAAAATTCTCAACGTTAATAGATAAACTTATATTCCAGACCAGAACTTAGAAGCTGTTGACATTTTATTTTTTCTGCTTTAAAATGCCTTTTCAAAATATTTACATTAAATGATATCATTACAGTGTGAATAATCTAATCCTACTTACAATTTTAGATTTTTAACATAAATTTAGATAATTAGTAAAAAAAAAAACTGTTGATACTTTTTTATTATCCGGATCCATGAGCACCACTTAAGTGCCATTTGAAGCCATTTTCTTTCCAACCTTCAAACACTTTTGACATGTTCTCTGTTGTACTCAGGGCTATCGCAAAATATTGGCCTCCTGAAATAAATAAATAACTTTCTTTCTCGTTTATTTCCAATTTTTGCAACTCTCCGCCCATTAGTTTAGGAACAACAGTGGCATCCAGATAATGGAAAAGTACCAACATTTTTAATAACCTATTAATTCATATTACATCTATCTTTAGGTGTTCGGCACCTTCATGAAACATGAGACCATCACTGACATCAATATTAAGTACAATTTTCTTCTGTTACATCCTCAACTCCCTGTGGACTCTCTATCAGTTGTATTCTGTACCTGAATGCCAAAAAGAAGAATTATGCATTCCTTCATATATAAAAAGAAATCATGAATTTGAGGTATTCTTTTTTGCTTAATATTATTTTATGAATTAAGTATGTTGATCATCAGTGAAGTTTCAAAATTTTGTATCTAATATTGCATGTATTTTTACAGGAAAAGCAAAAAACAAAGTTTCTATTTTAACTTTTTTTTTTACCAGTCATGTAGATTGATGTACCAGAAAAACACCTGTCTAGTAACTCATAAAGCCAATTAAAGACTGCCAACAACACAGCAGGGCATGGACTCCATGAGATCTCTGAAGCATTGTGTTCACCATACCTCAATAGAGGTCCTCAATTCCCTAATATTCGCTGGTGGTAGAACCTTGGTACTTTGAACCGCATCCCACTTGTGACTATAGTTTTCCAGTCGTCTTGTGGAGGTGTTCATGAACTGAGGCGAGGTGCAGAGCTCTTTGCTTTCTGGTCAGCAATGAGACCCAAGTGGGCCATTGGCTCCTGTAACCTATAGAAGAAAGAGAATGTTGTACTCTCCGAATGCTGATGTTATATGTGGCTTTAGCACTGAATTGTTCCATTATTTGGTGCAATGTTGCATACCTATTGGATGTTACAATGCATGCCAGATGATGCTATCTATGATCGCCCAGAGTTTTTCTTTGGCCGTAGTGGTGTCACACGCTGGATGTCTTCCCAAATGCTGTGTAACTGCAGTACACCCTTGAAATTATTGCACATGAAAATCAAAATTTCTTGTTGATATCAGAGATGGAGTGACCCATCTCTCTGACACCTACTATCACTCTTTATTCACAGTTGCTGAAATTGTGATGCATTGCCTTCATCACTGCGAATTATACAGGGATTGCAGGGATATTCACCTTTATATGTACTTCAGTTGCAGAAGAAATAATTTGATGCAGGGGTAAGGTGGCAGATACTGGAAATGGAAGCAACTTTCAGTTTTTCTGGTGCAACAGTGTAATGGGATTAGAATTAATAAGCTATTTTTACAAATTAGTGTTTCTTTAACCAAACAAGGCAGTTGGAAAATCGATCTGATTTTAATAAGTTTGCAGATATTCTGTTTTGTAAATTCATTGATGTTTGAAATGAAATTTTAATTTTATACAAACTTCATTTATAAGAATCCTTACCTTACGATCCGATTGTATTCTCTATATAATGAAATATGGGATTAGAATTTAATAAATATAGTATTGAATTTCTTGAAGTAAGATAGTAATATGTTAATATCAATATAAACGAACATGATATCCCAGAACAATTGTTTCACTCTTTTTTGGTGATCATCGGCTTGAGTAGTCACCAGTAAACAGTAAGGTCTCAATACAGAAGTCAATAGGAATAATAGTTGGAATTTTTTTTTTAGCTTTTGGAGGTTCCACATTCTCTCCCGCGATTACTCCTATTGACCTTTGTATTGAGACCTTACTGTTTACTGGTGACTATCCCCAGCTGATGATTGCCAAACAAGCATAAACAGGTTACTTAGTAAACACTTGTCTCACTCATTGCTATTTATGTATATTTCAGGGGTTTTTTTTTTTTATTCTTTTATTGCTCACAGAAATTCATTTGAGGCTAGCCCATGAATTATTTCTTTATTTTTTTGTTGTGTATTTACTGTGATTTTTTTTTTCCACTTTTCATATTCTTTCCTACGAATAAACAAACGTTATCCAACAGTAGATTATTAGGAACAATATTTGGTGATATTTAAAAATATCATCAAATACAGGCGAAAATGTAAAATCTGACAGTGAAAAGTTCTCCAATGAACAAAAAAATTGCATTTGATACATTAATGTTTTAAATATTTACAACTTTTCTTGAAAGTGTTGGCAAATAATTTGTTATTTTTCATTTAAAACCAGGAGATCATATCAATATTCATTGTCTTCTGTAATCCATTGTGTTTGACTGCACCAAATTTAAAGTAGTCAAAATAAATGAGGAGAATACACTTTTCACAAAATTAGTATTTAAATATTACTGTTATCTCTTTTTGAGCAAAAAAGTGACTCAACAGAAGTCATCATATCATATCATATCATATCATATCATATCTCAAGTTTCCATATTAACTGAATGTTTGCAAGTTTGCAAGCTGGAACAGGCTTTATCGTTTAGTGGTTAGTGTTAACTTATTTTTCTTCTATTTTCAAAAATACTTCAGTGCATTTGTATTTCTGAACTTAATCCTTTTGTGGACATACACTTCCCAATTTATAAAAATAAGGTGAAGTCTACTATTGTGAAGAATTGATTGTAATAATCTGATTGAACAAGGTTTCATGTTATTTTCACTTTTGCGGTGTTACTTTTTCTCAACAGTTATTTATTCCCTGAATCCTTTGTTGATAATCGCCTCTATTTTCATCATTTAAAGTCAAGACTTAATGACTGGTTCTAAATTTATTGTTTTCCCCCCTCCAGATTGTCTCTTTGCTTAAAAGTATTCGTGGTTATTTATTTTTCAGTTACTTATATATACATCAACAAGAAAAGATATACGTAATATTGGAACAATTCAACCATTAGTGAATTGGGAACAATTTGATTACAAAAAGCCATTTGATGAGTAAGTACATTTATAATTACCTTTAGAATAATTTAGGCATGCTGTAGATATTAGTTTAACTTATCTAATTTAGTGTAATTATAAATTAATAAACCTTATCAGTAATTGACTTGATGTAACTTTGAAGATGGATTAAAATTTGATAATAGCATTAGCCTTTTTTCTTCCATCTAAATCAGGGGCCGGCAACCCGCGGCCCGCTGCGGCCCATGAAGCGTTTGGTGCGGCCCACGGGGCGTCTTAAGATTTTTTTTTGGTTATTAAAATAAGATTTTGGCCCAAGTACGGCCCGCAGTAATCCCCACATAAAATATTTGGCCTTCTTACAACAAAAGGTTGCCGACCCCTGATCTAAATTATTAAAATCAGAGTCGTATTTTATTTAATATTTTTTAATAAAATATGCATTCTCACCCTTTCTTTTAGGACTGTTTATGTTGACATTCCTCGATCTGTAACCAACAATGGAAGTTTATACATTCATGCTACTTTATTGCCTAAAAGAGCCACTTCTAAACTTGTCGTACAAAATCTTAGGAATCCTTATATTTCATCTGCTTCAGATCTCTTGACTGTGTATGCAGTACCTGAAGCAGATGCATTTCAGCTGTTATCCAATTCCAAAAAGGTAATTTTTTTTTTGTAATTCTTTTAACTTTTCAGTCTGACAGAGTTGAATTATTTTATGGTTAATGTCCTACAGAACGCTGTTTTCGTCTCTTAATATAGACCTTTATGAATGTATGAGGCAGTTATGGTGGGTGATAGCAACTTCTAAGTTATTTATTTATGCAAAATATTTGTCTAAAAGATTTCAAGAATAAATTCTAACTTATTTATTTCAGTCCACAATTCTCTTCCATTATTATTTACAACATTTACTTGTAACGTTACCATGTAGTTTTGCTACAATAAAAAGAGTAATAGTATATCGATTAATATCATTCCACTACGTTATCTGTGAATGATAGAAATAGTTATTGAAAATGAATGCAGTTCATCAGGAAATGTTTTCGACTGATGTCAACGAAACTTAACTCAAACGTGACTTCGACATGCTCTCTGAAAATTTGGTATTTTAACTCTTAGAGCAATAAATTAAAAATGTTTTTCATCCTGCAGAGTGATGGTTTCTTATCGGTTTTCTTTTCTTCATGTAATTAAATAAATGTTGAGATATTACAATAGTAAAGTAACCATTTATTAAACAAACACACATTTTGTAAGTTACATTACTTCAAAAGCTAAATGAGTAATGAACTTTATTGCTTTATTAAAATCATCCTTCATCTTCTTTCCTAATTGGAAAGTCGGATATGATAATTCCATGCAGTTTGAAAATCCAATGTGGTTCATGATGGTATCAAAATATCGAAGTAGAATTACAAAAAAAGGTTTTGTAATAGTTCATTCATTCAGCTTTCTTCTAAACTAACTCTTTTTAGTCCTGTTTCCTTGTTGAGGTTATTATGAGCAGAGGAAGATAAAAAAAAAACACAGTAACTGTCTCAGTAAATCCAATATAATATGCTCACAAACAAAGACAGTAGAGCATCAATAACTAGAATATGTGCTAATGAAACATAACAAAAGAGAATAAAGAAATTAAGATAGCAAATGTATTTGAAACACAACTAAAATTTCATCAGTAAAGCAAAAGAAGAGGATATTAAATGGGGGAAAAAAATAGCAAAAGGATTAAGAAGTAAACCTGTTGAAGACTTTCTAACTGAAGTACCTTTCAGTATATTTAGGATATATTTTCTTGAATTTTATTTTTCAAAGCATCTTGGATATCTACTGTGATCCCACTATACAATTTTTAAAACAAACTTTGTTGTTCCAGTGAATAATTTCATGTAAATAATCTGTTCAAATCATTGAATTAATAAATTGTCTCTTAAAACCCTAAATTGATTTTTATGATTTTTATTGATCTTTTATGATTTTACTTCAGGAAGAGAAAGTTGTTAAGACACCGAAAGGGAACAAACCCGTAACTCACTGGAAAAGTATTTTAAGAATTAACATAATCGAAGATGCTGATGCCTTACCTGCAAGGAGAATTCCTTCCGAACTCGTGAAATTTATACAGTAAGTGGAGCATAGATATTTTGAAAAGATTATTTAAAAGAAAATAATTTATGCTACATCATTTATTTTCCATAACTCTTTTCATGACTTACTCTAATTCAGATAGCCATGTTTTGTTATATTATTGGTTGTCAGGTTGATTGTTTAATAATGGAATTTTTTATCTATGTTATTATTTTTGATTCTCCTGAGTTCTTATTAAATTTATTCATTTATTATGTGTGTGTGTGTGTGTGTACTTTCAAAATCCTGACTGATTATTGTTTTAACTATATTGAGCATATTTAATATGATAATAAACTACGGAGACATCCAAGAAAAATAGCTGCTCTGAAATTTCTTTAATCCCTGACTCAAATCTAGCATTAAAATTAGGATCTAAATTGTTAAATATATTTATTTACCATGAACATTCAAATTAAGTTTTAATGTAGTTGGTTCGCAGTTTATTTCAAGTAAATAACAATAAAGCTTGAAAACTTTTTAAAATGTTTACCTTCTATATTAATTGTGATGCAAAAAAGTAGCTTGACCAACAAATTTCTGTGAGCCACACATTATATGTCCAAGAGCCTAAGTTTGGCCAACCTTGATATATTTGTTTGTTTGTAGGAAATTCTGTATTGTTTTAATTTCTTTTTTATCTGTATTGTTTGTTTTTATTTTTACTAATGGTAGATTTTTCTGTTGCAATGAACCAACTAGCATAAATTGAACTCCCTTTAATTTTTATCATAATGAATAATTGAAATTTATTTTTTAAATTTTTATTTATATTTTTTTTAATAAAAAAAAAAGAGCAAACAAATACATAAACAGATTTTTTGACTGGATTTTCAACTTTTAAAATAGCTGTCAACTTAAAAAAAGCTTTTGGCAAGTTCTGCTCTATTTAAGGAGTTTTGTTGTTTCACAAACACCATCACTTATTTGAATAGCTTTGTTACACCCTCGATTTATGTATTTATTTTCTTATCTAAGGAATCTTTAATAGAACAACTTCTATAGATAAATCTTAGTTTTCATTCTTTTTCTAACTGTTCATATTGCCATACTTTTTTAATTAATTTGGTGATAAGCTTTAAAAATATCCTTGCAAATTATCAATTAAATCTCAAATTCTTTTAATTTCAGTTTGTCTCCAGAGAATGAATATCTGCCAATCCTGTATATTGATTCTTTAAGTAATAGAATTCATGAACAAATGGTAAAGTAGAAGTTTTCCGTTCTCTAGTACATATATTTATCAAAATTTTGAAATAGATCTAATTCAGCGATTTGGCAGTTCATAATCTAAATTTTCACTACTTTGCCATTTTGAAAATTTAACTCATCCTTTAGAATATATAATAATATAATTTTTTATATTGTTCCAGAAACAAATTAAAAAATTAACTTATCAATGACGAGAATCTTTCAATTTATATAGAAAGTTTGAATCTAACTTCTGAATGGAGATATATATTGAAATGGCATTATAGCAAATTCACCATATGTATATAAAGACACACGCTGTTCATAATGACAGATAAATACAGGGTGATTCAAAAGTTGCACGATATAGTACAAGCCGGTATTCTGCGGATACTGAAAAAAACGATATAAAGCAAAATTGTTGGAAATACGTTGTGTTAAATCATGAGCTTAATTGTTGCGACAAAAGATTCACCATTCAGGTTAATTATTGGGTAACTTTATTAGTCTGCTTGAAATCACAAACTTAACAAAACACAATGACTGTCAAAATGGCAAGCTGAAACAAACACAAACAAATCAATGACTTAAACTGTAATATCTGTACGCCATTCACCTGCAGCATGGATAATAACCATTTCCACCCTTTCCTGAGAATTGTGTACAGGGATATTGTTGTTGATGCCTGAAAAAAGTGAAAAAAATAAAATTTCAACGTCAAGGTCATGATTTAAAACATATTTACAACAATTTTGCTCTATATCGTTTTTTTTTTGGTATCTGCACAAATAACGGAGTTGCCCTATGTCGCGCGACTTTCGAATCACCCTGTATAATACATATAAGCATTAAAAGAAATTCCAGTTAAAAGAAGTTTAAGTTTCAAATGTTTTAGTTTTTAGCTCTAAGTTCTGAACAATAGTCAAGCAGAGGAGTTAATATAAATTCTGTTATTTTGTAACTTGATATTGATGATTAGGTTTTTTGGTATTTGAGAGAGTATTTAAACTAAAGAAAATTATTCCTTGCAGCTTATAAATCAGAGTAGCACCAAAATGCCTTTAATCATTAAATACAGTCCAATGGCATTTGGTAAACTAAGAGTATGGGTACAATTAGAAAATGCAGTCCGGCAGATGTCAGTACTTGGTAAGTAGTTGTAACTCTACTAAAGACTTTCTTATTAATTACTTTGCAATATTTTTTTTCTTTAGTAATTAATAGATTTGATTAATTAAATATATACATATTATTTTAGGCTTCACAGCAAAAGATACTGACGAAGTAAAAGGAGTTTTTACAGGAACAAATCTATTGGTTTTGGGTGTTACTTTCTTTGTAGCAGCATTACATGTAAGTTAAAAAATATGTATTAATACTACTAATTTGTTTTTACATACCAAACTCATATAGTTGTGTTTCTTTATATAAATTTTGTCTCTAGGCCATTGATGGATTATGTGTGCAAGAAAAGATAGCCTTTGATTCATTACAGATCAGTCACTTAAAATTACGTGATTTTTACAACTTGATTTGTTTTTTATGTAAGAAAATTAATAATTACATATGAAAAATAGTCTCTCAGATTTCTAATTTGTTATCAAGACTGTTAAAGTAATTTTCTTTTTCCTTTTTGTTGTTGTTGACACACATCATGGGACAGGTATTTTAGGATTGTTCTCTTTCGTCCATGGTTTCACAGTGGCTCAATTGAGCCTAACTCTGTTTCACACTGGAGGCTGTCATTTACTTGCTACAAAAAAATTTCACACAGGATTCTGAAAATTGTCCTTGGCATACAAAAATGCATTAATTCTATTGATATGAAAGTGCATTTTATGTTTTATTTTTTTAATAAATTTCATATAGTCATGGATCTTCATTTAAATGCTTAAGATATTATTTAATAAAACAATGTCAATTTTATTTGGAAAATTATTTACTGTACAGAGATGAGAACTATTTTCCAAACAATATTTTTTATTATTTTTTTATGTCTTCATTAGAACTATTATTAGTTGGTCACTGTTCAGCATTGAAGGAAATAAATAAAAAATATCCCTGGGTAGGAAAAGCAAATGCTATATCATATAATGAATGTTTTTAATTCATTATATTTTTATTAAATAATATCTTAAGCATTTAAACGGTTTCTGAAGCATAAGTATATTTAGAAAAAGAAAAAAAAATCCACTAACAAATAAAATCAAATTTGCAGGCCTGTTAGCCGAGTGTGTGAGGCCACTTGGCTGCAGGTTGGAGATTGCAGGTTCGATCCCCGGCCTTGGCAGAAGGTGGGATTTTTTTCCACGCTCCTTTCTCCACCAAACTGGTCCTAGGATCTACCCAGCCCTCTGTTGAATGGGTACCAGGTTTTATTTCCTGGGAGTTAAAGGCAGGCAGGCATTGGCCACGGAAAGTCGGGAGCCTTACCTCCTGCGACCCCAAGGGCCACATAGGCCTGCTGCGAGACCTTTTAACTTTAACAACTGAAATCATTTTATTTATTTAAATATTTAATTAAATACAGTCGGACCTCTATTTAACGAAGTCGCTAAATCCCCAAAAAAAGTTCGTTATATGGAAAATTCGTTAAATAGAGATTCACCTTTTAAAATTAATTTAAACTATATAAAACAGATTTAAAATACATAAACAATAAATATTATTAAAAAAGTACCACATGCATACTTAAATTTTACTAATAAAGTCTGTTAATTTTGTCTGAGTTTTTTTTTTTTTTTTTTTTTTTTTGAAGAGGTGTTTTCGCTCATAATACGTCTCGCATCTTTGCAATGCACCTGAAATCCCTTCAGTATTTTCTCCAAATTGTAATCCGCGTCGGATTGTTTCAAATGATTTTAGCATTTCATCATACGAAGGTTTTTTGATTTCTGCATCATGATCATTTCCATTTTCATCATCTTCTTCGCAATTCATTGCTGTATTGTTTTTATTTTTCACACTGGCCAAAATATCCGATTCAGTTAGTATTTCCGAGGTCTCAACTTCAAAATCAAGTGAAAGATAATCATCAAACAGCCCATCATTGTTAATTTCTTCTTTTTCCCTCAGCTGTATCCACATTTCTTTCATTTCCTCTAGAGGGAATATTAATAATAAAAACATTTCAAGAAGAAAAAAAATAGATACAACGAAAAAGTTCATTAAATAGAAAATGCACTTCGCTATTTGGAGGTTATTTTACGAAGAAATTAGCAAAATGTTCTTGGTTCCAAAGAAAAGTTCGCAAAATAGAGAAATTCGCAAAATAGAGGTTCGTTAAATAGAGGTCCGACTGTAGTTTAAGTTTATTTAGTATTGACATTGAAGTGAAAATACAGTTGGAAGTACAAATATTATTTAAATATTTTCTAAGACTTTTGTGAGAATTATTTATTAATTCCTTTTTGAAAACTTTCCCTCTCCCATTGTTTTACACTCAATAAAATGAGCAAATTATTCTCAACAATAAGAGCATTACAATTTCACTTAGTTTCTATGAATTGTTTTTATATTTTCCTGTAATATAGAACTGCCAATGTATTTATTTTTTATTCTTCTCAGTTGCTGTTTGATTTCCTTGCTTTTAAAAACGATGTTTCCTTCTGGAGAAAAAAGAAGAGTATGGTTGGACTTTCAACCCGAACTGTAATTTGGCGAGCTGTTAGCCATATCATTATATTTTTCTATTTAATGGATGAGAACACTAGCCTTTTAGTTTTAATTCCAAGTGGGATTGGTACGGTTATTGAGGTAGGCAGCAGCTAGTTTTTATTTCATATTTAAAAAAAATATATTCACTTAAATTCATTCAGAATCTATATCATTTTCAAAAATTATATAAACTTATTCTTTTATTGTATGTTTATCCTATATTTTACTATGATTAACAATGGTTTTTAAAATGTAATTTAATATATTATGTTTTCGTTTTTATTTTTTTTTTAATCCTAAATAAAGTTATCTTCATGTACTTAAAAATATCAATATTTGAATATAAATTAAATAAAATACTTAAAATTTTATTTTTCATGTTTCTAACATATTATTCTAATCTATTGTTAATAGAAAGTGATAATGATCCTATGAAACAAAAAACATATACAGTAGAGTCGCGATAATCCGAGGTAATTGGGGCTGATGGTACCTCGGATTACAAAAAACTTGGATTATACGGAAAAAAGAAAAAAAAAAAAAAACCGGGATTTTCAACTAAATCGAGTCAAATTTAATTTATAATAGATATTAAAGTTACAGATACATTAACAATGTTAACTGGTTACATGAAAAGACTCTTTATAAGCATTTACAACTTTAAAAAACTGTCAAAGGTCTTCTGCTTCACAGTAGAGCAACCAACGCTTTTTAGCAACGATGTTACGCCATCGTCTAAGTAGTAAAATGGAAAACTATCACACTGACCCCTCAAATGACTTCTTGGACTCGTCGCACCTCGGATTACACGGAAGCTCGGATTACCGCGACTCTACTGTAGCTGAAATTTACATAGATGAAACTTTAAAATAAATTAGTCATGTAATAATCATTGTTTCTCCAGAATATCAACTTATATGCAATCTGAGAATGAAAATATTGAAGTCTACTTTACTGAACCATCAAGTTGTTACAGTATATTTTAGTAGATTGAAGAAACTTAATAATAAGAAATCCTTAGGGCTCTGTTCACCAAGCTTTCGTTACCTTTGATGGTTGTCAAATCTTCCCTCAACCGATATTTTATGTGCATCAAGCTTTTGTTAACTTTGATGGTTGTCAAATCTCCCCTCAACCGACATTTTATATGCACCAACGTTTGTTAGGGTTTAACAGTTGTTAAATCACTAATGAGTCAAATTTTAGCTGGCCCATTTTCTATCGTCAACTCCTATCGGAGCCTGTGCTGTTCAACTATTCAAGATGGCTGGCTTCGGCTCCAATTGAAACAGACTCCTGTGATTTTGACGATGAATTAGATGTATTTTTTTCCTAGTAACTGTTTCGAAAATGATGTTGAATATGATTAATTTCTGTGAAGGTTCTTATTTTGACATTTCATATCTTCAAGAAGAAGATTCTGTCCACAGGTTTTTTTTTCTTTCTCCGTGTTGAAATCCAGAAATGACATTAAATTTTATTAACCAATCACAGCCACTTTTACAAACACGACACGCTATCAAGGACTCATCAGTGAAGTTTTGTCAAAATGTGTTTGGTGCACACCAAGTTTTATTTGAAGACTGATTAAGCTTAACTGCTCATCAGTTGATGGCTGGGAGATTTGACAACCATCAAAGTTAATGAAGGCACACCGCCCTTAATCATTTGCCCAAAACTATAATAATTATCTGCAGTTCATTCTGCAGATAATTATTATTATTGATTAAGTATATTCAGAACATTATTTTTTTTTTCCTTTTAAAAAAAATTAAAATTCACTGTTGGAGTAAATTCATTTCCACTTTCCCTAATTATAAATCAGGTCTATCAATCATCTTTGGAGATAAACTCTGATCTGATTCTGTAATATTTTTTTTCAAAGCTTAACCAGCAAGGGATCCCAAATTGATGATTTAATACACTCCATGGGATAAACACTTCTGAATCTTTCTGATAGGTTGACAGAAATCACATTGTTAAATAAAGAAATGATTTTCTTTTTCAATTTCTTATCAACAAATTCTGCAGCCATGACTGATGAATATGTCTATCCTAAGGTGACCAGATTTTCCAGGGGGCAAAGCGGGACAGAGGTGGGTTCGGAGGGGGGGGGAGCAGAGCTCTTTCTCCCCCCCCCCCACCAAAGAAAGAGAAGGTGGGTGAAAATTTTCCTGTTTTCCTGGCAGGAAAATGTGAGTATGTTACTGCTCGAAATGTCACCGCTTACGGAAGATGACGACAGTGAGGACTGAGCGGCAGGACGCAAACCGAAAATGTTTGTGAAAATTGACACACTTTCCTGAAGATCAAAGAACAAAAAAATTATTTTTTGTTCTTTGCTCTTAAAATAGCAGTAAAAAAATAGCAGTTTATAACTTCTTTCTACCATATTGCTTGAACGTGTGTCCATCCAGCCCAGAACGCCTGATGTTTTAATTCGACGTAGACGATGGGCCCTCCTAATCAGTTGCTGATCTAGAAGGATCATACTGTTAGGTGGTCCGTACACGTATTTCATTGATGAATGAATGCTTCTGAGAAGTTTTGGTTCTTGTAGAAGCGTTTCATACACGTTACCACAAGAATTACAGGAACTGTCATGAAACTTAAATTGCACTTCACCATTAACATTGCTTGTAGTGTTTCCACTTTTAATTGTGTTTTTTCACTTGTCCTTATTATATTCATAGAGGAAAAAACTCTTTCAGTGACAGCATTTGTTCCTGGGAGACACAATACAAACTCCAAAATTTTCTGGATTTGTGCACATGACACATTTTTATCCTTGAAATGACGGAAGATTTCAACCCATCGGTCGTGGACACTAGTCGTCTGACAATTCCAATCTGCGATCTTTTCTGGTGAGACAAATCGGCTAACGTGGCTAACTTTGTCAAATAAGTCGTATCATCGATGTCAACATTCGGAATCTTTCGTCCAAAAAGTTGCAGACTCTGTTGTACTTTTTCCCATGACGTCGTCTCTTTTAATGCAACCCAACTGAATGCATTCAGATCTTCGAATTACTCGAACCTCTGTTTCAGATATTCAGCACAGTTGTCATAAAAATTTACAATGGCTCTTGTAATGTCATTTTCTCTCACCATTCCTTCCTCTTCTAATTGGTTAATCCGCACACGTACTTCATTGGGTAAAAAGTTTTTTGCACTTCTCTCAGTGCATTTATGTATTAAATCATCCAGTGCAGAAGATACTTCCAATGCTTTTACAGTCTATGCGTCTATGCGCAGAATTGTCGTATGAAACACTGCAGCGATATTATGTATGAAATTGAGCCACAATTCAGCACAGGGAGTCTCAAAAAAGTTGCGGATTAGAGTGGGACACTTATCTTCCGACAAAAAAATAGGATTTCAGTGCAGGAAACAATTTTAAAACACTCTCTACTGCAGGCATCAGTGACAACCATCTAGTTTTCCCATATCCTAAAATGCCTGGTATTCGACACAGGCAAAATCACAAAAGTCTTTGAATGACACTACACGAACAGTGTAGATATAGAAATAATAATAAATTTTCATAATAACTGCTTCCACGTCAATTGGCAAGCAATTTCCTGCAGTTTGTATCACGTTGTGGACGATATGAGCAGCGCAACCAATACCTAACAGTTTCTTCCGAGGTCATCTTGCAATATTGCAAACACGTTGTTTCATCCTCTCCTTTTTAGTCCCCCAAAATTCGTGCTAGAGTTGTCTGCGCAGAAGCCAACGACCTTTTCTGTCAGACCAGGTCATTGTAATGCATTTATGAAGAAATTGCAAATAGTCTGTGCTGTTTCTCCAGGAAGAGATTGCATGTCCAGGATTTGAACTTTAACACCTGACAGTGGCTCAAAATACCTTATTATCGCAGGAAATAGCTTGAAATTTCCTTATGGTTGGACGCGTCTGTAAACACTGTCACAAAATTCGTCACATTTAACTCTGCCTTAACTTGGTTCATTATATATGGACACAGCACATTTGTGACAATGGCCTCACATTTTGTTCAAACCAATTGAATTTTGGATTAAAAAACTTGCATTAATTTGGACGTACAGTCCATTGACCGAAAGCTCTGATTGTGGTAAAATGTGTGATCTGCCATGATACCTTCTTGAGCAGCCAGCTGAGCTTCCTTTTCACCTAACTCAGATCTTGAAAAATAGTTCCGAATTCCTGACGATGCCGACAACTTCAGGGTGTGTTTGTGGCGATCTGTATTCAGATGCTTCATTATATCTCCCCGCCCGCTCTGAGCGACAGAGAACTGTGACCCGCATTTGTCGCACTGCACGTCACTGTTGGTTTTGCCGCTTCTAGCCTTCTTTATGAATCGAAACTCGCCTTGTAAGTCCTCGTTGAATTTTGACCTTCGTCTTGATATGATTGACCTTATTAATCACGGGTAACGTCACACAGAACTTATTGAGACAATGATGACTAATCAAGATTACCGATATTGTTACGGAAAAGCCGTATCAAGACGTAAATAACCATGGAAATCGACGCACACCGGCCAGCTTAGCACCAACGCGGTGAGATACGGTCGCCAGATCGCTGAATCCTGCGTTTGTGGTGATGACGTCATAGGGAAGTGTCAGCAGGAGGCGTCACCATGCGGCCAAATTTTCAAATTTGACGGCGCGGCGGCCAAATCGAGTTAATTGATGTGTAATGTCTCTTTCGCAGAAAAAGCGGGACAAACGGGCGTCCCGCCGGGACAAGCGAGGGAAGGCAGGACATGAAGTCTGAAATCGGAACGTCTGGTCACCTTATCTATCCTAAAAGCTTTCTTTAATTATACTTTTCCTAAAGCTCTCTTTGACGTTGTCTTTCTTTAACACAAAACAAACGAAAAAAATAGTTAAATAAATAGGATTACCTAACTGAATGTTTTATATCTACTACACATAATAAATGTGATATTTTATGATGGCAAATTTCTCTGAATGATGATAAGTATGTTTATTTACTCTTAAAAGCATTTTGTGTTGTATGAAGTGATAGTTATTTATCTGTTTCATTTTAAGTATAACTTCTAACAACTCTCCACTTGAAAATAATAATAATAATAATAATATCTTCAGTATCACCTTGTTCAGAAAAATTCATTGTGTCTTTCTAAAACCAAAATATAAAAGTAAGAAGTAACTGATTTGATATATGTAATTTGTTTTTGTTTTTTCCTACAGATTTGGAAAGTCTTAAAGGCAGTTAGAGTGAAAATTTCATTCTCTGGATTTCTACCAAATTTTGAGGTAATATTTTTTAATTATTTTTGTTTCATTCTTGTAATATAAGAAATAATCATTATATTATTTCAGACAGTAAAAGTGAAGTAAACTCAAATTTGGATATTAGAGCCATTAATACAATGGCTGATTAAAGGTTTTAATTGTCTTTATTAAAAGTAACAGAATTGATAATTTTGTAAGCATTATAATTATTACTCCCTCTTAAATGTAATGTTTAAATAGGGTGACCAGATTTTTACATTGGCAAAGCGGGACACCATTGACTGGGGGGGGGGGGGAGACCGGAAAGAAAAAAGAAAAACGGAATCTCCAGTTCAACAACCAAAAAAAACACGGAATCTCCAGGTTCAACAACCAAAAAAAAAAAACGGAATCTCCAGGTTCAACAACCAAAAAAACGTTATCTCCAGGTTCAACAACCAAAAAAACAAAGAAATTCAATAACCAGAAAAAAAAATCGGGACTTTTTTAAAATGCCGCGGGACAAATTGTTAAAAATCGGGACGTCTGGTCACCCTAGTTTAAAGTAATCAGTGATTCCTCAGAATATTTATTATTTATTTATTACGTCACTGATTGATTGAAAAGTTGAGATTACTTTTTCTCTCCGTATCAGTTGTAAAGTTGTAGAGGAGCTGCAACTTTAATAATTAAAGTTTTTATATCATTATAAATATGTAAAAGTACATTTAACATTCTAAAAAAAAAAATTATCAAACTGTATTAGGTAAATTATTTCATTTATATATATTTTCTTGTAGTTGATTAGCAATCTTTAATAAACACCGTCAAACATTTGTTTAAAAAATACTCTTGTTATGGTTTACTAATAATGACTTGTAGTACATTTGTTGCAGATTTGTGGTTAGTTTGGCAATTATTTGACTTTGTTTTATTTTGGAATTAATGACTTGAATCAACACCAATTTATTTCCTTGTAACTATGTGTTCTGTTAAAATATAGCTAGAATTGAGAAACGCATGATAAAAATTTAATCTTTCAGTTTAGAGCAGCAACCAAAGATGAAATTAAGACAGAAGAATTTGATGCTCAGGTAACGTACAAAATTATTACTTTTTGTTTCTATTTTTTTTCCCCCTAGTTAATTTCATTTGGACTAAATGAATAAACAGTTTTATCTTAATGGGTTATCAAAGTTATAATAATTATTATTTTTTACTTCTTTTGCTTCATAAGATTTACTTACTAACTTTTATTAACGAGCTTATAAAACAAATTCTAATTGAGAATTAGAAGGAAAAATTAATTACCTTTTTATTTTATTTTTCAGAGCATGAAATATTTGATGTACTTACTATACCCTCTATGTATAATAGGAGCCGTATATTCACTTCTTTATGTACCTCACAAAAGGTAACTTTTATTTTTCTACAATAAAATAAATGCATAAATACATAGTTTAATTAATATACTCTCAGTAAAATTAAGTAAATATACAATATTGTTCTAACAAATGCAACTGAAACACGCAAAGAAAAATGAAATACAATAGAATTTATATTTCTTTAAAATTTTAAGAATAGTGATAATTTTGGAGCATTTTTACTTTCTTCTTGTAATGCAAAATACATTGTAATTTTAAAGGAAATGCTTAAAAGTTTCACATACGACAATAGAAAATACAAAATCATGGGCGTACAGTTTATTTGTTACATAACAGACATAGGGCTGAGTGCACCAACCAATAAACGAAGCAGTCATTAGTTATGGAAGCTTACATATGTTTTTATAAACGAATAGTACATGCCTTGTATTGATTGAAATTAGAGCTAGGATGAGAAGAATATTACTGATATTCTCAGCTTAGATTTCCTTGTTTCCCTTTTGGAGATTTGTTTTCCGGTAGCTTTGGTTGAGGAGAGCCTAATAAGCTTGAAACAGCTGTCTCAGTGTCTCAACTTGACTCAATGACATCTCGTTTATCATAATTTATGATTTGGTTCCTTGTCCTTTTTTCCCCATTGGAGGGTTTTTGTTTTTTATTATTATTTGATTCTTTGTGGTCAGATATCTTTTGAGGAAGGCATAAGGTTGGCCAAGGTTTTGAATTCCACATTTGGTTGTTGCTTATCTTTAGTTTTGAGGGGTCATTTGTTCCATCATGTATATAATATTACTTGGAAAATCTTTTATATTTGCTACCATCAGTTAAAATTGCATTTTGAAACTTTTTTTATGTTGGTCCTCAAAATAATAACTATAATTTGCACTTTGATGAACCCTTGGACACCCACAAGAAGGAGTTTTAGACTTCTTACTTACTAGATGTTGCAATCCAATCTTTTTTCTTTTTTTGTTTCTTGGGTCAAGCTAAGCCTTTTTCCCCTGTAACTTTTCTAAACGTTCACTGAGTACCTATATCTTAATTCTTAAAAAAAATTAAGATTCCCCTCTTAAATATACTTCACTTTCACAATGGCAACAAATTGATAAGCTGTACAGGGTCTTGAATCTGTTTTTAAATGATTAGCATTGATTGGATATCCTTAAAATATTTAGAGAAATCAAACATTCAGTGAAATACGATGCCTATAGTTAAACAGTTATTCAGTCAAACTTTAAGCTTAACAAACATGGATCGTTTGTACAGTAGACTCCCTTTTAATCATGCAGCTTGGGACCGGAACCTAGGCTGGTTGGCAAAATGGCCGGTTAAACCGAAAATACATTTTAAATCAGCTTTCAACTGAATTGAAGTACATCTACTGATTAATTATATGAAAAAGGTCAATAAAAGAGACAAAGATTATATAATTTGTAAAATATAATTTTCATATAATTTCGTATAATTAAACAGTAGATATTATAACAGTATTAATATAAATTAATAAAAATTTATATATTTACAGTACGTATAAGTTACAGTATACAATTGTCACAAAATACCCAAAAACAAAACTTTCTTTTGTCCTAGATACAAATTTATAAACAAACACACACACTTGCTAAAGTAATAAAAGAAAACTGTACATTGCTGTACATTTAAGGAAAAGCAATTACTTAAAGAAATCTATGATTGTTTTCTGCTTCTTATTTTGCATGTTTTTTTTTAAAAAGCGAAGTGACGCCAGTTTTTCATAAATGTTACATCGATTGCAGATGATTCTCGCTGTTGTTCAATGTACCGCACTGCCAGCTGTGGTGTTTCCATTGCGCTTCTGTGACTAACTTTTCCCTCCCTTTCTTCTTCTTCGACTTCATCTTAATAAATAAATCAACCGTAAGACTGATTGATACAGTAAAACAATCAGTTCAAAACAATTAAGCCATCACTTCTCCGTGCAGAGCGTGGGAAACAGCGTGAGTCACAGTGCAGCAGGTGGACGACCGGTTAAGAGGGAGTCTACTGTAATAATACTAACATCACTGTGAAATAGCAAATTATTTTAACTGATTTTTTTTTTATCTATTTTATAGTTGGTACTCTTGGACAATCAACAGTTTAGTAAATGGTGAGTTGTTTTTTGTAATGTCCTTATATATTTCAGGTAAAATTTAAACGAAAAAAATAATTATTTTAAGGCAACCCATTGAATACATTTTGACAAATGAAAACAATTACAAAATTGAAGTATGTGAAATCTATTGTACACACTTTATTATTTCATTTCAGTAGGGATGTTCTACACATTTGGAGTTTTCATCTTTGCAGGAATACAAAACAATAAATTAAAATTTGACAGGAGCTTTATTATTGACCTTTTAATTATCTCAAAAGTTGTTTTAGCATTAATAGTATAATCTTTCAATGCACTGTTGTATCAGTGGTTTCTGACCTATTGACCATCATCATTTGTTGTATATTCCGTAAGTTTGCATAATAAATTTGTTCACTTCATGATATTCAATTTATTATGGTTATCTGTAAGCTACTTGCTTCAACATTTTCTTGGAAAATTGTCTTCCAGATAACTTT
>JAFIDM010000003.1:44911803-44922345 GCA_023159025.1 Thereuonema tuberculata
TCCGCACATTCGATGATCCCAGAGCATGTTGATCATTAAAGATGAATTCCTTGTCCCGTAATAAGTGAAAGGAATAAAGGTGACTTACTTTAACTTGCTTCTAGAGTCAAATATCTACAAGTCCCTTTTCCACATCTTTGGGAAACCTAGCTGGGCTAAACGATGAGTCTGCATTCGAAACAAACATGGCGTCTCCCATAACTATCACGGCGATGATGCTAAAGACAATCCAATCCATGCTGTAGAATTCAAACAACATATTAGTATCTATATTATTTCAATGTATTGCTTCTACAAACGACATTGAATTGAAGGAATATCTCAGCAATCCTCATTTAATAAAGGCTTATTAAAGTTATTTTTTTTCTTTTCATTTTAAACATCTTTTTGGATTGAATTCCAAAAACGATATCTCTCTTTTTCCTTTGTTCTTCAAGAGAGAGAGAAAAAAAAAAACGTACTTCATGCAACAAAGAACAAACCATGTTCAACTATCCCACGGAACGGCCAACAACATTCCTTTAAAAACAATAAGCAATTCTTATGAATTAAACAATGGATAGTCTGACCATGTGAGAATCCCCTCTATTTAACAATCCTCATGTACAACAAACTCGACAATATAAAATTCAAAATCAACTATAGGAATGGAACCGTTGGCTCGTTTCAATGCATACATAAAAAAAAAAAATCTTAAAAAGTTATCTTAAGTGAATTGCTTTTCATTGAAAAGATAGATAGAAAATAGACAAAGACATTTTTTTCTATATTAATTATAATTCTTTAGTTAAGATATTTTAATTTTTTTTTCTTTTTTTTCTTTTAGGGGTTTATGCGTTTGGTTTTCTGTTTATGCTACCCCAGTTATTTGTAAATTACAAGCATAAGTCAGTCTCTCATCTGCCATGGAAGGCCTTCATGTATAAAGTAAGTTTTGAGTGAAAACTGTTTTATTAAAGTTGGTAGATTAATTTATAAAAACAATGGAATCCCACTATTATGACCCAAGGATAACAGTTACTTAAAGAATGTCAGTCAGTGAAGTTAAAAGAAAATTCTTGTCATATCAGAAATTAGTTGCTGGATGATTTTTTTATTTTTTTTTATTATAAATATAAATTTGTTAGTCCATAGATATCTTATACTAACTTAATCACTTTTTAACATGTGTTGTATGTGACTGTGTATATATTTACAGATTTAAAAAACAACATTTTTGCAACATGTCAGAAAATGATAAAATTATTATATGAATTTACTATTTATAATTATCAACTTGAGCTCTTTTTTTTTTTTTTTCCTTCAGTATTTAATCGTTTTTTTTTTGTTTTGTTTTTTTTGTTTAAAGGATTTCATTACATTTAACTTAGAAATGTCATTTTTTAATTAACCATCCTATTAATTAAAAATTTTGAATTTCGCATGATTATAGAATTAAATATATAAAAAAATGACATTAATGCATTATAATATTCTTTGTATTAAATTTTTTATTTATTTTTTATAGGCATTCAATACATTTATTGATGATTTATTTGCATTTATAATCACAATGCCTACTGCTCACAGAATTGCCTGTTTTCGAGATGACTTAGTATTTCTTGTTTATCTTTATCAAAGATGGTAAGCAATCCTACTATAAATAATTGTTTCATAATTAAAAATAATATACAGATTATTTTTCATTATATATACACTTGAGAGCAGAAAATTGCATAGTTGTATTTTTTTACTTTTGTTTTTTTTATTTTCCTCGCGATTCGCAATTTTTTTTTAATCAAAATAATGTCAATTTAAAGATCGTTTCATCACCCATCAATGATACCACTTAAGTGTGTATTGTCCCTTCAAAACCAAGACAATAATAACATCCCAAATTGATAATAGAACAATAAAATAGAACAACACCCCAAATTGATAAAATCAATGAAAAATCGAATGAGGGCCATAATTGAGGCTAGAAGAGGGAATACCCGTTATTAATAAAGATTGTTTTAAAAATGTTTGTATTGAATTTTGTTTTAATCACCATTTCCCAGGCTGTATGAAAACAAGGTTTTGTGGTTGTCTAGGAGATTCCTCCAAAAAGCACTCTGCTGACATGCAATACACACTTAAGTGGTATCATTGGATAGGTGATGAAATGATCTTTAAATTGGCATTAGTTTGATCAAAAAACTTGCGAATCGTGAGGAAAATAAAACAAAAAGTAAAAAAATGCAACTGTGCGATTTTTCTGCTCAAGTATATGTGTGTGAAGTAACTCGCAATTATTTTCCTGATGTACGCTGGAGCCTTCATTGAACTCAAAGTCAGGGGTGTTTGTGCTCCGGGAATTTTGAATATCCGGAAATTCCGGGGATCGTCGTTCAAAAGGAAGTAGGAATAATAATGAATAATGAAAATATTTACATAAAATGTAGTAGTTTATATGTTTGAAAATTTATGGTTATTAATTTTGCAAAAAAAGTAATTCATTGAACTTTTATAATTAGGTCATTCAATACTTCATAATTGTAATTTTTCATTTCTCCCCCCCCCCCCCCCTTCTCGAAACTCCAAAATGTCGGTAGTAAGTCCGTAAAAGTTTCAGGGGATTTTTTGGGGTCCCACAAACACCCCTGCAAAGTGTTCAAGATGCAGTTCCAAAGTATATGTGTGTGTGTGTGTGTGTGTGTATGTTACCGGCAATGTGTGAAAGTATAGAATGCCTGATGGTTTTAGGCAAAGTATGAAATATCAGTTTTTGTAAAGATTTTGCATACTTTTCCTATGCATTCTATACAATTCCTAGGCATTATATAGAATGACAAGTATCATTGAGGCAAAGTGACAGAAGAGCACAACAAAAGCATTGATTGATCATTACAGCAGAACTGAGATTGAAGTACTTGTTACAGTAGGTAACACTGGAATGGCACTTAGAATTGTCCTTAATTTTCTTCTTCCACACAAAAACAATTCATATTTTGGCAGTTAGGTCTTGCACATTAATATTTCACGAATTAGTGAAGAATTACTAAATAAAAAACAGGATGTTGATACCAGTGAAAACAAGTAGAAAACAACTGGAATGAGCTACTGGTTGCAGCAGGGAAGACTAGAATGACATTTTGAATTGCTCTTAATTTTCTTTTTCACACAAAGACACCTCATAGTTTGGCATTTCATGTTGCACATACACCTGGTGAATCCTTGGCCGCTTCCTGTGGACTGAGAAGTGGCAGCAGATAGGAGAGCAATTTCATGGTCAGGAACGTCTTCCGCTTTCATTAAATCCTTTGGACATACGGTGAATTCTGATCTGGCATAGAGTTGCTTCAAGATTCCTTGTGCAGTTCCAACCCGGTAAAAGCCATCTTCTGTCATGCTCATAACAACTGCCAACAGATTTCGCGAGTCTCCCCGCCCTTTGTCAAAATCGGGAATGGGAACTCGCACAGTGGCTCCCAAAGGCACAGGAGGAAATTTTTTGTCAGAATCTCTCTTCATATTTTTGGCCTGCATTTCGAGGTTCGATTTCGATTCCATTTTATTTTTGATAGCTTTCTCAATATTGAAGCAAACAGTGCACAACCCCATAACCTTCTACTTCGTTGTCGTCAGCATCGTCTTTAGGGGGATGCCCACAGATGGCATGAACGTTTCGGCTACACTTTCGACATGTATGAGCACCGCTGGTTTCTTTTAAGCAGACGCAGCAGATAGTGGAAGAAGAAGGGTCTTCGGTAACCACGGAAATGGAAGGCTCTTCGGTAACCACGGAAATAGAAGGCTCTTCGATAACCATGGCTTCACCAATGCTTTGGTTTCCGTCATCATGGATTGCATTCTCATACATGTCTTCTGCAGAAAGCGCTATCTCTTGCATTTCTTCATCTCTGTCTTCCTGCTCTTGTGTTGTTTGTACGCTCTCCATTATTTTTTCGAGCTCTTCCTCTGTTTCCACGTCTTGTAAAACATTGTCAGGTAGGGACGACGTTGTGAGGCCTACTTTAGCTTTGCAGCCAAAGAGAGCTTCGTATGGTGATCTTTTAATCCCAGAATGAAAAGCTCTGTTCATCATAAGTTGGACGAATCGTAACCCCTCACTCCAGCAGCCAGTTTTTTGATCTTGCATCCAAGCACACAGCATATTTTCGATGTCCTGGTTAGCTCTTTCGATGCTCCCTGGCTTTGTGAGTGGCGCAGCTTACCATGGACAATCTTCAAGGTGGGCCAATACTCCTTTAGGCTGCTTACCACATTGTTTGCAAATTCCCTGCCGTTATCGGACTGTAGAATCGTTGGAGCACTAAGCAACGTAAATATGTCTACGAGCTTGTATGCTACTTCTTCTGCCCTCTTTGTTTTCAGGGCCCTGAGAACCACGAACTTGGTGAGATGATCTTGGTACACCATTATAAACTTGTATTCCCCTCAGGATGGAATTGAAAGTCGATGAGTTCGACCTGCAGGAGTTGAGTTCAGAAAAAAACCATTGGCTTGACCACAACACCTTTTTTGACACCTTTTCGTTTTTTCTGGCAAGGCTCACAAAGGTTAATATACAGTTCAATATCACGACGGGTAACGTTCTTGTATTTGGATGACAAGTATCATTTAGGCAAAGTGACAGAAGAGCACAACAAAAGCATTGATTGATCATTACAGCAGAACTGAGATTGAAGTACTTATTACAGTAGGTAACACTGGAATGGCACTTAGAATTGTTCTTAATTTCTTCTTTCACACAAAAACAATTCATATTTTGGCAACCGTTGTATATCAACATGGCGTGATTCCTGTCCTGGCACTACACTCCGTTCTGACATGGTCACACAACAATCCACGGGGAAACGTCACGGGAGAGCGTCTGTGGAACCTCAGCCGAATAAACATATGCACTGACATCGTGAGAAGACTTACGGGACAGCGTTAATGTTCAACACTCACACTCACGTGCTTCAATCGTCATCATCAAACAACGACCCAAGCACCCCTGCCGGCCAGTTACATACGGCAACTCGGCATTCTATAAAGTAGCAATCATTTCATACTTTGACGTTCCATTTTAGGCATTCTATACATTTCCTAGGCATTCTATAGAATGCCTAATTTCACACATTGCCGGTAACATATATATAAAATGTGTGTGTGTGTGTGTGGTGTGTGTGTGTAAATGAAAATAAATAAATACACATATATATAAACAAATAATAAGGAAAAAATCAGTGAATGTGGTGAAATATCACACTTAACAGTTAATCCATAAAAAGTTTTATTTATAATTAATTATTTCTTAATACTATAGTAACATTCAGTTAACTCTAAACTACTGTAATTCAAGTAGAGAAAAAATACTTTTTCAAATAGTTAAAATAATTTCAAAAAAAAAAAATCAATGTTCATAATTTGCTAAATAATTAGAATTTATAATTAAAGCTGTATATTTTTATTTTCTTTATTATATATGTACTTATATTTAATAAGTTTAATGTTTCATTTTTACAGGTTATATCCTGTTGATAAATCCAGAGTAAATGAATTTGGAGAATCATTTGAAGACGAGATTAAGAAAAAAGAATAATGTGCAATAACTTTTTTTTATATAGATATATTCATAAAACTGTTTCATTTTTTTGTTAAATCTTTTAAAACCTTTAATATAAAATTCTATTGAAATTAAAAAAAAAAAAAAGAAGTATGTTTTTAATAGACTGTTTTATTGTTTACTATTTTTATTTTGTTCGATTTTTGACTTGATGTTCAAATTCCATCAAATTAGTTGTGATACTTTCAGGTCCTGCAGTCCTGAATAAGCAGGAAAACATTGTTTTAAAAATCCTGTACTGAAATGCTTTTAATATGCAAAATCTACCTCTGAAGAATCTATTTGTTCTAAAGTTAATCAATTGTTTAGTGTTTTTTTTTTTTTTTTTTCTTCTTCTTATTGATAGTGATTGATTTGACATGGCAGTGGGTTTTGCCAGTTGGTTACGATTTTAAAAGTATTTATTTATTTATTATAATTTTTTTAATTTTATAAAGCACTGTGATATGTTTTGCAGAAAATGTTAATAAGTGCCTATTTGGGAATTACTTTAAGTAAATTCTGAACGTATTTCACGAATAAATTCCTTTTACTTTAAGAAGGGCTTGGGTATTTTTTGTTTTTACCTTCTGTTTCCATTCATATAAATATAAATTTGAATTACATCTAAGTATATCAAGTCATAAACTAAAAAATAACATGTATGATAACTTTGCTGGATATTTTCTTTTTGTCTCTTTTAGAAAACTGTTGACCAAGAATAGCTTTTCAAAGCTTAATAAATAAATTCTTTTAATTAAAATTTTTCTAAAATGAGATCTTGTATTGATGACATAGATGAAAATAAATTCCAACTTTTGCAAAAGGAATTTTGCCTATATTACGGAAATTTCAAGATTGATTGAGCCATAAACCTGAGAATTAAAGGAAAATATAATGGAAATGGTAGACACACTTAAATTAATGAGAAAGAAAGATGGAAGGTCCCAACGATTTTGAAATTTTATGCAATTTCCATTTTCAAGGAAAATTATTATATTAACAAAGGTTTTTTCTAAATAAGTGCAAAGGTTGGTTTTGTTACTATTTGGTTGTAAGTACATCTTAAGCCTTGTATGGAAGGCAAACTTTTAAGGAAGTCTATGAACACTGTTAACATTTCTTATTGCCTCTCGGCAATTCTTAATTTTATGATCTTTGATTTCTTCTTTTCTTATTACCATTCAGTACATTCAGTATAAAGTTGTTAAATATTCCAAACAAGAAAGTGAAAAATAATTACTAAAATATTTTAAATCTCATAATGTGGTGTAATGTGTCATCTCATAGAAATACTTGTTGAACCAACCAGGTTTTTCTTATAGAATGAACAAAACGTTGTAAGCAATTTTTGTTTTCATTTGTTCCTTTATTATGAATAATACTATACTTTTTAAAAACAAAGTTATATAATAAATAAAAGATTTACAAGATATACAATACATCCATGTTAACTTTTTCAGTGAAAAACTATGCATTGATGGTAATGAAAACAAAAAAAGCATGAACAACAAATAGGTTTCCTAGGCACGCTATGAACTATTGATGACAGGACTCTGGGACACCTCTTTTATGTTTATTAGCGTTAATTAGCTTCAGTTACCCTATTGATGGAATTTGAGGAGATTTTGATAACTGGCTGATGGTTACAAAACACAAAACAACCGTTTCATGGGTTTAATGGCAGTTCATTGTTTACTTGCAAAAATTTGTAATTTTTTAAAAGTTTAATTGTTTCAAATTCCCATATTTTTTTTATTATTTAATAAAACAAAAATCTTATAACAATCTGTTTTTACCAAGAGACTCAATGTTATCAGTGTTTGTGTTCTTTTTCAGTTATTTAATATTTTATTAAATTTTGACTCAGGATTAGGGTTGCCACCTCTCCGGGTTTCAGTGAATTATCTCCGGGCTCCGGGTTTAATTGTTATTTCTCCGGGTTGTATAAGTAAAATTGAATATTTACATATAAATAATAAAAATATAAATAAATTTATAAAACAATACTCAAATTTATTATAGTTAGAACACGGTAGAGCGTTAAAAATAAAAATTCAGATATTTCCGATGTTGCAAGAACATTGTTTGAAATTAGGGCACGTCATGGATCCAAATGTTAAAATTACGTTTAAAGAAAAAGATTTAAATTTCAGGAAAATCCAAGAAAGCTGTATTATTAAAAACACTAAAGAACTACTCTGTATTCATTAGTATTGTATTTACTTTGTGGGAATGTGAGTTTTGAATTTGTTAATTTACATAAATAAAAAAATTGTACATGTATGCCTTTTTGGGGGGGGGGGGGGTTAGTCATCGTCTCCGGGCAAGACTTAGTTCTGAGGTGGCAACCCTACTCAGGATTGAAGAAGGATTGAGATTTTAATATGTATTTTTCTTTTCAGTTCCGAGGTCATAATGGATAAGTAAAATATTTTCAGTGTGTATTGCCTCTCTGCAGAACGTCACATGACAAGACTGATATAACTAACACTTATACATTACTTGGAATCAGTTTTTCCTAAAGTGCACAGTTAGGAGGGAAAGAGATATGAGCAACTTTCCTTTTTGAATAGTTTGACTCATTATTAAAAATATATTTGATTCAGTTTTGATTTTTGTTTTTGTTTTGTTTGTACAAAAAGAGTTCTTAGTTCATCTTGCACGTGCTTGGTAATTTTTTCTTTTATAACAAAATATTATTTTTTGTTTGGTTTTTTTTTCTTATTCAAACCTTTGGGTCTTTTTTTTTTTTAATAGGGAACAAAAATGAATTGTGTGTCAATCAGCATTGACATTCTACTAAATGTGAATCTTTATAACTACTTTAATCTTGGTAATTGCTAAATAATCATTCAGATTTTCCTAACCACTTCGCCCAAATGAAGTCTAGATACGCCCTAGATTTAAGAAGAAAAAAAAAAAAAACAGAAGGGAAAACAACGATTGAAGGATTAGATCAACTCAGATAAAAATAAACAAACAAAAATACTGATTTATAATTTTCCAATTACTAGTATATCGCCTTTTTTCTGCTGCTTCACTCCTTTTTTCCTTTTTCTAGGGTACTCTTGAGTCAGTCCCAACAACTTTCTTGGAACTTCTGTACATATCGTACAATTTAATTTCTTTTTCTGTTTTTTAGTTTCTGAAATGTAACTCAGTTATTTGGATGAGTTGTATTAGAGTTTCTTCTTTACTGAATTGCTTATTTATAAGACCAAAAATATCAAATCCAAAGTATAATAGTCATAAAAAATAGACAACAAATACTGAAAGGGGATCAAAATGTTTTTCTTTCTTTCTTTTTTTACATCAGTGATTTTTTTTATGTATTTTATATCTATCAAATGTCAAAAACAAACATGTTTAATTTTAAAACTGAGATGTTCAACAACAAAAATTTCATTACAGTTTTTATAATCAAAATAAATTACTGTGCATCAGCTAAGTTTGACAGGGTAAACTTTTTATTAATGTACATTTTTTCATGACAGGTGTGATTATTTTTAGAATGTATTTCAATAATTTACTTTGGGTGTAAAAAAAAAATAAAAAATAAAGCAGCTAATGATGTATGAAATAAAGTTGATAAGTTAAAATTTTGTAATTCCAAAAACAAGCATTTATATTTGTTATTTTTATATTTTGAATGATAATAAATTTTTCACTTAACAAAAGATAATTGTAAACTTAAGCAAGAAGGAATTTTCCCTTGAATAATTCAGAGGAGTTCAGAAACAAAAGAATTCTTAGTACAAGAATTACAATTTCCAATGAAATACAAGTAGGGTCTTGGCATCCATTTCCAAAAACTTAAGCTTAGTTACATTTGTAGAAGGTTTGAAAGTTCTCTGAAAAGTAAATTTAAGTATCCCTCATATAAATCAACCGTCTCTTAATTTATAGTCTCAATAAATCATTCCCAAATCCCTTGAGGAAAGCAACGGTCATTCGCGGGAATTACGCAATTGAAAAATTCGTAGGTTCCAAGAGAATTAAATCATCTTAAATGTAAATTAGAAATATGATTTAAAATAACCAATTTAAATAAATAATAATAATAATACGGATTTATAAACTTAATATAGTGTAAAATTTATTCATGATAATCTATTTCGTAAACTATATTTAAAGAAATAGTTAAAATCAATTAGCTGTTTGATAAATCAACTACATCTAATATTAAAAAAAAAAAATAGGTTTTAGATTGCAGCTTTTTTCAGTGTTTTTAATTTAATTTATATAATAATTTAATAATTTATATTCCTCTATATTCTATGTAGTTAAAATTTTTTTATTGATGTTAACGATCAGGGTTAAAAATCTTCAAGAGGTTATTGAAGTAACTAACTACTCATTTAACGTTGTATTGTAAAAATGTTTACAATCGAGAGGCAGGCATTATCATCATTATCATTATTAAAGTCATCAAAATTCCTATTCCTTTAATTTTTACGAAAAAAAAAAAATTTCAGACAAGACATGAATGATTTTAAAAGATTTACCGATATTCATAAGAAATAGATCGTTTGTTAAAGCCACGAAATCAAGTTAATTTGTTTTCCTGGATTTTTTTATATGATCAATGGCGGACTGAGTAAATGGCAGATGCAGACACTAATTATAAGGAATTATAATTAAATAAGATAAATGCTATCAAAATAAGTAAGGTAAATACTTATATGAAATCTTTGTTTTAGATTCCATTTGAACAATCTTTTATATAGGATCTAGAATTCGAGAACTTCTTAGTGATAATCCAACTGGATCGCATACGAATCACTGGACAAGGAATTTTTTTTTTTTTTAAATCACGGAGTTATATAAATAAATACGTTCAAACAGTTTATTTACTTTCGAATTTTAATGAAAGTTTTCCGGATGAAAAAATTAAAACTATTTATGAAAGTTTTCCTTATCAAGAAATAAAATAAAATTGAAAATGTAAAGAATTGCTTGTCAAAATA
>JAFIDM010000003.1:44922745-44941741 GCA_023159025.1 Thereuonema tuberculata
TATAAAATCATCTTGTGCCGAATCAACTATTCTAAAAATGTGCGGCATCATCTGAAGATGACAAAATGTTTAATCAAAACAAAAGTCCATTAACTCCACCCACGACCTTTGGCAACACACAAGACACACCTCTTAATGGAAGCCCCAAGCAATTTACATGAATGAATGAAAGGTGTTGGCCAACAATTCGACGAGTTGAAGATGAGATATAAAAAAACAACTGCAATTGCTGAAAGTTAAAACAAATAGAAAAAGAAAAATTACAAAAATCTTAGGTTGTATCCTTGGTTATTGTACCTTCTCTTTTTAATTAATATTCAAAGGCAATATAATTACACGTAGTTAATTAAGAAAACCCTGCTAGAGACTAAGAGCGGCTGGTAGTATGTCATTCTAATTTCCTAAGCTTATAAAACAAAATTGCATAGATACTGAAGCTTTGATTGTTTCATATATTCATGTGTGCAGATGATTTAGATTAACATCATCAGGTATCCTTCCGCCAAACATAAATTGTTCTAGATTTGGCGGAAATATGTTTAAAAGTTTAACTAGGCAATTAAAGAAAAGAAAATTAACATAATATTCCTAAAAATACATGTATTAAATGTATGAAAAACAACTCCATTTGGTGGGACTATTTTGTTTGCGGCATGACAAGCTTCCCAAATCCTACAACTGCTTCGTGAAATCAAATGTAAATAGGTATTTACACAATCTTTTATTATTTCAATTTATTAACATCAAAGAATTCGAAAATCTAAAAAGTTTGGTGAATTTAAATAGATAAAAAATATAGTTTTGAATATCAATTCATTCTATACATAATCAATAATTTTAAAGAAGTTTAAATTAAGTGAAATCAAGCAAAATTCCATGGAGGAAAAAAAAAAAAGAGAAGAAATGTTTGTTTCAGAGAGGTAATTTACTGCATTTAATACATATTTCTTTTATTTTATAGAACAAAAATTATTAAATATTTCAAAATGTCCTTATAAATTGCGAATCGTTGACTTTACTAACCTTCAATCTTTCTTTTTCTTAATGAAAATTAAGTTCAGACTTAAAATCAAATTCAAATAAACAAGCAATACTTTTTTTTTTTTGAGTTATGAAGAAGGGTCTTTTTTAAAATTAAACTGATTTGAAACAAAGCAAATGTCAGCTAAAAATTTCAAGGAAACTTAATCTTTTATTTCTCAGCTACAAGATAGAAATATTTATTTAAAATTTCTTTTCCATTAATTATCTAAATTACATTTGATTAGTTGTCAATCCTACAATCGGCCATTGGGCTTCGGCAACGGTTTAGTTAAAATGGAAATATCTTTTAACAAACTTAATTATAAATGAACAAAATTGATACAAAATATTAAAAATAATGTTTTTCATGTTTCTCCTTGAATTCTGTTTCCATTTTTATAGACCTATATTTCTTTTTCTCTTCAAGTATTTGCTTTGAATTTATTAGGAACGTTCTGAGTTATTACAAATTTTTCTACTTCAGTGAGATCAATATAAATTCCAGATTTTTATCCTTCCGAAATGTATTATTATTATGTAAAAGTTTCAAACTATGAGTTTCCCCAGCAAAGACAATATGGCGGGTCATGGACCAAAACACACATTGCCAAGTGTAAGAATGGTCAGGGATGTGTGGTTGTGTCCATAAATTTCCTAACTATGCGTGTTGTGTTGAGTATCACAGCCTTCTGTAGTTGTACATAAGTGTTTTTGTGAAGTCCTAGTGTGCTGAGGCTGTGGTGCAATTTGTGAGGCACCAGACCAGTGGCGGACAGGACGATGGGTACAACACGTACTCGGTCCTGCCTCCACTGCTTCTGGAGCTCGTGTGGTAGATCGGTGTATTTACTGCATGTTCTTGCTGATTAGGCACTGCAATATCAATGAGATAGATCTGTTTGTTGACCTTATCTACAAGTGTTATTATTATTATGTAAAAGATTCAAACATTGGGTTTCCCCAGCAAAGAGAAAACGGCGGGTCAAGAACCTAAGCACATATTGTATTATTAGAAATAGTATTTGTGATATAGGTTTTAAAAACAGGGTTGAAAGAAGATTGTTTTTATACAGTAAACTCCCGATTATCCACCGACCTCTCCTGTTTCCATTTTTTTTTACTGTATTAATTTATTAATTATGGAATTAAAAAAAAAATTAAATCTAGAATAAGGTAAACAATAAAAGAGGCTAACAAAGTAAGTGAAGACAATTATAGACAAACAATTTACAGAACGACCTTGGGCGGAGCTTAGCTTTGTTAAAAAGTAAGAAAATAAAGTAAAATAAAATAAAATAATTCTTTATAATGTAACTATAACTGTATGTATTGCCATTTTAATGTAAATAAAACATGTTAAAAGCATTTTTGTATTGATTTTCGTTTTATTTCGGATTGTCCGCGGAATTCACTTATCCGTGGCTGCCGCGCCACCCAATTCCGCGGATAATCGGGAGTTTACTGTATATATAATTGTAGGAACTGCCATCTTATAAATTGGGATCATATTTTGCAATTCACCATTTTCAAGTTTCTTTATTTTAATATTTCTTAAACGATTAAGATATATCAGACATATTTATTGCATCCTGGTTATAAATACCAGTTTTATTAAAATTAAGAAAATTATAATTATAAATCTTGGCGGGTTATTTGATAAAATCCCAACTGAATTATGTTCTATCATTTAATTTATTTATTTATGGTGTGATGCTTTCGTTCTCTATTTATTTAAAAATATAGTTTCTTTTCGTAAAATTTTGTGTTGCTTGAATAATTATTTACGGTGTAAGATTGGACTAAGCAAATTTTCAATAAAATAAATGAATTGGGAGGGTACAATTCTTTATGACATTTTCTTATGTCTACAGGAGAGATTCCCTTCACCTTATCCCGTATAGACGAATAATGAAATATTTATAAAAATAATTGTGTAAAATAAGAGTTGTGAGAATGTTTCATGTTCCTCCTAGTCAATAAATTCTGGTAGCTTTGAATTGCCTATCAGTTTCCTGATCTAAATACTTAGAATGTTATATTCGTAGTATATCGATCATTAATAATTTGTTCTATTTTTGGATTGTTTATCAGTCCCACATGACGTGGGACCACAAAAAATTAGTCTATAGACTCATTAAGTTGTTCCCCTCCACGGAAATCTTTAGTAAAAGGCGAAAGATTTTTTCGTCTGAAGGGAAACCAGAGTATGCTCATTGGTACTGCTGGCTATGATGCTATCTAAACGATTGTGCAGCGGCAATGTGGCGCTCTTTGTTGTTGTTTCTTAAATTAGAAATTTACGATCTATAATTTATGAATACGACAAACGTGTTTATTATAATTATATAATTTGCTATTTAATTACTTTCGTTTACATGTGTTCGCCTTTTAAATAATGAGCTGTATGAGTTTTGAAGGTAAGCAAAAAAATGGATGTGCATTGAAGGTCAACGCTTAGGTTACGAACGCTTCCTGCTGACACAGGTGGTTTGTAACGGACAAACTGTCATTAGCAATACTCATGGATTCCATTCAAAGTGTTTTTTCTTTGTATGAAGTAAACTTATTAAATTATTTAAGTTACATTCGTTTAAAAAAATATAAATAAAATAATCAACTTTATAATTGTATGTTTTTTTTTTTGTTTTTTTTTTTATATATATTTTCAAAGCACAAATACTACCAAATGCAATGAAAATTAAATTTTATACAACTTGAAATAAAATTATTATAATTAAAAAAATATAAGTGATTTTTAAGTTAAATAATTAATTTTTAATTTAAAATCACTCGACCGAATTGATACAAAACTGATTCCATAAATTTGAGATTTCATTCATGTGCTACTTTTGAAATTATTCAGTTCACTTTGTAAACTTTCTTAGAAAGAGGGTAAACTTTTTTTTTTTGACCCCTATTCTTTCCACTAGACAGGGTAATGACTCACAAGAAATTCGTAGCCTACAAAAACGACAGCACATTGTGATTCTTTTTAAATTGGTGCCAGTCCCACGATTTCTTTCTGTTTTGTTTATTTATTTACTTTAAAAAATTAACAGCTAATTTTTTTTAAAGTTTGTATGATCTTGCTGAAGCAGAGTTGTAATGAAAGTATTCATTTAAAATTTAAAAAATTATCGGTCGAAAATAAGAATAAATAAAAGTTAATGAAACTTGCATTTTCATATTAAAGTTTAAAAAAAAAGAGATTTCAAATAAAAATCTGTTAAATAAATGTAAAAATAAGAAAAAAAAATTAAAAACAACAGTTAGGGATTTGCAAAAAAATACATGTAGAATTAGATTTTAATTCCAATATACTGAACAGTCAATAACCCATTAGTAGATGGGGGAAATATGGCCACGGTCTCGATTGCAGTGCAGAATGGTGAAAAATAAGAACTTTGAATTTAAATTTTGGGTTAAGCCTTGCGATAAATTCGGAGTTAAGTGTGTGATTAAACAAACAATACACGTACTGTTTCCTTATAACCAATTCTATTTTTGGATTGTTTATCAGTCCCACGTGACGTGGGACCACGAAAAATTAGTCTATAGACTCATTAAGTTGTTCCCCTCCACGGAAATCTTTAGTAAAAGGCGAAAGATTTTTTCGTCTGAAGGGAAACCAGAGTATGCGGAATCCGCGTCCCACAGCAGTACCTGTGTAAACCGTCCGTCGTCTCAGTTGTGGCACTTCATACCTGTTTTCTTCAAAAAAATAAATTTTAATTATAGTGCAATCTTATACATCACGATTCATTCAACGCATTTCAAACGTTTAATTAGTTTGTTTAATTATAAATTTGTAATCGTATTTATCTCAACGAAATTTAAGTAAATTCAAATGGCAAAGCACGTTGTTGAAGGCGCACAGGATAAAGGTCGAACTGACATAGCTATTATCTGCGTACTTAATCTCGCGAACAATATTAGCAAAGTAAATAATCTATTTAAGGCTGCCTAAAAATGAAAAAAAAAATTAACTTCTCAATAGAAGTATAAAAAGTAGATCTTTTTTCTATAGACAAAGCTTTTAATTTAATCATTGAATAAAATATTTGCCCGAACATTATACGTAAAATAGCGACGATAATTATATGTTTTTCCATTTTATGTATTAATGATTTAGATTTTCATTGATGTAAATATTTTGTAACTTGACCAAATAAATGATCAATATTAATTTGTATATATTATTTTATGTTTATTCAAGTCATCTAAAAAAAACAAATCGCAATAAAAGTTAGAATTACTACAATTTCGTGCAAATAACATTTACTAATTTTTATTTTAAAGAAACTATTTAAGCAGTAAAGAAATATTTAACATTAGGAACAAAAATTGAGTTCTGAATTCTTAGTATTTTTATTAGAAGCTTTTATTAATAGTAAGTAAAATAACAGATTCCTCTTTAAACAAAAAAAACAAAAAAAATCTTTCACAATTTATAAGATTTCATTCAGGGGGAAATAAAATTTATTTATTTATTTATTTATTTATTTATTTATTTATTTATTTATTCAATTTTGTAGTTATTTTGAACAAATAATTAGAAGTGTAAGATAATCTCCTTTAACTATTTTTATGAAATGTACAGTATATTCATTCGTGCCTTTTATTTAAAAACATTATTGTATTGTTAAATTCACTTTAATTCACTTCACGCATAATAAAGTGTACAAAGCTACATTGAGAGTGGTAGCAGTATGTTCTTTATGGATAGTCACTGATCAACGTTCACCCAAAAATAAATAAATAAATAAATAAATAAATAAACTATACTGGCCTCATAATTTGCCGTCCTCTTCCACAATGCCCCCACCCCCAAGCTCTGAAGTGATGCACCTGGTCCTAAAAACTGCAGTTACCTGATATCCAAAGACCGAGCATTTGAACCAATTTGAAACACATCTATTGAACTACTAACCAACCAAGAAAAAAGAAACAAATTGCGAATTTTCATCTTCACAAAAAATCGAAGAGGTTCTCAATTCTATCAAAACATTGTAAACATTAAAATTTTTTTGCAAATAATAACAATAATAATAATAATAATGTTTTTTTTTTTTTTTTTTTTTTTCATCTAATTCTTATCTACAGAGGCGATATGTAGCAAAATTAAAGGTTCTTTAATCTACAGAGTGCCACAATCGAAATGAGCAATAGCTTACTTAACTCTGCTGTGGTTAGTTCAGTAAACTACTATAATTTCTCTTCCACAGAAAAATCTTGTGTCTTATTAATTAGATTTTTGGATTCGAGTAGATGTTGTAGAGTTTGCTCTGCTTCTGCCACAAGTCGTCCTGGTATTGTACTGCCTCCAGTGACGGCTCGACTTCGACTTTACTAACACCCCCTAGACTTCAAGTCAATAACCAAATCCAAAAGCATAATCCAATGCATTAAACAAGTTATTTCCCGCTCTTAAATATTTTTCATTGTTGAAGCGAAACTCAAAAGATTTCCATGGAGGGGAACAACTTAATGAGTCTACAGACTATTTTTTGTGGTCCTACTAATAAACGTGGGGCTGATAAATAATCCAAACATAAGAAAAATATATTTATTAATTTATATATTTATTTATTAGCAAATTTATTTATATATTTAAATAATGGTTATTAAACTATCGCGGTCAAATATCTTGCACTACTACAATATTGCTATTTGACTGTTTTTTGATTCTTTAATTTTTCAATTTTTTGTCTAAGGCTTAAGTTAAATTTAATTTTAAATTTTGAAGCCGCAGCAGAAATTATTTGCCTGTGGAATCAATGCAATCTTGTTTTCAAGATGGCGTTGAGGGAATGCGGCTTAATCCGAAAGAGCTATATTCGATGTAGAGGAGAGCAGCAACTTCGCTTCAGGACAGCCAGTTGTTAGGTTGTATAAAATGTTTAAAAAAATATATATATATATATTCAAAAAAATTTATGTGAAATAATTACTCGTGTTTCCGCCCAGGATCGAACTGAGGACCTTCCGCGTGTGAGGCGGACGTGATAACCACTACACCACGGAAACAACTAACTATATTTAACTTCTGATTTGAATCTGAGCAATATAAAACAATGCAATTTACTGGTTAGAAATTCACTAATTTTGTTGATGTCAGTTAAGAAAAAAAAAAGATTTTTTTTAGATATTTATTTTCTAAGAAAAAAAAAATTACAGTATTGTTTCTACTGTTATAATAAGAATTCAGATTTTGGCTGTTAAAAAAAAATAAAGCAAATTTATGTTTATACTAACAAAAATAATTCGTTTGATTAAGCATTGCAGTAATGTTAAAATAATAATGAAAAGTAAACATACATTCTAATTGAATAAATTCTTCTTTTATGAAGAAAGTTTTAAATTTACTAATTTTTTTTGTAGAATTTGGAAAGTATCTTATTAAAAAAAAAATGCGAAAATAAATTCTAACATTACATTAGAATAAAAATTGTACCCTTTACCTGCAGGAGTAGGTTTTTTCCTATCATTTGTATTTTAAATATATTTTATGATACTTCAACAATGTCGTTATTTCACTACATCTCGTTCTATCTAAATTACAGTGTATTTGACTGTATTTTTTTTAATTTTATTATTTTTTTTAACTATCCACCTTTGCTTTATAATTGTAAAGAGCAGTACCACAAAATAATAGGTAATGGTAAATTATAGTTACTTTTTTAATATTAATTATAAAATGAAATAAGTTAGGAACTGTTTTATACAAGTTCGAAGAATTTCCCGGACTTGTTCGAAATAATCCCTCGTCAAGGGAACGACGATGCTTTCCTGATTTTGAAAGCTCCTGAAGACATGTCTATGTTGTATTTGGGGGAAAACTTCATTTAAAAAAAATTATTAGTATTTTAATTTTACAAATTAATTAGTCTTCAGATAAGTCTTATATTAAATTACATCATTTGTGTTAATGATTATTTTTGAATTTGTATTTGAAGAATAACTGGACAGAGGTGCCACAATCGAGACGAAGGTTAGTTTACATAAAGTGTATTTCCGTAGACTATATTATTAGTTGAATCCTAGGGATCCAACCAAATTATAATAAACCATAACCTAATAAACCTGTGATTTATGGATGGCTGATTTCTCTGGTTTCCCTTCAAACGAAAAAATCTTTCGCCTTTTACTAAAGATTTCCGTGGAGGGGAACAACTTAAGGAGTCTATAGACAAATTTTTTTGTGGCCTCACAATAAGATGTGGGGCTGATCAATAAACCAAAAACAGAAAATATATATCAATAGTCCTAAAAACGCTACTTACTTAAAGCATCAGTATTACGTTCAGATTTTTTAGTAGTAATTATTCAATTTTCTGTCTTACTGAAGTTAATGACTAAATTACTGTCAAATGAAAAAAGGCATCCTTTTCAATTATAACGGATTAACAAAAAGACCAATAGGAAATGTGTGCAAATAAGCCTGAAAGACATTAAAACTTTTGAAAGACCAATAAAGAATACGTTTCAAAACTGTTAGATAGTAATACCCAGTTTCTCAAATTAATATTTAGGTTATAAATTACAAAATTAAAAAACAAAAGGTCGTAAAGCTATAGAATATTTTAAGTCTCTTTGACAATTATTCAGAATAATGTTTTTAGTTTAAGCATTATTTATTTATTTATATATTTATTTTTTGTAGAATATTAAGATCGGTATTAAAATAATTACTCGTGTTTCGGTCCAGGATCGAACTGAGGATCTTTCGCGTGTGAGGCGGACGTGATAACCACTAAACCACGGAAACAAATGATAGTATTAACTTCTAATTTGAATCTGAGCAATGTAAAACAATGCAATTTACTGGTTAGAAATTCACTAATTTTATTGATGTCATGTAATGCATGATTTGATGTAATTAATGATTAATTCTAATTTGAAAATAAAATGCGGATTTAATTTAGTTTTCCACAAACTGGAAAATTTGGATTCAGAAGATATTAAAAATTGAAAATAAATGAAGGATTTTCATATTAGCTGTTTCCACGAATTCAAAATAATAATAATAATTTAATAATTTTAAGAAATAACATTTTAAGGAAAATAGGCTCTAAAATGTTTCTAATTTCTTGTTTATGTTTTCCGAATATGTTTGTTGGATCCAATACAATCCGTGGGGGGCCGTTCAAATTTTAAGTAAGAACATTTTTCGTCATTTCAGACCCAACCCCTCCTTGTAAGCAAGAATAAGTAGATGCCCGAACCATCCACCCCCTTATGCTTACATAAGATTTGCCAAATCATTACACTTGGCAGTATGTGCTTTGCTCCTTGACCCGCCCTATTGTCTTTGATGGGGAAACCCATGGTTTGAAACTTTTCTTCTTCTTTAGGTGCCTTCTCCCACAGGGAGGTTGGCGATCAACAGGTACCACAGATCTCTATCTCTTGAAACATGTATTATGTCCTGAGCATCAAGTCCAGTCCAATCACGCAGATCATCCATCCATCTTCTTCTTCTTCTCCAACGCTTCTCTTCCTTTCTATCTTTCCCTCAAGTGTCAATTTAGGTATCTCATATTTTACATCTCTCTGTATGTGTCCGCAATAGGCAAGTTTTCTTTGGTGTATAAGTTTGACGATAATTCTTTAGTAGTTAGCAAAATGAAGTACTCTTTCATTTGATGTCCTGCTGGTCCAACTTATCTTTAGCATTCTTCTTAATGACCACATTTCAAATGCCTCCAATCTTTGTTTAATTCCCTTTTTGAGAGTCCATGATTCACATCCGTATAACAGGATTGGCCAAATATAACATATCCACACCCTTTTCCTTAGTCCGAGGTTGAGTTTCTTTTGGCATAATACTGATTTCATTTCATTAAATTTTAATTTTGCTTGTAAAATTCTGTTTTTTATATCTTTATCTTGGTCATTATCTGAATAAAAATGCCTACGCAAATAGCGAAAGTTATTGACTTGTTCTAAATCTCTGCCATCACATTTAATCTTCATTTGGATCTGGGTTTTGTTGATGCACATTGTTTTGGTCTTTTTTGTATTTAACTTGAGTCCTATTTCCTTGCTTTTATTAACAATTGCATTAATGAGGTTTTGGAGATCTGTGGAAGATGTTGCAATCAGCACGGTATCGTCAGCATATCTTGAAACTTTTACAAAATAATAATAAGAACAAGAATAATAAGAATAATAATTTAAAAAAAAAAAAAAACTCCTCCAATGGGTGAAGAAGAGAAAATTCTTAATAAAATGAGATTCCAGAATCACATCTTAACTCAAAAGACTTCCCATTATCAATTTATTAAGAATTTTAATACAGAAGGGCCAATAGAAATGCCTGCAAATCCAGGTTTGAGAGTTAAAATTTTTCGACCAAACAGAATAAGTACGGAAAACTTTTAAATACGAATATGCCATTTCTCAAATTAAGAATTACAGTGAAGATTTAAAGTATAAATCCACGATAAGCTGAATTGATATCATTCTGAATATTTACACCTAGTGAAAGTAATAATGAAATGGGATGATCTTGTTGCCTGTCATACTATGCCCATAATCTGTCTAGAATGACACTCGAAAAATTATATATAGAGAAACATAATGCAACAATATTTCTTCGTATTTAAATCAAGGCTCAAGAAAAGTTTTAGAATATAATTCTTTCTTTTTTGCATCAACAAACTTTCCATGAGTTACAATGGAACAGTTACTCCGATACGAATGCTCATGATTGTACAAGAAATATGAAATCAATTAACACTATGATTTGGCCAAAGAATTGAGGGACAACATAATTAAAAAAAATCAGTTCATAAACCTATTAGAATATTGAAGTCCCACTAATTTTAATTTATTAATGGCCTGATACTAACTTATTATAACTTTTTAATATATATATACATTTTTTTTTGTAGATACTCATTCATTACCTATATTAAAAACTAAATTGCGTTTTGAATTTTTGAAAAATCCGTTTCCAAAACAACAAATGTCTAGCATGAAATGTTTTAAAAAAAAAATTTGGGATAAAATTCATGCAAAATAATTACTCCTGTTTCCGCCCAGGATCGAACTGAGGACCTTCCGCGTGTGAGGCGGACGTGATAACCACTACACCACGGAAACAACTGACGGTGTTTAACTTCTGATTTGAATCTGATGAATGTAATACAATGGCATTTATTGATTTTCTAAAATCACTAATTTTATTGATGTCACTTAAGAAAAAAAAAATATTTTTTTTAGATTTTTTTTTCTAAGAAAAAGAAAATTATTATTTCTAATGTTTTAACAAGAATTCAGATTTTGGCTATAAAAAAAAATGCAAATTTCTATTTATACTAATAAAAATAATTTGTTTGATTAAGCATTGCAGTAATGTTAAAATAATAATAAAAAGTCAACAAACATTTCTAGAATTTGGAAAGATTTTATTAAAAAATTGTACCCTTTTCTTGCAGGAGTAGGTTTTTTCCTATCATTTGTATTTTAAATATACTTTATGACACTTCAACAATGTCGTTATTTCACTACATCTTGTTCTATCTAGATTACAGTGTACTTCCCTGCATTGTTTTTTAATTTTTTTTTTTTTTTTTTTTAACTTTGCTTTATAATTGTAAAGAGCAGTACCACAAAATAATAGGTGATGGTAAATTATAGTACTTTTTTAATATTAATTATAAAATTAAATAAGTTAGGAACTGTTTTATATAAATTGATTTAAAAAAAAATTGTTAGTATTTTAATTTTACAAATTAAGTAGTCTTCAGATAAATCTTATATTAAATTACATCATTTGTTCTGTACATCATTTGTGTTATTGATTATTTTTGAATTTGTATTTGAAGAATAACTGGACAGAGGTGCCACAATCGAGACGAAGTTTAGTTTACATAAATTGTATTTCCGCAGACTAAATTACATACTCTGGTTTCCCTTCAAACGTAAAAATCTTTCGCCTTTTACTAAAGATTTCCGTGGAGGGGAACAATTTAATGAGTCTATAGACTAATTTTTTGTGGCCTCACATTAATCTGTGGGGCTGATCAATAAACCAAAAACAGAAAATATATGTGTTAAATCATTAGGCTAACACATCATGTTTACTTCTGACGCCTGGTAGTGGCCTCCAGAGGCGAAGACTTCTTTCTTTTCTTAAGTTGAGACACTTTTATGTTTAACTCTTCGGTTAATAAAGTCTTGATATATGTGAAGTAAGTCTTTTTATTTTACTAATATTGCACACATTCTAAGGTTTAGTTTGAACTATTAGCTTATTGGATGTGAGAGCAATGTTATGGGGAGTCTTGAACTTTACTGGAATCCACTGTAGGGTCTTTGACGGCTAGTGGGGGAAGGGTGCTGCTCTGCCTTGTGTATCGTTCATTTATGGCTAAATTATCAGTTGTCCAATTATATTTTACTGCCATTTCTAAATGCACTTCTTATGTAAAAAAAGTAAATGAACTCCGAAGACCGACAATTTCTGATTCTGTACTGATTACTTAAGATGAAAACATCTTTAAAACATGTTGAGTGAGGGTGTCGGGCGTGGTGAGTGTTAGAGAAGGGTTTGCGAGGTCCAAGGGTGTGAAGTGTTTGTCAGGCTTGACAATGGCTGAGCGGAGTTAGGAGTGTTGTGTGCCGTAACGTGGAAGTATTCCCTAAGTGTGTGTATTTGTTTTTCGTGTAGGGTGATGAGAATGATGAGTCCTCGGCCTCACTCCTTGCGGGGAAGAATCATCCTTTCCGTAGCGGACTTGGGGTGGTACATGTTGTGTTTCGTGAGTGTAGTGCGTGTTGTGCGTTGTAGTGCTTCGAGTTCAGTTTTTGTCCATGGAATGAACAAAAGTGTTAGTTTGGGGACTAATATATTATTATTATTCTTTTGAATTCGTGGAAACTGCAAAAATGAAAAATTATCAATTTGTAACATCTTCTGAGTCGATATTTTCCAGTTTGGGAAAACTAAATTAAATCCTCATTTTATTCTCAAATTAGAATTAACTTTAATTACATCAACTCATGCTTTAAATGATGGATTAGCTAACAGGATTAATATTCGTTGTTTAAAAGAAAAAGGATAATGATCCATTGTTGAAACCAGAGTACTCTATGCAGTGGCGAATATAGAATATATTTTTTTTTGGGGGGGTGCCCAAGATTAATTTAAGGTTAAGTTAAGTAATTATAAGTAGACACCCCATGAAAACCTATCTGTTCAACCAAAAAAAACGTTGGGAGGACATACCTTCATTATTTCGTGTGTGTGTGGGGGGGGGGGGCCCCCCCCCCCATATAGATTTCGGTGTAATTTAATTAATTTGTAAAGTTAAAATTCATACAAAATTATTTAAATACAAGTTTATTCCCAAATACAATATAGCACTGTATTCAGAAGCTTCCAGAATAGCAGTCATCGTTCCCATAATGACAGATTATTTCGTACAGAGCCTTCATTGATGGGGAAATTCAAAAATTACTGATTTTTGAAGTTATATACAACAGTTGCTAACTTTTAATTTTATAATTAATTCTAAAACAGTAACTAAAATTTACTATTATAATTTAGTATTATTTTATTGTTGCAATTATACGGCAGAAAATGGAAAGTAAAACGAAAATAAAAAATAGGAAAATGCACGGTTTTCAACTTAGAGCGAGATGTAACAAAATTGTTGAATTTACAGTTCTGACAAAATATAGCATTTTGCATATCTTTTAAAATGTTTTCCTGTACCTTTTCAGTGCATCAACAATTGTTTACGTTAGTTCGAAAATTTTGAGCAGAGCTGAGAGATATTGCAGCCATTACTTTTAACGTTTTACCAGCTGACTAGGCCAGGCAGCAAATCAGAATAGTATCAATTTACCAGGTGTAAGCTGACTGATGCAAAAAAAAAAAAACTTAAAAAAAAAAAAAATATTAACTGGACTGAACATAAATTTTATAATCTCCTTTATGTAATTATTTATTTGAGAAATCTACATAATCATATTTAAAACTTTTCAAAAGTATTTTTCTATTTTTCTCTCACAGTTTGAACTGTCAATCATGCAAAACATTTGCCTGTGTTTTTTTCTATTGGCTCTTCTTGTTAATACTCCACTGAATTGTTTTGCACTGTAGCCGCTATAATCGAAAATGACGTAATTTTTTTTTATTTATTAGGAGAATTATTTATTTTGCAAAACAGATAAATTTAATTACTAAATTTAATTGATTTAAGAAATTTAAAATAATAGGATAGTTTATATTTTCTGTTTTTGGATTATTATCAGTCCCGTGTGATGTAGGGCCACAAAAATTCAGTGATTCATTTAGTTACTCCCGTCCACGAAAGGAGAAAGATTTGTTTCGTCTGAGGGAAAATCAGAATATAACAAATTGACAAATATTTTTCGTTATTTGGGTTTGAGCGATAGGAAAAATGCTAGTGTGTTCTAAAGATCTTGGTCTCGAATATCTGAACTGTCCTAGTTTGTGGCGTTTTTTATTCTGTCATTCATTCAGAATTCCAAGTATCCATTGAAAACTGTTGTAACAGTTTTAAATGTTTGCCAATTCTAAATCACTGTTCTCTGTGGATCGAGAACCTGACATTTGATAATGCATCTAGAGAGTAATGAAAATATTGAATGCGAGTATACAATTGTTACTGGATTTCCAAAGTTATGTAAAATTATTCTTCGTCCCAGTTGTGGCACTAGCTTTACTTTTTCTTCAAAATGAAAATCCACGAATACATGAAAACGTAAGTAATGTAATTTAACGTAAGAAAAATATTATGTTAAATTACATTACTTACGTTTTCTTGTATTCGTGGATTTTTATGAAAGTACAATTAATTTATAAATTTAAAATTCATACAAGTTTATTGCTTTAGATGCTTCCAGTATTGGTCCTTATGGACCCTCGACTGTTGGGCCTTGGGCCGTGTGAGAAAGTTCCAGTGATTTCCCTCTTACCCCTTCCCATCTCCACTTCTTCCCCTTACGGCAAAGTATTTCTAACTTCAAAGCTCAATACTATTTTTGGTTCAACGTAAATATCTTTTAGTAGCTCAAAAAAAAAGGAATGTAAAAACATTACTAAGAAAGTGAAGTATAATGCATTTAATAAACTTGCATTTTTACGTGCATTGAAAATAGTATAATTAGCAGAAATGTAGCCGACTCACCTGTTCTTGATTAAAAACTTGTTTAATGACTAAGAAATAAAATGAACTACTGCAGTTTAGAATACATGAGTGGAGTATTCTGTCTCAAGTGAAGGATACATGTAAATAACAACTATATATAAAAAAAGGAAATTACCTCTGATTGGTGAGCTGGTGTAATGGCTGCTTGGTGATTTATCTTGAAAAGTTAAGAATGGCTCAACTAAAATAATTCTTCAAATTGAGTTGGCGACATTCGTATAAAATTCCGAATACTTGCCAATCTTCTATTCTTAAATCATTCTTATTGATTCCAATCACCATGCTCTTTGGTAGTCATCTTCTGTGGTGTTTGTTTCTTTCTTCTTCATTCAAAAATAAAATAGCGTATTTTCAGCAGTTCTTCTCTCATGTCATCGTTACAACTGACTTGTATCTCCGATACAGATTCCTTGGTGTAAACACTTTTCTTGGGTGTGAATCCCAAAAATAACAAAATCTCTAATCATAGAAAAATCATTCGAATCTGTATAATCTGCATCAGATTCCTTGGTGTAAACGTCCCATTACATTTCGACAGAGATTCTTTTTTTTTAAGCACGAATTTTTGTTTCAGTATCCATTGTTAAAAGTAAGTAATTTGAAGATTCCCTCTTTGGCAAAATTCCACTAATTTTTCTTTCATTTCTGAAAACATTCGCTCATTTGTAAACCTTGTGTATCTAACTTTATTTGTAGATAGCCCTATTCAAACTTAGGGAGAATTGGTAGCGTGTTGCGCTGTCATAGTAAACACATCAATTGTCCAAAGTGAATAACATTTACCTATGTTCCTAAAGAAGGAACAATGAAAACGTGGGTTCTTCTAAAGATATTTAAATAAAGGAGGAAAAATCCTTGGATTTTTAAGGGCTTTTAGCCATTTTCGTTAGTACGAGTTTTCGTTTACCGAAAATTTCGGTTTTTGGATAGGTTTCTTTTCGACTTAATAGGTCTAAACTTTTATTTATATTTCAACCGTCGATTTCGAATCAGGAAGTAGAAAGTTCTTACTGAGATTTCATCTTCATTCATGAATTTCAATTAAATGTATTGCTTACTTTATTTTACAGAAATATCGTATGTTTTAAAGATGTTTTCATCTTAAGAAACCAATAACGAATCAGAAATTGTCGGTCTTCGCGGTTCATTTACTTTGTTTACATAAGAAGTGCAGTTAGAAATGACAGTAAAATATAATTGGACAACTAATAATTTTCTTTGATTTTGTTTCCAATGTAGACTAGTATCAATTCGAATAGTCGATGTGTCACTAAAAATGAACAATTCATGGGAAAAGTGTGTACAGTAGAGCCTCGGTTATCCGAGCCCCGACTAACCGAGTTTCGGGTTAACCGAGGTTGTCCCCCAAAAATAAAAAAAAAATTTTTTCAACGAAGACGATCAATTGAAAGTGACTCTTGCGATGATAGTAGAGGCAGTGAATGTAGAGGCTGAAGAAAGTGAAAGTGACATTGAAGACATTGAAATGGAAAATGAGAAAATCAGCCACAGTGAAGGATGCAAAGCGATAGAAAGTACCTTAGAGCTACAGTCAGAGACAACTTCAACAGACCTTCTACTGCTACGACGATTGCGTGAAACGGTGGCAAAGAAGCGAGTGAGTTCCGTTAAACAGAAAACACTTATGGACTTCTTGAAGAAATAACTTTCTTAACTGGAACATGTACTGTATGTCTTTTTTTCCATTTTGTATTTTTATCATACTTTTATATATATTTGTAGTGATTTTTTCATTTGATAATACAATAGATACCTTTTTTCGCATTTTGACCACGTTTTCATTCATTTCATATAGTTTACCATACGTTTCTCTCTCGATTTTTGACAGAGTCCGTGTTATATGAGTTTTCGATTATCCGAGGTACCCTCGGTCCGCATTACCTCGGATAATCGAGGCTCTACTGTACTCGTATTAGTTTTTCGTATCAATCTTCTGAATGCATGTATATTTTTTAAATCATCATACACCTAACGAAAGGGTTACTGAAATTCGATTGCCCTCCCTTACAGTAAACTCTTACAGCAGGCGCACACGATGCAGCTTTCGCTGTGCAACTCTGTGCAATCAGTTGCACAAATGAAGGTTGCATACGATTGTCAGGGACGCAAACGATGCATCATTGTTTGCGCCGCCTGCGGACAACAAACGAAGTGGAGATTGCAGTAAAACAGCGAGCGGCAATCCCATAGGTCAATGCGATCACCGTTGTGATGTGAAAAATTAAATAAATCGCGGTTTTTCAAACGATCTGATACATTCTGCCGCATTAAATTACTGCATTTACATACATACATACATACATATCCTTTCCTGTTCCACCAGTTGTGGAATTAACTAAGCCTCTCCACCTCTCCCTGTTCTTCTAAGCCTCTTCTCTACATATTCTTTCCCATGGATGCCTCTCTCTTCCAGGCTGTACTTCACATCATCCAGCCATCGCTTACGCGGTCTCCCTCTTGGTCTCTTCCCTCCTTCTTTAAACTCTTGCCAGATCTTAGGAGTCCTACCATCTTCCATTCTTTTCACATGCCCGAACCACCTCAGCCTTCCCTCTTCTAACTTTTTCCTCATACTTTTTACCCCTAACTCCTCCCGGATATCCTCTTTTCTCACTCTGTCTAATCTAGTCTTCCCTGCTATACCTCTAAGAAACTTCATCTCCCCAGCTTGAAGTCTACTCCAGTCTCTAGCATTCATCACCCATGTCTCCGCTGCATAGGTGACTACAGGGACATAATACATTTTATATATTATTTCTTTTACCTTCCTTGGGACTTTCTTATCCCATATCAGGTGTCTCACTCCCTGGTATAGCTTTCCCCCTTTCTCCAACCGCCTTGTGATTTCATGCTCCACTCTACCATCACTTGTTATTTCGGCCCCTAGGTAAGTAAATCTCTCCGTGATCTTCAATGCCTTGTTGTTTATGCAGATATCCCTTTTCAGGTTTTTGTCCCGTCCCACTACCATCACTTCACTTTTCTCTTCGCTAATTTCCAGATCTACCAGTTTCAGTTGCTGAGTCCATTCATCCAGTTCCCTCTGTACGTCAACAATTTCCTCACCCCATATTACCATGTCATCTGCGAAGATCATATGATTTGTGTCTTTATTCTGTTTTTGTAGGTTTTCCTTAACCTTTCTTCCTACCCATTCCATTATTATATTGAACAGCATTGGCGACAAAACACTCACCTGCTTTAATCCTCTCTGAATTTCAAACCATCCAGTTGGCCCTTCTGTGGTTCTTACTCTACATCGGTTCACCCTATATATTTCTTTTATCCAGTTCACTATATATGGATCCACTCCCAGTTCCTCTAGACTTTGCCATATGTATTTCTTGTTCACCATATCGTAAGCCTTTTTTATGTCGATGAACACCATATCCACTTTCTTCCCAAATTCCCACTTCTTTTCCACCATCTGTCTCACTGAAAAAATCAAATCTATTGTACTTCTCCCTGGCCGGAACCCATGTTGTTCTTCACTTAACAATCCCTCGCACTTAGTTTTCATTCTGTTCAGGAGAATTCTTTCAAACACTTTAGCGCATTGGCTCATCAAGGTGATTCCTCTATAATTCTTACACAGTCTCCTGTTCCCCTTCTTGAAGATCGGTATCACTTCTCCTTTTCCCCAATCTTCAGATACTGTGCCTTCCTTCCAAACTGCTCTCATCACTCTATACAACCATTGTACTCCCACTGGTCCTGCCGCTTTCACCATATCTACAGTAACTTCATCCGGTCCGCCTGCCTTATT
>JAFIDM010000003.1:44952293-44975724 GCA_023159025.1 Thereuonema tuberculata
CGAATTGTCTTTCGCCGAATTGTCTTTCGCCGAATTGTCATAGACCCTTGATATGCATATTTAAGGACTGTAGACGACTTAACCTGTATATTTAAAATCTTTTCCAAATGAGTATTTGTCGAGAAATTAAGTCGAGAAGCTGACAAAAATTCCTTAGATAAGCATTGGAATGTAAAGAAGGCGTTTCTATCCCATTACCTCTTAATCCTTATACCTAATACATTGCAAAGGATTTGATAAGGATTAATGTTAATCTGATCAGCTAAAAAAAGATTTAGACAACTGAAGAAAAACGGATTTAATTAATTGTTTTAGAAAATGGAAAATTTGTACAGTTTGTACATGAAACGTGGGAAGCATTTTGGAATTTATTTCCAGCTGAGGCAGCTGTTTCGAGCTTATGGGGCTACCTGCAGACTTTTAATTTTTGTCGTTTTTTCACGATTTGAAAAAGAAAAATTTTAGAAGTAATATTTTAAGCAAAAATAGTTTGTAATTTCCCTTCTGCCTTTCTTTCTTAGAATCGAATTTTTGAATATTATTTTTCTAAGATTTAAAGTCAAATCTTAACTGAAATGATGCAATTACGGTGAATTCCATTGAACTTCGGTTGAATTTGCCAGATGTGAATTTATTAACATAAATAAACACAAGAAATTAATATATAGTCTTTGACTTTTATTTTTCATTCATTCAAGCAATAAAATAATTTCACGTCCCCAATTTGGAAACCACCTTTTTAATGGAACCGAACAGAAAAAAGTATCCCAAAATCGGAACGGAAATTTGTCGTGAAAATGGCTGCAAGTCCATTAAAATCCAAAAGTTTTTTTATTTATTTATTTCGATGTAATACATTTTGTAAATTTCTACATTTCTATTTTCATTTATTGATAACTTATTCATTTTGTACATTTGATTTATTTACATAGAAAGCTGACAATTCTCAGCTAAATTTGAATAGCGCTGTCCGCTGTGTACGAGTAGACGCTGGTTACAAACTATGGATTTACAAATCAACAAAAAAAAAAGAAACACAACTAAAGAATTCGTCATTTAATAAATACAGTACGTAGAAGTAGTTATAAATGATATTCTTCATCTTCTTTTTATTACAATATTTCGATCAGCTACAACAAATTCATTACTGATCTTCTTCAGATACAGTTCAGAGGAATAAATCCTAAATTCGTAAAGCTAACAATTTATGACACGACAATCAATACTCAATGATATCTTCGATCGAAATATTGTAATAAAAAAAGATCGTACGTAAATTAATAATCTGAGCATGTACCGATGTGAAAGCCATTCGTTTGCGGTTTTCAACGATTTCTTAAGCACGAAATGTAATGATAATATTATCGTAATTCTGTTTTTGGTTTAGTTATCAGCCCCACATATTAATTTGAGGCCACAAAAAATTAGTCTATAGACTCATTAAGTTGTTCCCCTCCACGGAAATCTTTAGTAAAAGGCGAAAGATTTTTTCGTTTGAAGGGAAACCAGAGTACAAAATTTCCAGTGCAACCCAGCACAGATAACAGTAAAACTATTCTTCGTCTTGATTGTGGCACCTCTGTTCAATTACTCTTGATTTTAAAATTTACAAATAAGCTATAGGTTGTAAGTTATAATTTGTTATCATATTCTTCTAAAGGCCAAATTAATTTTCGAATTCAAAACTTTGAAAATTCATTGAAGGCGAGTTTTATCCAAGTTTGAACGGGTTGTGAGCGATAAAGGTGAATTTTCTAATCCTATTAAAACACTTTGCTGGTATCACAGAGGAAAAAAAAAGGAAGAAGTATTAAGTGTAGCATTGCAAAATTAAACTAACCTTTAAGTAGATTTTTATAGATTTTTATCATCTTTTAATACATTACAGAGAAGAATTTAGAAACAAAAAAAGATTATAATTTTGAATTTGCTGGAGAAATTATAGAAAATTGTTTATTTTTCTAATTTTCTAAATTGATTACTTTTTAGAATTCAGAAAAGGCGTAAAATAAATTAAAGTTTTAAAATTTCATACTTTCCGAAAATTTGGTTAATAAATAATTATTTGGTTGGAGATGTTGTATATTTGTAAATTAAAACTTTCTTCATTAATATTTTTACAATACAGCATGTTTAATCCTGCAAATTATTATTGATTTTATAAGTCTTTCTTCCTCTATAAAAATCCATTGTATTTTCTCGTAGAGATTTGTATCAGAACCAAATAATTGTCAGTTGTTGCCGTGGTGTAGTGGTTATCACGTCCGCCTCACACGCGGAAGGTCCTCAGTTCGATCCTGGGCGGAAACACAATTGAATATTTTTTTACATTAATGGGGCAAAATTAGATAGTAGATTTATGTCATTGAGAATTTATCAGATTTTGATTGTTCAAACAATTACGCCTCTTTGGATGAATTGGCTTTGTGTTCATTATTTTCAATTATTATTATTACTGTGTGATATATCTGTTCCTTTACTTTGTTTTTATATTCATTCTTATGCTTTGTTATCCTCAGTTTTAAGTAATTAGGCTTGTAAAAGGAATTTTCGAATAATTTCCGAAAATTCGTCTTGTCTTTATGGATTTCGTATTTATTTCTTTTGAAGGGAGGAGGTAAGAATGAGTTTATTAATTATGTATACAAGGAAGAGGATTAGAGGAGATTATGGAATATATACTTATAAGTTTTTAATACGTTTCATGAACAGTATTTATTGGTTTTGGGTTATTTGAAACGAACAATTATAAATTCACAATCTATTTTAGTTATTCAATGTAGATAATGAATGATTTTTAAAATATTAAGATGTCTACCAAAAAAAAAAAAGCTTTTTTTTAATTTTTGCTTTTGTCTGCAATTTACAATAACCAATTGTTATAATAATTATTTTTTTTAATTTATTTTAATTGTGTTTAAAATTCAATCCTATTCAATGAAAACTTTATCTGTCGATGGGTGCTGTGAACCATGAAATACACATCAATTATGTGAATAAAACAAAATGATAATGATATAATTATATTATATAAATATTTTCAGAATAAAGAATCAGAATTTTTCTTACCTTTTTTTTGTTATTTTTATAAATTCAAATTACTTGGGGGTCGTCCATTAATTACGTGAGCTCAAAATGGGGGGGAGGAGTCCGGCAAAATCTCACTAAACCTCATTTAGCCGTGCTGGCGTGGTCGTGCGGTCTCGGCGGCGGTCAGCCGTGGCGACCAGTGCGCCAGTACCTGGGTTCGAATCCCGGCAGTGGCATGGCTGTTTCTTTCTTCTTCTGTATTTCGTCCAACGCTGTTCAAAGGGTCACAGTGGTGACCTATGTCAGCGGATTCTTCTCACAAATATAATAAACCTCATTTAAAGGGAGGGGGGGTCAAAGAAAATCTCAACTTTTTAATTCAGGGAATATGTATATTATAACAGATTATAACATTTTGTAATATTGCCTATGTCCGGGTTTCCACGATTTAAAACAAGCCCCGCGCAAAAATGCCTATGAATGCCCATGGAGTGAGTGAAGAATTAGGGATGGTGGTGTCGCAGCCTATTTTATTTCTTTTACTAAATTTAATTAAATTCATTATAGTGCACCTTAAACGTAGTATCATTTTTCTCCTCTTCTTTCACAGAAAAAATGTATTTCCTAGAAGACATCCTAGAAGATTAAGTATTTGTAGTGGTTTGAAGCAAAATACATGAACATATCAAATAAATTTAATAATTTAAAAATTATAGGAAAAATCTCACATGAGGGGGTGGGTCCCTCCACATCTTACCAAATCTCACCAAGGGGAAGGGGGGGGGGGTCCAAATTTTTTAAAACACCTCACGTAATTAAAAGACGCTCTCTTGTTAATATTTAGATAACCAAGGGTTTGAAAATAGTCGGAACAATTTCCTCATCTGAGGAAGGATCTTTGTCAATCATCAATTTTTGGGTCCGGAAGCCCATGCTGTTAATCTGGGTTGTTACACTTGTATATATCACTATGATATTTGTCAGTGGTTTTTCAATTTTTTTTTTTTTTTTTTTATGAACGAATATTATTTAACATTTTGTTTAGAAGTTGAATTTGATATTTGATAATGATTATTTTCTTCTCTTCGTATTTATTCACAAAAAATTGGATTTCAATAATCTAATTTATTGTAAATCTTTGATATAAATATTATTATTTTTTACATTTCAAATTTATTCATGTATATTAAAATAGTTACATTACAGTTATGAGTCAATAAAGATTTTATAAATTACAATTATTGTTTTTTGTTGAAAAAACATATATAAAAAAATCTTGCTTTAAATGAATTTAATTTGTCAAACATTAATTTGTGTATTATCTAAGTATTATAAAATCCTAAATATAATCTTTCTTATTAACTTGTATATTTTTTTTTATTTCAAATTTACTCAAAAATAAAAGAACATTCATATATTAAAGTTTTGGATCAATAAAAAATTTATAAATTAGAATTTTTGTTTAATTTTTGAAAAGACATACGTAAAAATCCTTGCATTAAATAAATTTAATATTTTACAAATATTATTATACAAAGTTGTATGAAAAGTACCATAATCACAACAAAAGGACACATTAGCTAAATGAAAAACATTATCGTTATTTTAGAATATCTGTAATAAAACGAAAAAAAAAAAAAAAATAAGCTTTTTTTTTTCTTTTTCGTTTAAAAGCGATGAAGGGAAAATTTGAAAATGAATTCGGAAATTTCATACATCTTCGTTAAAAAGAAACTATAGTGAATACTTTAAATATGTTAAAAAAAAAAAAAAAAGATACATGATCTTTTAAGTTAGGGAAATAGAAAAGTAATCGTAAATCAAAGACTTAATGAATGGGTATAAAGATGTTTTTTTTTTTTGTTTGTTTATTGGGGATACGGAATGGTGGAGCATTAATGACACCCAAAAAAAAAAAATATAAAAAACCTTTTCTATAGGTTCTTTGTAGCTATTTTCATTATTTACAACGATAATGATCAAGTTAGAAAACATGATGTGTGGGTTTCCGTGGTGTAGTGGTTATCACATCCGCCTAACACGCGGAAGGTCCTCAGTTCGATCCTGGGCGGAAACAAGAATTTCTTTTTTTTTTTTGGTAAATAAATAAAAATCATGTTTCCAAACTAAAAAACTGGAATTTTTTTTCTTTTTTTATATTGTACTTTCAATTCTTTTCGCCACTTCAAACTATCATTTATAAGGATTCCCCATTGGCTTTGAGGCACGAAGTTAATTCAATGCGCAGATTGAATTTTCTACCCCTTTTCATCGAAATTTTTCAAATCGCTTAGATAATTATTGATGGACTGAAAAGGCTCAGAAAAAACAATTTAAAGTATATTTCTTTTTCATATAAAAATATTTTCATGAATTATAATGGGATTGGCACAATCAGATTACAGGATTATAAATTGCTAAACAAGAAAAATGAAGTAAATTAACACGCTTATGATTTGGCTTATAAGAATTAAAAAATATATATTATTATTATTATTATAAAGGTCAAAAATCTATTAGGATGTCCCATTCAATTTGATAGCCTGATACTGTTTAAGAACAACGTCTGAATATTTTAAAAATCATTTGAATAACATAAATACAGTGTGAATTTATAATGTTTCGTTTTTAAATTAGCCAAAACCAATAAATACTGTTCATGAAATGTCTTAAAAACTGATAAATTTGGTATAAAAATATTTAATTGTGTTTCCGCCCAGGATCGAACTGAGGACCTTCCGCGTGTGAAGCGGACGTGATAACCACTACACCACGGAAACAACTGACAATTATTTGGTTCTGATACAAATCTCTACGAGAAAATACAATGGATTTTTAAAGGCGAAGAAAGCCACTAATATTATTCAAGTCATTCAAAAAAAAAAAAAAGAAAATCTTTTAAATACTTTTGTAAGGAAAGTGAAACTATTGTTTCTATTGATAGCATTACAATTTAGTCTTTATTGTAAAAATGCAAATTCCTATTTATAAAAGCAATAATTATTTGTATGATTAAGATGCAATTTTATTAAAATATTAATAAAGATACGATATAGAAAAAAAATTCAAAAACATAGATAAAGATTGAATTTACTCCTTTTCTGAATTCTAAAAAGTAACCAATCTAGAAAATTCGAAAAACATTCTATAATTCTCCAGCAAATCCTGAACTGTTTTTGTTCCCAAATTCTTCTCATTGATAGATAAAGAGATAATAAAAATTTAATTTCATTTTGCAATTGATATCGTATTTCATTGAAAATTGTATTCTAACAATTTTTGTTCTTTCTTTTTCTCCCATCTGTGATACATTAAATGATAGCAAAAACGCTTTCCATTTACCATTTAAATAAGTAGTTCATAATCCATTTGAAGCTTCAAAAAAACTTTGTTAACTTTTGAATCATAAATTAATTTGGTCATATGAAGAATATTATAATAAATTATAGCTCATAACTTTTAGCTTATTTTTAAATTTTCAAATCAGGAATAATTGAACAGAGATGCCACAATCAAGACGAAGAATACTTTACTCATAGCTAAGCTGTATTCAATCAACTAATTGTACTCTGGTTTCCCTTCAAACGTAAAAATCTTTCGCCTTTTACTAAAGATCTCCGTGGAGGGGAACAATTTAATGAGTCTATAGACTAATTTTTTGTGGCCTCACATTAATGTGTGGGGCTGATAAATAAATCAAAAACAGAAATTCAGTAATAGATAATTATTAAATAATATTCCGTGGTTGTTTAATCGTTAAGATCTTGCAAACGAATAGCTTTCTTCCTGGGTGCATGTTCAGGTTTTCTTACATATGAATTTTTTGAATTCTTTAATGATGAATTTGCCTGTTTAGTAATATAGGATAAGGCCACTATGGATCTACCTAAGCCTAAATTCTGATTTTTGAAGCTGGGAAAGGAAAAGAGTAACGAGTTTTACCTGGAGCTTATTAGTTATAAGAATAAATTATAACACTCTATGATCACTTACATTCATGACAACACCAATTTAGTTAATATTTTCTTAAAAAACTAAAATATGACATTTGATCCATAATTAGACCCCCGGCACTGGTTGAGGAGCAGTTAACGAAAACCATTTTCCTTCTATATATTATCAGAGAAAAGCTCAAGGATCACATAAGTATATGGCGCATAAGATTATAACATTCAACAAATGAAATAAGCAATGTGATCCGCAATTAGTGACCGGGATTAATGTTGGATCAAAATTCTGGATATTATATTATATGGTCGTATATATCCAAAAAAAACTAACGGAAACTGAAGGATGTTATATTTTTAATTGTAGAAATCAAAATTACATTTTCAAACAAAAAGTTACACAAATTAGAGCGATGTAATTGAATTTCGCAGTTCACAGTTCATTATTGTTTACATTTGAAACAGGCACCTTTTTGGTCGAGCATTATTTGACAACTTCTGGCATATTTGATGATAACACAACTTACATTTAATACACTGGATCCAACTTTCTCCCCGAAAATCATCTTCAAATGCTCCACCACATTCACCACAGGTAGTGTTATCATTCTCATCATTTTCAGAGCTTTCGCTCGTACTTTCGACTCTTCTTCTTTTAGTCGATTTCTTTTTTTTCTTTTTCCTCCATTTCCATCAGGAACTCCAGTGGATGTACATCTTGTGATAGTAACTCTTCTTGAACGTTTGGCAGTGTCCTCTTCGGGTGCCAAGATGTGTTCTTTTATCACATTATTATTAATATTAAATTATAATAGAATAGTATTAATGATTGAAGTTTGCACATTCTATTTTCACAATAGAGAAAAATACAAACTTTAAATTTGGCGCGCGCTCCAGTAATGGAGTAGTAACGCTGCAAGATCATCTTCAACTCCCCCGTAAAAGTCGTATATGTTTTTCTTCAAACTACATACCTATGACTTTATTTTGAGTGAATTTGAAGACTCTGAATTATATATAGAAATAATTAAATATTTTAAAATTAACTTACCTTAATTTTCCCTTCAGATTTCTGCCAATAGTTAGAACAAATTCTTCTGCATCGACACTTACGGCTTCCCCATTCACAAATGCCTGAAAATAATATATGGCAGTGGCTACAAAACATGCCATTACAGACAACTATCGTTAACTTGAGAAACTAACAGTACAGACAGTTCGATCCTTCTCTAGTGCCCCATCCACAAGAAGTGACCTATAGCCGTGCCGGCGTGGCCGAGCGGTCTTGACCGCTGCAGTGCGGGCATTATGTCGGCACCCGGGTTCGATTCCCGGCCGTGGCTTGGCTGTTTCAATTTCCTTTCCTATGTCAGCCTCTTCTTCACTTTCTCTTCGGTCTGATGTCATTCCTTTATGGCGTCCTGGGGCAGGCAATGGGAAACCACCCCAGTATCTTTCCCCAGGTGTTCCTGGGAGTTCCAAATGAATTCCATAGAATTGGACCTGTCTCCGGGCAGAATACGGATTTATATAAAATATATGCAGATATACTAAGACACTGGCCTCTCACCTCTGAGTATCGAGGTTCGGTTCTCATGTGGGCTTCGTTGATGGTGGCGATCCGCGCTGGGCAGGTTTTCCCGGGGTTCTCCCGTTCCCGTGCATTTCTCACGCCATCCTTTCTCAGTCTTTCTCTCCGTCTGTCCTTATTTCCGTGACATAGCACAATCTATCTTTCAGGTCGCGGTGCTCGGCTTCTCTGCCACTCACGCTCACCCACAAACTAACTAACTATATCTATCTATATTTCTATCTATCTATATATATATACACACCGTACATGAAAAATTCTAATGTTTTAATTTTTTTCTGAAAAAATAATTCATATGTAAATGCATGGTTTCTAATAGCGTATATTTGTACTCAGCGCTATTTAAACTTAAATTGCGATAGTATACACATAAAAAGTCCAAAATGAATAAGTTACATTAATTTGAAAATGTAGGATTTCTTGTAAGGTACCTGAGCCATATAACGCCATGTATACCTTTAACGCCACCCATCTAATTCTTCGTAAATATATGAGATGGCGGTACTGCACTAAAGTAGTTTGCATTGGCATGCCATCTAGTGTTGAAGTGAGTTACTAGCAGACCGCCAACATTTTCGAGTGAAATTATATTTCCACCATTTCGTGTCGAGGACTGGTTCTGAAAGGTTGCTACTATATCAAAGTAAGATAAAATATAGATTTTTAATGTTCAGCAAAGATTAACTATATAAAACTATGTATTTTCTTGATTCTTGAAGATTCTTTTATGTAGATAAGTTAACTGTTATTTTTAAAATTCAGAAATTGTAGACAGACAAGTGTATCATGTGATCCATGTGCTCAGTAGCGCTTTAACGCCATGGTGGTGTTAATGGTCTACATATACGATTTTAGGTTACGTACGACATTTATAAGTTACTAATATGTTTCATGAAAATATAGATTTTTATCTTATTTATTATTTTACTTTTAAAATCTGAAAATGCCTAAATTAATTAATTTTTACATTTTCTCTTTTGTTTTAGCTACAGATTAGAAAGACTGCGTTAATTTCAAGTGATTTTTTATTATTTTTTACAGAAAGTCAAATTTAGTTGCTTTTTACTGTAATTTTGTACAAATCATTATTTACAATGATGGAATAATTCTTAATTTTAAATAAGTTAAGTTACTAGAAAGTAGGTGGCGTTGATTGGACCAGGTGTTCCTAATAACGCCAGTTTCCAAAGTTTTTTTATTTGAGTTCTCATACTTCTCCAGTAAAAGTTATCATATGTTTCATTATGGTATGCTTCAAACAGAAGATTAAACTTTCTTGATCATAATTTTCGTGTTTCGATACACCTTATTTCTAGACTTACAGTAATTTAAATGTTAAGGTGGCGTTATTTGGGTAGGGTACATTAGAAATTACAAAATGTAATACCTAAAAAAAAAAAAAAAAATTGTTGAATTTAATGGCCTTGCAGCCATTTTCACCATGACAAATTTCCATTCCGATTTTCGGATACGTTTCTGTTCGACTCTTAAAAATTGGGTTCCAAAATTGGGTACATGAAGTTATTTCATTGCTTGAATGAATGAAAAATAACAGTAAAAAAAAATTTTTTTGCCAAATAAAAATAAAAAAAAAGGGTCGGTTTTACAGTTTCAATAAAGTGGTAAAATAAAAACGAAAGTTTGTTTCCGTGGTGTAGTGGTTATCCGCGGAAGGTCCTCAGTTCGATACTGGACGGAAACTGTTTTTACTTTTACTTTATGATTATCAATGATTTATTATCTTCTGGGTATTATTAGAAATCTAAGGGCAATATATCCATCGTATTAAAATTAATTACTAATGTTATTTTCTCTTACGATATTTTTAAAATATGTTAAAAATTTTTAATAATTAATATTCTAAAACGTACTAATCGTAAATTTCAAAGATTTTAATAGAAAAAAAAAATGCCTGGCTGATGAGTCCTTAAGGAGAACGAAACGACCATTCCAGACTCCCATCCCTGCGATGGTTCAAACACGAAAAATGAATTTATTCAAAGACAAAGATAAAGAAAGTTTTAATTTACTTACGGCTTTTCTGAATTTTAAAAGTAACCAATTTAGAAAATTCGAAAAAAAAACCCAAAAAAACTATAATGTCTCCAGCAATTTCTAAACCGTTTTTATTCATAAATTCCTCTGTGTGATAAATGAAGAGATAATAAAATATATATTATTTTTAATTTTGCAATGGCTACATCAAATACTTACCTTACGGTACTTCAATTTAAAATTGTATTCTAATTTTTTTTTCCTTTTTATTTTTACTCTCATACATTAGAAGATAGCAAAAATGATTTGATAGAATTAGAAAATTCAGCTATAATATAAAAAATGTGGCTCACAGCAAGTTCGAAGTTCGGATAAAATTCGCCTTCAATTAATTTTTTAAAACTTCAGAAATTCATAAATTAATTTGAACGTTAAAATAACATTACAATAAATTATAACTTATAACCTATAGCGTATTTGTAAATTTTAAAATCAGGAATAATTGAACAGAGATGCCACAATCGAGACGAACATTACTCTTAACTATGCTGTGTTCAAACCACTAATAATTGTACTCTGGTTTCCCTTCAAACGTAAAAATCTTTCGCCTTTTTCTAAAGATTTCCGTGGAGGGGAACAATTTAATGAGTCTATAGACTAATTTTTTGTGGCCTCACATTAATGTGTGGGGCTGATCAATAAAGCAAAAACAGAATTACAGTAATAGATATCATTATAATATTTCGGGTTTATAAAAACATTAATGGCCGAAAGCACCAAGCTTCAATTAACTTTGATGGCTGCATTGTGGACGTAGCTAAAATTAGTGGGGGGTGATGCCGAATAAAAAGTTTATCCTTTGTTTTAAAATTGTGTGAAAGGAAACAAACATGTATAAAAAGAAAATTTATTCAGTTGTTTCGTTTCATACAATTTTAAAACAAAGGCTAAACTTTTTCTTGGGCATCACCCCTCACTAATTTTAGCTACGACCACAATGCAGCCATCAAAGTTAATTGAAGCTTGGTGCACTCGGCCATAAGAATTTCAAACGAACAGTTTTCTTCTTTGGTGCATGCTCAGATTTTTTTACGTACGAATTTTTGAGTCTTTAATGATAAATTTGCCTATTTGTTAAAAAAAATAAGAAAAATTGTATTAAGTTTTCTTTTTCTGAAAAATTAGTTCATTTGGAATTGCATGGCTTATAACTAGCGTAAATTTGTACACAACGCTATTCAAACTTAGGGAGTGTGTACTAAAAACGTGTGTATAAATAGTAGACATCGCTATTCAAACTTAGCTTGCGATAGTAAACACATCAAAAATCCAGTGTGTGTTACTAATAAATCAAAATATAGGTTCTCTTGTAGAAATTAAAATAATGTAATACTTAAAAATAAAAATTAAAAAATCCTTGAATTTAATGGCTGCATTTTCACCACGACAAATTTTCATTCCGAATTTCGGAAATGTTCCTTAAAAACAGAGCATTACGCCTCCCAATACAAAAACTAAATGTAATTAATGAATATAAGTAATAACGTTTTTCGAGATAAAAGATTATTAAGTAAATTCGTAGTACTGATAACGTTCAAAATACGTTAGTAATTAAGAATGTCAACATGAAATCTGCAGCGGAAATCCTTCTGAAAGCCCAAATTTTGGAATCGTTCGTTAGTTTTCATTCAGCATAGTATAAGAAGCTATGTTTTTGTTATTTGAATATAGGGCTCCACGGGGGGGGGGGGGGGGGGTCAGTTGGTCCTTCAGCACCGGGGCCCGGCCGTCAAACGGGCCCGGGCTTGTCGATTTTGAGATTCCCTTTTGTTTTTGGTTGTTGATTTGGAGATTTTTTTTTTTTTTTGATTTTGTTCATAATGTGCGGGGAGAGGGAAAGGCCCGGTATTGCATTTGGTACCTGGGCCCCGAATTTGATGTGGGGGGCCTGTTTGAATATTAAAACAATTGCTTTATTAGGAAAAAAATTAATAAACAATACGCAAATAGAAAAAATAACAATGTCTATAAAAACATCGGATTGTAAATTTACTTTGTTGTCCATAAAAGAACGTTTATTTTTTCCACCTTTATTACAAAAGCAATATTTCGCAGAGTGGATTACTCTGCTTCTTCAGGACTTTTACATTTTGAAAATGTAACAACGTTAAATCCACAATGGTGCTATTAAAAACTTTTCATTACAATTAAGCTATTAGAAGGTAATCATTAACGTAAATCCATGAAATGAAATAATATTAAATACCTTAATAATTACAATTGAAATTTACTTTTTTTTTTTTAAACCGATATCCCTGAAATTGTCAAATCATAAATTTGCTTATAGGCATTTCTTTTTTTTTTTTATTGATACCAAGATTTGTAGGCAACCATTATAGACAGTTTTTCACTGTACCAATAAATAAAGAATGTCAATAAGGAAATTTACGATAATTTTAGGAATTAATTTAATTTGACAATTTTAGGAAAACCTGTGGTAAAAAAATTAAATTTCAGTAGTAATCATAAAAGCATTCTATAAGTCTCCAGCAAATCCTGAACTTCTTTTGTTCCCAAATTCTTCTCGTTGATAGATAAAGAGATATTAAAAAATTAATTTAATTTTGCAATGGCTACACTGATAGCGTGTTTCATTGAAAATTGTATTCTAACAATTTTTGTTCTTTATGATTACAATAGTTATGATTACTAATTTAAAGGAATAATTAGGTATTTAGAAAACAATTTTAACAAATTATTTCAAATTACAAAATATGGAATCATTTATTTTATTTTGAGAAAAAAGTAACTTTAAGTGCCACAATTGGGGCGAAGACTAGTTTATATAGATTGGCTAAGCGGTGATGGTACAGCATACTCTGGTTTCCCTTCAAACGAAAAACTCTTTCGCCTTTTACTAAAGATTTCCGTGGAGGGGAACAACTTAATGAGTCTATAGACTAATTTTTTGTGGTCCCACGTCATGTGGGACTGATAAACAATCCAAAAATAGAATTACATTAATAGATTGGTAATTATTATAATAATTCGTAGTTATGAAATCGTTACGATCTTGCAAACGAACAGCTTTTTTCCTTGGTGCATGTTCAGTCTTTTTTTTTTTTTTTATCAGAATTTTTGATTTCAGTAGTAATTATAAAGGTATTTCTATAATATTTTAATTTTATTTCATTTCATGGATTTACTTTTGTTCCAAAAGAAAAGACGCCAAAAAAAAAATCCCGTCGATAAGCATTGGAATCTGAACAAGAGGTTTTTTTATCCCATTTCTGTTAGTTAATGCCTCATTGTCTTCAACAATTGGAATTAATCCTTATTCCTAATCCATTAAGTTTGAAAGTTAGATACGACTTAAATATTAATTTGACCAGTTAGAATTTTTAATCCGAGTTAGACTAAGTAAAACGGATTTAATTAATACGTTCAGGAAATGGAAAATTTGCAGGATTTGAATTCAGTAAATATTATAATTTGAATATAAATGAAGGCTTATTGTTTTCACGATTCTTTTTTTTAAAAAAAAAAGGTAGAATAAGGAATAATATTTTAAGCAAATATTGGTTTTTAATCCTTTCGAAATTCTTTCTTTCTTAGAATCGAATTTTTGAATATTATTTTCCAAAGATTTAAAGTCGAATCTTAATCATTCTCCCAACAGCAAAATCCTCGATTATCCGTATTCAGAGAATAATTCATCTTTGAGAGGAGATAGAAGGGGATAAGAAAAGCAGCCTAGATAATAGTGTAGACGACATTTGTAAAACTGAAAAACCTAACGAAGGCGTTCTTCCGTTTTTGAAATATTCAAAAGCTATATATTTCCTAAAATAAAAATTAATTAATAATAAAATATCAATTCTTCTTTTCTTTCTAAAGATCAAACTACAGAATCTTCTAAGGAAACCTTCTCTATAAGAAAGAAAGCCCTGAAAGATATTTGAAATAGAATCCAATCGGAAGAATAAAAAAATAAATATAACAAGTTGCTGCACAAATATACTTAAGAGCTAAAGATTTGAAACACATAAGATTTGAAAAGATATTACTGTTAGAACATACATGTTATTTGTGTGTGTGATTTGGTATTTAAATTAGGGTATGCAGTATATGCTGTACATTTTAAAGATATTGATTTTTAAATGCTTCAGTATGGAATTAAAGTATATATTCATACAATTAATGGAATTGATCTAAGGGCTGTTTTGGTATTTGTGAGTTTTTATCTCAAAATTTTATCTCTGTCGTTAATTAATTTACTTAAATTTTTCTTTAATATTTTCGTTAATTTTTCTGTTAAAATTCTTTGAAATTTACAATTATTACGTTTTAGAAATATTAATCTCAAAATATTTAAAAAAATTTAAAAATAATATAACAGAAAATAATATTAGTAATTGATTGTAATAAGATGGATATATTTCGAAAAATTATGGAAATCCATTCCAAAGATTTCTGAAAAATTAAAAACTGTTTCCGCCCAGGATCGAACTGAGGACCTTCCGCGTGTTAAGCGGATGTGATAACCACTACACCACGGAAACATACATTGAATTCATCACTTCATTTAGACTATAAAAACAACACTCTTTTTTTTTTTTTCTTTTAAAAAAATAATTTTATTTAAAATAGTTTTTTCCCAACTTTCCTTCATTAATTTTCCGTGTAATTCTTTTAACAGGATTTTTTTTTTAATTATGAAAGGATGAATATTTCTATAATATTACAATAAAATATTGAGAGCATTCTAATAAACTGTTATCGTATTTACTTTGCATTGAATAGATTCTAACTTTATTTCAGATTGGAAATTTGTTTTTTTAAATTATCAAAATAAAGTTAGAAACTGTATTTTATTTCGATCACTTTTATCTTGCTGCTAGCGTGCATAATCGTTTTCCTTGGGTAATGCAACTGATATAATATGCTAATCACTAACATATGACGTAATACTGAAAACAGAGGAAACTACTAATATGTAAATTAAAGAAACCAATGAATATCAATACCTAGGAATATTAATAACAAATGAGGGACAAATCTTTAAAAAGCATACTAACAACATAATAGCTAAAGCAAATAAACTAAGTGGATGGATAAGGAGCATATGTAATAAAAGCTATAATAAAGTAGAACTAGGTAGAATATTATGGAAATCATTGGCTGTGCCTGTTCTACCATATGGTAACAAAACTATAATTAATACAGAAACCGAACTTCAAAAATTGACAAATATCCTAAACACATTTCGAAGAAAACTTATAGGAGGGAACAATTTGACACCTACTACAGCAGTTCAAAGTGAAATGGGGTGGTCATCGTTCTTTAGCAGAGAAGCTTCAAGCAAATTAAAATATCTGGGGAGGTTGACTTTCATGAATAAAAGTAGATGGTCTAGAAAGGTGTTTGAAAAAAAGCAAATGGGTAGATAAATTAGAATATTTAGCAGAATATTAAGAAACAGACGGAATTAAAATAAACATTGAATCGGAAAAAAAATGGCACCATCTTATTAATAAATGTGTAAAAAGTACAGAATTAGAACTATTCGTTGATTCTATTAATAAATACAAAACTATATCATTAGGGGTTAAAAATAAAAGGGCTCCCCTATATCAGGATATTTATGATAATTCCTATGGAAGTTCTTTACTTTTCCAGTGCAGAACGGGATCATTGGCGCTAAATAAAAGAACAGAAAAATGGTCTGAAAAGGGGCCAATATGTTTAAATTGCGATAAAAATGAAGATGAATCTCTAAAATTTCATCTTAAGATGTCCATGCTTCGGAAAAGAGAGATCCGAACTCTTAAAAAAATATTAACTTAAACCCAAATAACTGGGAGGAGGATGAATTACTGGATCACATATTAGGATTCAAGAGAAAATTGGATCTGAATAAAATTAAAAACTTGTTTGGATTAAGAGAGAAACTCTAATATATCCTTAGGGAATCCTGTCTGAACAGGAAGTGCGTTTTAAAGCATATCCCTATAAACATACATACATACATTAGCGCTACCGTATAAAATAGCGAGCTGGGCAAAAACTCTCTTATTATTACAGGACCCTAATGCTAAAATCCTAAAAGAAAGAAAAGATAAGAACAATCTGTCAACTTAAGCCAAATTTCTATAATCATCCCAGGACCTACTTCGGTTATTACAGGCGGCCCTCGACTTTCGCACAATTTGCTATTTCGAACATTTTTGAAAATTCAATTTTTAAAGATTTTTGTCGATAATGCAAAAAATTGTTCGCTTCCATGCAGTCGCTCCCATGGAGCGCGGTAGCTCGCGAGCACTCACACATTGCCGCCTAGAGCAGCGAACTCGTTGTGACGTCACTAGGATTCCGAGCCGTGTTGGCGGGGACGAATATCGAATTAAACAGGTTTAGTCTTGCGTTAGTGTGCGTGTCCATGCCTACTATTGAGTTTTGCCAATTTATTTGTTTATGTTTAAATATTTCAATTAAATATTTAATTGAAAACAAAGAATAAAATCAAGGAATACGTTCAAAATTGTGGAAATATATCTTCAAAGATTGTTTCCAAAAGACACGGCATAGTAATGGATGAAATGGAAAGATCTTTGTCATTATGGATTGATGATCAACATCAAAACGATGTCCCTCTGAGTTTTTCCATTATTCAAGCTAAGGCTCTTAGTTTGCATGAAGATTGGAAGACTAGATTAAAAGAAGATTCTAACACGGTGTTTCAAGCAAGTAATGGCTGGTTCGACAAATTTAAAATAGGTATTCTTTACCTAATATTAAATTCACTGGAGAATCGACTGATGCAGATGAAGAAGTTGCAAAAGAATTTATTTCCTCATTGTCCAAAATTATTGTAGATGGAGAATATTCTCCTAGCCAAATATTCAATGTAGTCGAGACGGGTCTATTTTGGAAAAAAAAATGCCTAATCGTACATTCTTATCAAAGGAAGAATCAGTTGCTCCTGGATATAAACCTCCTAAAATCCGATTGACATTGCTTCTTGGTGGAAACTGGTGATTTAAAATTAAAGCCAATGTTAGTTTATTAAGCAGAAAACTCCACAGCATTGAAAGGGAAAGATAAAGACATCTTGACAAATTTTTGACTATCATGGAAGAATGTGATCCCAATAGAGAACGTATATCTCAAGTATGTAGGGCGACTGAGAAAGACACAACATGTTATAGAACTCTTTATCAAGAAAAGAAAAAAAAAAAAAGGATGGTAATCAACTAATTCTTGACAAGTTTATAAAGAAAACACCTGAAAGCACTTAAACACGCCTCATTAACTTAATTATGTTGAATTTAAAATACAATTTTTTATGGTTTTTTTTTACATCCCTCTACTTTCGAACATTCAACATTCGCACACATTTTCAGGAACCAATTATGCGCGAAAATCGAGGGCTTGTATAAGGAATCCTTTTTCCAAATTTATTACTTGACATTCTGTAACAGATAGTTTAAGAATTCCATAGAACTTATCACCCTTCAATTGCATTTGCCACACGTGAATTTCGTAACATAAATAAATACAAATGTAATTTTGGTAATAATAAATATGGCTTTTATTTTTCATTCATTCAAGCGATGAAATAATTACATGTCGCTAAGTTGGTTCGCCTTTAATAGAGACGAACAAAACTTCATCTAAAAATCGAAACGGAAATTTCCCATATTATATACCGTAATGAAAATGGTTGTAAGTCCATTAAAGCCAAGAATTATTTTTTTTGTGACATTTGTACATTATTTAAATTTCTACAAGGGAACCTATATTTTCATTTATTGGTAACTTATTCATTTCGGACTTTTGATTTGTTAATAACTTATAACAAGCTCCCTAAGTCTGAATAGCGCTGTGTACGAATATATATTGAAAATGTACCGAAGAGTAAGTTGTTTGTTTCCTAGATTTCATTACCACGAAATGTTATTATAATTTTGTTCTGTTTTTGGTTTATTGATCAGCCCCACACATTAATGTGAGGCCTCTAAAAATTAGTCTACAGACTCATTAAGTTGTTCCCCTCCACGGAAATCTTTAGTAAAAGGCGAAAGATTTTTTCGTTTGAAGGGAAACCAGAGTACAAATTATTCAGTGCAACCCAGCACAGGTAACAGTAAAACTATTCTTCATCTCGATTGTGGCACCTCTTTTCAATTATTCCTTATTTTAAAATTCACAAATAAGCTATAAGTTAGGAGCTGTAATTTATTATAATATTAAGCTAAGGATCAAATCAATTGGATTTTATAAAGTTAAAAATTTATCTAAGCTTCGTACTTGATTTGAAGTACAGTTTCTAAATTATAGCTAACTTTTCTTTATCAAAGCGATTTTGCTATCTGTTAATGTATCAGAGGAAAAAAAAAAGGAAGAACAAAAATTTTTAGAATACAATTTTAAATCGAAATACGTTCAATTTTCAGTGAAGCAGTTGCAAAATTAATTATCTCAAACTGGTTTTTATTTTTTTTTCGGAATATTTCGACTTAAAAAAAAGAAAAAAAAAAAATTTTAAATTTACTGGAGAGATCATAGATTTTTTTTTTTTCGAAAGTTTTAAATTGGTAACTTTTTAGAATTCAGAAAAAGGCGTAAATAAATTAGACTTTCTTTATATATATATACATCTGTAAATAAATTCTTTAATCATACAAATAATTATTGCTTTTATAAGTTGGAATTTCCTTTTTTACGACGAATTTGTAAATTATAAGGTTAACATTAGAAATAAAAGCTTCTCTTTTCTTACAAAAAGTAGTTAATAGATTTTCTTTTCCTTTTTTTGAGTGACTTGAATAAAATTAGGACTTTCTTTCCCTGTAATAATCCATTGTCTTTTCTCGTAGAGATTTGTATCACAGCCAAAATTCTGTCAGTTGTTTCCGTGGTGTAGTGGTTATCACGTCCGCCTCACACGCGGAAGGTCCTCAGTTCGATCCTGGGCGGAAACACAGTTGAATATTTTTACACTAATTTTATCAGTTTTTAAGACATTTCATGAATAGTATTTAATGGTTTTGCCTTATTTTAAAACAAACCATTATAAATTCACACTGTATTTAAGTTATTCAAGGTGTAGATAATAATTTTATTTTTTAAATATTAATATCTAGAATAAAGTAACTTTAATATCTCGAATAATAACAGATTAACAAATAACGTTGAATAGCACATCCTTATTCTAATCACTTTAGGACCTTTTTAATTATTATTTTTTTTTATTTTTACGTTTTTTCTTAATAATATTCGCACAACGTCCAATTCGCTTAACGTCCTATTGGATGGAACGTATCTCGGACGTTGAAGGGACCTATGCCTGTAAAACAATTATAATCCTATTTGTATAGAAATGCATTTTAATTCATAGGAAGTATTTTTATAAGAAAAAGAAATATGTCTTAAAATATTTTCAAAAGTGCGATGAAAGGGGAAGATTGAATCTCTTGCTTCCTCTGAAATTATACAAGGAATCGGATAAACTTGGAAGTTTCATTCTTTTCGTCACGGGATTCGTTTGGTCGAATAAACCGAATTTCCGAAAAATGTACAATCTCATAAAGAATGATAAAGTTGCAATGATCTGCAATGAATCGTTACCAAACGAATATTGTTTATATATGTTTGTGATTTACATTTGTACAACACTCCATTTCATTAGTTAGTTCAGAAACTTAGCAAATTTTTATTATTATTACATAAAGGATTCAAACCTTGGGTTTCCCCAGCAAAGACAACATGGCGGTCAATAGAATTATATAAATGTTTCTATTCTTGGGCTTCCCAGCTAAGACAACATGACGGGAAAAGGACCAAAGTACATATTGCCAAGTGTAAAGAAGTGGGCAAGGAGGGTTAGGGATGTGTGATTGTGTCCATAAATTTCCTAACTATGCGTGTTGTGTTGAGTTCCACAGCCTTCTGGAGTTGTGCGTAAGTGTTTTAATGAAGTCCTAATGTGCTGAGGCTTTGATACAGTGAAAAGCAGAAAATCGTCTTCGTTCAGTATTAAAATTATGCCAAGGAAAACCATATCGCATACAAGATAAAGCACTATTTACGTTACTTACTTTTCAAATATAACAAAAACTAAACTATCGAGCAAATAAAAATAAAAGAAATCCATGAGACACAATAAATATGTCCAGATTCATGGCTAACATGGTCTAAAGAGAAATTTGTAAGTATTTTACTTGAATTGGTTTTCTACTGTATCTACTCGTGTGTACTAGATTTTTTTCCTTTGTTACTTCGATCCCTAGGGCCCCTAGGGTTCGTCCAGCCCTCTGTGTTATGTAGACCGAGGTTCTTTCCAGGGTGGGCGAGAGATGGGCTGTCCATCCGTACTCAACTTGACCCGGTTGATCAAATGTGGTATCTACACCTTCGGCAAAGTCGTGTACGCCGAAAGGGAAGAGTCAAGTCAATCAATTGATAAAGAATCTTAAAAAAGGAAATATTCACGAAGTTTCCACCGAGGATCTTCCGCATGTTAGATGTTCATGATAACTACTAAGCCACGGAAACTTATATTCAACATTTTCAAATTACTTAAATTCATATTTATGTATAAGGCTAGGTTTCTAACAATGCCAAAAGAAAAGGTAAACTTAATCTTTGAATTTAATATTATAATGTAATAACTGAGAGATACTGGAGTTTAAAGAGTCACATTATGTCTTTTATTTACAGCTAAAAATGTTTTTATTAAAATACGGTAAAACCTCGTTAAGTCGTCCACCGGATAAGTCGTCACTCCGCTTAAGTCGTCGTTTTCCTTTGGTCCCGACAAGGTCTCATAGACAATAATGTAAAATAACCCTCTTTTACTCGTCACCAAATTTAATTCTACTCCGGATAACTCGTCACCCTCAAAAATGGCGAAAAGCATCTTTGTTCTCAATTTTGCCTGCTATCTTTTCAGCCCCGCCCCTTCACTCTAAGATAGCCTAGCCTTTACGGGGAATTTTCACGTGGGAAATTCACTTGGGAAATTACACACTTCTCGCTGCGACTCTTGTCAAGAGTAGACGTTTTTTCTTGACCGCTACTGAGTGTGATTTTATTTCATAGCGAGTAAGCCCCGAAAATTTAAAAGCGATCGAAATTGTTTTTCTTCCTCCAAATGTAACTGCACTTCTTCAGCCTTTAGATTAAGGGATAATTCTTGACTTTAAACGAAAGTACAAAAAAATGCTTGTAAAGGACATGATAAAAGCCTTGGATAGGAATGAAAAGCTAGAAGTTTCGGTTTTAGATACGATTAACTATGTGCACAAAAGTTGGAGTTCCATTTCATTACAAAGTGTTTCGAATTGTTACCAGTAATCAGCACCTTCATAAATCAACACTGTTGCATTATTTTAATGCCAGTAAAAGAAAATAAAATGTGGTAAGTATAAAATGTGTTTTTTTTTTTTTTTATTTTGCACTCATTCTTTTGCATGTATTGATTTCTGAAAATCTTGTTTTTCTCACCGAATCCTACAGCAATTATAAAAATATTATATTTCAGTGTTTTTGTTTTTTGTTGTTGTTTTTTTCAAAATAGTCCACTCCGCTTAAGTCGTCACTCCGCTTAAGTCGTCAAAAATGTTCGGTCCCTTGAGTGACGACTTAACGAGGTTTTACTGTATTAGCATTGTTTCGGCCCAGGATCGAACTGAAGACTTTCCGCTTGGGAGTGGATATGATAACCATTAAACCACAAAACTAATCGGTATTTATTTTTTATGATGAAGACAGTGACCCTTCAATAACTAAAAGTAAGAAAATAAACAAGAACAAAATTTTTCAATTTTTTTCTCTTTAATTTTTAATAATAAAAGTTTTTAAGTTGCAGAAACGACGGTTTTTCCCTCATTCTTCGAGATGATTGGAACCGAATGAATTCAAAAAGTCCAATTCAATTTTCTGTTGCTCTAATTTTGGATTGTTTTCCTTCATTTCATTTTCTTCGTTTATTAATTTTCCCTTAATCACATTCAGTTTGTAAGCCTCGAAAATTTCTACAAATATTTTTTATTGAAAATATTAATAAATACAAATAATACCATTTTTTTTGAGATTTCAGATAATTTTGTAATATTGATTACTTTCTAAAATATAAAATCTTTCTAATTAAGAAAATAAAATTTAGAAATCCTCAGAGAAAAACCTTTTTTAATTTTTACTAAATTAAAGTACGGTATTATAAGTTTCTATATTATTTTTTGGAAATAAAATTAATAAAGATATTGTAAATGGTTGAAAATGCTTATAGAGAAAATATCACTATGACTTCATTACAAATTTACAATGGGATTGTTAAGAATGTGTTAGTCCTTCGGAAAAGGTGAAATAACAGAAATTGAATTAGAGAAGCAATACTTTTTCTGTTTCTGTCAATATGCATAGTATTTTTGCTTAGTCTTTTTCTTAATATCTTATTTTAACCATTAGCTAAGGCTGAAAGTCTAAAATTGGAGGCAAAATGGGAAAAAATCTCGAATTATTATATTAAACAAATGATTCATTTTATAAGAGGTAGGAGGGGAATAAAGAAAAGAGACAGACAAATTTGCCTCGGCATTTATATCTTGAGATATATAACATATGTAACTACAAGAATTATTCATAACATTAATAATTTTTTAAATGTAATAATAAGTATTATTATATTCTTGCCAGAAAATAATTTCAGTAATTAATTTTAATAAGATGAATATACTTCCCAAAAATTAAGTAAATTCGTCTCTTAGATTTCTAATAATATCAGAAAATAATAAATTATTGCAAATTAAATTAAAAATCTGTTTCCGCCCAGGATCGAACTGAGGACCTTCCGCGTGTTAAGCGG
>JAFIDM010000003.1:44983232-44998925 GCA_023159025.1 Thereuonema tuberculata
ATAAGATGAACAATAAATAAAGAAGGGTGAAAACACGCGTACACTAGTGACAATAAAAGATGGATCGGAACTCTCAAAATGCATATACATCTTCAATCTACACACTAATAATTAATTCTACTATACGTAAAAACAATATTAGTTTTTTTTTTTAAATAACTTTTACTAATCTTTACTAATTCATTTTGGATATCAATTAGGAAAGAATTAGTATCTTTGACAGCAATGTACCATTAATAGCTACTCTTTCTATTTATCACATTATTATATATATATAGCCGGACAGTGATGTGAAATTTGGAAAATGCCAATGCTAAATTCAAATCACTGTTTCTGTGGAGATATGACCACATTTATCTCCACGTCTCGAAGCACCAGATTTGAGTTTTGCCAGTTCGATTTATATATATATATATAATAAGCCAAGCACATTATCTCAGCAATATATTTTGTCTATTGAATTCTGAAAGCTTACAATGCAAGTGAATGAAATCATTTGAGATTAGATCTCAAAGATTAAAATTAAATCTGAAAATCTGATCATTAACAAAGACTAGTATTAGGATAATTATTAAATTCAGAAATTGCTAAAGCTATTAGAATGTTATGCGAGTTATTACTGAAAATCAATATGTAATCTTTCTTATGTAGTATTGCCATTATGTAAGACGCACATTATCAGTGAATGAGTTCACTGTTTTAAGAGTACACTTTATGTAATCTACTTATGTCTCTTCTTTCCATTTTTGCATAAATGTATTTGTCATCAGAAGTGTATGACGTACAGCTGACAATTTTCTTCTTACTAATACATAGAAAGATTTGAGCAAGATCTAGAATTTTCCTTAAAGGGTATAGCTTTTTTTTTTTAATGTTGATTCAATGAATTTCTCTATGTCAATACAGGCATATTCTATTGTTATCTAATGATATTTTCTGTAGTATTATATAAGTCCCAATTTCTTATGAAAAGTTTAAAGATTGTTCTATAAATGCAGAATGTCATTAAAGATTTTCCTTTTCATCCTTATTACAAAAAACGGCTTTGTTAAACTATATTCCTTAATTAATGATTTGGATTATTAACAACTAGTGGTCAATTTCCAAAATACTTCTCAAATTTAACAAACTCTCTACTTTTTAAAAAAGCCCAATGTTTTTATGTAAAAAAATGCCTTCACAATCAATTTTCTTATTCATTTTTAAGTATAAATATGTTTATTTTTATGATGGTTTAAGCTACTGATTTCATTAATTATTTGACGATTACATATAATTTTCTCTTTTGATTGATGTTTTAAGAATAAAATAGTTGTATCAACCATATGCTCATTTCTGCAGGGAGAAAAAAAAAAAAATACATCGTCAGCAGCTTTTGTTTATGAGTTTTCAGTATAATGAGAACCAGAAAAACAAAACAGATACCTCTCTAAAGCTGCCACTTTCAGCTACAATAGACTCCCTCTTAACCGTCCTTGGATCAACCGGCCACCATCTGCTGCACTGTGACTTCACTTTTAAAAAATCACGCAAAATAAGAAGCAGAAAACAATTACAGATTTCTTTAAGTAATTGTTTTTCCTTAAATGAACAGTACTGTATAGCTTCCTTTTATTACTTTAGCAAATGTGTGTGTTTGCATCGTACCTATATACCAGAGACGAAAGAAAGTGTAGTTTTTGGTTATTGTGATATGTGCTTGTGACAACGAGGATATGAGTGTATACTGTAACTTGTATGTACTGTAAGTACATAAATTTTTATTTTATAAAATTATATAACCTTTGTCTTTTTTATTAGCCTTTTTCATATAATTAAACAGTAGAAGTACTTTAATTCAGTTAAATGCTAATTTAAATGAATTTCGGTTTAACCAGTCATTTTGCCTAGGATCAGGTCCCAAGCTGAACGGTTAAGAGGGAGTCTACTTTATTTGAAAAAAGAATGGACGTTTTAATTTTTGGTTTGGCAGCAGTTCTTTATAGTTATACAAAAGTACAAGAAAACTTAATATGAGAAGAGCATTGTTTCTATGCAAAGATAATTGTTGAGCAATCGCTATACAACTTAATTAGTACTTCTCCTGGCACTTGGTTATTCAATTATTAGTTCAATACTTTGATAAAAGTTTGGTTTCAGTCTACATCAATCTCAATGCTTCAAATGTATTTCTGGTTAGTTCAAACATCATGACATCTGCTTTGACTACTTTAAAAGTAATTTAGAGAAATTTGAGCTTGAGAAGAAAAAAAAAAAACTTAGTAGATGAAGAAAATATTTTTAATTCTTTTTTCAATCTATATAGAAGAATTAGTGAACTCCAAATATAAGACATCAATGGACCACTTGAGGTTTACGCTCCTATCGACGTCACGTATGACGTGTAAGCACATGCGGCGAGAGCTTGTGGAATAAACAAACATATAACTTTGTGTGAATTACTTAAAAAATCGTCGATTTTTGATATTTCAAGACAGATGGTTCAGTACTGTGTAGATCCTAATTGTAATCACTATCATAATTGTAAAGAAATGACTTCCAGTGTATATACTAATAGTAATTGTTCATGTCCAAAAATTGAATATGTAACACACCAAAAATACTTGGGAATATATTTAGATGAGAAATTTAACTGGGATTCACAATATGATTTTATCATAAAAAAATTACATACTTACACTTATCTCTTTTATCATATTAATTTACTTATTCCATTTAAACAAAAAGTAATAATTTTCAAATCTTTAGTGGATTCGGTTTTGGATTATTGTCTAGAGTGTTGGATTTTTATGAATCAACAAAAAATTAAAAATATTAATAAATTAATTCTTAAAATTTTCAATAATGTATATACAAATTTCAGCAATTTACCCATTTTAGAAAAAAACAAGATACCGGTAAGGAAAAAATTTAAAATACTTACCATTAAAGAAAAATTTATCTATAAAATAATTATGAATAATATTTACAATGTCAACATGGAAAAAAATAATAAAAATAATGAAAAAATAACTAGATACAATTGGTTAACAATCTTTCAAATCAATAAAATAAATAATAATTTTGGTCTAAGATTGGAAAACTATATAAAATATAAATTATTCAGTCAAATTAATTGGGAGAAATATAATTCTAAAACACTAAAAAGTATTAAAAATGTAAAAACTTTATTAATCGCTGATGTAATTGATGAGAATATTACTCTAAATTTTTAACTATTAACTTTTGTTAAGTTTCTTTTCTTTTGTATTAGATTATTAACAAAGTTAATTAATCTACTGTAATAATTACATATTAATTTATCAGCACCTACATTACAGGTATTCTTTATTTTTGAATACCTTGTAGGACTGGCAAACAAAAAAAAAAACAAAATAATTCTGTAAAAACGCTTGGAATATCCTTCTTTAATATAATATTTCCTTTATATCTACACTGGTTAAAATAAAGCACATGGCTTTGTTTATCTTACATGCGAAGCAGTAGCCTGGTGGGATATGTTGTAACTACGAAGCCCCGCCTATCCTCAAGTGGTCCTTTAAATTATATCCTTCTTTGAAAATGTATTGCTGTCGTCTTCTTCAATAGGCAATAATCAACTCTACATCCAATCTGAAAATTTTGGAAGGCTTACAATCATTGCATCCAAATCAAATCTTTTAGTTCAGCCTCTATATCTACTAGGGTTAAAACGAAGCACATGACTTTGTTTATCCCACAAGCCAAAAAGTAGACTGGTGGGATATTTTGGAACTACGAAGCCCCGCCTATCCTCAAGTGGTCCATTATACAGGGTAAATCAGTTGGACCAGGCCAATTTTCAATAGAGCTTTGGTGAGGATGTGTTGGTTCTCTTCGGTAGTGATGTTGATGTGTGACCCTTTCGCAGCATGTTTTGTTGAAATGGAACCAGTGTCTTCAAATGTCTTCTTGATTGCAGCCATTGTTTTACGTTTCGGAGAAAAACCATATTCCTCATCAAATAAATGTCTTGCTGAAGAGATTTGTCCATTGACTCATAAATAAACTTAATGATAGACACATTTTTTTTAAAAGTCAACTGGAACACACCAGTTTCCCTCCTGCCATTGTGAATTGTCGCACGGTCACTAAAGCACATTCAAGATCTTGAGATGCTTGTACTGACGTCAGATGCATGCCCACTGTTGTAAACACGTGAAGTATTTCAGTAACTGCCTTGTGTTAGGATACTGTTGTTCTTGCAAAAACATATAAACTGCTCTTGAAAATGGCTCCCAAGAAGAAGTGATCGGGTTGACCATGTCCAACTGATACACCCTGTATTACCACCTGTCTTTTTAATATTACCAATATCCAATGTTCAGCTTTTCGTTAATGAAGCTGTGAGGTATGGCCTAATTAATAATATGGAAATGAAAAATAACAATTCATAAATTTGCTATTGTATGCAAATATCTTTTTAAATAAATCTCTTAATATATATATTTAACCACATAAATTCAAATACAACCATGACTCTGTGGTTTGACAGACACTAAATCAAGAAATGGAATCTCCTTATTTCCAACTCAAATGATATCTAATACAGGGAATGAAGAAAAAATATGCTATTGTTTATGTGCATATTTGTGCTAACATATACACGTGAGAACTAAGGTTAATAGTTTTACGTTAAAAGTAAATATCCATCAAAAAGAAAAAATTGAAAGAAGAATAATTATAAGAGAAATATTCACCTCATTTTCTGTGGTATCGACATAAATGTTACTGATGGTGGCCACAGGACAAGATGTAAACAAACCAGAACCATACAGTTTCTTGAGGGACCAATCTTGTTTACCGTTGCTTACTACAGTAAGATCAGATACAACAGAAACTGACTGACTTAATTCCAGACTAACATCTTGACAGGAGGAAGTCTGAAAATTAAAATACAATATCATCTTCAGTATGGTAAAGAATTTTCCACTGCTTCAATTAGAAAGGGAGGATAGAAATGAATGGAAACTAATTCACTCTCATTTATAAATTAATCATACTATATTAATCCTCCATATTTCAAAAAAATAACTGAAAAGTAAAAAAGAAAAAAAAAATTCCTAATCTTTAGGTCTATGTGTTTTATGCACAGATACACCTTTTCGCTTATCAGATCATAACATAGTAAATTATAAAAGCCATACAACAGGTAAACAATAACTGGAAATATACGAATTTCTAAAAAAAAATCTTTAATCTTGACTGAATTCATTTATTATTATTCTGAAGGAAGATTTAGATTTTATTTTATTAGTAAGCACTATCATGGAAATCAATGTGGAGCCTTCAAAAAGCAATAATAAATTCACAATAAATGGTAATTAATAAATTCATGTGCCTTCATTCCGTCAGCCTCAAATGAATTTTCGTAGAGCATTAAAAGAACATAAAGTGTCTAAAAATATTCATAAACATTAATGGGTGAGACCAAGTGACATCCTAGAACAGCTGTTTCACACTCTTTTGCGATCATCAGCTAGGAGTAGTCACCAGTAAACAGTGAGGTCTCAGTACACCAATGTCACACATGAACTTAATTCTTATCAATTCATTTCGAACTTTACTATCAAATATAAATTGGAAGATTTATAAGTACTAAAAATTGAATTAGTAATTTGATAATTTATTTTAACGCTCATGTTGATATTCTTAAGTGTAAATGATTAAAATTCTGGGTTATAATTTTAATATTACAGTTAAAAACAAAAATTACATATATCTTCAAACATATTACATGAATAGTAACAGAAAAAGAAACTTACACGGCATATCGGTCTAAAATGAAGTGCTAAAGAATGGTAGTGTGTATTAAATATTTGAATAGCATTAACGAGAGTTGATAATCCAGCCTAAAAAAAAGGAAAAAAAAAACAAAAACAAATAAGAATAAAAATAAGTTCTGTCATTTGCACAATCATTCTACTTGATTATTTTATTACTTTTGTTCGGAACAATATACAATAAAAAAATTATACGATAATCTTAAATTGAGTGACTCAAAGGCTGATCTGTATCACTGCTTATTGGATTTAAGTGCCCTCCCAAAAATTCATCTTCATTTCTTATGTGAATTAATAATGTCATTATTCAAATAATCTTAAATGGCACTGTAAGAGTTCTGTCTGATGAAAGCTTTAGACCTCCTAGGAGCAAAGTCACTGCCCAAATTTAAGAGCAATGTCCTTTAATAGTAAAGTCTTTCGACCATTTGAATGAACTAGGCTATGAGAAAGTCGTAATGTCCATTAGAAAATGACGAATGAGTTACAAACTCCATACTAGTTATTATTTAAAACAGATTTAAGAAATTCACAAAACACTTCTTATTGAGCAGCTATAGGATCTTGTTCTTATAAATTAGTGAATCATCTATATAATTCAATGAAATTTATTCTATATGCCGTAGAAAAAGATCCATATCTCCTGGTTTATTATGCAGACGTAATTAAAGATGCTATTCCTCCTTAAGGGAAGTGTCAGAGAGTTTACAATAATCCACAGAATTTACACAATAGAACAATAAGACACAGCCATTTTCTCTTACTATGTATGTTCAATAAGTTTGAAGAAGAGTACTACCATAGCATATTAGTTTTCATGGATTTGTTCGTAAACTGTAGATCTCAACTGTATGCAAAGAGTGGTAGTTTAATATAAGAAGTGGTGCAGAAAGGACTAATGGTTAGAAAATCTTCTAGTTTCTTGAAGCAGCATCTATAGGAGTGAATGTATATACTATGACAGGAAATGAAAATAGGAAGAGTAATGGTAGAAAGCTGACATTTGGAGAGGAAGGTCATGTAGATGAATGAAGTGTATGCTTACAAACAACATGTAATATGCCAAGATATATGCAGTGCAGAGGGTCCAAAGCGCAACAGGGTGAGTCCACACTAATATCGGATACAAACATCTAGTGCTGAAATGCAAGGCTGCACTCTAACATGCATATGATTGTATAGCCATTGACTATCCTGTAGAGAAATGTCATTCTAAGCTTGTTCAATCTGTAGGAGTAATCAGCGAGGTTCATTGTTGATGACTAGTCATGAGTCACGTTGTCCTATCCAGTCCCAAATGCAAGAGTGGAATGTGGACATGCATTGTCCTGCTGAAATAATACATAACCCATGACATGCAGGATAATGTTGTGGATATGTCCACCAATGTTCCTTTCATTAACACCAGATGTGTATGATCACTACTAACAGTTCCCACACTAGACTACATGGCATGGACTGTGTGTCTCAGTTTAATAAATGCTGCAAGTTGGTCTCTGTTGAACACATATCCAACCATCACTCATCCACAGACAGAAATGGCTTTCATCACTGAAGACTACAGACCTCCATTCTTCCCTCTAACCAGCCCATCTTTGGCACCATTATAGATGTGCCTGGTATTGGTAAAGATAGAATGGCAGACATTGTAAAGAAACATGTGCAAGTAGTTCTGCTTCCAAAAGACAATTATGGATTATATAGAAAATAGACTCAATAAATCTTACAACTTCTATATTCATCATTCTATATTTCGTCCTGATGAGAGGACTTCTTCAGGAATCTCAAATAATTATATTATATAAAAGCATTATTCTGTCTGTCATAAGACTTTACGCTTTTCCAAATTTGTGACCAATCTATAAGAGATAGATTGCTCATGTAAATGGATAAAATGTAGATCTTTTTAAGACAAACAAAATGCTACAAAAATCTTTCGAAAAAAGTTTTTGGTTTCCAAGATGGCACCTTTTAAAGGGTCAAATTTTGACTTTTTCTCAATTTAAACGAAAAGTATAAAAGTTGGAAGAGAACATTATATTGAGAAAATGTTGGTATTTGAAAGTTCTTTCGAACGGTATATCAGTCATTAACAAACGTTTCTGCATTTGGAATATACATGCAAAAATGAAGTGTTTTTGCGGCAACACATCTGAGTTAAGCAGAGAAGCCTGAATTAAACTGTATTCTCCGATCTCCATATTAATTTGCTAAATAAATAGTTTTTTTTTTTTTATGCTATACATGCAAGGGTTCCGGAGCGAAGCGACGGTACCCGTCTAGTACAAAATATAAAAATAAAGGATAAAATAAGAAAGTGAAAACTTTCCTCTTCTTATGAAATACAAATTATGATGACAAAGTAAATTGTAACAATTATATCATATTACAAATTCTTTTCAAATAAAACTAAAACTTCAATTGCAACAATTATACCATATTACAATTGTAGTCCTCTCATCAGGACGAAATATAGAATGATGAGTAAAGGAGTTGTAAGATTTATTGAGTCTATTTTCTATATATGATAAGAAGAATTATGAAAGTTGTGATGCACAATTATGGATTGTTCGAACAGATATCTCTGATGCAACAAGAGTTTGGATGTGGGCCACTCTAGCCATTGGTCTGTCACAGCCAACCTGCAGATGTGCCAGCCTTTATATGCGGTCATTTGTCTGGGCTATTCAGAACTGGGTCTCTGCAAGTGTACACCTTCCTTCTGCCAACATCGCTGCACTGTAGACACATCCTGTCCAATTCTTTTTGCAAGATGATGGTATGACCAACCTGCTTCTTGCTGGCCTTCTTTGCAGCCCCACTAAACTTTAATAACTGCATGAATGGAGCCTTCCAGATAAGATACACAGTTCCAAGAATACTAAACAATATATGGGCGCACTGACAAATGATTCTATACTGCCCACAGGTGCTCAAACGACACAGGTGTGCAAAACTTTTGTTGCCATGTGGCAGGATAGAGCACTCCGATGACAGTCTCTTTGTGATCATATACTTCTCACTTACATGACATTCCTCATCAATTTCAGCTTTCTGTCAGTACTATTTGTGAATGTTGCATTTCCATTTTCCTTAAGTGTATATATGATACATTTTGATGTGCTAACAATTTTTCATTAAAATAAATCACTCACATGTATCAAATATCATAATAACTTCTTTTAAATTATTTCTTCTTTACAGTTAATAAACACAATATTTCAGTTAAGATACCTGAAGGAGCTTGGCCTTAGGTTTGAATGAAATGTTGTATTTATTAACTGTAGAAGAAGAAATTATTTAAAAGAAGTTATTATAATATTCAATTAAATTTACTTACTTCAAATTTGACTTATAAGACAAATTTTTTTTATGGTTTCTTGTAATTTGATTGGTAATTTTTTTTTATCCCCCCCCCCCTTTTTAATATATGTATGTCCTTTGTCAATGTTTTTCTTTCTGTCCGTTGTGTATGCTGGGGACCCGAAATCTGCTCTGTAGGTAGTGGTCCCCATTTGTCTTATATGACAGAGTCAACTGTACTCTGCAGTAATGGAAAAGGGAAATCAAAGCCCACATTAAACTTGTGCACAGAAGACTGCATAAGAAAATTAATCAGATAAAGAATGGGAAGGTAACCAGATGGGAAGACAGTACAATAGACAATGAATGATAATCAGAAGAATAAGTCACTTCAAGATTTATGAAAAGGGAGATGGATCAAATCAATCAGAAGCATGAGGTAAGTAGAGGTTAGAGTTTCCAATTAAAAGATAAACTGAAGATAGAAAGTTGTGTGCCTAACACTTTATAAAACAAAAAGAATCTGTTGTAAAACGACCGTTTTACCAATGAGCAAAATTAGTTGGTCTAGTGAGGCTCTTACAAATTTAATTCTTGTTAACCTGAAAACTCAAAATTTGTTTTGAGTTTGTCTAACAACTTGGTTAACATCACAAGAAGCACAATTATCTGATTAGTATCCACAAGATCCCCATTTTGTTGCTTTTTTTCAGTTTGTGAGATAACAATGAGAACAGCCATTAAGATTAATGAAATCAAAAAATGATAAAACATATTTTTACAAGCATACAATGAGTTCTTAAAAACAGCAATCTGGGATAGCCGTTTCATCTTTATTGGTCTCATCAGCAAAGCTTACCCAGTTGATAAAAAGCTAAGGCCAGCGTCACATGGGGCCATTTGGGTGGCACGACCTGGGTAGCGCGACATAGTGAGTACACACATTTCAATTGCTCCTTTCACTCGGGTTAGCACCACCCAACAGGTCAAGAGCGAGGGTCGACCATCTGCGACTCAGCGTGCTACCTACAGGTGGCGGCTACCCTGTCATCTATTGTTTTCTGTTCAGTCTGTCACATGACACCACCTGAGAATTGGCCACTTTACAATGGAGCTTGCCACTGAAGCCTTCATTCAAGAAATTCATCAGCGTTTCAAGTCCTTTATCTGACATAGAACTTTTCTGAAGGGAACTAATTCTCATTATTTGTAATATATATTAAGAATCTTTTATTTATTTTGTAATATTAAGTATATTATTTATATATTAAATACATTATTTGTATTTTGTATGTCATTAAGTTTATTTCATTTGGCATAAATTAATTTAGGTTCATATTCCCTGAATACCCATTTTTTCTTTGGATTCTAGTGTATTTTTAAATACATAAATAATAAATAAATAATTTTTCTTCTGGTTTAACTGCATTTTTCATGATGGTGTCCTGACGAGTCAAACTATTTCTTAGTATATTTTTTTTTTTTAATGTTTGCCAGTCCTATTAAGTGTAATTACAAAATTACTATTGTATTATAAGTGCTGGAACATTTTGTGTGTCAATATGGTTAGTAAAATTAAGTTAAATTGAAACGTTTACATCAAAATGTACTATGAGTAATTTCGAAATTTTTTACAATATTTTTGTTTACTATATCATATATTAATTGAGTCTTAATTTTATTTTAAAACTATTGCTACTGTAGATTTCCCAATTTATCTAAATACTTTGGAATGAATATATTCATCTATCCTAAAGCCAAAACTATTTTTCATCTTTGGAATTTCAAAACATCTCAGCCAACATAATCTGTTGCGGTTGGTTGGGTTTTTAATGGCGCAAAAGCAGCTGTGGCTAAGCTGCACCAAGAAAGAGCCAACATAATGTAGTATCTGTATTGGAGTTATAATTCTCTTTAATCTTTTTCTATTGATATAAAAAAATAAAATGATATTGTATATAAGGTTTCTTCGATATTCAAGATTCTACACTTAGCTCTTATTTTTATTTTGTTTTCTGCTGTTTGATTTTTGTAATTGATGTAAATATTATTAAATTTTATAGATTAGTTTATTTATTTTATTTATTAGTTTGTTTATTTTATTTATCTGTTATTTTGTTAAGCAATGCCAACATTCCAAACCGTAATTCAGTACCGAATCAACAAGTGATTAAGTTTTTTGTTTAAATTGATATTTGTTTCTTAGTTGATAAAACATAAAAGTAAATGTATGTAATCGTTTGAGCAAATAGTTGTAATGATTGCTCCAATTGTAGTTATCATCAATGTAGATACCTAAATATTTGTAATTATTAACAAAATCTATATTGGAACAGTTACAGTTATTAATTATAATGTTATTACTGTTTAAACTATTGTGCAAGAGTTAACATAAAATTTGAAATGTAAGTTTAAGTTTTTTTTTAGTTTTAATTATCATAATTTTTATTTGATTGATAGACATTTTATTATCTGAAGCCCATTTTTGAAATATTGTTTATATTTTGTTGAAGATACACGAAAGGTTCTGGTCTTGGTTATTGCTAAGAAGTAAAACATCATCTACAAAAATAAAAATCTTACAATTTTTTACTGAATCACATATAGAGTTTATATATAAAATAAAAAATATCAAGCAGGTCATCGAATGATGCAGGGGACCTATGGCAAAAATTGAAAAATTGGCTCCATCCTCATTGACACATGGATGTATTATAAAAATAAACTTAACTTTTTTTCCTTTAGAATCAGATGTATCCAAAATCGCTATTTCTTTTTTTCTTTATAACCATATATATATATGCGAGAGCACCTATGACTTCGTTGTCTATACTTCAACTAAAATCTCGTTCATAATTTATTAGCATATCTACTTTATGTATAATCAACCCATTTCTGCCAGCAGGGGATCTGTGTCATATTCCTTAAAGTTTCTGTTCAACAATTGCAAACCGTGTTTCACTGAATTGCTTTTGAGAATTCCTTACATTGTAGTTCTATTGAATTGTGAAGTGAGATAAACTAACAGAAAGATAGTTTTATCACTGCATGTCCAACTACCAGAAAGGAAAAGAAAACTATCCAGTTTTCAAGAAACACCTTTCTGGAAAAGACCTCACAAACGATTAGGTTGTGGAAGATGCTCTTAAAGACTTATTTTTTTCACTGTGTTGAAACATCAATGCACAGAATACAGAAAAGCTGTTCGTATGCTATCAAAGTATTCCAAATTTGTCCATCACTTTGGTGATTATGTTAGAAAAATTGACAAGGTTTCTGTCAGCAAATTCAATACAAGTTTCAGAATTATTATCTACTTGCACTTTAACATCTTATGCTCTGTATTTTTTTTTTTTGGAACAATGCAAGAACCTCATCATAATACCCGAGACAAAATAAACAAACAACACTACAATTAATGAATCGAAGAGAACTGTTGAATAATAGGAAGAAAATACTAGTAAGTTTGACCAATATTAATTTATGTCATCAACAATAAAATGATTATCGTTTTAAAAAAACTAACCTTTGTACTGCATGGCAACAATTTTTTCCAAGGAGTAAGATTTTCAGTGCAGACAGTTTCTCTTGGAAGAACTGCATATCGTAAAAATGTTGAATTATTAGCATAAGCATCAGTAGCAACTCCCCTTGGCCGGAATGAAACAGTTGGATGAACAGTATTTGTTGAATCAATAAAATTCAAAGATGCACAAAAGAGACCAGCGAGTGAATTTGCCAATTCAAACCACAATTCATCAATGCTAAAGGAGAATAATAATAATAATAAAAAAATCATAACTTATTTATAATGATGCTGAAAACTGAACATCAAAATATGGATAATTTTCGTTATGCTTTCTGCCTGAATTTGTTAAACTTAACATTTTTCTTGAAAATTTATATTAACAAATAAAGGACAATGCTAATTAAACATTTTTTTTTAAACATTGTAACAATTTAACATTTAACTCGGGATTTAATAACAAAATGTTCCATTCTCTGTCCTTTCTTCCATAATTTTGTATAATTCAAAAAAATTAAATCTGCAATCAATATCCCATTTGAATATATTATAATGCCAAAAATCTTTATTTCTATTTAATTTCTTTTCAGAACAAAAGATAACTATCGTTGTCTTCAAGCGTAAATACTGAAAAAAATCTCACCATATAATTTATACATAATGGATATTTTCACTGGAAAATGTTTATTAAATTTAACTCTTACAAGTTTTGTAATATTGTTGTTACATTTTCAAAAGAGAATTAAGAATATCATTGTCTCTTTGAAAATAATTATCAGATTTTGGCATTGAAGCAAACTTCACAACAAATTCCAATAATTATGAAAAAAAAAAAGAAGCAACAAATCATTTATAAACTTTCTAAACTTATATGTAGTTTGCTTTCTTCTATGTATTTATATTTTTTAAAAACAATATTTGATGCCACCAAGAAAGTGGTCTAAACACTAAAATTAGCAATGAAAATATTGCTGGTTCCATTAAAATTAGTTGTTAGATTGTCCGAAACTCTCTTTTGTAATGTGCTTTAAAGTATGATTGCATGTTTTGGTAAACATGCAGATTTCGATATACAAGATGGTATATAATTAAAGTTGGCCTGTTCAGAGCATCCTGCAGCTGCAGCCAATAGTCGGAGAGACACCAAAAGTTGTACACATACTATTCAAAGAATGCTCTCAATGATTCTGTAAAAAAAAAAAAATAGTTACAAAATCGTCCGCTAGAGAGGGCTTTTACAGCTATATGAACAGAAAACGAAAACAGAATGTTCAAAACACATTTATTTCACACAAACAGTATCAGACGTTTGAACGAGTCACGTGATATTGCTCAATATGTTCCCCCTGACAAATGTGTGTCATTTGCAGACGATGAACTGTATGCTCAACTGCTGACCATATGTGATCACCCATAATAGTTCACATATGTAGCGTGATACTGTCTTTTAGTTCTGCTAATGTTGCAATTCCTCCATGATACACCACATCCTTTATGTATCCCCACAACCAAAAATCGCATGGTGGTCAGCAGGAACATGTGACTAATTACTCGATCATTGATAAGTGTTGATGCAACAAAGTTGCGTGCAGAACCTTCCAATATGAGGAGGTACACCATCTTGCATAAAAGAAATTGAATCAAGACTGTCTTTCCTGCAGCTGGGGTATCACAAAGTTCTGGAGCATGTCACAATATCTAGCTGCAGTCACAGAACATGTCTGAGGACCATTAGCAGTAATTTCTGCAAAAAAATAAGGACCCAGGATAAAGTTGGATGTGAACCCACACTAGACTGTAAACTCTGGCAAACGCAGAGGCATTTCCTGGAAAACGTGTGGATTTTCCTTGACCCACACACGGCAATTTTGGGTGTTCACAGTGCCATTCAAATAAAAATGTGCTTCGTCGCTCCATAGGATGTCCCATGGCCACGACATATCAACTTCCATCCTAGCCAGAAAGCAAAAGGTCAATGCAAAAATGAGTCGTTTCTCCTTGTCATCTGGAAGCAGTTCTTGTCTGTGACTGATCTGGAATGGAAAAAAATGAATTAAGTTTCTTTCTAATTGTGGATAGATCTAATTGTCATGATGCGGCTCGGGCACTACCTGAACCTGCAGAATTCTCCAATGACTGCTGAACGATTGATGTGGCAACGTCTTCAATCACGTGATCACCGATGCACTTTCGTCCTCTGCCATGTTGCACACTTAAAGATCCGATTTCTTCAAATTTTTCATCATTTTTCTCACACCTTGTGGTCACATTGGTCCACGGCGTACTTTTTTAGCTCAATGAAATCCACGAATTACAGCGTTACCATGACTTTTGTAATAAAACTTGACCATTAACGCATGTACTTGTAAAGTCATCGTCATTGCGGCTGTTGCTAATAACATGCTCTCAGTTCACACCAATTATTTATAGCCCGATGTCAGCTGCGTTCTTGATGTCTATGCAAATCATGGATTGTTTTCTCTTTGCATAAAGATTAATCCTATGCAATTGTGATATGTTTGGACCTCTTTTACAATAAAACAACCGAAACATTAAAACCGTACAATGTTATAGCATTGCATATTTAATGTTTTTCTACAATTATTTTCATTGGTGTAGCAAAAAGCGCCCTCTAGCAGAGGATTTTGTAACTTTTTTTTTTTTTTTTTGCAGAATCGTTGAAACGCATCCTTTGAATAGTATGATTACAACTTTTGGTGTCTCTCCGACTATTGGTTGCAGCTGCAGGATGCTCTAAATAGACCAACTTTAATTATAACCATCTTGTATTAAGAAACTCAGAAATCTTTTTATCTACATTTGGAAATAATAATAATAATAATAAAAAAAAGCTTAAGGGCTTCCAATTTTTTTTAATGAACTATTAAAATATTTTGTATAAAACAAATTTATTTGCAATTATAAAATAAATTGTAATGTATTACAAAGAAAAATAAAATGGATGTCATTTATTAATCCCCAACAAATTGTTAATACTAAGAAAAATAGCTGTCTGGCTTGAAAAAGTAACGAAAAAGTTGAGATTTAAATCAATATGCACCA
>JAFIDM010000003.1:45018059-45057101 GCA_023159025.1 Thereuonema tuberculata
AAAAACTCTTATTGTTGTATTGTTCGTATTTGCTTTCCATCTTTTCCCAGACATTCAATATTGAAGCCTATATGACTGATGTACGAGAAGCGGGAGTTGTGATGGAACCTTACTCCAAAATGAATCACCTAAACCGTGTGAACCTAATACGCAAAACTGTGATTTATTTCAAAGCTTGGCAGTTTCAAATTGGACATGTCTGTCATTTTCCGACCCTATCACCCTTTCTATTCTCAGGTTTATTGCGTGAACGCCACTCAATTACGCGAGCCATGTTTATCACAGTTTTGATAAAGCAAATAAAACCTTCAATATCCTTCCAATATCAAATCCTTTCAAACATTCCACTGAAATTTTCGAAAAGGTCACATCGATAAAGTACAGTATTTTTAATACAACTAATGAAAGAAGATCTATTACTGATTTTTATGTTTTATAAATATATATACTACACAAAAATAAACAAATAAAAATACGAAAAAAAAAAGAAAAAAACCCCAAAGTAACAAGAAAAGAAATAAATATAGGAAAGAATAGAGAAGATAATAGGTAATGGGTTTAATTGATGATAAGGCTAGTTTGCTTACGAACTCTCGAACACTTGACAAGATTCAAAACTGCTGTTCAGAAGGTAGTGGCTAATCTAAACTTCCTTGTAAAATTTAATGTTTTCCGATAATTAGTTTGTGTTGATTCATTTTGATAAATGCGAAAGATTCCGGATCTTTCGATCTTTAATTTCTCATCTAAGCGCCCAATTTATATCAAAATTAAAAGAAATCTCACATTTACCAGCATTTATCTATCATTTTTAGACAAATGTTAACGCTTTCTAGTGTTAACGCTTACTTAGATTTCGTTTGTGGATGTTTGCATCTACTTTAAACTTCAGTTTCTTCATAGAATTAACATCATAGAAGGAACGCTGAATTTCTATTTTTCGAAATGAAATCTATATTATTAAAAATAAACGGCTTGTGTGCGTGCGTCCGCAACAATTGAAGTTCGCACGCACGTTGCCAGGCAACAGCAGTATTGTTGCATCGTCAACTCAGCTGCGCAAATTTCCGACTGTTCCAGATGGATTTCAATATTGTATTGCATTTATGCTTTAGAATTTAAATTTCAGATAAGTTTGAAGTTTTTAACAACAAATAAACTGTTTTTAGTTTTAGTTTTAGTTTTAAGTTTTAAGTTTTAATTTTTAGTTTACTTGATGTCATTGTGCTTTTGAATAAATAAAATTTTGTTTTCCGCTATACAGGCGAAGTTTCCGGAAAATAAAATTTATTCGATCCCTACATTCTGTGCTGTACACGTTAAGGAAATTGGAGCTACTTAACATCAATCATACAATCTTCATTGGCTGCTTTTACTATTTAAGTACAAAGAACATAAAGAATTATTGAAAGAACTTCCCAGAAAGTTTTGTTTGTCTGAAATGAAGGTCGCTTCACAAAATAATTTTTAACAAATAAAGCTTGATCTCATAACAACGAGTTGTTTCTCAAATATCATTTTGTATCAGTTCGTCAAGCTGGCTAATTACAGAATTTATACTAACTGGCTATCAATGAAAAATACAGGAATTAGGGAGTTTCCAACGATGAAGCTCACTTCAAGTGAAAGAGAAATATAGATATTAGAGAATAGCTTGGCGCAGATAGTATAACAAACAGAATGAATAAATAAAGATCTGTAATAAAAATTGGAAAATTCATATAACTATAACGAAAGACGACGAAAAAGTCTTGTGTTCATTACATTTATTATTTGAGAGTAGTCTATTGGAATGATCAAGAATATATCTAAAAGTTTAAAAAGATCCTTTGATCTTCTAAAATTATATCTATAGTCCGACCACGATATCTTGACGACTGTAAAAGTTCCAAAGCCCCCATGACGTCAGCACTAGCTTCTCTCAGAGGTTCCGAAGAATGTTACGTTACAGCTATAAAACAAACAAAAAATTAGTTTTAAAATATGAAGTTTAAAGGAAATGCTTTACTATTAGTTATTGGCTGACTGCTTTCAATAAAAGGTTTAAAAACTGTTATATTTAAGTTTTATGTATTTCTTTTAAATATTATTCATTTTTAAAGCCCTGTCCTTTGAGGCGCGCTTGTTTGTATTGGCTGTTAAATAGATACGTCATAATCACGTGGGTTCCTTCCGATCGTCAAGATATCGTGGTCGGACTTTTGCGTAGATTGAGTAAATTAAGAATGTTAATTATAGTGAAATGGGATGGTTAATTAAGAATAACAACGAATTTTCTGGAATCATATGCTTTCGCACAACGCAAACTCTTCATTCAAAGAAATAGTAAGAAAATAAACGAATAGAATTCTTACTTCCATAATTCCATCTAAATCAAATAAAAGTATCACTGTGGCTAGGTTTCTGTCGTTTTAGAGTTTTAATTGTTCCTACTGCATCACTCAATGTCACAGGAACAATAAGGAAATCCCATAATCTCTTAGGGATTACGCTTAATACCGAAATGTCTGATGGTGGGCAGATTATGATAATAATTATTAATGATTGTTCCGATAGTATAATAGTTTCACTTCGTGCATTTTTAATATTCGCTCAAACACTTTTAGGTTTAAGTTTTTTTTGTTTCCTTTTTTCTTTTATTTTTAAGATAGAATCTTTAAAAAAATAATAATAATAATAATTGTTTTTATTTTTCTTTCTTATACGGAGTAATCTTAATAAAAATAATTTGTTGGGAAATATGATGTAAGTCTTGTCATTAAGTCATTCGTCTTAATGCATTTCCTATGTTATAGTATTAAAAGCCGATCTTACAAAAAGTGATTAAGTAAGGAAAGCATTGTAGAAATAGTTCATGCTTAAAACATTATTTCTGTGGCAGATGCAGTTGTAACAGTTATCAATTATTTTATATCAATAAGCAAATTCAAAATTTTGATTAAAGAAATTAACATAGGGGAACTTCCTCATATTATTGGAAATTTTTACCCTCAGATCCAGAGAACAGCTGGCTAGGAACTCAAAATCACTCCTTCCAAAGTTAAACCCTTGTATCCATGAAATTATCAGTGTCTCCACTAACAGAACAGATTCCATTTATATGTATATAAAGAATTAAAATTATTGGAAACAGACTATTCCTGTTGTTCTGATATTATTGAAAACATTACGAAATATACTTGAAAGACTACATGATGTCTAATGAGGGAAAAGATCATCTTTCTCGATGCAGCGGCCATTGTAAATTTGGCATTCCAAATTCACTAGCATCGATTGCTGTTATATTATTTCAAAGCTTACATTATTGTCATGGGCACCGCACATAAGAGCAAGAGGGGGAGGGCATTTGCTAATCCTGGAATTTTCAATTTAAATGCAAATTATATTTATTTTTTTCCTCTGAAGTGGAGGAAAGATATAAAACTAGTAAATTTTACTATAACTAATTACTTTAGTTTATTTATATTTACTTTAGATAATTTCACAATACTGTATAAAGTTCAAGTTTTACAGACTTTCTTACAATGCCAATATATTTTGTTCCCCTTGAGAGCCCCCATGAGCATTGTACGAGGTGACACCTCGAAACAGATCTTCCTAAATCACATGCTTAAAGATCTAAAACTACCCATGTTTCTAGAATAAGAACGAGACAGCTTCTAATTATCCTAATGTAATTCATTAAAGAAATAAAGAAGAAATATCAACACTGAAAACTGTTACAAATGTTATCGGAGATATATTTTGTCATCTTTTAGAAGTCTATCTCCAAAGAGATCTATAAGGTTAAGTAAATGAGAGTGAATAAAATATTTCAATTTATAAAGTATTTAGAATTGTACTGTAAAAATTACTTTTTTTGTATTATGTTTTTGTGAATATTACTTTTATTTCCATTGATATATAAATAAACTAATGTTATCTGTAAGTCGAGATATTCTAAGTTATTAAGCTTTTTCCAAATTTTGCTGGGAGTAAAAAGAATTGAAACCAAATTCCATTACATTAACCATCATTTGTAAGAAAAATAATCTACTTGGCATCTTTCATTTATTATTCATTTACTGTTAGAATTTAAAACTAAAACAAATTCTATGAAAATAGAAATGCTATGAATACTTTGGTAAAAGATAGTAATAGAATTGCATCCTAATTATACAACTCAGGAAACAATGTTAATTTCCAAAATTCGAGACATGTAATGGTAGCAATATTGCTGATCTGTTGTTAATCTAAAGCAAAGCCCTAATCTGATTCTCCTCCCTCTAGACGGGAAGAGAGATGACCAATATTTCACAGGGAATCTGTCGATGAGTCGTCTTTTGTAAACCTCTGTCATCGTGATTCGTGACATATGTCAAACCCCCCTGAGGAAGATGTCAAGTGCAAAGCCTCCTTCCTACACACAACTTAATCACTAGATATTTGCAAATGGGATAGTAATCGATAAAAAGAAAGACTCATTTAATAAAGCTCCTTAATTGGTTTGTGGATATTTAACATTAAATATTCATATTTAAAAAAAAAAAATATCCTAAATGCCTTCGCTCAGAAGTCTCTAGAGAAAACATCAAGTCTTACATTATTTTTATTGAAATATAGATTTCAGATTTTTTACTCTTTTTTTGTTTATAATTAATATACGAATTATTTTATATTCTATAATATTCCATATATTATCCTAATAATATTTTTATAACTTTTCCCCTTAAAATATTTAAGTAACTTTAGAATAAAAGTTCATTAATTTTGCATCAAAAGTAATATTTTTAATTCTTTAAAAAAAAAAAAGAACATAAAAAATAAAAAAATAGAATGAAAAACTGTGAAAGAAATAAATTAAAAACAACGTGGGGATAGCGATTAGTAAACCAATCACAATGCTTCGCAACGGCTTCTGATTAATTTATGTGGAATTATTGATTTAATTTCTTTATTATTATAAATGTGATTGCTGCGAATGGAAAAGGCGCAATTGTTGCGGTTATTTTGATTGTTGCTGACTTGTATTATACATGTGATTACTGCGAATGCAAAATGCGCAATTGTTGCGACTGTTGTGATTGTTGTGCTTAATGATAATTTAATGAGATTTTAATGATACTTGTCCACAGACGGACGGATAAAGCGGGATTAGAAGGCTTCCTATTCAGAAGCCTAAAAAGCTTTGTATCCACATCATTTCCCTGATATAGGAACTATGACAGATGACATCATATAATCCTTATTTTTAAATGATAAGGTTTTAAATGATATTACTGAATATTTAACATCACTACATTTTTGATGCTGTTATCATAGCATTGTGGTCAGTCATTATTAAGAATTAATAGATCGTCAAAATCCACAGAATTGAAGTAACTCGTATATCAGTTAAGCAACAGAAAAAAACTTAAAGCTATATTTTAATTTTCGTTTTGCATTGTTTTCTTTTTCTACTTAATATTTTGACGAAAAATCTTCATTTTTTTCCGGAGAAGTTTATTAATAAAATATAAGCGATGTGGGAGTTGATACCTATTATATTATCAATATTATATTATCTATTTTAGCTTTTACAAACGTCTATTTGAAACAATAATAACTGTAATACATTTCTGGATTTAACTGGAAACGTAGATATAACTTATGATTACATTTCCATTATTTTTCGAGCGAGATCTACGTCTCAATCAATCATTCATTTATTTTGGCCAGAGGCACGATAACTCAAACAATAATTCTTGATCTTATTTTCCTTTCATATCATTAATTTTACAGTCTATTAAACACATGGAATCAGAAATCATTAAAAACACCCGTAATTGGCTGAATCCTACATATTGATTTTGGTGAAATCAGGTCCGTGATGGCCCCAAAATTACACCTATGTTTTGTTGTTAAATAAGTAAAAACATTTTATATATATAAAGCTGAATGATTACTAGAATGTTATGTTATTTGCCCACAGTTCGTTCTAAAAGGAAAAAAAAAATAAAGTTTGTTATTAATTTGAATTGTTATTAAATGGCTATTCGAAGTATATTCCAACAACTTATATTTCTTTTATTTTTATTTTGAGTTCATAAAAATAAAAGTTTTATAAATTTTATTTTTATTAATGTGTCGGCAAATTATTCTGAATCGGGATACTTGTAATGTAGAAACAGGATTTGCTTATAATTTCGTAATATATATAATTTAAGTATACTAAAAATAAATGTAGTTTTATTATTGATTTCGAATGAAAAGAACAATTGAGAGAAATTATCTTTAATACAACATAGGATTACGGATTTAATTTACGCATATGAACTTGCTTTTTTTTTCTATTTGCTGTCGCTTATCATAATAAAAATATTAAAAAAATTAAATGCAGTGCTTCAATATTAAATGCTATGTTAGGATTAGAAAGAAGAAAAATTTTCAAACAAAAAAAAAAAAATCATACCATTCTAAAGAATTGTATGATTCTTTTGTTTGAAATTTTTTTCAGTTTTGTTTGCAAAAAACTGTTTATCAGTTTTTGGACAACAACATTATATATGTAGCACTGCTGAAATCTAATGGACATTTTTTGATCAATTGATAATTTTAAATGATAAGACAAATTTCAAATGTCTTAGATTCACGTTCATTCAGCAAAGTAAAAATAGGATAATAAAGTGCACATTTTCATTCTAAAACTTAAGATGTACATTAAACACAGGGTCGGATTGCGGTGTAGTGGGAAGGAATTTTCTCAGTGTTTAGCCTACATTGCTTTAGAACTATGTTGAAAAGTTATTTAATGAATCGGTTGCTAAGAAACGGTCTTTGATGCTGTTCTTTGTTATCAGGGAACCATTCTCATAACAAGTCTAGTTGGCACGAGATATTTCGGTAGTGAACCCAAAAGTAAATGTATAATAAGGAACGTGCTGATGATGGAGGCCATGTGCCTTTGAAACGTCCAAGGACCTTTTTAAATTTTATTGGTATTGTATATATTTTATTATTTTTATTAAGATTTTAAATACAAAAATTTTTAATTGAACATTTGTGTGTTTGTAGGTATTTCTTTATTTCAAATATTTGATCTCACACATAAAATATCTCAAAGAATAATAAGGAACTGAGAAATTAAAAGTTCCCAAAGTGAGTGTAAGAGCGATCTAATGACTGCTAACAAACCCGAATTGTATATTCTCATCGGTTACTGCTAGATCTGCTTCTGCTTTTAAAAGATACAATAATTATTTAGTTTAATTGGATATGGGATGATGACTAAATTGAGCACTCCAACTGCACCTGCTCCAGGGGATGGGATAATCTTTATCCACCCTCAGGGGAAGTATCGATGACGAGGGACGCATCTCTCACACCTGCCGAATCCGTCACTGTGGGCTTTTCCTCTACCAAAAAAAAATGTAGGGCTTCTGTGCACACAGGGAAGGTTTTGTGAGGATGATTTTTGTTCGACTCCATTCATTAATTATGCTTATATGACATCCCCTGTCTACCATCCCCTAACGAGAGAGATGCAGTCATTGGAGCCAGTGACACTTCACTGCTTCTCATGTATAATAGAAATGCAGTCAGGCGGAAGACGTCCCACTCAACTCCTTTTCATGTCAATACTTAATGTAGGCTTTGAAAAATTAAAGATACCGAGGTTCCAAAAAATTTTAATTTCGCGGAATAGGTTTTCCCAGAGTAAACCAATCTAATGAACCCAATCTGTAGATCCCCCTACAGCAATCTTTGCCTTTATCTGATTCTTTTTTGTTTCTTTTTCTTACTGCTTGGTTGCTATTTCGAGTATAATTACTGTTGGTAATTAATGTCTTTCTATAAACCTAAGCTTAAGTTAAAAAGAATTTGTAATTATGTTGTTGTAACTTCGAACAATGAGTTAAAGGATGAAATTAATAGAAGAATCAATTCAGCAAATAGAGCATATTATGCACTTCTGCCAATAATTAAAAGTAAAATAACAAGGAAAACGAAAATAAATATATATAAAACTCTGATAAGACCTATTGTGACATACGGGGCGGAATCATGGACGTTAACAAAGTATGTATGTATAAAGACTTGCAATATTTGAACGAAAGATATTAAGAAGAATCCTGGGGGCGGTCAAACAAGGAGACTGCTGGAGAAGAAGATATAACAATGAACTATATGACCATTATAATGATATAAATATGGAGACACATGTTAAATTAATAAGGTTAAGATGGTTAGGACATGTGATAAGAATGAACAACAATATGAAAGTTAAGAAAGTGTACAATGGAAAGCCAGAGGGTACAAGGATTAGAGGAAGACCGAAATTACGATGGATGGACAGTGTAAGGAATTTGAATGACAAATTGGAAAGAAAAGGCGGAAAACAGAGAAGAATGGAAGAGAACTCTGAAGGAGCTTAAGGCCCAAATGGAGCTGTAAGACCAAACAAGAAGAAGAAGAAGAAGGTATTTCTTAAAGTAGAGGAATACTAATTCAAATGCATCCATTTCAAAATAATTGCATTAAGTAAATTTGATTTTTTTTTGTCTTACTGAAAATATGGATTGCAATAAATAATAAAATAATAATAATAAAATATCATTAGTTAGTTTGTTTGTTTTTTACTTGGATTAGACACTATTTCGAGGCATTAAATCTACTGTACGTATTTATCACTGGGATGTATCAATATTTACAGGGGAGACAATTGATTTCTAAAAAGAAATAAATAAAAAAAACCGAACACCTAAATCATTTAATTTCTCACCTTCTGCAGTACTAGTTAATAAGGAAAACATATATTTTGGAAGAGTACAATGACAGAATAAACCTTACATTTTTAATTAAATCTTTACTTTCCTTTATCCTGAGCTTAAATTATAGACAATATGTGTAGAAAATAAGAATTCAATACGCCTTAATAAATTATAAACAGTAACTTGGATTTCTTTTTTTTTAAATTTAAGTTAAGAAATTTCATAACCGAACAGGTTATGTAACAATTATCTTTTATTTAATATTTATTAAGTATTATTTTATTTATTTTTTTTTACATCTTCTACCTGAAAAAACTGGAAGCCTACGTTCCCTTATTTTATTTTTTTTTTAATTTTTTTAATTTTTCTTTATATTTGATAAAAGGAAGTCCATTTTCGCCTTACTTATGAATAAGGAAAGCCTTAAAGAATTTCCTTTTCTTATGTTTTTGGAACTATTATTCTTTAAAAAAAAACCTTTAAAAAAACCTTACAGTTAGTTCCCGACTTACGAGCATTCGCACTTACGATCCAAATTTTCAAAAAATCGCCCTTTTTTTTTTTAAAAAAAAAATGAATATTCCAATATTTTTCTTTGAAATTTTTTTTTATACAGAGATATCTAGACTTACCTAGAACATGTAGCCTAAAACATACATTCAGACGTATTTCATATCTATATAAGCATGATTTCCACACATGTATTTATAGATTGTTTTCGTAGCGCCAATGTTCGTTTTCTCTCCATTTTTTCAGAACTGTATAGGCAAAGTCTACTAGAACTAGAACTAGATGTCTTTGGTGCAGTTCTAATAGAACTCGCCGCACTCTGTTCTTTTGGCAACAGTCAAAACAACTGTAGCAAGTCTGTTCGCAAGTTGGAAATATTCCATTTAATTTACATCTACATACAGAACATGATGTTTATTGTAGGCCTACCTATTTATTCAAAAAAATTTTAGTATTTGCTTCATTTCGTGAGTTACGTAATATATATATATATTTCCTTTTTTGCGTATTCCTCGACTTACGACCAAGCTGTCGAAATGGAACCCGTTTGTAAATCGAGATGCTAAAAGAGAGAATAGGAGAGACATTTTTTTTTGTTTTGTTTTTTTCTAAGGAAGTAGAAACAAAGCGATATAGAAATGTTGATTTTTTTATTCAGTCAATCGTAAAGAAATTGACGTAATAGATAATATCAACATTGGCCACCACTATCGACAAACGCTTTGCAAAGTTTGCCTGATATCTTCATGATCAGTGTTTCTTGACTCGGTTAAAGTAAAAATCATAAAACCTATTCTGGTATCAATATCTATTCAACAATCTCTAACTCATAAACCCAATCTCTTTTTCTTTTTTTTTTAAAGTAATTCAGTCCGTAGACTAATTAGCATTTTACGAAATTCGCGAGAATTCCAATAGTATCACCAGGGAAAAATATTAGGTTCCCGTTGCCTTCCTCAGGAAGTCATTATGGAATGGCTTCAGACCGAAGGGAAAGTGAAGAAGAGGCTGACAAATACAGGAAAGGAAATTGAAACAACCAAGCCGCGACCGGGAATCGAATCCAGGTTCCGACGCATCGCCGCTTTTGCGCATGAGACCTCGCCGGAACGGGCTAAACCTAATCTATACAGAGAGAATTATCTACTGTAGAGTCCTAATTATGCAACCAGTTAAGCTATTAATAAACTTCGATTATATAAAAAATGAAGTGGTTGCATTAATTAAGAAATCTACAGTTCCCCTCTCTCCATACACACCTTTTTTTTTATCATTTATTTAGATGTTCCAATTTCCAGACGTCTGATAAGAGTTTTAGTAGGCGAAGGGATTTCTACTTAAAATTTCACTCGAAAGCCAATCACTCAAGGAATAAAAGTCTATGCTGCATACTGAAGGATTTAGTGTAAAACTAGATTTCTTTGGAGGCTTCGCTGTCATGTACTATAAAAACAAACTCGTACACATTAGAAGAAAGGAAAGCTGTTAATTTGTTTGTTACGCGAAGATCGATTTTGTAAGTATCTGGCAATTGACCCACTATGATAGATCTCGTGGCAATTATTGAGAACGTGAGATCCACTCTGCTGATAACAGATCCCTTGCAGGTGGGTCCACTGTTTCTAAACAAGAACTGAATTCGTGATGACTTCAAATGATGTTTTCCTCTTTCTGAAAGTAATTAGGTTGAAGTGTAATTTGAATAACAACCCAGGTTAAATACCCTGTGGCGTTCGAAGTAAGGTAAGAATCGATCCCCAAACAATGAAATTACAGAAGCATGGAAACAAAATGATTGGTCAAATGCGGTATTAGCATTTTTTGCAACTATTTCTGATCCAGTTAGTTCGTAAAAAAAAAAAAAAAAATGGAATAATTATGGTACTTTAACAAACATAATTCGTCAATTAAATACAGATACTATACAAATACTGTATACTAATATTCCCAACATTATCACAGTATTTTAATTCTAAATTACTAAGGAAGCACAGCGTATGTCTGTTACTGTTACAAGTGTAGTATGTATAGTTAAGCAAAATTTTAGATTTAACGTTTGTCTTGTCTTCAGTCTTCTGCTTTGTTGATCTGTACTTACAAAAGTTACTTTCTGATGACATTGTGGACTACGTTGAGGATACGGTGCTTAATAGGCAATATATGGACCTCAAAACATATTTTCATAAACACAGAAAAAGAAACACAAGTACTTGAATGTTTTAGTCTTAAACAGATTATTAGTATATGGTTTCGTTTAATATGTGAATAACACTTACATTGTAAATTATTGATTTCATTTTTAATGTTTTGTGTTTTTATTGTTTTGGACATCAAATACTGTCCCTTTGTAGAAAAAAGAAAAACCTACTTTTGAAATATCTGATGTTACTTAAATAAAAATACTCAATTTGTTTTTTAATAAAAATCCCCAACTACAAATCTTTATTTTCTTGACTATGTTTTTTATAAAACATTATATAGTAAAAAAGCGTAATGGATATCCCATACTCCCAGCTTCTCCTGTGATATGCAAATTATTTTAACATGCTTCATTGTTAAGGGGCTGTCATGAAGAACGCTGTCTGTAGACCACTTTTTAACCTCTCCTCCCCTTTTGTAACAGCGTGTCACATTTCTATTATTCTGTCCCCCCAAAAAAAGGGATGTTCAGTTTGACAACCTCTACTTCTTAATTAAAAGGCAGTTTTTAAGTTATATTCCAGACTTTCCGTAGTTTTAATAAATTTTGATAATTTGAGACACAAAGAAACCAAGACATCTTTTATACAGAGAATATAACAATAAATCTAATGATACTATATTTTTAGAATGTTTATCTTTAATTCAAATTTTACAATTCAGTAAGAAGTTTCCTTTGCAGAAGTTGAAAATACAAATACTTTTCTATTTAATTGAGAACTAATAACAAACTAAAAATAGAATTTTAAGAATTGAAAACATTTCATAAATGTTAAACTAGTTATTAACTTAGTCGACCTCAATTCATTCATAAATTCAAATGCCAATGCCATTGTCTCGAAGGACATTAAATGCAGTATATCTTGGAATTAACTGATAGTTGTTGCTTTGCATTAAGATCTAAATGAATTATCAGATTTACTCCGCCATTGTACCTAAATGACGATATCTCCTTATCACCCTTTTATTGGTACTTTCAATTCACAGGATAGAGTGAAGACAGAAGAGCCCCTATATTGAAACAGAACTCATATAGCTAAAAAATATAATTTATTCTATAACAAGATCAAAGAAATACAAGAATAAAATTTTACTTAATTGACATTAATTGAAGGATTCAGACCAAAATGACATTCATGATTACGAGAACTTAAAATGAATAATAATAAAAAAAATATTTTAATTGATTAAAAAAAATAATAGTTAGCTGACTTTTTAACATCTTTAACTATTATTATCTATTTTCTAAATACATCACAATTCTTGATACTATCTTGCTGAGACCCTTTACTTCCAATACTTAAAGGATAATAAAACAGATATATTATAATAAAATGAAATAAATATTCTAGAAAAAAAATAGTGAATTTCACGAATACCTCGATAGTTAATTCTTAAGGTATGTAAAAAATTAGAAATGATTGACATATACTCAATCTTAATTATAATTTCAATTCTCAAATTAACAAACTTCAAGAGAAATAACCAAAACAAATGACCTTGTTTAAGCAGATGTTCTTGAAGAGGATAAGATTAAAGAACTTCAAGAAAATAAGTTAAATCTACTGCGAAATTGATTCGAAGAATCTACTTAAGGAAAGAAATAAAATTAAAGAATACGCAGATTTAGACACTTTATTTGCATGTCAGATTAATGTCATTGTAAATCAGTAGAGAAAAAAAAAACTTCTAGTCAAAAAAAAGTCGTCTGTTTTCGCTACCAACAATCTTCAATGATAAAAGCAATTTCCAGTCCCTCCTACTCCGTTAAAGATACCTTTTATGGAAACTTTATGTGCCCGAATTTAAATAATATTTTTGCATCTAAAGTTCAAAACTTGCAACTGGCAGTGTTCTTAAGAAAGAACATCGAATTTAAAAATCCACATAATCAATGTACTATGATTCCAGGCAGACACGATATTCGGTGAAAGCTGATAAAAAGAGCAGAGAAACTGACGCGAATGACTCACACCGCCTCGGGTCGTGCTTTGGCCGAAGAGGGTGAAAACACGGCCGAAAGGAAGGCAACAGACCGTGAGGTTCTGCAGAAAGGAAATCTAGTGAAATCAAACGGTGCCGTAATTTTAAAAAAAAAAAAAAATCCAAACTGCCAAGAAGAGAGATTTCTGCTTTACCAACTTAATTTTGCTAAGCATTTTTATCTTTCCAATTAAATTCTACTTTCACAAGAAAGAAAAAAGAAAATAAACTACAGGCTTAGAGAATTAATAAGTTCTAGTAAGTGGAGTTGGGATATTTGTGTGTTTGTTAATTGTAGGGTATCACTGATAGAAGGGGCGGCAACAAGGAGTTGGCGGCTTGATTCCGGATGTTAAGAAAGGATGGTAGACAGCGGAAGATATCATCATTGAAATTAATGGTCCTTCATATCCATCATCTTACATCATCTTATAATAACAATGAAGACCTAAAATCGTCTACAGCTTAAAATAGCGTCATTTCTAAGCACCATTAACATTACTTTTTAAAGTTTTTTATCTTTTGCAAAAAAAACATGGGAGAAATCATTAATTCAGCATATGATACCGAACTCCAAATGATTAATTAATCTTAGCGAAATCTTTCTTTTTATTTAACATTTTTTTATGTTTTCTTTACATCCTGTTATTCAGCTTTTCCTTTTTGCCTATGAAATGGATCCAGTCTAAGACTGGTTATTTCAGTTTTTAAAATGGCAGATTTTTCCTTCAATGTATATTTTTTAATTTATAGCTTTATATATTTGCTTTAAATTAGTTACCAATCTTTGGGACAGTGGGTCGTATTATTTCTTTTCAAATTACAGTCTCATTTCTTTTTTCAAAATCTTTCTAACATCTAACTCAAATTTTGGTTGAAAACTATAGATATCAGATTATAAAATTTTAATTAGAAAAATCTTTAATTGAATTGATTTCTTAATTATGTGTTCTGCTAAAGATAATTTCCTAGATGGTTATGGATGCTTACTTTTTATATCAGCCAGTATTCAATATAATAAATATACTATATTTATTTATTTATTTATTTATTTATTTATTTATTTATCTTTCTTTTAATTTTGCTTGTAGTGATAACTTAGAAGTTATTATTATAATAGAGTCAGCAATTTTAACTAGCCTTTATGATTCCACGAATTTGTAATTATTATAGCAATGACTACTCATCCCTGGAAATTTGAATACTTGTAGTTGCATTTCCATATATGGAATCAGCTTAGTTCTGGGCAGGGACGTCGGAACGGGGGGGGCAGGGGGGGCGAGTTGCCCCTCCACTTTTCTGAGTGGGGGGGCAAACACTATCTTTCGCCCCCTCACTAAATTATGTGTAAAATAGACAATTTAAATAAATAAATGTGAGTTACGCTTCAAGAATATAAAAAAGTGAAAATCTGTATTTTTTTTTTGTTAAATTTATTAACTTTTTTGTTAAATCTAATTTCTGTAAAAAAAAATAAAATAAAAATAAAACCAACTTCATCCTTTCTTGATCTCCTGAGTATTCTCAAAAGACAATGACAATGTATCATAGCCCTACATAGAATCCGTTCCCTCCTTGGGAATTTTTTTTACCCCCAAGACATTACTCTCTGAAGAAGCGCAAAGAAGCGGTGACTTTTTGGAAAATAACCCTTTTCTGTAATTAACACTAGTGTGGGGAATTTTAGAAGCTTCCAACAATCATTCTATTTCAGTTATTTCTTCTCGAGTCGATCTCTTAACACCACCTTCCAGAGGATTCGTGTAAGACAGCAAATTCATTGCACTGGGAATTATTTCAGAGATAAGTTTATAAATATTAATTGTAGTACTATTATTTTTAGCAAAAGTAAATTTAAAATGATTAAGAGTAACTGTCGTTTAAAAAATGTCGTTTTCATTTTGAAATACTACTAATTGTAATAGAATGAAATTATTGAGAAAATAATAATCCAAAGTATCATTCTATTTATAAAACGTCGGAACAAATGTCGAACCCGCAAAAGTTAAAACAAACAATAAAAACTCGCCGAAAGGACAAATGGCGAGAAAATTCAAGTGCCGCTACACGCGGCCTCTATGAATTTATTTAGCGAATAAAAATAAGAAAGCGCAGGTAAATATTAATTTGTGTACAACTTGGTCTCACCCATTGTTATTATTCTATTTATTTTTATAATAATGCTAATAATAATAATAACAAATAAAGAAATTTGGTTATTTCTTTATTTATTATTACTTGATTTCTGCTTTGAATAATAATAATAATAATAATAATAATAATAATAATAATAGTATTTCAGATCGAGCAAAAAAATATTTTAATTAAAAATTTCATGCGTTATACAGTACCGTAATTACAACTCAATTCGATTTTATTGATTGTGAATTCATTTAAAATGTGAATTTTTTTTTAAATAATGGGAAATATTAAACTTGTTTGATATGCATGGATAAAAATATTGTAGATAAGGATCAATGGAAGACGATTACCTCAGAATGTATTGAATGATTCAAAACTTTTATATATCAGCTTTTGATTTTGATTTAAATGTTTTGAGTAACTTTTTAGCAAAAAATTAGTCTTTTGGGGGGATTTTTATTTTCCATGGTTAAAAAAAAAAAGTTAAAAGAGTAAAATTATGAAAATACTATGAAATTGACCTATAAGTTAATTAGGTCCCTTCCGTTAGTTTAGAAGTAAAAAAAAACAAAACCACGGAATCGACAAAAGATTTAATTATGTTAACGAATATTGTAAAATGAGTGATATCTTTGAAGTAAATTAATATTATCAAATGTATTTTAAAAAAATATTATTTTGAGAAATAAAAAGAAAAAGAAAAGTTTAGAGTGTAAAGGCTTTCTTAACATTTCATATTAAGAAATTAGTAATATTAAAAATATAAAATGATAAAAAATACCACTAATTTTAATTGAGAAAAGAAATAAAGAGGTAGTATTTGGTCAAATATCAAAACGTATGGTGTAAATATCAAAGTTTATATTAAAACAACCAAAAAATATCCTTAACCAATCAGTCATTGACGTATTTAAATTTTTGCCAGTGGCGAGATATTCCTTTATATGTCCCCTTTGAGTCTCCCCCCTTCCTCCCATCAATATCTGACAACAAAATCAGAAAGTACATAAAGAGACTTGTTGTAAAATTAAGAGAAATGTTAGGAAAGAATTATTATTGCTTTTAGGTGTTTCATAATTGCTTAAATAATTCGCTTAAACACCGCAAAAGTTGTTTAAATGTATGATATATTGGAGCGTTTGAATGCAAATGTACAATACATTAGAAGGTTTGAATTATTTAAAACGAATTTAAATAATAATGTGGCTGGCCGTGCTGGCTTGGCCGAGCGGTCTAGACGGCGGTCTGCCGTGGGGCCAGTGTGCGGGCACTTGGGTTCGAATCCCGGTAGTGGCATGGCTGTTTATTTCTTCTTCTGTGCATCTTCTTCCCTGGGACTCACGCTCTCAGGGTTCTTCTCGACGAGAGGTGAAGTCTCGTCACCCTACCTGACTTCCTAACGTTGTCAGGTTGGGCTAGTGCGTGGTGTGCCGTGGCCTATTCGCGGGTAATAATAATAATGAGTAAATAATAACATGAAAAGGTAACTGCTCTGTGTTTGGCTATTTTACATAAACAGTTTCAGTTTTTTTTTTTATCAGGGTGAGTTTAAGAGATATAGGTGGTGAAAACCTCCTATTCTCACTGCAGCCCGACCTTAACAAAAGTTTTGAAATGCTCAATTCTTCAATGCATTAGAGTAGATCTTTTTTTTTTTTTTCTTTTCTTTTTTTTTTAACAAATGACAACTAGAGAGGCATAAGGGAAAGTAAAAGGATTCGCAGTCCAATCTGTCGTCGGCGAGGGACTGGGACGGCTGGGTCGGTTTCGATATTTTTTGTAATTTATAATTTTTTTATAAATTTTAATTCCTGTTTCCCTTATTCAGTGTTAATCGTTATACTCTTATGATATCTAGCTACCACAGGGTATTATAGTTTTTATCTATCGTTTATAATGTTCCTTTAGTAAGAATATCGGAGAGAAAAAAGGTTTCAGTAAAAAGTTTCTGAAATTCAACTTCAAAATACGCATTCCTGTCTGTCCGTTTGAGCTTGTAGCTTTTAAAAATTTAGAGGTTATTAAGGTGATCTTCTCAATTGAGTTTGGTACATATTGAATCAAAGAGCTGGGGGCAACCAACCTGTTCATGATCCGTCCGTCTGTAAATCAAAAGCTGAAACTTTAGTAGATAGTTTTGTGCCTATAAGAAAGGTCCTTTTCAATTTATGTAAAATTCAGATCAGTAGATAACGAAAACCATAACATAACTGAATGAATAACGGTTTGTTTTGTTTTTTTAACAACTTTTTATAGAATCTTAACATGATTGTATTCCAAAGTTGGCAGATCGAGTATATTTTATTTTCTATGTTGTAGAATATCTTCATAATATTCAACAGTTTCCAATAATCTGTATTAGCAACTCATCTTGTAGATGCAGTAGATGGGAGAATTTTGAAATTTGTTTTCCTCGAGTAATTTTTAACGTCACTGTAAATGCAAATGATCGTAAGACAAAATAATACATTTTAATCAGTTTGAATTCATTGAAAATGATTTCAAAATGACAAGTTGTTAACAAATGACTTCAAGCTTTTAAACCATCGCATCGGAATAATTCATTTTCATCACTACTGATGATTGAAAATTAAATGTTAAACTAGTGACTAATATAAATATAAAACTTCTCCATAACTCAAATCTGACATTCCAGCTATAAATGTTATTCTATTTTGTTAATTAATGGAAAATAATCTAGAAAAGAGTTTATGATTACAGATTTCTGAAATCTGTGAATGGAACTCGTATGGCAGCTTGGCTACTAAAATAGTATCAATACATATTGATGATAAATAAGGATTTAGAGACCACAACCCACCAAAATATGTTGCATTCTGATTCCATGATATGGAAAAAAGAAATATAGTCCACTTCTATTAAAACTTTTCTTCTTTTCAATTGCTCTTTGAACTGCTTGAGTTTCTTTCTTCTTGATGTGCGGAATTTTCTCAAAGGTAGCCTCTCTTTTTATTTTTTGTCACTGAGCAATTTCTTTTTTTATTTCTGACCAATTGGTTTTGCAATCTTATCCCGAGGATATTCGAAAGTTGATATTCACATTAACTATATCTTGTTTAATTTTTAGCGGCCCCTAGGTTACAGCTTGCTGTAAAACATAGGGGACCGCTCTTGCTTTTATGCTTGCTGGATGTCACACTCTGTAGTGGCCAAACGGTTAGAGATATTAGAATGAAACCTTCACCATTGTGTTCAGCATCAAAAAGTAGGTGACCACATCTAAAAAAATCAGACCTCTAGGACCACTCCCTGACCGGATGTGGGGGTGTCAAAAGTCGGTGCTTCAATACTTTATACTTTATCATATCTCAGCAATCGTTTGTCTGGCAAAAATGTGAACACCACCAATGTGTTCAGAAGGGTGGATATTGGGGGAACATCTATTGCCGTTTTCCTCTTTATCGGAAGAGGCCACTTTTAACCCCTCTCCCCAACTTCCGGTTTGCTGTAAGAGTCCATTCGGTTCATTGTAAACGCTGGTTAGGTTCACTGTACGTTTGTTTATAAAATTGTGCATATTATGGGGCCACTTTGCTTTTGACACTGTCTAAAAGCATTAATTATCTTGTTTTTTCTTATTATTATTATTTGCAACATTTTATATACAAGTAAAAGTAACGTTATTCATTTTGTTATTTAAATCAAATACAGCAATTAAACCAATAATTATTCTACTATAACGGCTGCAAGAAAATCAGAACAGGAGAATAAAAAGAGACATGCATGAGAGAGCAGAAGATAAGTTTCATCCCATAACTAAACTTAGATAAAATTATTTAAAATATAAATTTGATGTTTTTGCTTCTTCTGTGTTCAGATGTTCTATAAGCATTGTTTAACGAAATATAATTAATACAATTATATACTAATTATAATAACGATAAATTAATATTCAATTAAAGTTAAAATTGATTTATGATTAATTATAATTATTCATAAATTAATAAATTTAATTATTAACACTTAATTAATTATTGAAAGGATTTTTCGCCCCCCCACTCACGAAGAACTTCCGACGTCCCTGGTTCTGGGATCCAAATACATATGGTTAAGTTTTACAAGTTTCTAGATGCGTTACCTTATTTCATATAAAATCTGTGAGCAAATTTAACGTACAGGCCCGAGATCTCACTGGTTAATATATCATTGGTATATCGAGTGGGGAATTGGAAGAGGTTGTAACCTTCAACCATCTCCCCTCCCCCTCCAACATTGCATCCGAAAATGGAAGAAATCTAGGATTTTGGACATTTTTTTTTTGTTGGAAAGTTCATCTCTTTGTTTCTAAACTCCCACCCTCACCACTCATCAAAATAAAACTGGGCTTTTTTTTTGATTGAACGACTACGACCATCCTAACCCCTCCCATTCCAAAATCCTGAGTACGCGTATGCAACATATAACTTATATGGCTTAACCATATATTTATTTTTGATTCTTCATCATCATTTTCAACCATTTTCAATCTACTGTAGGAAGAAGATCTCCAACTTTTTTCGGTCGAAAGTTTTCCTCTTCCAATAGAATCCAACATAACACACTAACATAGACACACACATAAAGTATTCCCAATTTTTACCGTTCTGTTTTCTTTGAATTGATTATGTTTACTTTCTTCAAATCTTTATAATGTATTATCATTTTTATGTAGTTGCAGCTGTAATTACATTCTTTAGCCGTAATATAGTTATGTTTCAATTCTACATATAAACCTGTATTGTTCTATATTACTAAATTCAGTAATCTAATGAAATAAATCCTGTCAAGCAGACATGAGGGATTGTTTGACAACTGAAATCAAGTCATACGCAAACTGAAAAAACAACAATATCTTCTTAATTTTAACTATTGATTATATATATATACACGTTATGTATAGTCTGTAAATGAAACCAGTGTCTTCTTAATTTTGGCTATTGATTAAATTTTGCCTTTTTTTTTTAATCCAGGACTTGCTTAGTGTTTTAGAAGTATTCTCAAATTGTTCATTATCAGTTTCTCCTTTGATATCAAATAACTTAATAAATAACGAAACCACAAAAATAATATGATCACGGATTAGAGAATACTAGCATTGTATGTGTACATAACACGTAAAAGATGGAATAGAAATGAAATACTGAAATAATAATAATAAGTTGACTCTATTAGCTTTTTCTATTTTTTTTAAATAACAATTGTTTTTAAATAACAAAATTCCTTTATGAAAAAAATCAATATAAAAATAATTATATCTCTCCCAAAGAATGTAATATGTAGCCTGCTTTTGAAAGTGGTGGCTCGCAAATGCATAACCGCTGTATTACAGTGATTTCTGTGATAACACTTCTTTGTTCTTAAAGTCCCGTATTTTATATTTTATTCTAAATTAGTTGAATACGTAAATTCTTACGAAATGAATTTGAAAATAGTAGAAATGAGTTTCTTCAAGTCTAGTGTTAAAAGGATTATGTATTATCCGAGACAGATTTAAAAGAAGAAGAAATTTGCATACAAACAAATATTCAGGTCATTAATTACGTTTCTCTTTAAAAACTTTGTAGCAGGAAATCTTGTGAGTTCAACCATCACAAGACTAATTGCTTTTCAATGTTTTCTGAAAGTTGTCCAATCAGCGAATGACATAAGGTCCCTGTAATTTGCCAGCAGGAAATTAAACTTGGCGAATCTCATGGGAACCGAGAGAGAAAAATTTCCAAATTCAATATTTGCGGTTTCAAAACACGAAAAAGGGTGGAATATCCTGGGAAATCATCACCTTTTACTGAAGCAAATGACTCTCTTCTCCCTTCACTTTCCATTTCAGAGTTTTTTTAATATTGTGGTGGGTTTTCTGGCGATTAACAGCAACCAGTCATGTAAATTTATTTATTTATTTATTTATTTATTTATCTATTTATTTAATATTTGAACGAGCATTGCTATTTATGTTGTACACTTAGGCCTATTAATATTTCTCTTTATAACATAAATTTTAGGGAAATTTTTGTATTTTTATATATTTTTACTATGCAAAATAAAAATATATAATAAATAATGTATAATAAGTAAAGATAAGAAAATACCGAAAATAGAAACAAAATTAGGAAAATATTAAGTGCAATGAAAGATATTTCATTTTTTGGAGATTTCTTTTTTTCGGACTAATAATAAGAAAAACCATAAAGAACAAACAGCTGAAGCTCACTTCACACTCAAATTATTTTCATAAACACCAGAAAAAGAAACACAAGTACTTGAATGTTTTAGTCTTAAGCAGATTATTAGCATTTGGTTTCATTTAATATGTGAATAACACTTACATTGTAAATTATTATAATGTTTCGTATCTTATTTACTTTGGAGACCAAATACTGTCCCTCAGTAAAAAAAACAACAAACAAACCTACTTTTGAAATGTCAGTTGTTGATGTTACTTAAAAAAAAAAAAAAACAATTTGTTTTAATAAAAATCCCTAACTACAAATCTTTATTTTCTTGACTATGTTTTTTATAAAACATTATATAGAAAAAAGCATAATGGATGTCTCATACGCCGAGCTACTCCTATGATATGCAAATTATTTTAATTCACACTCAAATTTCTCCTAAAAAGAAGACTTCAGATATAAAGATAGATCAGCTCATATCTGCCACGTCAAGTTTCAAGAAGATCCATTATACGTTGAAAAATTATCACTAATCAACCAAAAAATCACCTAATTAGCATCCAAAATGACTTTATAAACTTAACGTATAAAGAGTAAGAGTAACAGATGTCTGTATAAGTAAAAGAAATACTTAAGTAAATTTTCTTTTAAGGAAAAAAGTGATGTCATTTCCTGAAATCATTGTGAAAGTAACTTTATGCGGTAAATTAAGAAGCATTCTTGTATTTTAAAATCAAAATATGCAGCAAAACAAGATGGCAGTGGAAACTATCTTAAACTAAACTTAAAAATAATCAAAACAAACAGATTTTTTTTCATTATTTTTTTTTTTCAAAAATAAGATAAATATTAAACATAGTTTTTGAATTTTTTTATAGTTACTTAATTTGATATTCAAAATTAAAATCACGAAAGAAACAACTAAAGATTAAAAGAAAAAAACAATAAAAAAAAAAATGTGTTTTTTTTTTTTTTTTCCGAAGACATTTCTCGTGTCCTCTTCCTCCTAAATAAAATTTTGGAGATGTCCATGTTTTCCATATAATAATGGGAAGACGTTGAGCAGATGTAAATTGATAAGTTTTGGAGGCTATGACTCGGTCAATGCCTCTGTTGTGTTTTGAGCACCTGAGCTTCCCATCAAGTGACATGAAACAGACCTCCCAGCAGGGTCTCTGTACCACCAACAGCATATCTATCTTTACGAAGATCTTTTCTGGGAAGGTGTATAAGTTATGCAACTGCAGTATCGCATATATCACTAATGCTTAATGCATAACATGTCTGAATTATCATAATATTAGGGATTGAGTTACAAAAAAGAGTTTTAGGCTTTGATTAAGACTATGGTCTTACTTTCAAATATATCAAATCAGATTGTATGTATAAAAAAGAAGTACAAGATTTAAAATTTATTACTTTCTCGACTTTATTGGGACATTATTATATAAAACGAATATTATAATCCCTATTCTTCTTATTTTTTTTTCCTTTGTTATTTTTATTATTTTCGTTTACATATAATTTAATTACATTATAATTGTAATCTGTAAATAATTTATGCACTAGTTGATGAAGGTTTTTGAATCTCTGAAAGGACTTTGTGGCAAGTAACAATTAAGAAAAAATCACAAACAAGTAAATGTATCTCTTCATTAATGGCTGGATTTCCATAAAATCCAGGACACTTTCAGTCTTTGTTTAGGAATATGCCGAATACAAGACAAACGGTTTTCTGGACTTTGAGGAAAAAATGTGAATTATTACAGTTTCTTAACGTGTTGCATAAGAGTGTGCAGCGTAAAGCTAGTTGTTGATAGAATTACAGAATCTTAGTGATTTCATTTTCCACATTTTCTTAATTTCTGTACTAATCGCAGATATTAAGTTTTTTGTTGCATTCGTCATTTGTAAATTATAATTTAATACAATATCTATGATAAAAATTTTAGGCTGTTATTTATTTTATTAAAAAATATATATAGATAGATAGATACTGTTTTAGTCTATTTGCAGTCTGTTTGTATTATTATTAGTATCACTGAATCCCAATAGCTTTTAAGATTGCCTCTTTCATGACTCTAGGTGGATCATTTATCACATAGCAGAGTCAGAATAGTATTTTTTCAGTAAAACTTCGGTAAATTGTAAAGTAGGTCTTATAATTGTAAATTATAAGATTGCCAGCTAAAGTTACAGATCCATTTCGGTAACTGAGATGACTGGATATTACAGAAACAGACATAGCAGCGTATCAATGGAGTCTTCCCTTCCTCCATTACATTCGAAGAAAGGAAGAGATCCAGAATTTTCACCTTTCTTTATGGGGAGAGGGAGTTGGCTGGGTTCCATCAATTAACATCCTACAGTTTACAATGCTTATACCCAATGTTTCAAAATATTATTATTGTCTTAACGAACTTTGTTGACGAGTGTGCTATAAATTGTTGAGTCTCTTTCTTCAAGATAATTAAAATCACTAAATACTAAACCTTACTGAACTTTCCATCTTTAAAATAAGCCAAGTACTAACGCAATCTAATAATTATCGCTGTTTTTTTAAAACTGAGATCAATTTTCATCTTAAAAATGAGTAAAAGACCACGGAAATAATGAATTACAGTAATTCAGAATTAATATCTTAGGTAATTGACATTGACAGTTAATACTCCACCCATCGTTAGCTTGCAGAAAAACAATGAGTCTGCATAATAAGAAAATTAAACATTTTTAATGACATTCATTTACTTAATTATAAAAGTGTTCTTGCTCTCATAAAGATTAACTTTATGATTCAGATAATCTGAAGAGAATGTCATAACACAAGATTTCAAGGTTGTAAATTGTGAGCTGATTTTTTTGTTTTGATTTGATGACCTTTCAAAACAAAAGGTTTAATTGTAATTTATATTTGTTTGTTTGTTGGTAATACATTTCTATTCAGATCCGTTTTCCGAATCCTTTAGTTTCTATCTTCGAATGGAGATACCGTCAGTCATTGCCTGTTATAAACAAAACTGTTAATATTCAGTGCGAAAAGATCAGCATCACTAAGCATATAAATTCGAATTAAATAAGTACTAAAAAAATAAAATGGTTCCAGTAGCCAAGGCACTTGAATGCGGGCTGGAGGAAACGGGTTCGATTCCCGGTGGAGATCAGGGATTTCTTCACGTTGAATTCACAGCTCTTTGTAGAACGGATGCCGATGTCATTCTGGGGTTAAAGGCGGACGGACGTCGGACTGAGCATCCGACCTCAAATTAGTCTCATTGGCCTGGAAACACCGGGAACTTTACCTCTCGCCACTCCGCGGGCCACGTAGGCCTTCAGTGAGATAACTGAACTAATCAAATAAATAAAAAAGGAGAAAAAAATAGCTTTTTTTTTTCTTGAAGGGGAAAAAAATAAAAAGTCGACAAATTTTTAAAGAAAATTTGTGGATGAACGTTTCTATTCCTTACTTTGAAAAAAAGGAGCCATCCACAAGCTCCTTGATTGAGAGGTCTTCAGAGAGCGCATTTATACACGCTCCAAATCCATTGATGTTGCTGATTTTTCATTATAACCGCTTATAAAAGTTATTAATAGTCGTTTTGGCACTAATGTCTTCATTGGTATGTCTACCAGAATAATAGAAGGAGTTTCTTTATAATAAAAACTATCAGATAACTTCAACTTATTTAGTTTTTAAGGTATTGAATTACAAATGGACTGAAATGATTATTTCAAATTAAAATGCGTATTAAGGAAAATTACATATCTTAGAAGACTGCTCCCAAGTGGTCAATCCATTAAGATTTTGTAATTGGGTTGCCATACAATTACAAAAACAAACAATGCCATCACAAAGCTATAATAATACCCTTTCGTATCGTACAAATTATACGGATTTATATTATATTATACAAAGAATTTCAATTCCAGTGCGAAAAGTATCTAAAGAAAATAGAAATATTTCTATGAAAAATAAAGAATAACAGAACACACTTCTACATTATTATTAATGAGGCGAGTGGAACTGTCTATGGTGAATTACATAGCATTATGGCAGGAATCCGTGAACGGAAGAAGAGGCCGGCGGCAAACAAGGCAAAAGGTCCTCTATTAATAGCAAGACTGATAATCCAAATTAAACGACAGTTCGGGGGTAAATTCCCACGACTGAAATACTGCGATTGCAGCAATGTCATTATGTGTCATTACGAATTTTATTACTGTCTATTTTGTGAAAATTCTTCTTTTTTTTTTATTTAGAAAACAGAAGAAAATCTGGTTTCGTACTGTTTACATTGGATAAGATTTATTCCACTTCCGTTGCTGAATTTTCAAAACAAATTCTCTCCCCAGGCAACATTTAAATTATGATTAGGATGAGAGATCAAGTTCAGATTGTAAATTTCGTTACATAACAGTAAAACTTTGATATCAAAGTCTTTTAAATCTGTTTTATATTTCACAGGAACAAAGACTATGCCTCTGTTCTTTCCTAGCTCTTAAATAAATTTGGTAAGTTTAACTTATAACAACAAATGTCATTTTGAAGGAATTTTTACTTTAATTGAAATAATTTCAAAAATTTCATAATTTCTGACAAATTAATGCTCAATTCTTTGAAAGGAATTACAATTAGATAATGAAATGTTTTTATCCAACGGGATTTATAATTCAGCTATAAATTCAGTTTTTATTTAAAAAAACCTAAAAAAAAAACAGGTTGTATGGGTATATCCGCAACAATTGAAGGTTCACACGCGCGTTGCCAGGCAACAGGAGTATTGTTGCATCTTCAACTCAACTGCGCTAATTTCCTAGTTACAAATGGATTTCAAATAAATATTGTATTGCATGTACAGTAAAACCCTGAGATACGAGCATAATCCGTTCCAGGACCGAGCTCGTAACTCGAGGTGCTCGTATCTCAAATCATTTTTTCCCGTAAGAAATAACAGAAAAAAAAAATTAATCCGTTCGGTCCTCTATAAACCTCTCTTTTTAGTGCTAATAATAATGGAAAAAACATTTTTAATTGCTATAGATATACACACAAAAAAATTATAGAATGTAAGGATTCCTGTGATATAAAATAAAATTTTATATCAGACGATAGACGATACAGAAGCGGCTAATGGCGGCACGTGCGGAGGAGGAGGAGGAAGGGAGGGAAGAGAGTTGGCCCGTACGTAGACATTTGATTCCGTACCGTACCTTACACGTACACTACGTAACTTACATAAACTTAGAATTGACTTAGCTTAAGTATTTTTTTTTTTTGCTTTTTTCGATTTGTATTCTTCTTTTCTTAACTTTTTTCTCTTGACTACCCTCACTTTCACTTGGCGCAGGCCTTTTAACGAAATACTTATCGAGGTATTATTTTCGAGGAGATATTTATCGACAATTTCATTCTTTATAACCATGCTATCATGCGTTTCTTCTTCTCACTACCATCCTTACCACTCACTTTCTTAGGACTCATCACTATTATGAAGAATAATGCACAAAAAAGAGAGAAAATCACGTAGACAACGCAAATACAATATGGAAGACTCGCGGGAGATGCGTACGGAAGTCGACGAACACGTGAAGTTAACGTGTGAGGCCACCTAGCGTCGGCGTCTGTAAGCGTGCTCGTATCTCAAATCTTTACTCGTATCTCAAAGCAAAAATTTGCTCGAAGGCCTGCTCGTATCTCAAGGCTTACTGTATTAGAATTTAAACTTAATTTATTTTTAGTTTTAGTTTAAGCTTTAGTTTTAGTTTATTAATGTAATCTGTGCTTTAAATGAATAAAATATTGTTTTCCATTATATAAGCTATGCGAGGCTTCTGGAGTGAAGCGACGGGTAGCCCTGTAGTACTGTGTAAATGTTAATATTAAAAGTTATGAACTAAAAAAAAAAAAAAAAAAGTTAGCATTTATTTTAAGTTTTCAATTTTTTATATAAGTGTTTCTGTTTTTCCGTGATGATCATCAGGGCGAAAAAAAATGAAATGCATGAATGACGTTTGACGGTAATGAAAGAAATAAAACCAAAAAATTAGAATAGTTATCAAAAAATAAATAATAAACAAATTCACAGCAAAACAATAATAAACATCTGAACTTAAAAGAACAATTTCTAGCAAATTTGAATCTAATTTGATATACAAGAATATATTTGTCAGCATTAATTTATCTGTTCTTCAAAATTTAAAAACAAATTTAAATGAAACTTTAAAGAGAAAATACGTTGAACTTCTAAACAAATATAATCTATTAAAATTGACCAATTACATTTTCATGGTCAAATAATTAAATGTGGCATTTATATTTGGAAGAAACATTCATGTAATAAATAATTTATACTGCTATATTGTAGTTATTAAAAAAATAACAAGATTTTGTTACTTGTTTTATTAGTTAAAAATCTAAGAATCCGTACAATATCACAATAGTCTTATTCGAAAAGTTTTTAAAATTCACTGAAATTGAATGGTTACTGTCGCCAACAGTTACTAATTAAAGGTCGTCTTAAATCACGAAAATCAAACTTATATTATATTAAAATGCCGTTGCTGTATTATTATCTAAAAGGGCATCTCTTTCTATCCAATCGAAATCTAACTGGAAAATAATAAACTTGAAGCGGCTATAAAATATATATATATATATATATATATATATATGATTTATTATTAGCTTATTATTTTTTTATAATTTCTAAAGTTGTAAATTTACTGTTAAATTATCAAAAGTTATCGGATAATAATGTAAGGATAATAATGTAGGTAGTTGAATTCTCTAGGTTCGTCAGAGTAACTAGAAATCATTAACTTTATTATATTTCAACTTCAAACGTAAAAGCGTTTTCGGTTTACAGTTTCTTATTAATTCATCAATTCAGTATTAAAAAACACAACCTTTCGACTTTTTTGGATGGTTGAACAATCAACGTTATTCTTAAAGAAACCGAGAAGCCCAAAAATAATAAATAAAAAAATATTTTTCAATGACGTTGCTTTTTAGAAGAAAACACTCACGAGCTCGAATACATAAAAATTTAAAGTTTTCTTTATCATCATTTCCTTGTTTTTGATAACTTATCAATGGGAAGTTTTAGCGATTAAACAAAAATAAATATTTTCTTTCAAATTTTCTTTTATGGATTTCTCTTATTATCCCGTCATTAATTGATGGATTTTTGTTAGTAGTTTTATAATATTCAAAAAGGATTTATTTATTTATTTATTTTTAAAAAACGTACCCGTATATAAGAAAATTGTAGGTAAGTAAAAAATCCTTATTTTTTTAGGTTTTATTATAAATTTCTTGCAAAAAAAAACAAAAAAAAACTATATGAACTTTAGGAAAACATTACGTAATTGAATTAAATTTAAAACCTTCATTCATATTTTTATATCGTGCTAAAGTTCTTTTATTATTATTATTTTTATTTAGCAAGGCTAATTAAATTAGTGAATAAAACTATTCTTGAAATAGATAACTATCTTCTTTAACTTCTGCCTGCAAAATTACAGTAATAGAAAGCAGGTGATCGTCTTTGGAATCGATTCATTAGGTCTCTACTCTTTTATCTATCAGGCAAGTCAGACTGCATCATCCATTAAGCCTAATTGATAGTTGCTGATCCATTACGGAAAATACTATAAATCCTCATATTCATTAATGAAAGGAAGATGTTGTTTATCCATGGCTTTGACAACAGTCTCCATTAATGTTCCATAAGGTCCTCTGTAGAACTTTGATCTATCTTTACCGCTATGTTTCTAGTATTTCCGCGAGAACGGTACCGCAAAATGGTTTCCTGACCAAATAACTGCGTAATGAATCCTTCCATTTACGACGCTTTTAAAGTGATCTCGGGTCATGGTCTGCCGTCTATCTGGTTTGTCTGTACGCACCATGCATATTAATTCTTCTTTAGGGAACTAGGCAGATGGTCCCGAATCACAGTGCCCTTAGCGGGAGGTCCACCAACAAGGAAAATGAGGGCGAAACGGAGAAAATGTGCTGTAGGGACCAGTAGCAATCACTTTCCATAATCAATTATGCTCGTGACAGGTGGGGAGCAAGTCGATGACTGGACAGGCCGACCGTTAAATTGTGGTTGGATGCAGAACCAAGACAGTCTCTCTCAGCCCTTTCTTACCACCTGCTATCCGGTTCTCCTCCGATTTCATGTCTGGGTCCTTGAAGTAGGCCCCCAATGGGTTACCTTCCACAACACGACGAGAATTTAAAGTGAAAGAAATATTTATGCAATGCTTACCAGTGCTGCTATTGCGTAAATTTTATGCAATACGTTGTGTTTATTAAGGCCTTTTCAGAATTTTTTGGAATTGTTGTCATTTAGTTTCATTTCTAAAGTTAAAAGTAACCAAAATAGAAAAAAAAAAACAAAGCTACTTTTATTAAATAAGATAATTGTATTTTCATAAATAAATAAATATTCAACATAAACATATATGTACATTAAATAAATATTTATTAGAAAATGATATATGTATATATGCAGAGAGGTACATAGATATATTTATTTTCTGATAAAATATTTATCTTATTCCCAAATAAAATAAGGAAAGCCTACAGCGGAATTTTTTTTATTTTTTTTTTATTTATAAGACATTACACTCTTCTCAATGTTTAAGATATGGAGATACTGATAAATATCTTAGGGACAGAAAAGAGGGTCTCTGTCCCTAACTTCGCAGACATGAGGGCTTTGCGCTATAAACCAAACATTTCATGTAATTCAAAGAAGCATGAAAAAACATCAGCTGCTTTAGCCGAAGTAAAAGAATGTAAAAAGAAGAATAATAAAAATGTAGATTATAAATAAGTAAGAAGCTTAAAAATAAATCTAAATTAAGGGATTGGTTAATTCCGATGGATATTTCTTCATTATTTAATAAAACTAAGACAATTATTAAAAATAGCATTTCTGTTTTGGAAAATACTGTAATGGTTTGAAGTCGTGAAATTAGGCAGAGGCATTAGATCTAATCAACTAACCACTAATAAGCCTAAGAAATTCTTATTATACTGATCAGCGGTTTAAATAGGTACAAAAGATGATTGGCTGAGACAATAATACAAAGGAAAACTTTCAACCTGTTTATGTAATTCATTATGGAATTTAAAATAACAATTATCACATACAAATGTTAACAAATCCATAAACTTATCTTTTCTTTTATTAAATTCTTCAAGAAAAACTCAAGAATTGGCTAGATATCTTAATGACATTTTGAAGAAATTTCCTTTAGCATATGATAACGTAATAGTTAAAAACTCCAAGGAAGTTATTGATAGAATCAAAATTTTTAATATTAATAATAAGAATAAGATTAAACTGTTTTCCTTAGACGTAAATTCTATGTATACATCAGTTCCAGTTAATGATACTCTTAATATAGTTAATAATTTGGCAGATATGAATAATAACATTCTTGAAGAATTTAATATAAAAAAAGATAAGTTTATGGATTTGTTAATGGATTTGTTAAGTTTATGGATCACATTTGTATGTGATAATTGTTATTTTACATACAAAGGAACATTTGTTTGGCTATGACAATTAAAGTAAACAATCATTTAAAATGTAAACTCCAGAAATCGGTTAGATTTAAAAATATAGCAATTAATAAATAATACAATTATCAATTCAACGGTTGGAAATCGAAGAAACATTAAAACTTTCAGAATATATAAAAATTAAAAGATGAGAACTATTTTCTAAAATAAAGCCTTAAACATAGATTAAAAATTACTCGTTTACAATATAACTTCTATTAGGCTAAAAATAAATCAATAAATTATTTATGAAGACGAGAAAATGAAGTTATTTTAGTTTTACAGAAATATAAATAAATTTTGAAAATAAATAAATTAATTAATTTATTTATTTGATTTTATTTTGTTTTGTTTGTTTTAAAAATAGGAGTTAAAAGTTAAAAAAATAATAGCCAAAAAGATTTACTTCCTAGAGATTGATTCATTGCGTTTTCGTTTATCTCTAAGATTTACAGATGCACAGTAATCAAATTCCTTTTCAATTCCCAGTGAAATTGCAATTTTCAGGTCAAAACAGCAAATTAGATGTCTTTGAAGTTTTTCGTGAATTCCGTCTGTCATTTTCATCAGTGGAGTAAAACATGTAGGGATTAGTCCTAACGAGGGACCCTCGTGCAAAAGAAAGTGCTGCCTGTACTGTCGCTTTTCATCTTCCTCCCTCTTCATCCCAGAACCCTCCCAAGCAATAAAACTCAAAATAGACCTCCCAAAATTGTTTTCCATTTCATTTCTCTTTTTTTTTTTTCTTTCTGAGAACGAAGCTTATCGCTGTTACTCAATTCCCCCTTCTTTTAGCCAATCATCCAAACAGGCGAGTAATCACGTTGCTACGTAACAGCTTCAGCTACGTAGTTACAACAAAGAATTAAAGCAAGGCCTTCAGTTACTTCGACTTATCGCTTTCGGAGAAAAGAGCTTAAATATCTGCACTGAAGAAATTCGAAGATTTGTGAATAAATCAAGAATTGTTTTATTTACTTTTTTTTTACTGTAATAACGGATAACGAAATATCATAAAATAAAGAATGTTCCTTTTTCAGAAGTGTTTCATTTCGTTTTTTTGCTAAATTTGGTTCTACATTCCTGAAGAATTTAGTCAAATAGAACTTTCGAGACTTGGGCGCCCACAGAATTTTACGTGGAGTGAGCAAAATATTTTGGTAATGTAAAAAAGTCGGTAAAAATTTACTTTATACTGTTAAATTTTATAAAATAAGTTAATTAAACTAAATAAGTTCTAACGAAATTAACCATTTTTTGTATGTGTTAGTTCTCTTGCGAGAAAGAATTTACATGAAGTGCATTGAAATTAGAATTCCAGGTGGGGCAAAAAATGTCTCTCCCTTTCCATAAGTGCAGACGCCCGTGCTTCGAGATTATTCTAGACTCCACAATTAATTCTGTATTGAGATGAATTTATCATCATCCTATTTTTTCATCAGGAATTGAATTTTACTCTGTTTCCAATACTGCTTGGCAAATCTCAGAAATAAAATAGAAATATAGTAGTTAGTAAATATAGTATATTACAGTACAGTAGCTAACTAGAGAATATTTATAATGAAGGATAAATAGTTAGATTTTAAAAAAAAAGTTAATTTTTAATTTTTCTCTTACGAAAAATTATACTTATCGAAATGATTAACTCTTCCTGATTCTATTTAAAACAAGAACAAATGCATCTTTGGATCGATTTCTTACGTAATTAAAAATTTCGTCATGTAAAATTTCTATTTGAAGATTTTCTTTTGCAAATTGAGAAAGTATTATGTTCAGTATATTTGCCAACAACAAAAATACTTATCTTCTAAAATACAAAGACTTAACACCTAAAGAGAATCCAAGCATTTGTAAAACTTTTACTTTCTAACCCAAGCGCCGAGTGACTTTCTATCTGATGCAAGATTGTTCTTACTGAAACGTCGTCTACAGCTCGAGCGACAACAGAGACGAGTTAGGGTCGGAGACTTAAGAAAAATATAGGAATGAGTAGGCTATTATCTTTATAGCAAATACTCTTATCGTTTCATAACGGACATCAATCAACAATATCCAAAATTCATTCGTATGAAATTAATAGATTTGACTTATTGGCTCTATTCAGTCTTGATTTCGTAATAATTCATAACTTGTGATTTAACTAGACTCAAAAATTTAACTCAAAATTTTCATTCAAACTTATTATAATAAGAAATAAATTTAAAGTGTAGGAAAAAATTATTAAGAATGAAAACCAAAGACAGCACATAAATAAACAAATCACGCCTTTGAGTTGTCAACAGAGGGAATCGGGAACAGCCGTTTCGTCCTTAGGGACTCATCACTCCGATCCACCCCGATTATAATTATTGTAATGTTTGGAAGAATAAATGTCATATCGTTTTTCAACTAGCAGGGCAGAGGAATCCGCCTTTACTCGTAATTTTACGGTACTTAAAAAAAATACAACTTACAATAAATTACTAATCAGTAAATAACAAAAATAAATAAATAAATAAATAAATTATTTAATTCATCTAAGAAAGCAAACCTAACGTAATCCCGAACTGTTTTCACAATAGTGAATGCTTAAAAAAAAATCTCCGTTATTATATATATATATATATATATATAAATGCAGCCAATTAATCAACAGTTAAACGCTTAAGACTAATAAAATAATAATAAACAAAATTTTTATAAAACTTGCTTTAAAATGTTGTTGTTGTGGTTGTTTTATTTAAAGATGTTCATATTATTATTATTTTAATTCATTGATTATAGCAAGGACATCATTTACCATGGCATCATCAACCTAAGGAAATATAAAGTACCAGGTAAATAAAACTGAAAACTGTATTCCATTAAAAAAAAATTAGAAAAATTCAATGTGTTAAACCCTGAATCGAATACGATTCAAAATACTATTTAAAATTTTCTATAGAGACTAATATAATATTCAATTATAAGAAATAAGATAAGCAAAAACCTGAAATTATCAATTCAAAAACATTTGAAAAGGAAGATATATTACACTCAGATATGTATATTTTAGAATTAAATTCTAAAAGGCAGTTCAGAATTTCGAAGGTAGCTTCAGAATTCACAACAACTAATTGAAATAAAAGATTGAAGTAAAAGATGGAGAATATGTAAAAGAAATGAGAAAAGAGAAGATTTCTAGTTTCCCAGCTTTATTTTAAAATATAGTGATTAGTAATGATATTGTATTCAAATATTATTATATAGAAAAAGGATATTACGAATATTACGAAAGAATATATTCAACAGTTGCATACTAATTATTTTGTACGACAGTGAAAATGTGAATGTCATTCTTTAAAAATGCTTTCAGGTGTATATTCTGTGTTTCTGTTGCTGTTAATGGAGTAGAAAGTATTTTTTTATGTGTATATTATTCCGTTGCTCTTGAGAGAAATACTGCTCTGTCTCTGCAGATCGATTTCATAGGAAGTCTGTGATTAACCAAAAACATCCTTCTCTAAGGAAACAGAATATAGATTTCTACAGTAAACCTCTACGACATTAGAACAAGAAAATGTATAATCTTTCCTTTTGCTTTTCTGTTTAGGAATATCGCAATTTTCTATGAGCGAAATCATTCTTTTCCTGATATTCACTAATGTACATTAATGAATGAACATGTGAAATGCGGTTACATATATCCACCACGATCTAGTATAAATTTGACATAAGTCAACACCCGGGATTACAAACTAGAACATAGTAAATGATTTAAACCTAAAGCGCATTAAAAAGACCAACTCATTAGATTCAGTGTCTAAAATTAGGTATATTGTTTAAGTTACATCAGCATCATTTTAGTCCAATCAGAAGATTTCCCTTGTTAGAAAGTAAAACGAAAAGAAGATCGGGAAAACATTAAGAACTTGGTTTATTAAGCAATAAACTGCTCTTGTAAAAACTTGGATCAGAAGAAGGGCAAAATAAAGAGGACGATTCAGATAATTATTGTCCATCTTCCGAAACAATTCTATCGAAAGTGGATCATTTAGGAACGGCAATTTTACTATTTCTAGCTTATTTTCTGGCAAAAATTTCTCTGAGTTTCCGATATGTCACTACAAAAGCACTGTACATTAATTATGTTCTTTCGGAATTAGCTTAAGTTTTATCATGTTCCATATAATTTTCAGTCATTTGGCATAATGAAAAGTTGCAATGATGTTTACATTTAAGCTTTCTTCAATGTAATTCGTGTAGTTTTTATTTTCTTTAGATCTGCTTCTTTTTTTTTTGGGTTTGGGAATTGAAGAATGCTTTATGATATTTTCTTGAAGCCCCCAGACGCTTCTTTCGAAAACACAACCATTCTTTTGTAAAAAAGAAAGTTCGTCGCCAAAATAAAGTTGTGTTGAAGACTCATAACAATGTCAAATCTTTCAATAGATCTTTCGAGAAGAGATGTTTCGATGAAGGGTGCTCCTGTGTGACCAGTCATTTGACAGATCCTCCAGGCACAACCCCTCGTTAATCGTAATGACGGGGAAAGAGAGATTGATTTACGTCCAGAATAAAAAGATCTATCCCCAGGAACGGTATTTATTGGCCTTTTCTTCTTTTTTTTTGTTTCAGAACGATTGTCATCTATGTGTATCCCTCACCAAAAGAGCTTCCCTCCTAAAATTGCTTAGCAAATAACCAATAAATCTCCGGTTCGTTGGATAGGAAAACTATTAATATTATTTGGCTGTTAGATAAAGATCGAAGGAACAAAGAAAGGCTGCAATTCATTAGCGCACGTTTTAATGTATTGAATATTTCATTAACGGAACTTGGCGTCTTTCCATCTTCGTTCTTTGATCAGTTGGTAGCTTCGGTTCAAAGTGAGAGACTTGACAATCAGCTGATGTTAGTAGAAAGGGGCGGGGTTCGCAGAAAGAAAAAGAGCCCCCTCGAAAAGTAGTATTTTATTATTGTAATTGCCAATAAACTTAAAACTTTTAGGGAAAAAAAAAAGTTAAAGTTGGAGAAACAGAAACGATATGCAAGGATAGGATTTCAGCGTAGTAGGAAAATGAATGCTTATCTGATGTAATGACTAATAAAGTTTCGCATTTGTTGGGATTTTGTTAAGATTTTTATTTCATTTAAGGTAAATGAAACAGGGGGGAAAAAATGACATCCCAAACAAAAAAGCTGCAACACTGAAGTCTGTTGTGTTTTTTTTTTCTATAAAAAAAAAGAATTTTATATAATTGTTTGATGTAATTTAATATATGCATTTTTTTCGTTATTTATTTTATTAAGATAATTAGGCATGTAGAAAATAAGATATCAATTTTTTCCGAACCTTATGACTGAGAAAATATTGAAAATATTAAGAAAAACCTGTATCCCTGTTTAGATGTCCATTAATTATTTTTCCTTAAAATTAGACCTTACTGCATGTTTTGAAAATGTGGTTTGCAAAAAATTGGTTTTCAATTTTTTAATACGACTGTTGTGTAAATACGAAATGATGATAAGTTATTTTATTTTAGAAATATTTGCTGATTTATTTTATTTTAATGATCAATTTAACATGATTTGCAAATATAAAAAAGCTTTTTAAACATATAAACTGTACATGTAAGTGACATGTACATTTAAGCAAGTAAATAAATACATATATAAATTATAAAAAATAAATAAGTAATTATTATTATCATAATCAGGCCCCCCAAATTAAATATAGGGCCCAGGTACCAAATGCAGTAACGGACCCCTCCCAAGTTATGATCAAAATCGTAGATTTTTAGCTACTATCGCGAAAACACCACACGATTTCACATTACTCCCTTTTAAACACAGTTATTAGCATTGTTTTAGATCAAATTAATTAATTTACATTTAAAATATAAAGCGAGCAATTCTTAAAAATTTTATCTTGAAAACGGGCCTAAGGATTTTGATGAAATTGGGTAAATCTACCGTATTCGGTTGCGAGAAAGCGATTTAGCTAGGTATCGACTTGGGAAAACTCATTTAGGGAGTACGATTGATCCGGGACCTGGGTAACAGATCATTGTCTACTTACTTTATTCGTTTTATTTTATTCTTTATAAATTCGTATTCTGTGCGTTTTTACTTGTAATAAAAGTTACTTGTAATAAGTTTATGTTTTAATAAAAGGTTTTAAGAAGTTTTTGTAATAATTTTATTTTTACCTGTATTTTCTGTTAAAACCTCAGCCCGGGCCCCTTTGACGTCCGGGCTCCGGTGCTGCGGGACCAATTGACCCTCCCCTTTGGGGGGACCCTGATCATAATTACTTCAAATGCTGTGGAGATACTCATCTGTCTAATATTCTGGCCAAAATTTGGGTAACCGGAAGATGGTTTCGAGCAAAATACATGTAATTTATCAAGTACTGGAATGGCAACATTTATATTTCTACTAGTTATGTGATATCTACATTTTAGCACAAGCGTTTAGGATACTTGCTTATTATTTACTTTTTCAAAAAAATGTCAGTAATGTTATGTCTCAATATTGAAAAATTATTTTGAAGCCCACCTATTTTCTTTAAATTCAAAAATTTAGGATAATTATTTAGAAAATTATTATTATTACTATTACTATTATTATTATTATTATTGACTTAATTCTTTTTTGGGGGGATAAGAAAAAAAAATAAACAAAAAAGTAATAAACAATGTACTGTGAGAGTATTGTTAAATTTCCACCTAAATCTGTATTTATGTCTGAGAAACAAAAGCATTTTTTGGTAAGATTTAGAATGTGTAGATTTTATTTCTGGCTGAATTTCCAATTCTCCCTGAATCTTTTACGAAGAGGGGAAGCAGTTGTTGATGATGGGCGAATTCCCGAATGGCAGGTTTGAAAGAGAGCGAGCTAATGAATAATAAATAGCGCTATTCTTCGACAGAACACGTGATTTTCAGCACCGTAAAACCACGAATTTCCCTAATTTCATGATTGAGAAAAGCTCCAATTGGTGGCGTTCGGTACTGAAACAAATTCCCAAAGTTAAGCACTTGCTTCCAATAAATAAATTAACAATTGTAGTACTTTGAGGCAAGATAAGCATACAAAATAGGTTGAAGTATTAAAACTGTAAACAAAATGCGTTTTTGAATACCAAATTAACATAGATTTGATTAATACAAAGTATTTTCCACCCTCGTATCATTGTATGTAAATGGAAGCTCATGAGAAGCCTGGAAAACTTGATTTAGCATGTTTATGTATGACACAAGTTCGTAATATAAAACAACACTGAACAATTCTTTATTCAGGCACTGAATAACAATTTGGATGAGATGTTATTTCAGTGATTTCCAGATAAATAGATATGAAACATCTTATTTTGTTTTCTTAAACAATTCACACACTTGCAAAATATTGAGTAAAATTTCAACAATCTTTACTCACATACTCTCTTCTCTTCCCATTCCTTCAACTCTAATATTTGTTTTGTTTTTTTAAAGATTGATATTCGTAATAATAAACATTCTAAATAAATTATAAGTAACGTTCATTTTGTGTGGTAAATTATTAGTGTTTTTAGACAAATATAAACTCCTCCATACATCACATAAGTATTTAAAATATTTATTAAATACTAAAATAAAAGACAAATTTTCAGGAAGTATACATCTTCCTTTTTTCAAGTCAAAAATTAGAATAAAGTAACAAACAACAAGTAATAATAGCCTATTCAACCTATTCTTTGTTTGTTTGTTACTTTATTCTAATTTTTGACTTG
>JAFIDM010000003.1:45057201-45068893 GCA_023159025.1 Thereuonema tuberculata
GAATTTCTGTTATTAAAAGTATGTCAAAAAACAAACAAATGCAAAAAAAAAAAAAAAACTGGAAAAATGGAAGACTACACATAGGCTTGCCTTTCCTACCACGCCTTCTGAGTTTGACATCGAGAGTAAATCGGGCTGATGAGTCCTAAAGAGGACGAAACAGCTGTCCCAGATTCCCGTCCATGATGAAGAACAAGCCTATGTATAGTCTTTCATTTTTCAGTTTTTGTATTATTTTCCTGTATGTTAAATTTTTCTATATTTAGCAAACTTTTGCATCTGGACAGTCCTGATAGTCAAGTTTTACCACAGACTTATTACCTAACTTTTCAGTTTCCAAATGTTTCTTTGATAACAAATTAGAAAAATTCAACAACATAAAAATGATTTTCTTTGTAGTTTAATAATAATTAATTTCAATACATTAAGTTTCAAAGCTGATAAAAAATATGATTTTTCTCTAATTTTTAAAATGTTTTAAATTTTTTTATTTAAATTTATACGGTTTGGTGTTATTAAAATTCTGTAATTTTAATAGACAATCATGAAAAACAAAACATGTAAAGTAAAAAAAAAAAAATTCTAAGTTCTAATTATTATATTAAATTTATTATTAACTTATAAGATGTTAGATAAGATGGAAAACTACCACTTAACTTTTAGAAACATAACTGCAGGCTAACTGGACAACGATCTATTCTCCAATGTGACAGGGCACATCTACAAATGAATTACAAATCTACACATTTTATGAACTACACATCAACAAATAGTCTTTTTTGAGCTTCGATATAATTCTATATGTTGTCTCTGTGATCTATATAGTTTCCTTTTAATAGTTATGAATCGATTTTTAACAGCTAATTTGGAAACAACCCAATTAGAAAATTGAAAATTTATACTTTTAGTGTTTATTAGAAGTTCAAGACGAAAATTGGGTTGTTGTTTTTTTAATCAGTGTTTATCTTGATAAAATTCCAAAGATTATTCTAAAGCGGTCCCAGCTAGACTATATTTAACAAGTGAATATAATTTTGTGCTAAAGCAGAAATTTAAGGGCGACCCATATTAAAAAAAAATAAATTAAAAATAATAATAATAACAACAAAAAAAAAGGAAGTACAAGTAAGGAAAACTAAAAAAAAAAGCTAGGAAAAAAATGAAAAAAACGTTAGGAAAATAAACACAACGTTAGAAAAACAAAAACAACCCCGTAGACATCCGGATTCGAACCGACAATCTTCAGCATATGAGTCCAAGAACTTACCGATCAAGCTATAGCTAACAACAGAAATGAGATGATTGCATTTCTAACATTTAAGTTAATAGTGGAAAGCCAATGAAAACAATGCTAAATACCTCGAACATGGGGGGGGGGAGCCTGAAAACGTTGTTTGGGCTTTTGAATATGATGATGAAATCCGTTTGTCGATCCGACCTTCCGTTCGGGAGTTGTTAGGAAGCGACAGACACGGACGGACGGACAGGACAAACACAATAGCTAGCGATTTTTGTCGTTATCACAATAGCTCCCAAATGAGTCGCTAAAAATGTGCTTTGGTAAAAAGCTTTTTGAATAGAATAGTTTTAGAAAACGCTTACAAACACTGAATTAAGTTGGCGAATCAACATTTATCAATAACTTTATAAAATTAAAATAAATCTGTTGCGTGTAACGGCACAGAGTTACAATCTTTCATTCTTACTCTGATTCAACATTTCTCCTCTAGTAATTCTCGAAGATGAAAATAGTGTGATAGTAAAAACTCTATAAAGGCGTCTTCATGCAAGGCCATTTCACTGAACTTGCAATAATAATAATAATAATAATAACGGTTTTATATCCAAAAATGCACCGGTCAAAGTCTTCTCTGCCCATTACTGATTGTTTTTATTTATAAATATTAAATATCTGATTGAAACTTAAATTACAAATTAATTCTTCATTTTAATTTATCGTTACTTCATTAAACTTAATTGAAAGCAGAATTTAGAATTGTACATTTTGTTTATCATGTTATTCTGCAGATTTAATTATAACTAAAAGATAAGCCCTCCAGTTTTTTGTTTTTTGTTTTTTTTGTAACTTATCTGATCTTCTTTTCAATTCCTTCTTTGCACCTAATCAATAGATTATCAGTTTTCATTTAAAAGAGTTGCTTTTATTTTTTTTATAGATTTTATAGCGTCAAAAACAAAATATTATAATAAGTACAAAGATACTTAGAAAAATCAGTTTTTTTTTTTTTTTTAATGGAAATAAATATAAAATATTTTTAAAAATGATTGTTGTAACCATTTATTATGTTGAATTAAATATCATACATTCCTCAATTTGTGAAAATTAACTTCACACAAAGATGAAAGGAAAAAGGTTCAAATGCCCAAAAATATATTGATTTTATTCAAATCTTGCCCAATGGACTCTCGAAGAAATTTTCCCCTAGAGGAACAGAACTGTGAAAAAAATCTGCCGATTATACACATTAGTAATCAAATTTAAGTAAAATTTTATTTAGCGACCTATTTGGGAGCTATTGTGATAGCGACCTAAATCGGTAGCTATTGCGTTTGTCCTGTCCATTCGTCTGTGTCTTTCCACCCCTACCAACTCCCGAACGGAAAGATGGATCGACAAACGGATTTCACCATCGTATTCAGAGGCCCAAACACTGCAGGAATGGTGTATTTTCAGCCCCCCCCCCTCCAAGTTCGAGATATTTGGCATTATTGTCATTGTACTTCCATAAAAACTCCCGAACCAAAGGTCGGATCGACCAACGAACTTCATCATCGTGTTCAGAGGCCCAAATAACGTAGGATTACGGTATTTTCACCCCCCCCCCCCCATGTTCGAGATATTTGGCATTGAATTTCCGCTATTAGCTTAAATATTAGAAATTCAACCATCTCGCTATAATTGTCAGCTACAGTTTGATAGATAGGGTTTCAGACTCATATGCTGAAGGTTGTCGGTTCGAATCTATGCAGTTTATATGTTGTTGTTTTTTCTTTTCTCTTAATCTTTTATGTGCCTGTGCTTTTTTGTTTGTTTTTGTTTTTCTTATTTTTCCTTACTTTTTTTAATTTTTTTTCCTAATTTTTTTTTTACTTTTTCCTTACGTTATTGTACTTCCTTTTTTCTTTTTACTATAATTTTTAATTTTTATTATTATTATTATGCGTCGCCCTTAAATTTATGCTTTAGCACAAAATTATATTCACTTATATTACCTATAAAATTAAATAAAATACTTGAAGAAAAATAAATTATATGAATTATGTTAAAATTGAGAATTCAAGGGGCTTATATAACGGAATCTTAAGTTCCGCTTATGATCTCCGGAACCTTAATCCGTTATTAATTCCCTCCCCAAAAAGAATTAAGAAAAAAGACCAATGAAAACGAGCTTCTAAAAGCAATCAAAATGAAGTCTTTGACAAACGGAATAACCTTGAATTGAACTTCATCGATATTTACGTGTGTTTGAAATACTTGTGAAATGAGTCATTGCGGAAGCTCTTAAGTAAGATAGGGAACAAACAGCTTTTCAAGTGGAATTCTGTAAACTTATTTATCGAAAATCGTTTACTAAACATCAATGCATTTATTAGACTTATTTGAGTTTTTTTAAGCGATTTATTAAGTTGTGAGGTGACTCATTTCTTCCTTAGATCCAATTCATTAAAGTTACCTAATATTCTGTTGTAATGGTCAACTTCAATGGATCTTTGCACGAAGTCCACTTGAAGTCTTCTTGGAAGACTGTTTTGGAAGGAGGTGTGTCAAAGCAGAACATTCCTTTTTTGCATTCTTTGTCTTCAGAGGAAGTGCGACAACATTCCTCATCGATTCCACGTTTCCTGTGGATTTACTCTTGGAATCTTTGAATGAGATAATACCTGCAATAGAAAAAAACAGTTTCTTTAAACTACTATCATAAAAAAACAAAGATAGGCTTCAAAATGGTTCAGAGACAACAAATAACAAATAAAACTCACTTAGAATCAGGCTTCTTATTTATTTATTTTTTTAAATTTCTATAAGTTGGCAAAGGCTGTTCAAGTGACTACATTGCTTTGGACGAAACAATGGAAGATAAGCAGAGTACTTTCCATGTATTTTCCTTAGCAATAAGTCAACTCAAAACAATTATACAAGGTATTAAACTTTAACACATTATTCAAAAAACGAATAGATGAAAAAAAAAAAATCCATTAAAAGTCAACTTTTTCAAATTAATGTAATTATATAGAAAACCATATTTTTTACATATAAATACAGCAACCCGTATAATTTTAGTGACTTCCCTGCCATCCGCTCGACTTCCCTGCTGACTGAGAAAATGATCTCGGAATCCAAGATCACGTGCACGTCGTGTATGTGTGGCTGGGAAGCCGACCAAAAATGAACTGTTTAGCCTTTGACTTACGGTTGACCCTCGTCGATGAAAAATGAAATGTAGCCATCCTCAATAGCATGCCTTACGTTTGACACATTATTTGGTGTATTTATGTGTCTTATGGTTTCGGAGGAGTAGCGGACAGAAAAACCCAATGTTTTCTTTTATAAATATGGATCCTTGTCATATACCAAACTTAAGTCAACTTTAGTTACATACAATGCTCTCATATTGATTTTTTAATCGATAATACGATGAAATAGAATAATATCCGTCCACATTAAAAACCAAATGTATTCTTTTTATTTAGCTCATAAATACTGTGTGGAGTTGTGGAAAAGCATCTACTAATGAAAGGATAACTGCACGAATACTGAAGTTAAATTACAAGATAACTTATAGATAAAAAACATTTGAAGACATGTAATGTCTTTCAAGTAGATTCAGAAAGAATAATTATTTTAGTAAAACCGAAAACCCAGAGCAAAATATTTCTTCACTTAAAATCTATAATATCATTCTGAAGAACATCCAATCTTACATTATGGAAATGTTGCAGGGATAGTCTATCTTAAATCATTTCTTTATATTTTCCGCTACTTTGGAAGCTTTCAATAAGTTCTTTCTGAAACAAAATTAATCATTAGAAAACTCTCCAAACTGTGAGATATTTTATATTGTCTTTCTTGTTCCTGTTTATCAACTATTTAAGTCTAAAGTTATACGATGAGTGAACTTGGTGAATTATTATGACAGTTATAAAGGTTATGAGACAGAAAAGAACGTTATTTGCAATACTAAAACTTAATTTGACGTTGGTGTCGTGAAACTGTTACTGCAAGCATGTTTCCGCTTAAGACAACAAGGATTTGTTTGAAGTAGTAATTCCAGGGTGGATGGCACAGCGACATCAAATCCCAAGCCCACAGAACAGCCATGCGATAAAGGCAGTAATTGCGCTGTTGAAAATTAATGATTCTTTTCACTGCTGACATCTTGAAATATAAAGACCCTATTTAGAAAAGAAGATTCCAAAGCTAGGAAGGTTGTAAAAGTCTTCAGATGCAATGGTAAAGACAGAATCTGGAAGTAAAGATTGGGATTTACATAAACAAAGCGAATCATTAATGTAATTTGAATTTGGCGATAAATACTGCCATAAAAACTTTTATGATGTTTGTGCCAATAATATTAAGTCAAACAATTAAGAGATGTGCGATGTCCAATATTAATGTTAGAACGTGTTCAGAGCTTTGATAAAAAGTTACCTATCTCAGTAGGACTTTTTATTATTATTATTATTCATTATGCTCGCTTAGAACAGAAATGGCTAGAAGATTAAAAAAAAATCATACTAATTTTTTCTGGTGAATTGCACAAAAATTGTAGAAATAAACACATCAAATTTAGAACATTAAACCTAAATATTTGGAAGCAAGATGACATTTGTAAACTACATTTTTTTGATCGTTAAGCAAACTAAATCAATTAGTTAAAATGATTTACGAACTTAGTAATTTACTTTTTTTTTGTCTTTTTTGCACGAGAGGATATTTTCTCTATCAGGTATTTTTAAACGTATTCTATATTATTCTTAGGACACTGAAATTTTGTTCATATTTTTACAGTTCTTTAAGAACAGTACTTTTTTGTATTTATAAAAATCTCGTCTCATATGTGAATTTCCAACTTTAAATTAAACTTCGAACGGTTCTTCCAATTTTTCAGTTTTTTTCTTTTACGATTCTTTTACAAATTAGAAATTGTGATAATGATCCTAGTGGATAATGATCCACTGAACGCAAAATCTTATTTAATAATACGTTTTTATTGCACTTATTTTTATTTCTTTAGCTGTTTTATTTTTTAGTTTGCTCTAGAATCAGTTACCCATTTATATGTATATGTGTATGCTTGCTTTGTTTATATGTGTTCCTTAGTACTTTTGAACCGATGAATCTATCTTTTTGAAACTTGGCATACAAATAGTCATGGGCAGAGAAGATCTAACTTTTCGTAATTTTAAGTTTCTTGTGTAGGTCCTTATCGAGAAATTTGCTCGTGAAGATGATAAAATAGAAGAAGACTTAGATTGAATTTCTGTCAATCCACTTAGTAAGTGTCGTGCCGTGGGTTTTGATGTGATTAAAATCGATTGAAATTGCAGATTTATTATTTTTTTCAGAAATGAAACATTTCGACTGATAGTATTAGGCAGATGTAATTTAAAAATAAACGAAAGTTTTTTTTTTTTTTTTGACAAGTTTAACAACAAAAAAAGGGAGGGGAGTCAAAATATTAAGGAAAATAGGTAAGAGTTCTTGAAAAACTTCTTGGCGTTGTTGTATTTATTTATTTATTTATTTTTTTTCCTGGCTGGTTGAAATGTTTTCAAACCTCCAGATATTCAGGCAGTGTTCATTTTAAGAGACTATACTGTTACGAACTGAGATTTAGTTTCTATCCGTAGGCAACACGAAGAGAACCTCTATTAGATATCTCACATCTAATACACAACAATTATAACACATAACTTGAAATTCTTTTCATATTTGGCCACCCTAAAGCATAACATTGATCCCCGGAAGCTCTAAGTCCTGATGTGACTTGCTTTGCAGAGCTTAGGAGACCGTAAACGAAATCAGATCCTGTAGCATCCCCTGTGGGAATCCAATCCCCATGCAAACAAATATCTCCTCCCACTACCCATTTTCTTGCTTCCCACTCAGCGATGACAGCAGGAGACCCGTGCGACACTATTGTTGACTCGGTTGTCTATTGTTCCTATTGAACTGATCTTGTTTTGAATGAATAAGAGACGAAACAATTGAAGGAGACTCTTCACAAAGAAAATCACTTGATTTCTAAAATGATGTCAGCTGTATATCAATTAATTAATTAACATTAAACAATTATTAAAAAAAGTTATAAATAAAGAATTGTTGAATTCAAAAAATAAAAATAAAGATAGAACTGTTATTAAAAAATTAAATTGCAACATAAATTACAAAAAAACAAACAAACATTAAGGAAAAATAAAAAGAACTGAAATAATAAATCACATAACTTATAGGTTATATCAAAAATACGGTAAATTGTTTTATTTATTAAAATAAAAATATTAATGATTTTTTTTACCTTAGCATTTATGTATAGGAAATGGTTAGATTAGAAATAGGAATGGTAAACTATGAAATAGTACATTTAAAAAAAAAAAGAAATTCCAAATTAATCAATTTAATGATTCTAAAGGCATCTATAAAATTGAAAGAAAATCAATATATAAAGTAAAATTCATTATTAGTTTTCATAATTTCTATTCGTTGCTCAGTATAATGTTATTATAAATAAAATTAAATACTACAAATTAATTAATATTTGCTGTTTTTGAAACATGGAAAAAAAAAGATAAAACTACAATGCGTTATTTAAATTTCTTAAAATAATTTCTTAAAAATTACAATGTTCAGAATAAATCATTTCAATAAAGATTTAAATAAACTAAAAAAAAATCTTTAAAACAGAATTTCATGTTGAATTTTATAGTTATCAATTATCAAAAAAAAAAGAATACTTGCTTGAAGGCTTTTGACAAAATATGTACTCAAGTAATCTATTATTAAAGGAATTGCCTTCAGTAGTTGCTAAAAAAGTAATATTTTTACTATTGATTTCAGCAAAAGGACTGTCAGCTTTAGTAAGAAAAAGTTTAAAAAAAAAAAAACCCTGTAAATATCAGCAGTAAGAATACCGAGAAATTGTGATCATTTGTCTTTTTTTTAATCCGATATCATAATTTGTGCTTACATTAATTATCTTTTTTTTTTAAATTTACTGCAGATTCCAAATTTTATCAAAGTATAACAACTAAGTAAACTCTACTGCAAACATTTTAGAAAATAATTAAATAATACGGTTACTACGTTGAATTCTTCATCCCTATTTAATACAAAATAGATCTCTAGATATTACATTTGATGTGTAGTACCGCTACTTTGGGTATTACGTTGATATTACATTGGGGGCCCGCTAAAAAGGGACCCGCTCCGTGGTCTGGGTGCGGCTCGAAATAGCTCGGTAAAGCCCGTAAAGAATTTTCGCTGGGGGACCAACAATTTTTAGATCCGGCCCTGAACGTTTTCATTTTCAATACATGAATAAATGACATACTTGTGACAGAAGGTTCCTTGCAAATAACTTATTTTGAAGTAGAATCAAACATTGCTTTATGCGACCTGATTGTTTTACGCTGGTTGTCGAAAATATCAACATCAACTCTGTTATTCACGGTAGCCGACGTTTAATATTTAATTACATTTACTTTTTATTTTTCCTCGAAGTTCAATGCTTTTGTAATTCGAGTAACTTTATTTTCAGATTAAAAATCGCTTTTCTATATACTTAGACTTCTTTTAGATTATTATCAATAATATCTGCTGTAATTCTCGTATAGTTAATTTTTCAGAAAATTATGTATCCTTAGAGCTAACAATATATCAAAATTCCTTAGGTCTTCAAAGATATTTAATAATCTTTCTTTCTTCATAAATCTATTACTATTTTTTTTCACGATAATTTTTAGTTTTTTTGTACTGTTCAAAATATTAAAAGTGTTAATTTTTTAATAATTGTTGTAACAATCTTGGGAAGATAAAATAAAAGAAAAATTGCAGTAGTAATAAATTTCTCTGTCAAAAGTTTAATTTCTAAAAAATGTTGCTGTTTTAAAGTGATTTTTGAAAAAAATAGCGATAATAAAAAAAAAAAAAAAAATCTTTTTTGAAAAAAGAATTAATATAAAATGGGAATTAATAATTTTCGTTTTACGATAGGGAATTCCTTAAATTTTCTTTTATAAAATTTACTACTATTTTCGTTTCATTATTTGTCGTAAATACAATGGAAATCTTTTACTCAGGAAATAGATCATTTTCGACTAATATATCAGCTTGAAAATAGAATGAAGGTCTTATTTCACATGGGTAATGAGAGATAATAATTTGCTTGTCATCAGTCGTGGTTGACCATGTACCAGAACTCCACCCGGGAGATCAATAGGAAACTCTAGAATTTTTGTTGACCTTTGTTCTAAACGGAATCGTCCTCTGGAGACGCGCTCTCGCCCAGCCAGTAATGGACGACTGTTTGCTCAGTCGGCCGCCAGGGAAGCTAACACCAGGCAACGGATGTTACACCGTCGGAAATGGATACCAGAAAGCAAAGAGCTGCTGTGTCTATTTGAACAAGGCTACAGGGGGCACGGGAAATTAAAATACAGGCGAAACACCACTTTTTATTGCTCTTCCTCCTATATTTATTTACTTTTTCTTTTTTTTTACAAGCAGTATCCTCTTTTTTTTCCAATTGATTGGATTGATGGTAGTCATAGTCTTGAAAAACAATTTATTTTCATTACGTCAAGTTAAATTCAATAAGATACGTAAGCCCCTCAAATATCAAATGCCTCCCTCATTTTTAATGGTGGGTTTGGAGTTTGTGGTTTAATTTCCTCTCAGCGGGTAGTGATGGTGAAATGAATGAACTTACCACAGCTAAGTTTTACAAAAACCCTTCGTAGCAAATTGTTAGTAATCAAGCAGCTAAATGTAGGGGCTTGGTGTTTAAATTGAGTTAGCCCCTCGAATAGTTGGTTTACCAACTGTGGTTTTTAATCATTGTTGTTTGAATTCAATAAAGGTACTCTAATTGAATCAAAATGTTGGAAACCCACACAAGCAGTCAGAGGCCGCAAGTCCCATTAGATCAGTGAATTGTTAGGAGATTACAAATCAAAGTGTTTTTTTCCTTCGTTTTCCAAAGCTTTTTTTTACTTTCTTCTCAAAGTAGACATAAATGAAATAAAGAAAAGAGAAAACATCTTTCACTTAAAGGTTATTAGAAACCTTTTTTTAAAGGCCATATCATAAATCTTTTTTCGTTTGTTTATTTAAATAATGAACGAAATAAATTAATAATTAATAAATATATAATAATTAATGTTTAAAATTACGCCAGAAATTTATTTAAAACACATGCTCAGTAGTTAGATATAATGACATTTGTTTTAAATAAATACTTATTTTCTGGATCTTCCTTATATTTTTTTATTTAAAAAAAATTCTTTTTTTATTTTAAAAAGTAGCTAAACGTTTGCTATTAAAAACCAAAAATAAGACAAGGAAAAATCATAGGAAATCAGAGGAAGAACTCCTTCCTAGAATATCATTACCCGAGAATGATAGTTTTGATGTTGATGATAGAGGAAGGCAATATACGTCCAATACGAATCTGTGGCTCATGGATCGCTGAAGATACAGGCTCCGATTTTTCAATGATCATCGAGACTAATTGAGATTGGACCCAGATGCTACATCCAGGAAAAGATACCCGGTTCCCATTTTACAGAGGGCTGGGTGCATCCTAGGACACATCCGGACGAGAAATAATCTAGGAAAAATCCCTGGGCCCTCCAGCCTTTAGCCCAGTAAAAAATATTGATATAATACTATCAATATATAAAGGAAACTTGATAATATTTCCTTTACAGAAGACTGAGATAAATTACAATAAAATGCATAGTTGTAACCGTAGTCTAGTTTTGATAAAAATAATTGAAATTCTCGGTAGTGATGTTTCAAGTTTATTGGTTCTCCTTAGGCTAGATTTGCCTGTTGCTTCTCAGCCTATTTTTCCAGATTTGGTTCTCAGCTATTTATTTGGATTTAAGATTTAAGGAACTGAAAGACAATATGTTCTTAATTTAGTCTTCAAGCGTTCAGAATTCAAAGATATCCGCAGTTCCTTCCAAGCCTCCCGAGAAACGTTCCTTGAAGCTAAGATATAAGTGTAATTAATATTGCCGAAGGTTATAATCTTCATAAACACTTTGCATGGTATTTAAGCTAAGCTAAATGATATGAAATAAATGTCGGGCCTTTTTTTTTTTTAATTCCTATTTTTCCTGTGTTTACGGAAGTGTCTAATAGGTTAAAAGATTTTTATTAAGCCCGCTTACTTTCTCATTCTTCGTTGTAACAAAACAATTTTAATAACTTTCATAAACCTAAAATAATGAAATCCTTTTAATCATGAAATACACAGTACTTCTAAAATGCCTTCTTTCATCACAACAACGATATTTCATTTTCTTTAATAGAAAACTTCTTCAGGCTAAATAACTGAGGACAACAAATCTCTTTCTTCTTCAAATGAATTCGTTTTGATACATTTAAAAAAAAAAATATCCCACCCAAAACACTTCGTGTAAAATAAGTTGCCAAGACTCACAT
>JAFIDM010000003.1:45078999-45104356 GCA_023159025.1 Thereuonema tuberculata
AAATGACTCTCAAAAAAAAGAAGCAAGCAAGCATATCCAAATGAGAAATCATTTAGTTACAGACCAAAATTGAATGAAATTGCTTTTATCATTGCCAATACATTTAATCCGTATTAATGGCATTTTTTTTTTCTGTCTTTCTTTTTAAATTGGTTCCACTAGAAGATAGAATTTCTTCGGTAATCGTCTTTCTACGGCGATTTCATCTCGTTTTCTTTTTATTAACCGCTGAAATCGTATTAAGCACGGCTCATAATCCATATTTGCCTTATGGTAAAAGAATACGATGGCTTTGACTGTCTTGCTTTTACGAACTCGGGGAAATCAGCGAGGCCTCTATCTTTATTCCGCCAGAGTAAATCACAATTGGTTGGGGATTAAAGAGTACTGGCAAGCACGCATGCGCAATAAACAATCCTGTCCCGTACGCCTTTAACATGGCGGAAAGATTACGACAGCGATATTCTTATTTGCAAATGAAAGAAGGAAAGAAGAGAAAAACAGGAAGGTCAAGAGAGTAGAGTCACTTTGACCCTAAACCAAGTAGGTCCGTTAGTATGCAGCTGCAAAGGTTCATTCCGAACTGGGGTTGTGAAACATTCTTAACCTCACCCCCCAAGATTTATTGGCTGCTTTTAATCAGAGAACGCAACATGTAAATTCAAGCGAGTGTTGGGTCCAATTTTAACAAGTATCATCCAAGTCACCCTTGTTCGAAAATGAAAAAAGGAGACCCTTAGAACTCTCCCGCCTCTTTGTGAACTTTTCGAAGGGGATTTGAACCCTTTTGAAATGGAATACTCCAATTTCTGATAAGCTGGTTTAAGGTTGCAACCCGTTGTATTCAAAAAGAAAAAAAATATAAGCAGACACAGAAAGGGATTGGAGCATTGTTAAACATAGGGAATGTAATTTCCGAGTGTCAAGAAATACAATTGGAAACTAAACGTGCAAAAACAATATAACTTACTAACAATTGGTACAGAAGCTTTCAACATTCTAACTAAAGAAATACAAACCATTAAAATACCATATAAATTCAAAAAAGAATAAAAAAAAATGGATATTTAATATGGTCAAATAAAATGAAAAATTCCTCTTCGGGGACCTTCCCATTTCCTATTTCCTCAACTCTTCTACATCCGATCCCCTTTTCTCTATTTCCTCATCCTCCAACACAACAATTACATTGTGACAAATTCATTCAATTATTATATTGTTACCAAATTTAAGTTTTTCTCTGTATGTGCAAACAAAACAAATTAACTAGGTAATAGTTATTAATAATTATGTAATATCTATGTCAGTTTTCATTTCCATCCCATCTTTGGAACGAGTTATCCACACAGTTATCTTCCTAATTCAAATAAACCTTGAAATTGAAAGAGTTGTGATTTTTAAATTTAATTTTAATAATGAAAATTATTTTTAAAAAAAGCAGTTATCAATCCAAAACATTAAGATTTTATACTAATTCAAAGTGATTGATTGACTTTGGTTAAATTAATACTAATATTAGTGAAGTTGATTTAGTAAAATTCAAATTAAATTACTTATTATATTATTTCAATTAGTAAAATAGCGTTGAGATTGTTTTAAATAAAGCCTTTAAAAGAACGATATTTTGGTCAAATTCTATTTGATTAAAATAAATTATTTTGATTAAAATAAATTACGATTAGTATTAGATGGTTAACGAAGTCATATATTTGAGTCCAATTATTGCGATGATTTAATTGAGGGAAAGCTCAAATTTATCCCATTAATAAACATATAATAATGGTTTCAGTTATAATGGACTGGTGTTGTCATTTAAATAATAAAATTGTCCTTTTTCGTGGGATGGGGAAGCAATAATGACTGAAATTAAATTGAAATTCTTAAAAAACAAAAAAACAAAACCAGATAACCCGAAAAAATTTGCTTAATTTATAATATATTAAAATATGTTGTAATATATTTCTTCTTTAAGTGCATTGCTAGCAAATATTATCGTCTTAAGGTTATTAGCTTGCTACGTTTTCATTGAATTTTTACTTGAATTGTAAGATAGGTAAACTTGACTGATGACTTAAATAAACCTGAACAGTCGTCTCAAAATCTCAATTCTGTTGGTTGAGAGGATATTTTATTGCAACGTGTTTGTTTTGAATTCTAGTATGTTCATTTTTCAGTTATATTTTTCTTTTATCTAAACTAACTTTCATCTGACAAATGGCATTAAAATCCATAATATACAGGGTGTGTAGTCATCTCGTTAAGCACAGCAAAGGATCACCATTTAATTATTTAGTTTTTCCTTGAATTTTGTTTTATGGTTTATTTGAAAAAAAAGTTTTGTTTTTTTTACAAATGATGAATCTAACGTAGTGAGAATCAAGTAAATAATAAAAAATTTATTCTCGCCAACTTTCGAATTTATCTAAAATGTAAAACTTCAAGCGAGTTGCCTTAAATTTTCTAAAAAAAAAATCTTCAACTTTTTTTTGGTAATATGAAAATACTGATCATAAAATAATATGAAGTTCATGATATTATTTTATGATCAGTTTTTTTATTTTTTTTCATGGTTTGAATTTTTTAGTAGTCACTTCATGAAATTAGCTAGTTAATAAGCTGTGAAAATAAATACCAAAAAAAAAAAACCTTTTTTTTTCTTTGGTCAAGCAATTCACAAGCACCATCTCCTCCCTTCCTCCCCGTCTGTATTGTTGGTGGGAATAGGTGGGTTGGGAACCAAGCCAACTTCCGCTGTCAACATTGAGTAGAAATTTGGTAGGATGGAATATCCAGACCATTGTCTTTCGACCACAATATGGAAAAAACCATTGATTTTAAGATAGGTTCTTCGTTACTTGCCTTAGATTATAGTTGCAGACGACCCAAAAGACAAAAAAACTAAAACTTGAAAATTGATTCTAGACACTAGTGAGTGGAAAGTCATGAGTAAAGTTTCTGCTAGCACATCACATTATTGAAATTTTATTATTTTATTCAGAAAGATGCTTTCGATTTATGCTTACAGAGAATTATGTAAGGAATGAATAAAAAAAAAAAAAAAAGATTTTTTTTTTTTTTTCAAGCAATTTAAGTTAAAAATATAAAAAGGTTTTAAATTTAATTGAACACAGTAAATATTTCTGGTTAGGAGTTACTTATTTATTAATTCATCCTTATTTAAGTAATAGTTCTTACAGTTCCGATATGTAATTATTTTTTTGGTTAAATCTCCAAATCTATCATCCTGCACATTTTCCTTTTTCTGTCGTTAAAAATACAATTATGAAATAAAATAAAAAAATCTCTTATTTAGGCTCTGCAGACCCAATAAGACACGAGAGGAATTGGCTCCAATGATACTTAGTGAAGAGACTAACGCCCAGTCCGACGCTCTCCTGCCTTTAACTAGGGAAAGAAGACTCGTCCCCATTCTACAGAAAGGTGGGTGAAAAATCACATTGTTATAAACAACACAAAAGGTACCAGAAACACAAAAAATTAGGTAATGTTTCACTTTTTTTTTAATTATCCCTTAAAGATGAAAAATGGAATCAGTCTTGTGAATCTTAGTCCACTTTCTCTTCTAATATCCTGAAACTTTGGAAAATACCAATTTTTAGTTTCAACTGGAATTGAAATATCTCCGTTGTAATGTTTAAATGCAATGTCCATTTAAAAAAAAGAAATTGAAATGAATTTAAATTGAAGAAATTGAAAAAATGAATAACCATTTTCAATTAAGAAATCTTAAGTAAATTTAATTCTCTAATTTTTAGTTTTACTACATACACAATTTTCTTCGATTTCATTTGGTTTTTCTTAATCTTCTCCATCATAAGCAAATTCAAGGAACAAATGATGGTTGATCTCAGTACAGATGATCTATATCGTGAAGAAATTGGCGCCAAACTTAAAGAAAAGCCTTTTCCACTTTCGCTGGATGACTGGATTGAAAACACGTAGTTTGTGACTTCTCACGCTGAACGTTACAAATTTAAGACCTTGTAATCCGTTCTTTCAAGGGTAATACAGTAAATAATCTGCTGGTAGTTGTCCTGATTTCCCTTTTTAAACCAGCATTGCACCAGTAACCTCACATGTTCGTAAGCACGTGAAAAAAATTTTAAGTAATTTTAGTAAACTTATAATTTTATAAGTTTAAGGCGTGCAATAATTCTTAAACCAAGGTGACGCCGACACACAAATGAAAAAGTTACACTTTATACATATTAAAAATGTATACATAGAATATTAAAAATACGACCGGTTTCGCATTTGTGACCTGGCTTTCACAAAACTTTGTGAATTGTGAAAGCAAGGTGAAAAAGGCGAAATCGGTCGTATTTTTAATGTATTTTTAATATGTATTAAATCTTTTTTTAGCTTTTTACATTCGTGTGTTTAATCTTTTACATTTCGTTCAAGAATTATTGCACACGTTAAAATTATAAATTACTAGCTGTACTCGGCATGCGTTGCAATACCACTCGAAGAAAGAAAGTGTTTTAATTGTTTTAATTCTGTTTATTGAATTGCTTTTGGATACACAATATTTTTTGTTTTTCCGTCTGGTGCATACGCGTGAGCAGGCCGCGTACAGATGTCCATGTGTGAAGCATGGATTTTCCAAATATAGTCCACACACTTGTAGCAATTGTCTCTGTGCTCTGTTGATGGTCATTGCAAATGCGAGTCGCACCGGAAACTGCAAACATTGAAACCGGAAATACACATTTGTTGCAACGACTCGCGCACCAGATATTGTAAAATGGTTCTACTAATTCAAAACCTTCCCGGGGATGCGCACAAACAACTCACCGAAGTTTCATCGCAATCTGATGAATGGTACAGGAACGCATACGGGACAAACAAAGAAACATTCATTTTTATATATTAAGATTACAATGTATTATTTATTGTAAGCAAAGGAATGCTGAAGTATTGGTATTAGGGGGTAGTTAAGATGGTGCATGCTGTCAACTAAAAATTAAAAAAATGAGGATGTTGTGTCCTTTTTTTTTTTTTTTTTTTTTCTTCCCAGATGCAGAAAATGAAGGGGTTTACAAAAAAAAAAACCCACGATGGCGCTGCAACCAAAACAAAAAAATACAAAATGCTGAATTTCTTCCTTTTTCGATGCAGATTGGCAAAATAACTTTCCCCCACCCATATCTCTGGGCATACCAGTGGTTCATTAAATATTTTACGTAAATTACTGCAATTTTTTTTTTAAATCTTGGTGACTTATCGGGAACATTATTTAATGCTTTTAATATCAACATTAAATTGATTTTTTTTTTTTATCTCGCCCGAACCTAATTAGGGAATTAGTCATGATAGATGATTAATCAAGAATTACGTGCAAATAAATAAATAAAAAAATGATTCATTGAATAATCTTGAAATGTTCTACGTGTACTAATCAGAATCATGTTTATAATTATAAAATATCCGTTTTAATTTGGAGGGTTGTTTTAAGGAACATCAATAATGAGTATCATTGGCTACATTAATCAAATTCTGTTACAAAGCCATATTACTTTTTTATTTATTTATTTATTTTGCGCAAAGAAATGAAATGCCTGTCTATCAAGACACCAATAAACACAGTCAACATATTCAGAAAACTATAACACTATTCTTCTTTTTTTTTTCTATATTTTCAATAAACATTTAATTGTTTTTTTTGAACAAGATTCAGTTAAATTTCAAATGAAAAAGATACAAAAATTCTGTTACCATTAGAAATTTTCAAAAATTACTGTAACTTCAGAGAATTTCAGTAATATTACAGTAATTTTCAAAAGTGACGTTTATGGCAACTGTAATGATTATTTGACATTAAATTTTTACATGAATTTTTTTAAAAATTGTGCTATTTTTGTTCAGACCGGTGTGAGCAAAATTTCCCAATACATGTCAATGTTGGCATTGAAGCTCTTAATATTAAAATGTGGAAACAATAAATTTTTTATAATGAAATCCTAATGAAAGCAATAAAGATTTCAGAAGTATCTGATTTTCAGTTTAATAAAACACTCCTAATTTGGTCACTCCTTTCTTAACTACTTATTCTTGATTTAAAAAAAATGCCAATTGCTATATTTACAAAATTCTAGAAGTGTATTTTGAAAGAATATCTGATAGTTTGTCAAAGAATGAAGGTGTGAAGCACTCGCTTCCTTTGAAAAAAAAAAAAAAGCTTTTTGGTTTCTGTGGCACAATAGCAGTCCTCAATATGTCACGCAGAAGAAGGCGTGAGACTGGGACTCTTTCAGCAAATAGAGCGAGGGTGGATTGAATGATTTCTGGGTTTAGGATTTTATTACTGCGGGGAATTTATCAGAATTCTCTTGCGACTCAAGTATCACACTAGAAAGAACTGATAGCCCGACTTTGCCAGATAACAATAATGGTGCAGAGATATATGTACAGAAGCAGGGGAAAAAATGGTGGATGTATGCAAATTTGCTGGAATCTCCATTAAATAAATGGATTTTGCACTAAATAAGCTAAGTCGAATTACGTGATGAAGTCTCATCAGCCATTATCGAAGACTGATTATGTAAGCGGATTTTAAAGTCCGGACAATTTTGAATTCGGTGAATTCGGTTGAAGAGATGTGTATGGTTGGGCTTATCTTTTGCAAGGGAGGGAAAAACCATTGTCGATAAGTCCATCACTGCGACCCCAATTCAATGACCCAAGTGCCCGAGGTCACCTGCTCTGTATAGTCCATATTTACCACGAGATTTTTATGAATCACTTTATTGATGATTTATTAAGCTACCCAGCGGTTTTTAGAGGTTTTTGTAGCAAATCTGGCTTAGTTCGAACAGTTTTATGAGAAATTTCTTTTAATTTAATTGGCTTTATAAGAATTGTTATGAATATATTAGAAAAGTATAGCTATCTTGCAAACTTTCAATATTAGACAAGGTCGTTTGCTTGAACTGCCTAACTTTTGAACCTTAATTATAAAAATAAATGAGTTTCATTTTGAGTTTCCTTTTAGTTTATCTAAAACTGCATATTTAGTGTAGATGATACACAATTAAAAGAATATACGCCAATTGAAAAAAAAGATGTCATAAATACAGAAACCTTATGTTGCTTTTTGGTAAATGAAATATGTACAAAATAAAACTTGGAATTCGATAGTTAACGTTATTAATGTTATTAAATCAGTAAAAAATGCACCATCGAAACCATTTCGGAACCATATATATTTCAATAATGAAATATGTAAAAATATTTTCCTTGTTCCGATATCTAAATTAGTACATCAAAAAGTGCATTTGATGCACTTGTGTGCATCAACAGATGTGCTGGCAACAGAGAGGACAAATTCTACAGAAAAAGTTTTCAGGCAGCGTAATTCGTAAAAAATGTTGATGAATAGCTTCCCTGAAAGATCTAATGAACTATTGTTAAGTAATCATAAAATGTTTAAACTAAATCTTAAAATAGATACAAAAATCTTATTAGTATATTACAAAGTTATAATTTTATATCAATAGATACCTACATAATAGATACCTAATAATATATATAATGGTTAATCCGGCGAAAAAAATATTTTTAATTTATCGATAGACATTAACTTTTGTTGAAGATTTCTTTACATTAATTATTTTTTAAATGTCCAAAGAAAAACCATTTGTAAAATGAGCTAAAAATATAATATTCGGCGAATACCATGTTGTAAAAACGATCAATTTACTAAGCTAGTTATATTATTATTGTATACATTTATTGTATATTATATACATATTATTCTGCTTATTGGATGATACGAAGTTTATTAATCTTTTTTCACTTATTTATTGCTAATTTCATATTTTACCAATTACTAAGCAACATAATGTAATATTAAGAAAGATATCAATGGCAAGGCACAAAGCTAAAGTTAGGATTCGCACTTCGAGTTGTCATCGGGAAGAGACTGGCCTTGCCATTGATATCTTTCTTGATTTATTCGGGCACGTTAAACTTCTTTTATAACGTAATATTTTTCTCTCTTTTTTTTTTTTTTTTTTTTTTTTTTACCTAATAATTAAATGTGTACGGTTTTTCCGTAATTCTTTAATTAATACTTAGGAATTTTTTCCCCCCACTAATTCCTATTAACCATATTCTTTGTTTAAAAAAACTTGATTTACTTGTTTCATTTTTTCCACTTATTTAAATTTTTACTGATTCTTAAATTACATCATATTTTTTTGAGAATCTAACATAAAGCCAAGTGTTTCTAGTTTATTAAATATGTATCCGACACGTAATAAAAGGCGTTTAATGCTAGATTTCATTTACTGGAAAGACGTCAACTATTGTAATGCATTAAAATTTTTAATATCCAACACAAAATTAGTTTCAATGCAAGTAAGCAACAAAAAGAAATCGAAGTGGAAGGGAATGAATTCCTCTTCCATTTCTTTCCCAATTCATCCCCAATCGAGATTCCTTTAAGTATTAAAATGCCATGGTATCAAGAGAATCGAATGTAAATTAAAAACACTTCCTATTCTTACTTAGTTATTGATAAATGTGTTATGTCTCATAGTTATGTAACATTGAAATATTATAATTTTTATTAAAATAGAAATTGACTGTTGCAATTTATTGTATGTTTTGATAAATTAATAATCCTACGAAAGAAATTGACAACATTTATTGCGCGGTTTTAGATTTTCTAAGGTCTAACTCCTTTGTATTCTCTGGAGTCGGCAAAAAATAAATATTTAGTAAAATGTTGAACATAATCAGGGTAAAAGAAATAGTTCATTTCTCTGTTATTGTGGTTATAACGATGACATTTGAACTAAACTATTTTATCAAAGTAACTGATAAAAATGTTTGGTAAAAAAACAGAAAATTATATAATTTTATTATCAGTTTCAAGCAAAAACATACACTCAAGCCTTCTACTTTTAGATTATTAATATCGAAAGTCAATATTCTGATAACATGTTTCATTTATCGGTAATCTATTTTTCTGCCAAACTTACCCCTCTCCCTCCAAACAGAAAAAAAGAAATTGCCGCCAAAGGCCATTTGGTGCCATAGGAAATATGCGTCAGGTTTCAGAATATTTAATATTGGGATTTTTGAAGTCATAAGTCAAAATCCATCGAAAATGCAACGTTACATTTCATTACGTGCCTTTTTTTATTATTACTACCAGAACTGACTTAATTTCACCTAAATTGATCTATTTTATGATTTTTAATTTTAATAATTTTAAATCTATCTTGTGTCCAGTGTTCCTTATCGGGAATTTAATGAAGTTTATCGAATAGGAAAAGATTGTTAATAAAATAATAAAATAAATAAATAAATTAATAAATAAATAGCTAAGAAGAGGGAATGAAAGTAAAATTAATAGCTCCCCTCCCTACATTTAAAAATTTGAAATTTAGAATTGTCAGATATCTTTATCTTTTGAAATATATTTAGATTAACATTGTTTGAAAATCTATGTATTCTATTCATATGAAAATTAAATAAAAATAACTTATTAAATAATATAATATATAGATTTTGTTAGTCAAAATATATTCTCATGTCAACATATTTATGATTATCGTAATTAGTTTTTTTTGTAAATGATTAATATTCTTAAAAATTTTGGCTTTCTGTAACTTTAATTTTTCCAAATAATATTAAAAAATAATTACATCTATATAAATTCAAAATTTTGAATATTTTATCTCTGTTGTATTAATAAAGAATTGATATCTAAAGGCCAATAAAAATATATTAGCAACTAGCTGTACTCGACATGCGTTGTAATGCCACTCAAAGAAAGTGTTTGTGTTTTAATTCTGTTTATTGAAGTGCTTTTGGATATACAATATTTTGTTTTCCGTCTGGTGCGTACACGAATAAATCAGATGGCTTTCCGACGCGTGAGCAGGCCACCTACAGCTGTCCATGTGTGAAGCGTGGATTTTCCACACATTTGTAGCGATTGTCCCTGTGCTTTGTTGATGGTCATTGCAAATGAGTCGCACTGGAAACTGCAAACGTAGAAACCGGAAATACACACATTTGTTGAAACGCCTCCGCACCAGATATTGTAAAATGGTTCTACTACTACAGAAACCTTCGCGGGCGTGCGCACAACAACTCACCAAAGTTTCATCGTAATCTGATGAATGGTATAGGAACGATACGGAAGAAGCAAACAAAGCAACATTCATTTCTATTTGTTAAGAAGATAATGCTACTAAAATTTACCCCCATTTCTATCTACTTAGTAGCACAAAGTAATTTTGATTTTTATTGACTTACTTAGAACACTTAAAATATTTGAAGTTGATGCAAAAATGTACCAACATATAACTTGTGTGTTTGGGTATCAAGTACAGAAAGTACCTTTATTAGTTAGAGAGAACTTACTATATTTTACTCTAGAAAGTGATATGTCGATATCGAAATAAGGAATAAGGACTTGTACTAAACGTAAAATTTAGAGGGAAAAAAAAAAGATTAAATTACACTGTGTTCAAAGCACTTTAGAAAAAAATATTCTTTATACTTCATTAAAATCGTTTGAAGATTATAATACTATATCAGAACTAAAGCAAGGACTACATAAAATTGTGCAAAATTTATTGAATTTTTTTTAAAAAAAAAAACCCAATATATTATGTAAATGTTACAGTTGCAATATGAATTTTTTTTTTTTTTTCTAGCAAGGATATCCATATCACCAGTAGTTCTGACTCCTCGATGCTAAGGTAAGTTTTTTCCTCCTATTCTATAAATGTTTCTTAGTTTGTAATGGTCTGATAATGTCAATGCGAAATATTTGTTTAATAAGAAGAATGAAGGATTTCTTTTTCTCCTCATTTTCGTAGACATTATTGAAATTAAAAGTGATTAAAATTAATATCTAAAACATTTCGACTTTTTCACAAATTTTGACAAAAAAGAAAGCAACTTTTATAGTTTTATTGACTCAAGAAAACTATCTGTCGACTTTGTAAATGAGGGGCGAAATCGTCCTCAAATATAACATTCAAGTTCTTAATTTGTTAAGAATTCTTAATTATGTATTATTCGTTATTCGTATCAATTTTAATATTAACTACTGGAATTAAACTTTTATTTATTTATTTATGAAAAAACTGTGTTATTTACTATAATTATCTATTAGCTTACAAAAAAACTTCTTAAATGAATAAGTATCAAGTATTTATAAGATAATAAAAAACAAAAAAGCGTTATTTGCAATTAAACTCGTTTCAGTTACAGAAAAACTCAGCAAGAATCTTTCCAGTAGGAAATCTACATTTAACAAATTTCATCTATTTTTTTATTACTTTTTAACTGTATTTTTTTCATCAGTTTTTAAACGTTGAGTTTTATAGTAATTGTATTTTCTAAATAATTACTATCACTAAAAATGACCTGAAAAAACCAATTGAAAGTTGCCCTGACTTGAAAAAGAATTTCATGAGAAGAATTACGAGATAGAGCAAATGTGCATCATTTGCTTAATACCTTAGCCTAATAAAGTAGCCTAATTTAATTTTTAAGTATATGTTTTCATTTGTTTCAAATTCTCAGTAAAGATGATATAATAGTGCCAGGCATATAATCGCAATTTTCACCTTTGTAAATGATGAATTGATGTCACATTTACGAACTAGAAATTATTTATATATTTTGATACCTTAATGAAAATTAATCCTAAATTCATTTTTCTTGGGGGCTTTTTTATATTTTTCTCCTTTTTTTTCTCCAGAGAAATCTACAAATAAGGAGTTGTATATAGTGATACATACATAATATTTTTAGTAATGCAGATGCAACATGGTTGATGTCTATATTTTTCAGTCGTATATTACAATAACAAGAGATCGGAAGCAGACCTAATAATTATAGTGAATTATTGAAAATTTAAATATATAACTTTACTATTCAAAATTTATCTTAAAAATAATAAAGTAGCTTAGGATCTAGTTCATTTTTGTCTGCTGATTTTATATGAACCTGTGCTTTTCAGTTTGGTCAATATCTGCCTCTTGTCCTGCAGATCTATAAAATCCATATCAGATCTTGTTAAAGTCTCATAAAACCTTCCCTTCCGTTGTCTGTGGCTGAGGTCGTGTTTCCACTATGGATTTATTACCTCATTTGGCCTCTAGGAACACATCCCAAAGGATTTCTGACGTCTTCCTAAACAAGATTCATTAACTGCAGTATCTTCGCTGCTATCGTAATATCGGTATTATACAAGAAAAATATTTAGGCCTAAAACTTGAGGATTCCAACGCATAATTTTGAAATAGCAAATAACTACAATTATTAACATGAAGAACTCGGTTTTATTCTGTTTGCTTTAGGGATCCCCCTCTCCCCAAGGTTGTTAACAGATAAATCAATTAAATTTGAAAATAAACAAGGAACGGAAAAAGAATTACGTTTGAACTAAATAGGAAACGGAAAAATATGGGAATACACATGAAATTCATAAAGATTAAAACCTAAAATCAGAAATATACATCCTTACAGTACTTTAATACATTTCCTGATAGGTCTAATAACGTTTTCAAAATATATTTTTCTAAATTCCTTTTCTACAATTCCTATTAAGAAACAAAAATAAAAATTCTTTATATTCTTTACCTATAATTTTGACCTTATTCGAAATATAATGCTGTCCTACTCACCCCGGATGCTAGTTGTCTTCCGGAAGCGGTGCTCTCTGTTTTTGGCTCCATGACAACAACTCACCGTATGGGTGATTCGGTCGGACATTAACTGATGTGCACATAAGACATAAATGAATCATCTTATTAGTCCATTTAGAGATGTCCAATTAATGTCAATCCTGACTCTCCTATTTCATTAGTCAACAGAGATAGCAAATCCATTAGTATCATAGGCCTCCAAAAGACACCAAAACTCCAAAAGAGAATCCAGTCGAGGGACACACTGATTTGATTATAGCATGCTTTTGAATAAGTGAATCAACGCCATTTAACTTAATATTCAAATTACCTCAATTGAAAAATAATTTCAAGATAATTTGTTTTATTCTTCTTAAGAATTTAGATTTGCTTATTACAACATATGAGAGAGGAAGAAATGTGTGGCTGCAAATTGTTAGAAAAATCGGAGAGGGAAAGATTGAGAATACTAAGAGTGGGAGGATAGCAGAGGAATAATATTGGAAAAAAAAATATTTAAAAACATTACAGTATTAAGTTTAATTCATTGAGCTTATTAGCATTCTTCATTTTGATCGTTAGCCTTATTCACCTATCTCTTTTCTAGGCTACATTTGTATAATAATGAAATGAGATGGCGATTTCTGATGACCATTTTTCTGTTCTTTGTTATGAATCTTAAAAGCCCAATTTCTCTTGAAAAAGTAAAGCTTCGTAGGAGCCTTTTTCACCTTAAATCGTGTTTTAAGTAGTGATTATTATAATTTCTTTCATTTTTCAATACTTGTTGATTAAATGATACCATTTTCTTTTCCCAATCGAACATTGGCATTAATCTTCCGTATTGTAATGTTCTGCTAAGTATTCTAGATTATCTATTATTTTTAATGTTTAAATCAGATTTTTGAAACACTTTTCTATTTTTATTCATTGAAATTAATACTCCTAGGTATTTTAATTTGCTCTATAAGTTGCTCAGCTAAAGAAGCCCTTTCACTTAAAATTGAAATCCTACGTTTCAAAATATTTCCTCGAAAACCCTCTTTTATCTATTAGTTTTTTAACTTAATTCAGTTAGCGGATCAGTAATGGAAATAAACTAAAGTTGTAACTTATACTTTATTTCCGTAACTGTTAAAATTTCAAAACATCTAATGATCGTAACTATACATACTCAATATTGCAGAGATGATTTTTTTTTTGTGTAGAAAAACTACAAGATTTCAGTAATTCAACAATAATGTATTATTAATAAAATACCTTTGTTATTAATTAGATATCATCTTTGTTAAAAAACAATGTTTATAATATCACTTTAAATCTTTGTAATAACAGTTTTCATGTTCAAATTAAGCAAAGGAAGCCATCTCTGTGAAATATTGCTGAGGATACTATTTACATCAATCTTTTGAATAATGTACAGTCCTCCAAATGAGAGTTGGCCGGCGGAAGTTTGAACTGCGCAGCCCTTCCGGTAGCTGATCAGTTATGTTTTCCTGTCAAAATGGACGACGGCGCGGCGTCTGTTCTCACTGAGAAAGTATAGTTAACTTATAATAGGCTAACGTTTAATTATCGGAGAAGTTATAATTTAGAAAAATACTTGTTATTTAGAGAATTTTATTTATAAATTATGTCTCTTAGATTTTAGGTTTTGAAAGTATCCCTTCACAGAGGCAAGTATTTCTCTTGCTTGACGACGAAGAGTGCTTCCAGGCTATTTTTCTCCGCTGACTTGTTGATAATGCAAAATAAAACTTCTCTCTGACATTTAGCATTATTTCAATACTAATCACTAATAATAAATATTTTAATGATTTACAAATACAATCCCCTTTTGATAATTAATCAGCGATTAGCAGAATGGCGGATTCCTGTCAGAAGATCAGACGGAAGTGCCTAACCAGACTAATCGATGCTACATGCGCAGATCTCACAAAAACAGGGCGGCCAACTCTCATTTGGAGGACTATGGTAATTTCAAAATATTAATCTCCTTAAACATCTTTACGAACGATATTTCGAAAATATTTGCTATTTTCTTCATCAGGTTAAGAAATAAATAAAGAGAGAAGAACTTCTTTTGTTCCTTCTGTAAAACATATAAATAAATATGAAATCATACAATGATGACAAAAACATTATTATAAAACAGTAATCTATATATTAATTTTAGTCAATGTTTTTGGTAAGATGTTTCTGTCTTTCATTTTTAGTAGAATGGTTTCGTGGGCCTCCCACTTAGCAAGTTTGGAGATACAATGTTTTGTCATCATTGTATGATTTCATGTTTATTATGTTTTACAAAAGGAACACAAGAAGTTTTTCTTTTTATTTATTTCTTAACCTGAAGAAGAAAATAGCAATATATTTTCGAAATATCATTAGTAAAGATGTTTAAGGAGATTAATATTTTGAAATTGCGTAAGGGTAGTTGAAATTAGTTTGCTTATAATACATTACTTATTCTATGATTCTATGATAATTTCTTTAAATCTTCATGTATTTCAGTCATGTGCAGGTTCGTCATATAATATTGTGGAACTTTGTCAAATATAACAAAATATTTTTTTTTTTTTTATCGGAAAAAAGTTTTTGATCGAAAATGTTAGTTATAAATTGTACGACTTAAGAGTGGGCGCCTCTTCGAATTGATACGTTCTGGGAGGACAAACTTCTTACGGTTTTTTTGATTGACTTCAGTATATGAAGTAGGAATTCGATTGCATATTGATAGCACAACCTTGCTTTTTTTATTTACTCCGTATTTTATTTTTTTGTTACATACAATTCTGTTTCTATAAATCCTCTAATTATAATTTATAAGATTATTAATATATATAAATAATACCTACGTCATTTTTTTTTCAATCCTGGATATTTCTCACCCAGTCACCGATATATCATGCGACGCTCTGTTCATTTTCACAATTGCTTGTATTTCTTTTTAGAAGAATGGCTTTGTTCGAGCGTATATTCAGTGCTCTTACAACATATTCAAAATAATATGCTACGTAGTTTTTCTATGTGATGTCTAATAGTTTTCCTCGCATATCTTGATTGACTACTGCAAATAATGTCTACATATCTATTTATGTAAAATACCAGTGTTATTGAGGATGCTAAAATAATGTTTGATAGATTTATAAGTAGACTACTTCTGTTGATGACAGATACGATTGTGTCCAACTCTTCTACTTAAATATTCCAGAAAGGTGTTGCTAGGTTCAATTAGTTTTCATTTTTGCTGAATATGCCATCTAAGATTTTTTGTTCAAATAGTCAATTGATGTAGTTTTTCTGATGAATTGGGAGTAAAGCTGTTACTGTTAGGTTGATCGAAAGAGTATACGATTCGGTTATCCACAATTTTCCTTAATTTTATAGTGTTTTTTTTTTTTTTTTTTTTTTAGGTAGAATGTCTCTTTGTGTTAAAATTTTAACGAGGATTTTAAAATGTTTCTTAGTTGCTTGATAAATTTTTGGATGGTACATAATTATAGATAACTATGAGTCCTATTTCTGGAATTTTTTTTTGAAATGGTTTGTGAATTTTTTGTTTATTTTCGTTCTCAGGAATAGCCAAGATTCACAAAATTTGTGATAATTGTGTTGTTTTTGTTGAGTATTCTTTTTCTGTGGTCTTTCTTTAATACTGCTGATTGCTATTTTTGTTTTTTCAATAATTTCTTAAGTTGTAGTTTTTAGATGGTTTCTCTTGAAAATACATCAAATAATAGTATCCCAACAATGATGTGATATTTTACATAGATGTATAGACGCGTAGCGAATATTTTTGCAATAGACAATCGGAACATAATAGAAAAACTTCTAGATATTATTAATACCGTTAATCTATTTTATCATTGAAAAAGAAAATAAAGACCTTCACCTTTCAAGACTCCTTCATACAATTTAGAAAAAAAGCTTACGGCTGAAAAGAAACATGTGCAAATAGAATTATCATCTTCAAAACTTATAGGCCTAAATAACAAAATAAACATGGTTTTTTCGTACAAGCAGCAACTCTGCAAAAACAAAATAAAAGAAAACTTCAAATTATTCCTGAAGAATATATTCCTTGAACCAAATCAAGAAACCTACGAAACAATCGAACAAACCAACTTACAGCAATAATAAAACGAATAATAGAAGTCTACAAAACAGTATTGTCAACTTATTTCTGCCAGTCATCAAAATGACCCTTACAACAACAAAATAATGATATCCGACGAAAATAACACTCCCAGGAAATTGAAAAAAAAATCTACTTATTCCACGATCGCAGTGCAAAACTTTACACTGCAAAGATATTACAGAATTACTGTATAAAGAGAAGACAAGAGAAAAAAATGATACCAAAAATTATTTGAAAACTGGGAATAAGAAAGATCAGATCGATGTAAACACTACTTGGACACTGGGCAAAACCAAATTCAAATATATTTAAGACAAAAAAAACAAAGAAAAGCTCATACTAACTAACTAACTAACAAATATACTAACTAACAAAAAAAAAAAAAATCTCCCCAAAAAAGCTGTAGGAGGTTATGTTCTTTCACTAACTTATCAGTTTGATGGAGAGGCCCCAACTTTTAGAATAGAAACGTTTCATTTATAATCAAAATAATAATCTTTTTTTCAAGAATACAGTATTAACTGTATCAAAATTAATATCGTTCTAGTTCTATTAATTAATCGTTCTAGTTCTATTTTACAGGAAATGTTGTATGATATCAATTATAAACATGTACATCTTGGGTGGGCTGTTAATAAAATGTTTTTTCTGATTTTGTCTAAAAGAGATTGATTACAAGCGTTTATTTTACAACATTCTGAAGGAAGAAATGGTCTTTTCTTTTTAACTACAATTTACAGTTAATAATTTTTTTTAAAGAATTATCACAAGGAAATCTATTGAGATATAAAGATAAATTGATATCAAATCTGAGTTTGATAAAGCTTTTAATCTTAATTTATCTAATTATTGATTTAATCGTACTGCTATCCTATTACATTATATCCTATTACATTAAGATATCAAATACATTTTTATGAAAATTTCTTTATAATTTTGTTAATGGAACAGATGCTAAGGGTATTTTTAACTCATAGAAAAAAGAAAAACCACGACAGCATCAATCTTATAAATGAATCGCTGCATATTAGTTCAGATTTTTTTGGTGTTTGATTTACAGCTCTGAAATCCATATTCAAGGAAATTCAGTTCATTTCTCCTTTTAATTCGGCAAGAAAATACATCAAACATGACGTTTAGAGCAGATGCAGCAAAGTGTTCTATTTCTGTTTCCTTCTGGTCATACATTTTCAGAAATGATATACCATTGATTTTATAGATATGCATTAAATTTACAGCTTCAAGGAGTTTTGGGAGTTGATTTCTTCAAATGAACCTTAAATAATATCCTTCTCTTCCATTTTTGTTTACTCAATCAATAATTCACTTCTCTGAATCTGTATTCTAATTAAAATATCTTGAAATTATTGTTAAAAATGGTTTTCGATTCTAGTAAAATACTGCTTTATTACTGCTTTAATTATAATCTGTAATTCATTCTTATGGTCGTACTAGAAAAATTGTATTTATGAATTCTTAGTCGTATATTTGTTTCGAGCTGTTTTAAAATCGTCATTTTCAACGTTTTTTAAGTCTCATAAATTCCTAAAAGCACTTTTTTATTATTATTTTCTTATATTAATTCAAATTTTTACTAATGTACACATTTCAGTATCAAATCTTATTAATCATAAAGTCAGTGATTAATAAGAATTCACTTTTGTGAATTCAACGGACACAATGAGGTATTTCAGTTTAGAAAGATTAAGATCGGACAACAGCTACAGTACAAATAGCTAATCTAATGATTATAGTAATACTATCTATACTAGAATAATAAAACATTATAACCAACTACTTTTTAAATAACTAAGTTTAAAAGTTTACAATTATCACATTATTAAATTCAGAATTAAGATCTTTTTTTTTTTTCCCCTTATTTTTTGCTTTCTGTTACATTTTCCAACATTTAATGAGGTGGATCAATAAAAATAACAGGTAAATGACAAGCCAAAGAAGGCAGTTTACAATGTATGCTTATGACAAGTCGCTTTTTTTATAAGTTTTTTTGTAAGTTTGAAACCAGTTTATTAACTCAAGAAAAATAATGAAAAGCATTCATTCATTCATTCAGTATGCAAGTAGTAAATTGTATACTGTTAACCTAAACAAGCAATGGTAATTCGTAAGTTTTATAATTGTTTGTATGCTCAGAATTTTTTTTTTTTTTTTTATAAATAAAATTCAACAAAATTCTCTCTAGCTTTTAGACTCCACGTCCTTAGTAATTTAATGTGAATTTAGATATAGCTCTGATCTGTCCACTCACATTGTGGTGGTTATTGATGGGACCATAATACCACCCACTCCACGCCTTCGATGCAACCAAGTGAAAAACAAAACCTCCTTTGTACGCCTCAATGTAAAAATGTAGTTGTCAACAAAGCTACGTCATGCAGTTCTCCCCACGATTAAGGTTTTTGTAATAATGATAGATGTGGTGTATTACTGCTTCGATTCAGTTTTATCTCCCACAATCTGTTCATCGTTTTTCTCCCCATTCCTTGTTTCGTTATATTGCAAAATATTAAACTCCTATCCACAAGCCCCTTTAGATAGCATCACCGAATGGAAAAAAAAAAAAAAAAGTTAGGGTGTAAATGTATTAACACATCCCACCAATAGCTGTATGTCGCCATCTGGAATCACATTTTATTTTTATCAAACTATTTGTCTCGTCCGTTCAAGCCCTCTTATCTTCTCAATCTCTTGTTTTTTTTGCCCCTGGGGTCACCGAGTAACCCCCAGCTTTGATTTTTTTATCCTCCGAAAGCTACATGATCTAAGGATTGATGGCGGGGTTATGGGATATGGTATTCGATGTCCGCCGAATTTTACAAACTAGTTAAATTGGAACCCAATGACCCTTGACAGCTTATGTTCTCTCTTCTAGCGCATAGATCACACATAGAATCATATGATGTTCGATAATAACCTTCCTTTGGGAGGAGGAGGAGTGGAAGAAGAGGGGGCTTGCGAATGTCGATAGCTGCTCTTCCAAAAACCCACCCACTCTTCAGAGTTTTCCCCCCTCCGCCGTTGGGATGACATGCCTTGTGTATGACGAATAGCTACCAGGTCCAATGGATCACTGGGGTCTATTTGATTAAGCGTAAATGCGCATTCAACTGATGAATGAAAGTCGTTTGCTGGGGTTTACGTGATATTCGTTCGACTGAGCTTTGACACTTGATCGCCTGCTGTCCGGGTCTTTAGTACTGAGACAAAGGATGTCGCAGCAGATAGCAGTGGGTGAGCTATTACAAGGGTTTAGTAAATATGCCCCAACCCTTTGCTTACAGAAGATATCAATCAGATTATGAGCAAATAACTGAAAGCAATACTGTTTATATTTGAAAACAATAAAATAGTTGTCGGTGAAATTAATTGCTCAAGTAAAAAATGCAAAAAAAAAAAACAAACACAAAAAAAAAAAACTAATTATGCAAGAATTGCGGAAATAATCCGGATTTCCATAGGAAGCTTGATTGGGAGACCTTTTATATGCCACGATATTTAATGTTATTTTATTATCTCTTCCGAAAGAGTAAGTCGGCTCTTTTTGCTGCAGGTATTTAAGTCAAATCATTTTGTGACTGCTAAATAGTAATAAAATAAACAATATTAACAACAGTTTACCTTTCATTGAAAATTGTCTGAGAACAAACGCAGGTGAATTAAAAAACATCGTCTGAGTTGAGTCAGCTCAGAAATTTTTACGAGTTTCACAATTTACATGTTTTATATTAAATCAAGCTATATTAAAATTTACGTATATATTTTAATACAGCTTGATATTATGCTTTATATATACGTATTAAACTAATCATACGTTTTGGAATTTCATTTCTGAAATATAACTTCATGCTTCTTTGATCTTTTTAAATACCATGTTTAAAAGTTTTGTTTTATGGACGTTATTATTTATTGTTGAGTTTGTAGTGTTTTCCTTTTCAGTAGCAGTGTCCAAATCTCTAGTTACGAATCTATAATTAACAATTTTAACAATTTTATAAATTGACAATTTTATAAATTGTCCAAATTTCTTGATTTATTTTCTCAGTAATCGGCGATAGCCTACGTAAAAGTACCGGGAATTAAGACTGTTATAAACTAAAAAGCTTTGTAAAAACTAAGATGCGCTCATTTAATAGTTCCTGAAGGATATATTAAACTATGAGTTATAGTCAGTTGAAATATTTAGTTAATGATTAATGTGGTACGTATACAACCAAAGATAAATTATTTTTCCAGTTGCAAGATGTTTCAAATTCCTTCCAGAGTACTGCTTAAGACTTAAATATTAAAATAGTTAATGTAAATAAAAAAAATAAAAAAATTAAAGTTTTGAATTGATTTTTTATTAAAGTAATATTTTTTAGACTCAAAGTATATACAGTGCACAGTATTTCCAAGAGTTCCAATTGAAATAGTTTTCCGTAATTTTTTTCGATTCTCGATTTCGGATTGACCTTATTGGTTTGGCATCCTGGGTTTTTAAAAAAGGATTTTCATTAAAATAATGTTTTTGACAATAATTAGCCGTAAAAAAAAAAAAAAAAGCAATCTTAAGTGGGTTTTGAAGTTTTCTATCTTTGTTCCTAAAACAACAATTTTATAAAACTTAATTCATTAAGAATTAAATATTTTTGTGTAAAATTTGGTAACGATTGGCTATTTCAAAACTGCATTAATTTCTTCTACAAATCATTGAGAACAAAACTGCAAACATTCTGAATTGCTTAAGCTTATCATTGCTGGGAGGGAGGGAGGGAGGGGTCCTCATTTGCGCTTTCATTTTAGGGTCTAACAATTAATGTTGTTAATTGAATAGATTCGTTGTTCTACTTTATTCATTAAGAACTTAAAAAAAAAAAAAAAAAAAATTTGGCACAGGAAAAGCAGCTGACCCTTCACAAGTCACATTCTTGGAAACATGAAAATAAAATTGTTCTGCCGATTTAATGATAGAGAAAATATTGAAGTTAAAAAATGTACTAAGGATTCCGTTTGGAGAATAGTTTTAAATCTAAAAACTGTATTTGATCCGTTAGAAATCACTTTTAAGAAAGAAATGACAGAAATATTCTTACCTTTTTTTTTTTTTTTTTTTTCCTGTAATTATTTCTACTTCTCAGTTTTTGGGATTTTTAATATTTACTCATCTTCCTAATAAATTTCTATTTTACGAAGTTAAACAAAAAAAAAAAAAAAAAAAAATATGCATGATTAGACTGGGTTGGCAAATGAACAAAGAAATAATTTTTCTTGAAATATTCCATTTTAATTACATAGTAAAAGTATTTTTGAAATACTAGTGCATTGATAGAGGACCGACTACTCGTCGTTGCAAATTTAAAATCTGTGTCATTTTTGTCGTAAATTAATTTTGCAGATCTTTGAATAACGTTTTCGATTAGGTACCGAAAAAAAATCTCCATGTGCAGATCTTTGTATTTCGCTGTGGTATATCCCATTTGTAAAATATCCGTGACCGTCAACATTAAATTGTTCATCAAAATCATCTATGTGCCTGATTAACATATCGATGGCTTAGCGCAAAAGTAGCGAATATCCATGCTTAAGCTTATGGATATTCGCTACTTTTGCGCTAAGCCATCGATATAAGAGTTTTTAATAACCATTTTGTTTTTCCTAATATGTCTCGCCATATTAAACAAAAAAAAACCTGCTATGTGATCACTCAATGCTGTCTTTGCTAAATCTTAAGAGTGTAATATCAGATCGTGAGCGCATGAAATAGCGTTTTTCTCAGAAAGTTACTTTTTACACATGGGAAATTTTTAAATTTGCAACGACTTACTGTAAATTGAAAACCTTTTGTCCAATCATTTACTTAGTACAATGACTAAAAAAAATAAATTAGATTTACAAATTGTATGAAACGGAAATAAAATAGATCTTTATTTCCATTTTACACATTTATATACATATATTTTTTATTTTATTTTTTTGCGAAATACAGATATTGAAGAGATTTTAAATATAAATCTGAAAAAGAGAATATTTTCAACATAATGAAATGGTTTCATTTTAGAATTATCTAAGTCTAAAGTCAGTCAAATTTGTTGATTATATGACTGATTCCTGTCCCAGTTGTAACAAAATACAAGCCAACATTAAAGTAGCATCATCTTGTTGATAAGTTCTCCTAGTAATATCTTTTGTCTTATTTTGTTTTTAAGTAATCTAAAAATATGTATTGAATAAAATAATCTATAGATTATGTTGCAAGAGATATATTGTGGTGAGGAATTTAATGTTGTATTCGACAGAAAATTATTATTCATACATACTACCTTAAATGGGATGCGAACGGCGAATTGACGATTTATTTATTTATTTATTCATATATAAAATAATTCTTTATTTTCTTTAGCAGTTTGGAAAGCATAGTAACGAGCAAAACTTTTTTAATTTAAAAAAAAAAAAAATTATTGATTTCAGTTTTAAAAAAGTTTGTCCAATTCTGTTAATAATTGATTGAAAAATTGGAGTTATCCAATCTTTCTTTAGATTACAGATTAATGTTATTTGGGTATAATATTTTGATATCTTATTATTTACAAATTTTATTTTTGGTTTGTTTGTTTTTGTGCATTTTCCTTTGCCAGTCTATTAAATAATTCGATAGGCTTCTATTATCTATTATTATTTAATTTGCTGAAATTTGCAAATAAAATTATTTTTATTAAAATTCTTATTTAACTTTACAACTACTTCAGAGGTGAAAAATGGCTAATAAAAATCTTTTGAATAAGATGTTAAGTAAGAAGAACAATTAATAAGCAATTAAACTAGATATTGAAATATTAGTTAAAAATAAATAAACAAATGTGATATTTTTAAATGCTTTAACCACGATTTATATCAATTAAATTTGTACAATACACCCCAAATTTTTTCATATCTGCGATATAATTAAATACTGTATTTAAAAAAAAAAAAATATTCTAAAAATTGTAAACCTATTTCATTTCGTTACTTTCTGTTCCATTAATAATGTATGAATATTGTTTATTGACGAAAGGTCCCGCTTTCGAAACGTTGTCTTTCGATAGATTTTTTTTTTTTTTTTTTTTTTTTTTTTTACCTTGTTATACTATTCTCATATTATATTTTAAAATGAAGTGCTTTTCTACAAGTAACTATTTTTACAATTATGAGAAAATGCTGTTATATATGTATTTGATTTCTGATTGAGAAGTTGATGACACTCCCAGAAAGGGGAGAAAAAGTAGCCTTTTATTACACTAATGCTAGTGTGTGACAAGGGGACAAGCGGTGTTCCCTTCACAGCACCTCATGGCTTCAACAATAATGCATTTTCTTAATATTATACTTGAGATAAAATAGATTAAATAGAGATTAGGACGGTGAAATTTATAAATTTAGAAGGTAAAATTCATTAAGAGATGAAATAAAACAAGTGTTCTTTATGAGAAAACTCAATAATAATAATAATAATTAATAATGTTCATAGAATTGAGTAGAAAAGAGAAAAATGTTTTGGAGGCTGAGAAGAAAGTTGAGGAGAAAGAAAATAGTTAATAGCTCAAGGATCTCAAAAATCTAGACTCTCCTAAGGAGATAACGTATTGTTGATTTCAGCTGATATTGGCTCTAATCTGTTGGTCCAAAATGGATCAAACTCAGTAGAGATCTTACAAGAACCTAAACTTTTTTACTAAAATGTAAGTGTTCCAGGACAATAATTTTTAAGGTTTCTTGATCAGATAGACAATGCATATTAAGGGCCACTACAAGCATTTAGATTATAGATTTTCTTTAAAACCTTACGATAACTTAAGTATATACTATAAAAGAAACAAAATAATTATAAGAATTAAATCAAATCAAATAAAAGTAAAGGAATTCTACTAGAGGCCCTTGGCTATCCGAGGGAGTTGAATCTCCCAGCGATTCTTGACCAACGAGAATGGTTGAGGTTGGATGGTCAGTCCAACGCCCGCCCGCCTTTAACCTTCTGTAAGAATCCCGGTGAGCATTTGACAAAAGTCTAGGTGAACTCTAGGGTGCATCTGGAGAACATCCGTGTTCCGAAATCCTCGACCACCGCCGGGAATTGAACCCGGTTCCTCCAGTCCGCAGCCAGTGAACTACCGGACCCATTAAACGGAGAGAAATAAACCAGACTTAAATAAAATTTAATGTAAAGTCCGAAACTGTTAAAACTTCAACTTCAAATAAATAATAAGAGGCATTACCTAGATGATAAACTCTTAATTCAATAGAGGATTATTTTAATATTCTTTTTATTGAACTCAAAAGCAATTTGATGATTTCAAAGTTTGAATAAAAAGTCTGTTTTCATAGGCTTATATAAGAATCGTTTGACTGCTTAATTACAATTGTAAAAAGCTTTAATTACAGTTTATAGCTTTCTTTATTTATAATCCTTAGATTTAGAGATATTAATAAATTTTGTTTGAAGGGAAAAAAGAAAAAGAAAAAAAAAACAACTTTATCTGGTTTTCATTCAAAGTTTGTTTTGTTT
>JAFIDM010000003.1:45104756-45138684 GCA_023159025.1 Thereuonema tuberculata
AAAAAAAAACAACTTTATCTGGTTTTCATTCAAAGTTTGTTTTGTTTTGTAATAAATTGCAGTCCTAAAAACTGGGAGAGAAAAGATGGAAAGATTGTGGGGGAAGAGAAGTGAATCGCAACAATAAACACAACCCATACATCATTTACTATAAATCCCAAGTCAAAAGGGAGGGAGGCAGGAAGTAGCTTTGTTGATTATTGTTTTTATACTGAAACAAACGAACACTGCCTTTATTTTTCACATCGTTGAATTGCAGGCGTGGAGTGGGTGGTGTTATTTACTAATCGATAATGTATTATTCAGTTCTCGAACATAAGAACTCAGATAAATTGGCAAAAAACTTTTACTAGGGAATTGATTTAGTCATAAAAATTATTGACATTGTATATGGGGAATGTGTAGCATGTTATTAGGTAAGAGTTCAGTTAAATGTTCGTAGTAAAAAGTTAAAAATGTCACTATTAAGATCTTAGGGTGGCGGGAGGTAAGGCTCCCGGCGTTTCGTAACCAACGAGACTAAGTTGAGGTCGGGTGGTCAGTCCGACAACCTCCCGCCTTTAACTTTCTGGAAACCCATTCTACAGAAAACTGGGTGGACTCGTCTGGAGAAGAATTCAGAGTGGGAAAAATCCTCGACTTCATCCAGACGGCGTCCAGCGCCTTACCACTTGGCAACCGGGCCCACAGAAAGAAACTGTCTCTAGTAACCATGTACGGTACGCGAGTTGTAAACTGAATCTAAATACTGTATTTACAGCATCAGAAAAATGTGTAGATAAACCTCATGTTTCTATCAGAAAACTTTACCTAATAAGTAGAAAATTCTTATCTAAAATGCAAAACAACAATAATAATAATAATGTAATATGCAAGATTCCTTAAAACCATTGTCTGAATTCAACCAAATTAAATTTACCGTTGATAAATATTTATAAAACTTCTGTAATTTAGAAATTTTCATCGGCCAGAGAGTCCAGTTTATTCATGCAGACAGACAAATGATAAACTAATAGATGCTTGATGACCATGTCTGGCAGGGAGCTTATAAGTTAACAGAACCATGAAATAAATTATCAATCGTCATTAAAACGATATTAATCTTCGTTTCTCATATATAATATTTCGTTCAGATAATTTGTGAAATTCTTCAGGCTTTCTCGGAAATATATATATAACAACAATGTTTACCAAGTGACATCTTGGAACAGCTTTTCACGCTCTTTGGCTGTCATCAGTCATGAGCAGTCACCACTAAACAACGAGAATAATCGTCGAAATCGAAGTGGTCTCTCAAAAGCAAAAATAAACAATAAAAAACTCACTAAAGAAATATTAGTGAGAAAATTCATGCGTAATTGTTGCTTATTAATAATTCAATGCACAGATTGAATTTTTTATATATTAAGAAAATTCATTGAGTCTGGCGGACTGCTGGCATATGAGTTCAACTAATATTTCTTTGTTGAGCTTTTTGTTTATTTTTGCTTTTGAGACACCAGTCTGCGATTCCGACGATACGTATTATATTATAATTTATATTATTACATTGTTGTAAAGTTCAAAATTTATGTATTAACGATTTTATGTTTGTGTAACATCTTTTAGGAACAGTTTTTTTACGTGCGCTAAACATAGTTTGTGTAACAAAATTAAAGCCGACGCACTTGTAGGTAATTAAGAAACTTATTTTAATAATACACAATAGGAATACATGGCAGTTTCGAATGCATATTTTATATTTTTCGGAGAAAGCCTGAAATTCACGAATTATCTGAACGAAATATTGTATATGAATAATGAAGATTAATAGAACCATTTTATAAAAGTAAATAATAAGTAAAGCCTGTATAATTTCTCGAAATTTTTGTTTTAGATTACTTTTTTTTAAATTATCATTTCAATTTATTATTAACCTTTTTAAAGGAATAGACAATTTACTTTATTTATTTTTTTTAAATGGTAGTTGTAATTGATTTTGTTGTTCAAATAGAACTTGAATCAACGTCTCCATTTGTGATGGGATCCGGGCTAAGCTACAGGCTGTGGACATAAGATAAAATAACAAAAAACCTTTCAAGTGCATTTGTTTTTTACTGTAGTACTAATAAAAAAGAAATAATTTTTCTTTTTTCTTGTTAGTTTTCATTTTTCATTAAGTTAATAGAATGAAAAATATTTGAACCCTGGCGTTCCTGGTCTGTTTTTCATTTTCTCAAAATCAATCTTTTCATGTTACTGTTCTTTAGAGCTTCTGAAATAAACTTAGAAATTTACAAAAATGGTTATTTTTTTAAGCAAGTTTTTTGCTTTTTGTTTGTTTCTTTGATCGAGAAAAGAAATTAAGAAAGTTACGGCACGAAATCGTAATTCCTTCTGATTCTGGAAAGATTAACATAAAGATGAATCTTGAAGAAAATAATAAGAAAATATCTTCTGTTTATTCATTACTAAAAAAGTTGTGTTATTAAGAAATGAACGTTTAAATGTGAAAATAATTACAAGATCTTAATAGACCCGATAGGTTCTTGTGAAGAGTTCAATTTTTGCGAATTTGAAATTTCGACTTTGTATCAGAATGTATTTGAATTAGAGAAGAATTATTTCCTACCATATTAAAAAAAAATAAAAAAAAATCAAAAAAAAAAATCATCAACATCATTAGTGGCTGAAGCATTAACAAGCCCATGACTTTTAATTATGTAGGGGCTCTCATTTTTTTTTGAAGGGGATATTAAACGATTTTATGGTCGAATTGCATCTATAGCTGCAGCTTCATGAAAGGAACGATGCTTGAATGAATCCCCATCTATAACACAACGTGACATTCGTTATACGCGTATTGATCGAAAGAATGGGAAATAAATGCACAAGGCTCTGAGTGAAGCGTCTTCATCAATCCTTGTCTGAGGGGAAAAAAAATAAATAACGCCATTACATTTCCTTCTTCATAAACTTCAAAGGGAGGGAAAAAAAAGTCGAAATGATTCTATATAAATAGATTAGTAAATTTGATGGAAATAAATTCATGAACTCGTATATTACCATCGTTTCAACTGAAACAAATGAGGGAATGAAATCGATTGAAAAAAAAATTAATATCTTTGCATTAGAAAAAGCCAACGTTTTCAATTGGTTTCTTTGATTTGTAATAGCAAGAAGTGAATTCGTCTGCTTACGAAATTACCGACTGCAAAAGTTAAAATAACATATAATAAAAATGTGAATAGTGATAGCACATAATAATTTGATTATTCAAGAAAAATTCGCTAACTTATTGTTGTAAATAGGCTTGAGAAAGAGGAAATGACATTTCCTCGAAAATTTGCTTTTTAATAATAAATGTAAAATATTACATTTAATTTAGAGATGTTGAAGATCTTTTATCAAAGTAAAAATAATTTTAATAAAATTTAAGAAATTCTGAATTAAGTAGTTAGAACTTCTTAAAGTCGTTACAGATGTAAAAAAAAAGAAAAAAAAGATAAAATAAAATAATACTGTTCTTACGTTACAATAATTAAGTAATAAACACCGTGAATTGAAATAATTCACACCAGATTGGTGGATTGAGAGAGGACACACTGCAATCACCAGACCTCACTCCTCTTGACTTTCTTTTGTGATCCACGAAAACTCATTAGTTTATAATCCCTTTCCACTATCAGTGGATGCGGAATTTCTGCTGAGCTCCTTGTTGTCTGGACGTACTATAGCTAATATCAGAGACGCTTTTTTTTTATAGTTGTACTCCTGGCGTGGAAATCACAGGGCGCTGTATCGAATATTCTGTGTAAGTTATAGAGAATACATGTGTAATGAAAACATTATCATATAAACATTATCATGCACTTAATACAACATTGAAGAAACATAACAATAGTATTACTGTTATGATGTTCCTAATTTATATTTACATACTGGAACTGCTTACAGAAATAATCGATAAATTTTTAATCTCATATAGCCTGAAGATATTTTCCATTTTGGGTTCTCTCTCTGAAAATACTCGTTTTATAACCCTACACCATCTACATCATCTTGAAAGCCATAGTTTAATGAGTCTCTGGCTCTTTTTGGCTTGAATTTCATTACTATGAGTAAATCTTTAAATTCAATACTCAATTAACACTTAAATTGACTGACACGTATCTATTAATTCATTTAATGAGTGCTAGATAATAATTTGACGCAAGTAAAACACATCTTAAAAGGTAAAATGTTAAACTTATGTAAAAAGATGGAATAAGAGATAAAATAAAGACTTCCAGATGATGATCTTACGATCGTATATTTATTTCTTGTCGTTCCGGCGTCGTCTTGTGCGCTAGGCGGCTGCCTCGCATGAGGTAGATACTTTGGAACCTGGGTTCAAATTCCGGCGTGGGCATGACTGTTTATAAAAAATTTCTTTCCTATGCTTGTCTGCTTCTTCTTCTTTCTCTTCAGGTCTGATTTCATTCCTTAATGATTTCCTGAGGAAGGCACCGGAAAACCACCTCAGTATCTTTCCCTTGAAATTCTATGGATTCTTGTAGGGTTTGGCCATCTTGGGAACACTAGAGATCCATGAGGCACGGACCTCCGGACACGAAGATTGCACTTCGGCGCGAACCGCACGCAACAACAAATTGATTTCTTACTTTATGAAATTCTTTATTTTTTTAACATTTTACTTTTTATCATGTGTGTCTTTTGTTTGTAAGTAGATAGATGGTGCATCTTTCTAAGCTAAGCATTTTTAGAGTTAAAAAAATTGAGTTAGTGGGATTTGACGGCAATGTCATTACGCAAAGTTTGACAAACAGGTTTTCATCAATATACTCAATATTAAAACTGAAAGTTTAAATCTGACATGGAAAACTATTCTTAAAACTCTTATAATATAAAGGTAGTGATACAAGTCAAATTATTAATTTCCTGAAATTACTATTGTAATCAAACTCGTTGTAAAGAAAAGATTTATTAAAAGGTGCTATAGAAAGACATTTCGAAAGTTTTGAAAATGCTCCTATCAAAAGGAAGTTAAATGCAATCCATGGTCCATTATAGATTGTGTGAACTCGTTGTAATGGCTAAGTAGAAAATCGTTCCAAATTAGTCACATTCGATGGCATAACATTAGATTAATACAAACATTAAAAGTTCACCGTGACTTATTCTGCCCACAGTGAATCTACCGCATTGATCCCTGGTGGCAATCTGCCCACCCATACAGCACAAGGCAGGTCGCACTTCAGAAATTTCTCACTTTAAGAACAAAGAAATCAAAGGTCACTTGTTATGGTGTGTTTCGTATTTTTAAAACTTTAAATTAAGGAATATGCCATGTTTTATACATATACAGCATATAGCAGGAACCCTGTTATGTGGCTACGAGTCCTAAGGATAAGTTCTCTATTTACAATTTCGTAGTAAAACTGATTTGATGATGGGATGAATAGAATAAGGAGTTCGTGAAAATAAAGGAAAAGATTAGCAGTCAACTAAATATTACAAATTGAATTTTCGCCTTTCATTGTTAGGTTTTTAATTAAAAATAAAATCTCGTATGTGCAACATCTAGCAAAAAATTAGCCCCAGTACATTTTAATAAAATGTTAATTATTATATATATATATATATATATATATATATATATATATATATAAAACACATAACTATTTATAAATATATATATATTCTATAGAAAGGGATAATAATATGTTTTTGATAATGCAATTAGTTTTATTTACAATTTTTTTATTGTATAAAATATAAAAAGCATTTACTCATTATCGAAAACAATGATATTACCACTTCGAGTTACTGTAGGAACTGTGTAGATAAAATACTGACTGACAACAGCATGATTTAGAAAAAAGACATTATTATAAATTTCATTATTACTAATTTTTTATTTACTTGTTTTATGTTGCTGATTATTAGCAAGAATAAAGTAAGTTTTGTAGTTGCATACTTACATAAAGCAGTACTTAAGGGAAAATTTTAAACCAAGTATCCAGGTATTTCACCAAAATATCTTCACTAAGTTACAATTTAGTGAGGTGAAATCATTTGTATTAGGACGCTGACACCAACTTTTCAGTGAACTTATAGTTTACTGAGAAACTAATTTCAAGAAATTTAAGTTTACTGAGGAACCACCTAATAGATTGTGGTAAATGGTACTACTTGCTATTGGTGCAAGCTTTAAAAATTAAAATAGATCACTAGAATAATAAAATTTATCTATTCTTTCGTCTAAAATAAAACTATAGACAATGATATACATAAGTAGCGGATACTTTTCATTGCATTATACAGTGTAACCTCCTTTAACGGACACTCCGAATAGCGGACACCTCTAATTAGCGGACATTATTGCGGGTCCCAGTCCCTTAAAATAGGACATTCCATGTTATCCACTCCGAATAGCGGACACTCTGAATAGCGGACAGTTATTTTAACTGTAAAAAATTATTTTTTTTTTCGATTAACATTTCGACAAACACATCATGGTTGTATTTACATCGGTGTCCCATATATTGATATATTGTATCGGTGTCCCATGATTCAATGCACTAATCTGAGGCCCTTTTTTTTCACTGCAGTTGCTTTGTAAATATCAATCCCTCGTAAAGCTATCCTATAAACGTGTTGATTAAATTTAGTGCGAATTAAAATGGCGTCAAAAAGGAAGAGATTGGCACTGAAAGAAAAAAATTGATGTTCTTGAAGTTGCTGAAAAAGAAAAGCCGAATGTGCGTTGTCTTGCTGAACGTTTTAAAGTTGGAAAAACTCAGATAAGTGAACTTTTGAAGGACAAAGATGAGAATAGAAAAATGTGGATGGTGAATTCAAACGAAAATTCGAATAATTTGAAGTTTCGTAAAACTGTAACAAGCAAAATCGACGAAATGCTGATAAAATGGTTCCGCTTTGCTCGTGCAAAGAACATTCCTATAAGCGGTATTTTCCTTCAAGAAAAAGCCAGAGAAGTCGGTCAAACTTTAGGATTGGACATGTTTAAGGCATCAAATGGATGGCTAGAAATTAATTTCCTATATACTGTAATTTTATCATTATTTTAAGTAAGACAAACGGATTAGCACTCATTTAAAAAGGAATATAGTAAATAATTTGCAATTGTTCATATTCTCTCATATCGCAATGATAATTGTAGAAATTTAATTAAGATTGTACTTAATTTTTCATTAAATGACATGCTATAAGCTAAAAAATAAAAAGACAGTCCTCCCGAATAGCGGACACCTCCCAATAACGGACAAAACTTCCGGTCCCGTGACTGTCTGTTATTCGGAGGTAACACTGTACTTACAAACTATATACTTTATATTTCAACCTTACGAAATTTACTTTTCACAAATTAAGAAGTGAATGTAGTAACCATTATAGGCTGCGGTTTAGTCATAATGTATCTTAGTTTCTGTAAGACAACTTTAAAAATAGCTACAGCTGTCTTTGATGAAAAAAAAAAAACTAAATATAATTTTGTGCTAAAGCATGCATAATACTAACAAAAATTTAAAAATAATAATAATAATAATAATAATAATAATAAAGAAACTACATTAATGTAAGGAAAAATAAAAGAACGTTAGAAAATAAGAAAAAAAGAAAAACCAGCGGGCATTGAAAAAAAAAGATTAAAAGAAAAACTGTAGATATGCGGATTCAAACCGACAACCTCCAGCAAATGAATCCGAGACCTTAACAATCAAACTATATAACTGACAACTGAAATGAGATGGTTGCATTTCTAACATTTAAACTAATAGCGAAAACCCAAATACCCCATTCCTACGGTGTTTTGACCTCTGAACACTGTGGTGAAGACCTTCCTTTCGGGAGTTGTTAGAGGGAACAGATACTGACGGTTAGGAAAATCACTAAATCAACCAAATTTGGTCGCTGTCACAATAGCTCCCGAATGGGTCGCTAAAAATTTCCTTAGAGAAAATTGCTAATTTATGGATTTTATAGAAAATCGATAAGAAGGAATCTTTTTTTCGTTTAAGAAATATCATAAATGAAAAAAAGCAAGGAATATAATTCAAAGTTTAAGAACAAGGCAGGATTTTTAAAACTTTAAAGAAGAGATGAGTTCTGATCAATTCTCTTATTTCAAAATAGTTGAAATAGATTTGTAATAGATATATTACATTAACTATAATGTTGAGAATCATCAGTTCTTAAAGGAATAGTTTCCTGACTGAATAGTTCTGCTTTCAAGTATCTGGAATAAAATAAAAATAGCAGAAGTCGTGCGCAGAACTATTAAACAAACTGCCTTAATAGCATTCCGCTCTTATCACAGTTAATTCTTCTGTTTCTCCAAATTGTAGCTATTACGTATTTACGGCAGTGATTGTCAGAAAGGCAGAAGCCATTCACAAGATTGATTTTCTGTGTTTTCACTATAGATAATGTGTACGTTAAATGCAACAGAAATTGAGAAACAGATCAAAGAGCTTTGGATCCGTCGACCGATTAACCGTTGCCATAAAGGTATTCCATTAAGGTCTCGTTTCTGCCATTGTCCTAAAAGCTCTTACAAACTCATTTTAAATTAGCCTTCTCTCTTTTCCATTAATTTCATTTCCCCTTTTTTTTTATGTAGCGTGTTATTACAAGGCTTGTCTATGCTTCCCCCTTCAGGAACTGCTTCAATGATTAGCAATCTGTTAGACTTATTGAAGCTCATCTGGGATATCGTTCGCCTCACAAAACCCTGACAGTTTTTAACCCTTTATTTCCGCTCAGGTTTTTCCTCCACGAATTTCCGTTGCTCGATTATCCCCAGTCGTTTCGCCAATTTGGGGTGAGACTTTTTCAACCGTAGCCCCTTCCCTTCATTTCTACCCCTCCGTGTCGTGATGAGATAACGCCACCTGGACGTTTTGGAGTCAAAAATGGATCTAGCCATGATTAAAAAACACCCATTCTTAACTTCTCAAGTATTTTTACTATCACTGTTGGGCAGTCGTGAAGAATTTTGTATTTTCTTTACAACGTTTATTCTAATCGAATTTTTTTTTTAAACAAGACGGTGGCCATTTTAAATATTAAAAGTATTTATTTAGTTTCATAACTGCAGAAATAGAAAAAAAAACCATTTGATCTTATTCTCATACTTGACATGATGTTTCCATATAATGAAAATCTCCAAAACAATTATTTAAATTTGAAATTGATTATTTTAAAGCTTAGCTGTAAACTAAGCTGCAAACTATTTCAGAAATGAGAAAGTAGAGGTATAGTAGAAATATTAGATAAAATAAGAATCTTACACACAGATATTTTGATCTCTGTACGTCACTGGTTTTGCATGAAATAATTTGACATCTATATATATCTCGTTTCGAACTAATTTTTTTTTTTTTTTTTATGTTTATATGTTATTGCTTCGTAATCCGAATTTTTTGGGATTAATTTTTTTTTTTCATTATATCTGTTTTATTTTTACAATTTTTGAGCAAGTGACTACGGCAAGTTATTCTGTATTAAATGCAGTTTTTTGGATATAGCTGTTATTATATTAATGTGAATTATTTAACTAACTCAAGGTTTTAAGAGTTGATTGTAGTACGAGATACCCGTTTGTATTAATGTGGATCTGTTGATTGCGCCATATTCACTCCACTTATTGGATTCAAGCCCTAATTTTGACAAGATGGTAACAAACCGACAAAAGATTTTCCTCTTTTGATTTTGAATGGTCTCTATAGCCATTTTCTGATCAGTGTGAAAAAAAATGGGGATAATAATAATCTTGCACTGCCTTTCTTGCGCACGATGATTATTGCTTAGATTTAGTAAAATATATGGGATTACTGTAAAGTAAATTGTTAGCATCTTAACTCTTAATACTTACAATACTAGTTGTTGAATGAAATTTCCTTGTATATTTTTAATACTACAGTATTTTGTCATATTATCAACTGTATTTTGAAACTCATATATTGACATTACTACAAAAAAGTAGAATTAGATGTTAAATATGGTTACCAAGTAACTTATGTTTATAATAATAAATTTAAAAATATCTTAGGTTCCAAAATTAATAAGTGATTTAGGCAATGCAATGGGAATGATTTACAGAATTGTTGCGCTAATTGTGACACGTTCTGTTTCGGGGAACCAAGAAGAACAATAAGGGAACGGGTGAAAGAACATGCAAAATACAAGCTTACAGATTGATCGGAAATAGCAGAACATTGTATAGGTTAAAGGTCATTTAATGGATACTTAATGTTAAAATATTGGCTTATGAAAAAGATATAAAAAAGAAAAAAACATGGAAAGCTTGTTAATAAGGAGTACAAAGCACAGAACTTAAATAGATACGATGGTTTTGATATAAGTAAACAGTATATTTTTAGCTAATGGTTTCATGAAAGATTATTTGCTTTCCTCCAAATCTGTTGTATTCAAAACAATTAGTTTATTAATTAAGCTTAATGACTTTATGACCATTTTTCTTGGTTTGTTAAATGGTTTTTACCGATATGGTTTAATATTAAAACATAAAGATGTTAGTCCATTGTTGAGATGCGAGTTTATTTGTTTTAATTGATAATACATATCATGTTTATCTTTTTGTTATCTTAGTCTTTATTTATAAATAGCTTGAAAAAGGAATAAGGAAATTTTCCGAAAATTTGCTATAAGTATTATTTATTATTTTAATAAATAATTTGGAGAAGTTTGTGTGATGATTCTAATACAGAATTAGATGTTGTGTATATAAAAATCTTTTAACTGCAAGTGGTTTACTTTCTTAGCACGTTAGAAATTAAGACAAACACATTAAGAAAATCAACCACTTGCAGATAAAAGATTTTTACATATACAACATCTAATTCTGTATTAGAATCATCACAAAGACTTCTCTAAATTATTTATTAAAATAATAAATAATACTTATAGCAAATTAAAACACCTTAATTACCTTAGAAATTAAGACACCCATTACGTTTTTGACAGTTATCTCACATTCCTACCTTCTTTAACAATGCGACATTTCATAGCTGATACCAACATCTCCCGAATTAAATAGTAATTAAATCCTTTTAGTAAAGGATTGCGGAATTTAAATTTCTCACACTTAGTATGCATGGAATGAAGTTTGTATATGATGAAAACCTCCCAAACAATTGATTGTTTTGAAGCTTAGTTTACAGCTATTTCAGAAAATTAAAAAGAAAACAAAATAAATAAATAAATAAATAAATAAATAATAACAATAATAAAAAAAAAATGAGCGCGTCATCAATAGCTCTCGATTTGTCCACTAGAGCAGCTATCGAACGTTTAGGGATAACAGTAGAATAGGACAGGGCAGGATGTTTTTATGGTAATTTAACTGGAATTTATTTCTAAAATATTTACGATGTTCTTTAATAATGAACAAATTTTACATTATTGCATGTTTTTAATTTATTCTACACTTTAAAATACTCCATTACTTTGTTTTAGAAATGATTCCAATCAACCCCTGCATTGCATTTGCTACTGATTTTTAAATAAAGTTTAAATCCTAAGGATGATCTAATCAAAGGCTTTAACTCCTTATCTAAATCAGTAATGGACATTTCTAAAAAAATTGAATTTTAAAGATTATTTATAAGCTGTGTTTAACTTTGTTTGCTAATTTCTAATGCTGCTTTTCTTTGTTTACATTCCCTGAAGAGACAAAACTGTAAGCAAATAAATGAAATGGACAAACATTTTACATATTTAAAGATGTCATTCATAAATCTTTAAATAAAAACAAACAAGATTTTAAACTTTCATTTGAGGACTTTGATAAATCTTAGTTTCTTCCGATTGCAACAATATTCATCGAAATGAGATTTTGTGCTGTATTACTTCCTGTAGAATATTCTCAGCTAAAAAAAAAAAAACTTGGAAAAAATGCATATTATTATCAATCGCAGTTGTTTATCGTAGATTTCTTGGAAAGTAAAGCAACTTTTTTTGTTTCTTGGAGCAGCATTTCGATCATTCTCTTCAGACATCAAAAATATTATTATTGATAATAATCACAGTTTTTGCTTACCTTCTGTGGCCATTTGCAGCAAAGGAAAAATAATCTTTCTTTATATTCAAAGTGGCAAAACAATCCTTAACAATGTATTCTTTCCCTTTCTCTGATGTTTGAATCTAAAAAGTTACAAGTTAGGGAATCCTACTGGAAGCCACATTGGGAACTTCCTTGAAATCGCGGGAGATAAGTTGAGATCGATTCGTCAGCCCCACACCCGCCCCGCCATTAACTTCCGGAAAAGAAATCTGGTACCTATTCTACAGAGGGCTGGGCGGACCCTAGGACTGGAGAGAATTCAGAATCATCGGCTTCTTTACCATCTACGCTCTAGTGAATTCCTGAGATTTCTTAAGGATATCAGTGAGACTGTTGGTAACATTACCTAAACCTATGTTAATGGGACTAAAAATCACTGTGACCTTGAAAAATAGAACAACGGCTTTACTTTATGGAAAGGATTAACTCAGTCCTGTATATCAGCATTACAGGACTGTGTCCCATCTTAACGAAATTCATGTTGAACAGTAAAGTCCGCTGTACTGCGGAATATTTCGTTAAAAAATGTTAGAACTTGTACAAAATATTCTCTATACCTATTAAAAGTTCTCTATACCAACTAGGCCATTTCCCGTGTACACGCGCTTGTTTTTCTATATCACATAGATTTGGTTGAGTAAGAATATTATATTTAAAATATTGCAACGTTTCGGCAATTACAGTTTTAATTGTCATTTTCGAATTACAAATAAATAGACGGATCGGAAATAAATAAACAATCTTGAGATTCAAAAAACAGGTTGAATACATTCATTATTTAATGGGGCGAATGGGAAGGACACGTAAGTCAAAAAAAACAAAATAAAGTGAGTTGTAGTCCCGGTGGCCCAATGTATAAGACGTCTGACTTCGGATCAGAAGGTTGCGGGTTCGATTCCCGTCGCGTCGTTTCATTATAAAAATTACTTATAATATTAACATTCTCACAGGAAATTGCGCCGGACAGAGAAATAAAAGATTTTAGTAATATAGATTAAACTAAAGTAATTAGTTATAATAAAATTTAATAGTTTTCTATCTTTTAGTCCTTTTGAGAGAAAAAAACAAATCCTAAAGCTTTCACTTAAATTGCAAATTCCAGGGTGGGGCATTTGCCCCCCCCCCCTTCTCCCTTCCTAGAGGGCACCATGATTGTAAATATTGTAAAAAATTACTTATATTTTCCATTCTCACAGGAAATTGCGCCGGACAGAGAAATAAAATATTTTAGTAATATAGATTAATAGTTATTAATTGCAGTAAGCGAAATACACCACGAAGTAACATTCAAATTTTGTCTATATTACATATATAATATATTTCTGCTCAGATACTTGTATAAAAACTTCTAAATTATAATGAGAAGATTGTATTTAATATTTTATTTCATTTTAATAAATAATACATTAATGTAGGGCTGAGAAGAGAAAGGATATTAAAAGTGAAGGGTGCATTCTGAAACTCACTCATGCACGGTAAGCGAACTAACATTGCATGACGTATTTGCTGTCCCCTTCGCTTATTGGTGGCTCGTTGAAATTAATTTAGCCCGCCGCTTCTCAACAACAATGTCAAGGGGGGAATTTAAAAAAAAAAAAAAAGTGGGTGTAAATTAAACGACCGCGTCCATTTCCCCCACCCCCATTTTTCTTCTTCCCTATTACCGGAACGAAATAGACCACAGAATTTCTTTTGAGGGCAGTCAAAATATGACGATCCACACCATTAGCCGCGTTTTCTGGGAAGAGGATTTTATTGTGGAGTTCTAAACTGATGAGAATTTTACTACAGTTTGAATGTGTTGAGTTTAAAAATTGTATAATGAAAATTAATAAGCATTAACAACCTAACGGCCCATTAGGGTTTATGTCTATGCAAAGCAAGACTACGAAGCATTCTGGGATTTCTCGATAAAATATTTAATTTAATTTTACTGTTATGAGTAATTCTACGGTAACGGATACCAGCTACTCTTATTTAGATCAGTCTATATCGGGTATTGCTATCTCCCACTCGCATCAAAACTAAAAATTTCAAGTTGAAATATTAATAAAAAATCTTTAGGAGTATTTGCTTCTTTCAATTTTTGTTTTTGAATCTAATTTTTTAAACTACGTCCATATCAGTTGTTCAAAATGTCTATCTTACTATATATAATGTATATATGTAGATATATACATATAATTAGATTATATCTCATAGAAACAGTGATTTGTTTTTTTTTTTGATATTGGCGTTTTCAAATCCCAGATCACTGTCCGGCTTTCTATGTTTAGTAATGTAAGTTAATGTTATTCTTATATTCTTTACATTCTAAATTTCAAAATTGCAAATGATTGATTGAAATCTTTGCTTTGCGAAACTCGAAGAGGTTGCTTCTAGTTTTGCCTGTCAATTTATATATAAATAAATATATATATATATATATATATAAAGATTTAATATTATTAACGTTTTGTCTTTAATAAGTATTTATTTCTTATTTTGTTTCCTTTGAAATATAAGCCCACACGTCTGTAATTCTGGTCGTTAAGGAAGAAACATATAATGACAGTGGTTCTAGGTTGTGAGAAGCAATTAAATAAATAAATAAATAAAATCTGTCAACACAGAACCTCATTTCGATTATCCGAAGCTTGCGTTGGTTTTTCACTTTTTTTTTTTTTTTTTTTTTTTGTGCTTGTCTCTTCATTACATTGAATATCTCCTATGATGAATCTCGGATAACGAGATATAGTCTACACTTTCTGTCAAGTGTTAAGGCGAATGGAGATACTGTCAAAGAGTCTGGATTTCAGAATTAATTTCAATATTGTTAAACAATATTGGTTGTAACAGTATTGTCTTATTTTGTTTTTTGAAATTCTGGACCAAATTTATTTAATAATCTAAAGAAACGCCATTATTGTAAATAAAATTACCAAAAAGATAGATACTAAAAGATAAACAAACCAGGTAGACTACTGATTTTTTTTTTTTTTTATGATATTGAATGAAAAACTTCTAAAGCTACTCTAATATTGTTAATCGTGGATTGCGAGTAATAATTTAACATGATACAATTTATTTCAGTTGGAAAATAAACGAAGTCTTAGCTTCTTTAGGTCTCAGACGGAACAAACTGGTAAATTGGCTTTTTTTTTTTGTATCGTGCTTTTTCTCAGATCCAAACTGCTGAAAGAAATGATTCTGATCTTTCGGAAATGCCATTACAAATTGATTTCCACATTTCTCCGCATTGTAGATGAATGTTTGCGGCACCAGAACCAACTCCGTTGTTATTTGGTGATTGTTCCTAACAGACCATCATTGTATAGCGTGCAGTAATAGAGGATTTCAAAGCAATTGTTTGCCCTGCATCTGGTCATCCTCCTCCTCCTGTCCAATTTAGAAGGTTCTAGAGGCTTGTTCTGGTTTCTTTTTTTTGGTTCATATCTATGGACGATCTCGATGTTCTAGAACAGTGTTATTATTTTTAAAGACTTGTAATATTAAATTCTTGCTGCTTTATTTGAATTATTTACGACAGACAATAACAAGAAACCTCCCGATTGACGATAATAACAGTTTTATATTCTTTTATTCCACTGCAGGCTTAAATTAAAAGCAAGGTTTTTAATAACTATTTTTTTATATATACAATACTGATAGTTATGAAATGTAAACAGAAGATCTATACCTTAAAAAATTTTTAGAAAACAATAAAAATTCCGAGAGAACTCGAAGCCTACTTTCAGTTGTAGCACAATACCAATTAATGTAGTTCCTTAAAATATTTTTACTTATTTTTAAATCGTGAAACCCAACAAATGAAAAGTCTTCATTTATTTTTAAATTATAATATCTTTTGAACATATGGAGTAGAAATTGTCATTTTCTAAGAAAAAATTCATTAAATCCACATTACTTATTACAGACAACTTAATGCGTAAAATGAAGATTTAATGAAGTTTTTAAAAAAAATGAAAATCCGATTATTTAATCAAATCCAAGCGCGCGAAGAAAATTTAATAGTTAACTGAATAACATCCAGTGTTAAACTGCATTGTTTCGTTTCTTAAAATGCTTTTCATTTTAATTGGGAATTGGTGTGACCACCACGTGCTAATTTTTCTTAAAGGGAAAAATTTCAATTATACAGATTAGATCTTCTCTTGTCCATTAGTAAGCATACCAAGTTTTAAGAAGACTTTCTTTACTAAAACAAAAAACAAACCAAATAGTAAACGTAATTTATTGAATAAATAATGCACATAATATTAAAATTGTTCAAAGTAAAGGCCATCTCATATATGGATAAATTTTAATTAAAAAAAAATTAGATTTTAAATACTTATTTTAATTATTAAAAATTGACCTGACAAGACAAGAAATGGCAATTGTTATTATGTTTTTAATCGTGCTATTATTAAACATTATTCTTAACGTTAATATTTAGAAATAATTATTAAAAATATTATTTAACCTTATTCTTTAAAACAAATACATCAAAATGCTAGAAGATCAAAGTTGCAAATTTCGAAATCGATTTCTTGCAAAGATGCTTTTTGAAAAAGAAAACTATACTTAAATGGGAACGGATATTCCATTGTTGAAAGGTGCGAAGATAATTCTTTCTAAACGGAAGTCTCTGATGATATCGAGGGTGTAGAATCATTCTCTAGTAGACATCCAATTGACAGAATTCATCTGCTGCTGTCAGATCTACCTGAATAGGAAGGATCTAAAGAAGAGAGAAAAGAAGGGAGGGGGAGAGAAAAAAAAATTGGTGAATTAAATTAAAATGCTTGATTAGTTTTCTTGGGGAAAAAATGATACACTTAATAAAAAGGAAAAAAAAAAAAATTCTTCCTCTTGTTTTTTCCTCTCCTCTATTGCGTTTTTTTTTTTTCCTTTCTTCTCCTTTCTCTCTTCATTTTTCTTTCATTTCTTTTAATTTTTTTTTTTGCTTAGTAGAAGAAAAAAAATGAAGTATTTGAAATGTTTTTATAAATATTTGAAATGCCTTATATTATTAAAATATTCATAATAATTTGAATGCATTTATATTTAAATAAAGCAAAACATTTCCTTGCATCTCACGGCAAATAAATTTTTGTGTTTCGCTAAATCTTTACATTGTTCCGCTGTAAATAGTTATTATAACAGTTGTGTGTTGTATATAAATCTCAAAGAAACTTAATACGCTTTCAAAAAACGCCTTTAAAATAGTTATTAATAAATTAGTTTATTACTTTCTGATAACAATTCAGTCATTGTAAACTTGAAAAGCAATACAATCGATATTTAAAAACAAATTACAAAGAAAAAGATATACCGTATATGCTCCAATAGAGGCCCCCGGCGTTTATTTGCAAAGCTAGCCTCGGCTCCCGGCGCTTAATAGAGACCGGCTGCTATTAGAGGCCGGCCATTATTAACAAAAACCTTCAGAACGCATCATTTTTACACCTAAATACAGGCTAAAATTACAAACAGCTATTTTATTTGAATTTCACATGTTACATAAGATTGTTAAAGATAAAAGGTCTTTCTGTATCTTTCGCTGCTATTCGTCGTCCGAATCCGCAATGACGGGCGACCGCCTCACCGGAAGTTTCTTTCGCGTATTCCACCGCGAGAATCTTAAAGGCAATTTCAAATGACCGTTTCGGCGGCATTTTGTAAGGTGACTATAAAGATACGGACGCTTACACTAGTACCGGTAGGCAAATATCAAAGACCCGGCTACTATTAGAGACCGGCTATATTTGACCCCTCTGCAGCCCGGCGCTTATTTGAGACCGGCGACAATAAGAGCCTCGGCGTTTATTGGAGCATATACGGTATCTAACTTCAGTAAACTTAATAATTCGTTCTGAAATCAGCCCTTCCGTAAATTAAGTCGTGACTTTCACGTAGAACGACCTTGATTTTATCAAAGCATCAAATGGAAATTACTCAACTCTAATCTCACGAACAGTTTTCTAAATTTAGATTTAAGAACAATTGTCATTGCGTCAGGGTCATTGTATGAAAAGGAAAGACAATTAATATATACATATATAGAGAGAGAGAAAGAAAAAAAAAAATATCCAATCAAATTATTTTGATTTTCTTCCCTTCCAAATTGGGAAGGACAATTTAAGAATGATAATGAAAAACTGAATGAAATTTCAGAATTTAATTACCTCAACGTGTCTGTAAAAAAAGAAATAAAGAAAAGAGAATTGAAATGTCTGTACATATACAGGTAAAACAAATGAAAAAACTGAGTCCTTGCAACAATTTCTTTTAAAGCTTTTTTTTGAACAAAATTAAATAAAATATCATAAACATTCATTAAAACAACTAATGAATAAAACATTAATTTATGCGTAAAATAATTAACTACATTTCTGCATTTAGCTCAGAAAATTAAATTCTTTCTTGCTTAAAAATTACAGGAAAGTAATTCTTAATATTCGTGTATTTATAATATTTTTTCTATAATTACTTTGCTTATTACATTTTGTATGTATTATTTTGATTATATATATTTTTTTTGCTTAAAATGAACAAAATAAAAGAATAAATAAAAATAAATATCAAATTCATAATTGCCTTTATGCTTTTAATTTTAAAACACCTAAATATATCCATATCTAATAATTCTAATGCATAATTCATCATTTTGTGCATATATTAATTGATTTTTATGAATTAATATATAAATTTACCTGTCGTCCCATATTTGACCTTAAAATTCAAATCAATAAAAATATTGAATAAAATCAAACCAAAGAACGCAAATAAGAAATAAAGTAAATGGAAAAAGTAACAGTAAATGTATAAAGTAAAGCAAACTTAATAATAAAAAATACCAAGAAACTAAAGCAGCATAGATTAAAAAAAAAATTCTGTTTGACAAAGTTAATTTTCAGATTTGCGCAATATTACTTGTTTTATTTACGTATTTAATTAATTTTATATTTTTATTCTTTTTTATTTATTTCATGCCTCTTTATTTTATGGTTATTCTTCTACTTAATTTATTGCTTAATTTCATTCTGTGTTGCTTTATTAATTTTTTTTTTTTTATTAAGTTTAACTTTAAGCCATATCCGTATAATATCATATGTATGTAAAATGATAACTACGGAAGGCACAAAGGAATTAAAAAGGTTTCACATCTCGAGCTGTCCCTGGGGAGACTGGGACGGCCATTTCGTCCTCATTATGACTCATCAGCCAGACAAACTCCACCGATGACAGGCTCAGAAGGTGCGAACATATCTTTGTGCCTTCCGTAGTTATCATTTTGTTGAATTATTAGGCACATAAAATTTATGTATATAATGTAAAGAAATTTAATAGTGAAATTACCTGTTAGTACATTCATAATAATTTTGACCAAGGGCATCCTCGTGGAACACCGGTTAAGAAGCTCTGCTATAGACGAACTACAAATAAAATTGTTAAGTTTTACATCTCTAAAATGTAATTGATGAATGAGTTAATTTCAGCATTAAAATTCTTGTCATTATTCTTTGTTATTATAATTTCATCTTAAGAAATTTAAACCTTAACTATTTGATATTTGGGCAAGCATATAGGTACCAATTGACAAAATAAAAGAAATAATAAAATAATAAAATTAAAATTAAATTAAAAAAATTATAATTTTTTAAATTTTATCAATTGGTGCCTACATGGTTGCTTAAATATATTTCATATCTGGCACGTTAATATCTTGCAACTTAACTATTTTATTCGATAGTTCATCAATAACAGAGCTTCTCAATCGGTGTGCCGCAAGAAGATTGTGACAGTGCATTAATTATAAATATTTAACTTCACACAATGAAAAGTATTCTAAACTATAATAAGTATTTGACATTAAATAATCTATGCAAACATAAATTTAAATGGCATTCTAGAGTAGTAATAATAAAGGTTAATAAAGTATTAATTCACATTCAGGTCTGCTTAAAAAGGGTGTTTTTCACTAATTACAGGTTGTTTTTAAATGTTTAAAATACTGTTATTCATGTACAAATCATGCTGAGGCTTTTAAAGAATTCTATTTCACAAAATACATAAGCACTGGTCTATAGAGTTTATCCCCCTGTGTAACTTTGCCACGGATAATATTTTTGATAATTTCAAGAGAGGTTTGAGATGAACGGTCATTGACAGTTTCTCGTGCATTAGGTTAATAGTAATAATAATGATAGGTATATGATGTCGTAAAGATTTTAACTCTTAGTACTACAGTATATGTACTGTATACAATACTGTACATAGTAGAACAAAATTACGAAAACTAATCTTAAAAAGAAAAATTGAAGTAACGAGAAGAAAATATTATTATTATTATGTTTGTATGTTTCAAACCTTGGGTTTCCCCAGCAAAAACAATATGGCGGGTCAAGGACCAAAGCACATACTGCCAAGTGTAAAGATGTGTGCAAGAATGATTAGGGATGTGTGCTTGTGTCCATAAATTTCCTAACTATGCGTGTAGTGTTGAGTACCACAGCCTTAAGCCCTAACGATGGATAGCGTGTGGTGAAAGCTTGGTGTAGTGCCTGTCTGTATCCTGTTAGTTGAGTACCTAACTTTGTAACAGTGAAGAAGTCGCGCATAAGATCCTGGTTCATCTGTGGTGACCATCGGATGCGCTGGCGTGGTTTCCCAGTCTTGGTGGTCGCCTGCTCTGACACAGACGAAACACTTCCGACTGTTCGGGCTGGATGGTGTTGCCCGGGCATTGTGGTAGCCATACTACAGGATGGGGTGCCACTTTCTCCACCACCACCTGCGGGAGACTGTAGTATATTTTTCGAACGGAGGCCTCTGCCTAACCCCCGAACGCGGGTGACTTTATCCTGCGCCACACCCGATGCAGCATGATCTATATTAGAACGTGTTCTCATCATAAATGGTTGGACACTTTAGCCTACCCTAAAGCTAGTGTAGTTCCCGCCCCCACCGCGAGGAGGTAGGGTCCATGGGGGCTTATTATTATTATTATTATTATGTTGGTATGTTTCAAACCTTGGGTTTCCCCAGCAAAAACAATATGGCGGGCCAAGGACCAAAGCACATACTGCCAAGTGTAAAGATGTGTGCAAGAATGATTAGGGATGTGTGCTTGTGTCCAAAAATTTCCTAACTATACGTGTAGTGTTGAGTACCACAGCCTTCTGCAGTTGTGCATAAGTGATTTTGTGAAGTCCTAGTGTGCTGAGACTGTGATGCAATGTGTGAGGCACCAGACCAGTGGCAGACAGAACGATGGGTACAACACGTACTCGATCCTGCTTCCACTGCTTCTGGAGCTCGTGTGCTAGATCAGTGTATTTACTGATCTTGTCTGCGTGAGTTTTCTGCATGTTCTTGCTGATAGGCACTGCAATATCAATTAGATAGGTCTGTTTGTTGACCTTATCAACAAGTGTGATGTCTGGTCTGTTGTGATGTATGGTTTTGTCTGTGTGAATGGGGCGGTCCCAGTATAGTTTATATGAGGGTGACTCTAATACACTTTGTGGTATGTACTTGTAGTACGGGACCGTGCTCTTAATAAGTGAATGTTTGTGTGCTAGTTGTTGATGAACGATCGACGCTACCTGATTGTGTCGGTGGAGGTAGTCTGTTTGAGAGAGAAGGGGACAGCCTGATATTATGTGGTCGATCGTCTCATGCGTAGTGTGGCATTTCCTGCATTTGTCGTCATGTGTGTTTGCATCGTGTAGAATGTGTTTCTTGTAGTTGCGTGTGGAGATGACTTGGTCCTGTATTGCGATCATGAACCCTTCGGTCTCCCCAAACAGCTCACCACTCGTCAGCCATCTGTTCGACGCTTCCATGTCGACATGAGGCTGGCTGAGTTCGTGATGTCTGCCATGGAGTTCCTTACGAGCCCATGATTCACGCAGCTGCTGAGTGTGGGTGTCAGGGGTGGTGAGTGTTGGAGAAGAGTTTTCGAGGTTCAGGGGTGTGAGGTGTGTGTCAGCCTTGACAATGGCTGAGTGAAGTGAAGAGTCTTCTGCTCTTTGGTGGAAATGTTCCCTAAGTGTATGTACTTGTTTTTCGTGTAAGGTGATGAGGTTGATGAGTCCTCGGCCTCCCTCCTTGCGGGGAAGAGTCATCCTTTCCGTAGCGGACTTGGGGTGGTGCATGTTGTGTTTCGTGAATGTAGTGCGTGTTGCGCGTTGTAGTGCTTCGAGTTCGGTGTTTGTCCATGGAATTATGCCGAACGAATATGTTAGTGTGGGAACGGCAAAAGTGTTAATAGCTTTAATTTTATTTCTGGCGTTGAGTTGTGTTTTGAGGATTTTGTGAACTCGAGCAAGGTATGTGTTCTTCAGTGCATTTTTGATGTTTGCGTTGTCAATGACGCGCGCTTGCTGGAAGCCCAGGTACTTGTAGGTCTCTCCCTGTTCCATGGATTGGATGGCCAAACCATGGTCCAGTTCAAAACACTCCAAATTCGAAGTCTTCCCACGTATTATGTGTAACTTGCGGCATTTGTCAATTCCAAATTCCATCCCAATCTCAGACAAAGTCCGGAAGCCTTGTAGGCGGAGAAATTCATCTCAAGCCATCTGTTGTAGAAACCTACGGGTTATATGACATGTTTGTAATAATACACTTTTCTGAATATTTTTGACAAGATTTTGTTGCAGTCCAATTTTTTTCTAAATTATCAATAAAATTCTTTGACACAATTCCGGTCGCCGATATCACCAATGGTACTGTTTGAATTCGTTGCTGCTTCCATAGTCGCTGTATTTCAATCGCCAGATTTTCATATTTTGTCAATTTTTCAATTTCAGTGCTGGAAATGTTTTGGGATAGTGGGACAGAAATGTCAACTATTGATGTTTGTTTCTCCACTTTATCAACCAAAACAATATCCGGCCGATTGAAGTCAACAGTATTGTCAGTAACAATCGGTTTATCCCAGTAGAGAAGATACCGTTCTGTTTCAAGAACTGGATCCGGCTTGTACTTATAGTATGGCGGGGCAGAAGTTAAAATTCCAAATTTGAGAGCTAATTGCTGGTGAATAATTTTAGCAAATTGGTTGTGTCGATTCAAATAATATGAATTTGCCAGCATCGAGCAGCCTCCAATTATGTGATCTATAGTTTCCGAAGCTAATAATAATAATAATAATTATTATTGTTATTATTGTTATTATTATTATTACAAAAAAAAAAAAAAAAACCCTCAAAATTCACCATAAATTAAACTTTTCAACTACAAATAATACAGCGACCTTTCTAAAAATATCATTGAAGAAGTCATCTGATTTAAAAAATTGAAACAAATAAGATAAAAAAAAGTTTGATGAAAAATGATAAGCAAAATTTAGCGTCATAATTCATAAATCGAGAAAAAAATACGAAATGGACAGTAAATATGCCTTCGCACATTGAGCAAACAACGGGAATCCTAAACAGCTGTTTCGGATGAAAATCCAAAAAATTAGAAAAAAAAAAGAAAAAAAAAAAGTTAAATAAAATCTAAAACGAATTTTTATTTAATATTGGATAGTAATATTTTAGTGAAACAAAAAAAACAAACCTTCAGTTGGTTGTAAAAGGTTATTTATAATCCCTTTACAAACCATCTATTATTATAGTAAAAATTATCTCGTATAATACGAATTTCTTTAAAATTTTCTACTATAATTTGTGTTAAATTTTTAAATATTTTTATCTGTCGTAATTTTCATTCTAATTTCATTATCTATATAATTTCTTTCAGCTAATCTATACAAAGAATTTTTAAGAGAATCAAAACGTCCAAAAGATATTATTAGGATTGCGGACGTCTCTTTCTGTCAGCCTTTTTATTACATTAATTGCAAAAAGAAATATTCATTTGAAAAGTGATTCTTTAATGGCATTAACAAATGTGAATTCTGCTTAATTTGATGTAAAAAAAATAATGTTATTGCTTAACATTTTCATACATTTCCATAATGTTCCTAGTTAACTATACATTGTATATTTATATATTTTATTTTAGGTATTTTATTAGTTTCTTTTCAAACATTATGATTTTACAAGTATTTAAATGAAAGCCATTTCCATTTCGAAGCCTAAAACCACCACTTCCTTTATGAATGTCCTGATACAGTCAAATGACCTGTTCTCGTAACTTAACCTAATAACCCTTCATTCTTTAACACTCCACTAGTTACCAAGCGATGGAGTTACGAACGATGCTTAATAATCTACGCCAGCTTAGCCAAACCCTTTTAACTCTAGAATTGTAAATACAAATTCCTTAAAAACCCAAAGAGAAAATTCCTAATTAAAATCTCAGTATTCCGTTAGTTACATTAATTCAAATTAATCATTTTTTATTCTTAAGAACTGAAATCTCCCTGACCTATTTTGAACAATGGCAGCTCGAAGGGAAAGTCCAAAGGTTGCCTTTTAAAAGCTTCCAGTAAAGTAAAAAAGAAAGAAGGGCTGCTGACAGGGAAGTGATCAAATATACATCTTTCCATGAATGCTTAAGTTGGGTCTGTTTTAAAAATACACAAAATGAATATTTAATATAGCTGCATTCGAGGACGTAATTAAAAATGTTGTGTGTTTACCTTTTCAGATTAAATCAATCTCCTGTAAGTTCCAAGGGAATCTAGGTTTCAGAGAACGTATATATTGTTCATAAATTTAAAATGTTGTTGATTCGAGTACATTGAGATTTCTTAATTTTCTCTTTCTTAATAATTAAAATTTACAATAATAAAAATCAATGTAATTCAGATTTTTATTTTTAATTATAATTGCCCACTCTGACAAAGACTTTTTTTTTTTTTTTTTTTTATTATTATTGATTTCTTAATTGAAATAAAGTGTTTAATTCTAATTGGTTGATTTCTGTAAGATTCTTCTCCATTGCGAATGAATTAATTATTTATTTTTTAGATCGCAAAATGCGACTAATAATAAATATGCATTATTAAAAATGACTAAAAATGTAAAAATGAATTTAAAAAAATTTGAAAAGATTGTAAAAAAAATCTTGTCAAACAGTATCAAAGGAAAGTGAAATTAAAAATTGAGTGTAATTTAAAATTATAAATTTAATTAAAAAAATTGAAGGACGAAAATTTAATTTTAAATTTTGTTTAAATCAGATTTATTTGTGATTATGGTTTGAAAACATGACGTTGGGATTTAATGTTCTCGAGACTATACCATAAGTATAGTAGGTAATTTTTTTTTTTTTTTTTTTTTTTAAAAGGAGATTTAAAGCGTGAAGTTAAGCGATAATTTTTAGAATGCAGTTCTTTAGTCGTTTTTGTAACCCGATTCCCCACTTTTATTTATTTTCCTTTTTATTTATTTATTTAATTTATTTATTTTATTTTAATGAAAATGGAATTCACTGTTGGAGGTGGTTACACTAGTTCAAAGCCGCTTTCATCATGATTCTAAGTAATCCAAACTTATTTTTTGTTTGTTATCAAGGACAGCCTTTCGAAACACCACAGGTGGAAGCAGGAAAGAAGGGAGTTGCCATTTAAATGATACACCCTGTACTTATTACCTTCAGTAGTGTACTTAGGATCTGATCCAAGGAGGATCTGAGCGTATAAAAGCATATATAACTTATATATACGAAAATAAAGGAAGACCTTTGGATTCCGTTGAACCTAGTGACGTCATTTCCGGTCAACCTCTTCGTAAACGATTGATAACGGGTTTCCAAATGAAAATTTTAAAGGTATTTTCCTCACGATTCCCACTTAACAGATGTAAAAGTACGCTCGAAAGTTATCTCAGCCTGCAAGGTTTACAATCTAACGATAGTAAAACAGGCATATGAAATAACTTGCACTGAATGATTACTTATTTAATTTAATATATAAAAGTAATTATTTTGCATTAAAATCTTGACTAGTGCTTCTCAACATTTTTTGCTTTATGGCGCACTTTAATGTTTGCAGAAATCCCGCATTTATTGAATTTATAAAACTGTAATTGAAACATCATGTACGTAGTGAACTAATATTCTCTAGTGATTCCCGCCTTTACTTATGAAATGTCTTGTACTGAAATATCTCAAACCAGTCTTCCTGGGTTGATTTGCATTTCTAATTTCAGTCTAATAATAGTGAGAAGAAGTTTCATTACATTTCATAGAAAACCTTGAATTCTTAAGTTGTTCTCGTGAAGGACGAGAACATCTCATCTTTAGCTTTTCTTGTTTTCAAAGAAAGAGTTTTTTTTCATTGAAGAAAGTCGCTTAATACTTTCTTATCAGTAATCTTTTCAATAACTTTTTTTTTTTCATTTAGTACGCTTTACAAATTTTCATAGAATTTGAAAAATAACAGGACTTTAACATTGTTATTTGAAATCTTGAAGTGTAAAATTACAGACAAATATTTATCAATTAACATCTTTTTTTCTGTAATAAATATTTCAATAATTTTTGTTTTCGTTTCCGATTTTCAGTTATTCATTTGGTCATCTCGAGAGTTGATGATTTGAAAACATTAAACTGAAATTAAATAGTTCCTTTACTATGTATTTTCGTTACAATTGAATCTTGAGTTGAATATTTTATAAAAGAATTTGTTAGAGTAATTAATAATATTGAAATAAAATTCAAGAAATATACATTTTGGTTTAAAAAAATGTATTAAAAAAGCTCAAATACTTTATATATGATGGGCAGGCCCTATGAGAGGAGTGTCCAGCAGGTACATTGGTCCGGGGCCCGAGAGCTACAGAGGGGCCCATGACTGAAGGACCATTTAAAAAAGGACTGTTTTGCGAGTCTAAGGGGGCCCAAATGGGTTTTGTACCGCCTTAAAAGATTTCTCTTGGAGGCCCTGATGACGGGAACCGGTTTTCAGGCTTTTATACAGGGCATTTCAACAGCCTGAACAAATTGTCTTTTGATTACAACAAGTGTATAAACAGATTTCTGAGAAAATAGCCAATCGTGACAGTTTTATTTTGAATTTTGGAAAACCGTTGATAGTGGCGTCGCTCAGGCTCAACGGTCTAAGCTGGACCTTCGATGACATAATGAATATGGAATATAATTTCTTTGATCAGAAAATACAGAACATAGCCGTGCTGTTTATTTATTTGTTAATTAATAAAATCTTACCCCAGTAGATTAAAAGTCAATTAGTTCCAAATCATAAGCCAGTAATTTATAGACCTTATTTTAAGTAATAAGTTTCCTTTCATTTTATTAAAACAATTAGTTCAGAAATCTTCTAAAGAAATATACCGAAAATATATTTGAGGATTAAATAAACTACGTCAAATGCCATATCATCCGTTATTTAATAAGTCTATGCATTTTAGCTCGATCTTTTGTTTTAGACTTGAATGATTCTCCACTTCGCCAATTTCCTTGGATAATAATCTCCGAAGAACGAAACTACTTTCAAAGAAAAATTAAGAATCAACAAATTTAAACAGGCGTAAGGAAATTAAATTTGAAATTCTATTTTTGTGATTTACTTTTTCGTAGTGATTTTGTCTAGTAGGTGAATCTTACTGTTCCACTTATTTTTATTTGTTTTGTTTTCAGTTGTTCACTTGTTTGTTTCTACTCATCATCACGCTAAAACGGCTGGACGGATTTCAATAAAATTTGCTACCTTGGCTATTAATGAAACAACTTAAAAGGTAAAAACGGTTATTCCCCCATTCCTTCACTCAAAAAAAAAAAAAAAAAAAAAAAAAAAAACCCTCCGAATTCCCTCGCTAAAACGACTGTACTGGTTTCTTTAAAATTATAGTCCAAGTAAAAATATGAGTATTTTGGTATACATTCCCATCCCTCAAAATTGACGTTCCCACGGTGCAATAAGTGTATTCATAGTTGAAACTTTAATTGTTAGTTTCAGATTAATTCCTTCATTTTTTAAATGTTAATGTAATCTGAGTTAAAATAAAAGTTTTTCTTATTTTTCAAATGGCTTACTAATTTGCTTGTACGGTTTTAATGTAGTTTTAATATTTAATCAAAAGCCCATTGAATGAGCGGTTTCTGATCTCTCGCTGCGCATTCAAGGTCCTTCATCAAATTTTACTTATAAATTTTCACTCCGTATGCTCATTTATCCAAAACTTTCAAAGTGAAGTCTTTCAGTTACAATTTTCACTGATTTTATAATAAAAATAATAAAAAGTAGGGAGAAAGGAATAAAAATGAATGGACTTCACTGATGAATTAATAAGGTTCCTTTGCGCATAATAAACTCTTATCATTTGTATTTGATAATCCGCTTCAACGACAAGAAAAAAACTATGATGTTTTCCTGAAATCTCTCTATGCTTAGATTAAAATTCATATGAACTTCATGTGTGCATAATAGTTCCTGTGTAGCAATGCGTTGTAGTCCCTGCTTGAAATTCGTTGGCTGTTGCATTCGGACGACTGGTAGGGGGAGAGAGAGAGAGAGGAGGGTTCGGGCTATTAGAGTATTATGGTCAGGGCCGGAGGGTTGGGAGGGTCAGCGTGGATAATTTATGTTGGCGAACTAGGGACGATGGGACAAACAAATGGAGGAGAGAGGAAGAAGAAATTTACATTTCAGTCAAAAAGGGGAGGAAAGAATATAACAAAGAAAATAATCTTATGCGGATTAAATACATTGCGTATTCGCTGGAGTATATCTTCTTCCCTCTATAAAATTTGAAAAGATAGCTTGCCGTTAAAACGTGAGCATTCGGGGAATTGTTGATTTTATAGGCAACTGTTGGGGGGAAAAAAAGAAAGAAACTGAATTTCTTTTAATAATTCAGGGGAAAATAAATTATTAAAATATTCCCGTGCACATAAAAAAAAAATAATTAAAAATAATTAAATCTCGTTATATGAAATTTTGTGCGTGTTTACGTTTTCATCAATTCATATATATTAAACTGTTTTAACGTTCAGGTAAAAACTAATACGTAGACCATAACGTACCTTTTACACATACCTTGTTGTTTTCTTTGCCTGACGAAAAAGTTCGAAAACTGGAACTTTGAAACGTCGCATGGTTTTAATTTTAATTGTTAATATAAGTGTAAAAGGTGTACATTATGGTCTTTACGTATAGTTCATATTTATCTCCGCACGTAAATTGATCTCAACTGTTTCAATATATTTCACTACATTTTGAGATATTTCAAATAAATTTACGTTATTAATTACCTGCAATTAAAAAAAAATACTAAATTTAATTAATTAAAGGTAAAGCAAGTTAAAAAAATAATTTCAAAAGCTAATCAATTGACAATATTAGCTATGTTTCAGACTTTCCAAAGTTTTGGCCTGTTATCATTCAGAATAACAGATGTTTTGAAAATCTCTACTTCAGGCCTCAAATGAAGCGCATTTGAAAGTGGTAATTTACAAATAAAAAGAGATTCCTTAAAGATCAGTTTTAAATGAATTAATGGTTTGTTTCGCTTGTTTGTCCCTCTGTCGGTTGCTGTTTGTATCATCCTTCGATAGCCTCCCTCACTTCAACGCCTGTCTAGAGTTGACGGTGAAGCTTTACCAGTTTTTATGCTCCTAAAGACAGGAATTTTTTGACATTTTTTTTAACGAAGTAAGTCTTATGACTCCTTTCTGTGTACATATTTGCAATTAACGTATAAATAATAAAAAATTAAAAGCTTGTTTAAGTTAATAAGGAGTTTATTTTGTTTTTTTGTTTTTTTCCCCTGCACTTCTTTAGAAGCATCGTGGTTTCAACCATTCCAGGATTAATCGTTTTAGGGTTGGCCTAACTTGTGAATTAACTATATTTATTCATTATTTATTTATTTCAATGTAAGAAAAGATTGGTTCAATTTACAACACCTTCATTCTAGGTACCTTAAAATTGGACACTGGAAACATCCTTCATTGCTACAAACGATATAAAAAGATAAAAAAAAAAAAAAAGTAATATATTTATCGCAAATGTAAAATAAGATCTCTTGTGAAACAAAACAACCTCCCCCCCCCACTCCTACACACATATACACAAAAAAAAATGCTTTTGAAGAGGTGATATATCATCAGTTTATGGGTGTTATGATCTTGTTTTAAGGATAAGACTTGAGGAAGTGAAGTTTAAAAAAAAAAAAAAAAAGTTGAGAGCGGGAAGACTCCTAACTTTAATTTCCGCCTCAAGTGCTACGAGGAGGCCTGACTCACACTCTCTCTCCCTCCTTCTTTTGAATTGAGTGCAATTGCTGTGGGCGATGATCGGGCTCTGCTGTCAGGATTTGGACATTAATCCTGGGATAAAATAGGGCAGCGTGAGGCTCCTCAACAAGATGGGTTTGAGATCTTCGCGGTTTTCCGAGCCTTTCTTTCATTGTCATTTTTTAACATTTCCTCTCCTTTCACTGTGGCCGTGTCCACAACGAAGCCGCCATGGTCTGTCACGTGGATTTCCCCCTTGTGCAAACAGCAACACTCTTCCCATTTCGTTTTCTGAATATTCTTCTACTCATCTTCAGAAAATGCTGGTAGCATTTTTAATTTCCGCTTCTGATTGAACTTTTTTTGAAAATAGGACCCTTTTTTTTCTATTTACTTTTTATGCAGTGGTTCGTTCAAATGATATTTTTCTGGAGATGACTTTCAGAGAAAAGGATTGATTTTTTAAGACTTATAAAAGTAACCAGAAACGGGAATTAGTTTTGCTTTTTTAAATCAAAAATATGGATTATTAATATAATAACGATTGCTTTATAATTGTATCTAATTCTTAAAAGAAAGAGTCTAACTTGTAACGCTTCATTAATTTAAGACAGAATTGAAATTGTAATACTTTTATCTGTTCTTACGTTTAATACAGCTTACGCTTAAAGATCTTCAGCGATTTTCGTACGGAATACGAGAACCAAAGGGGTGCAGACTGTTGTAAGATTAAGAATCACTATTTTAGAGGATATAATTATTTACATTTGGTGAGACTGATCATGTGTTCACATAGGGAATATCTAACGATAAATTCGTTTATCTCTTTGTTCGTTTGCAATAGATACCTACGAAAAATGGAGTCTTATAAGTTTTTAAGAAATAAAAATGCGTTAAAAATTGCTATTGTGGACGGATCTGATTGAATTTCAAAATTTATTAACTTAAAACTGCATATTAAAAATTAAAATTTTGAAAAACAAAAATAGAATCAATAGTGTATTGTTTTGTCTTGAAAATGATAACTTGATAGCCATCGAAACTGTTAGTTTTATGCATTGTGAACATATACTGGCTTTATCTATTGCTTTTCAATTCAGTCGCCTTCTAAAATTATGCTTCGAAGAAACACACGACGATCTTATGAAATCGAGAGAAATCACATTTTAAAGAAATCCGTCTGGTCTAAATCTATTCCAAATCTTTTTCTGTTTTTTTTTTTTTTTAAGTTAATTTAAAAATAAAATGATATTCATAAACACTCTGCAGAATAAAGCATTGTAGTATAGAATAATAAACACTATTGTATTTGTTCATTAATTCAGAATTTTAGCTGCAATAAAAAATACAATCTACGAATCATTGCTGTATTCTTTCTGAAGAGTAGTAACAATATGTCTTTGGTAGTAACTAACGATGTGGCCTCTCCAAACGAAAACGAGCATTAGGTATCCAACAATAGAAAAATATAAGTTAGCCTCTTTTTTATTCTCAAATTAGAGAACGAAAGAAGAAACATTTATATCAAAAAGGGGGAAAGAAAAGGAACACAGGGCGAAAGCTTATTTAAAACTCAAACATTTTATTTCATAAAAAAAAAAAAGCTTTTTTTCAAAGATCTCGGAGGGAAACGTGAGATACGAAATTGGAAAGGAAACCTCATGATGGTCTTCCTGTCCGATGTGAATCCTTCACCGATCTTGATGTAAGTCTTCGGTTTCCCATGCCACTAATGTTCTAAAAAAACAATGAAATACATTAGTATACAAATAATTTAAGTAATATATTTACGTGTGTCATAATAAAAGTTAAAAATTGGTTCAAGAACACACTTAAAAATAAAGATATTTACAATAAAAACATGATACTTATTAAAAAATCCCGGGAACCGGTTTTCAGACCCCTCTGCGTGGTCTTTCCTCAGCATAAAGATCCATGCTCACGTCTTCCTTAAATATATTGGAGCTCAGTCGTCAACCAATCCACATCGTTATTCAAATGATTTTACGCATAAATTTGTGTTTTTTTTTTTATGCCAATTTTTGAAAACTTTACAGTACTAACCATATTTTTATTGTTTAATTGTATTTTTATTCTTTATTTACAATTTTCTTTATTTTTTATTTCTTAAGTTTGTTTTAAATTTTTTTCCAATATTCTCTTTCTATAATTTTCAACTTTGTTTAATGTTGGGGTTGTTGATATATGCGGGAATGTTAATATTTGGAATTTTACTGTTATAAGGATAATACATAAATAATTTGTAAACAGTTTTTGGGTTTCTATAAATTCCTTAAGAAAAAAATAAACTAGGCGCACTGTTTCATGTTAAAGAAAGATTTACAGAATCAAAGACCTTTCTAATCAATAGAAATCACAACATACTTGTGAGAGGAGGTGGGTTATACAAGACAAATTGCAAATTTACGAAATCTTTTGAAAACTTCGTAAACATTTTTTTGTGAAAACAGATAAAAAAAAATTAAAAGAAAATAGCAAGTTATTAAAAGTTTTGAAATAAAAACAAAACAAAAAGAAAAACCCACTTTGGGCGATATATAGGTTAAAAAAAATATTTTTATGAATCAATTCAAAGAAATCTTTAGAAAATTAGAACTTTTAAAAGAAAATATTAAAGTATAAAAATGTGAAAAACTACCTAGGACGATATATACAGAAATAATTTCAACAATGAAACGTCCGCAACAGGAATCGAATCTGCAACCTTGTGACCATCCGATCGCGAATTTAAACCTCCCGCGCACCGAAGGCAATGTATTGAAGGACTTTTGCCTTTTCCTGTCTTAGTTGATACGGTTAAACACCAAGGAAAGAATTTCAAACGTGATTCAGTCAAATTACAAAGTTAGCCAAAATATCAAACTGCTTCCTAATATAAAAAATTTCTCAATTGAAGAAAAAAAAAAAAAAAAATCAACTAAATCTCTTAGCAAATCAATGTTGCCTACATTCAATTACGTGAAATTAGGTGGTCAATTTTTTAAAGGAATTTTCAAACAATTGAAAAAAAAAGGTTCTAAAATCGACTGCATAGTGTTTGGAGCCTGACTTGGAAAGTTTTAAAACAGTTGTGCAAAATAGCATTTAAGAAAACGAAGATTTAGGGGGGGGGGGGGATACGACGAGTAACGAATTTCTTTAAATTTTTGTAAAGCATTTCTAACTGCAGAAGAAATTAGAATTTTTATCTTTGCTGTAGGTTTCTAAAGCCCAGCCTTTAGGGCTGTAGCCTCCAAAAATTAGCCATTTCGCAATTGAAAGACATGTTTGCCTCTTATTATTATGAGAGAAAAAAAGAAACACTGATTCGTAAAAAAAAATACAGGGCGAAAGTTACTTAAAATTTAATCATTTCCTTTCATGAGCAAAATATCACATTGTTTGCCGCGTTATCTGTAGTTTTGTATTCAGAAGGTCCTTATTTACCGTAATATAGACCCCGAAGTGTCTGGTAGTGTCTGGTAGTAAGCCTAACAGAAGCCGTGATGTTAAATTGATTTAAGTTCATAAGTTTCGAAACGGGCGCCAAGCAAGAACAGGCTGTAAGTTGATGAAATCCCCAAACGTGTTGAGTACTTGTCTGTTAGTTTGGTTCTGAAGAAGGGGTAGGACATGAGTATGGATAGACTCTTGTTTGAGGGATTTTCCTACTCCGCAGAAGGTCACGGATACAGC
>JAFIDM010000003.1:45139084-45177850 GCA_023159025.1 Thereuonema tuberculata
ACACAGAGTTGTGACACGCTGCGGAAGTAAACCGCTAACCCTAGGGGTAAAACGTTTGCTCGTTAAGCCGCGAGAAAAGATTTGTTCCCCAAGGGGTAAGTATGTGAAGGAGAGACGAGTCTCCCTCAGAAGTCAATTGATCTCTCGATCTGTAAGAGAAGACCCCTACGTGTGTGGGTAGCTATTGGGAGAGCATGACTTAGGAGATCACGAGGAGCTGTATCTGTGATGTAATTGATTCCATATGTGATTGCAAGAAAGTTATTGCAGGTTAACTCCTTTTTTTCCCCATATTTGTTAGATAGACAATATGTAAATTATGGGGACACAGCCCCACAGTTCACCCTTAGCGGCCGAAATTTGCACTTTTTTTTTCTCCTTCAGAAATCAAAACGGCTTACTCAGGCAGTAAGTGTACGAAATTTGGTTACGATTCGTCCAGTAGTTTTTCCTTTAGAGAAGTCTAAACACCACCATTTTAATTTGCATCACCAGGTATATAGCGTTCGGAATTATCCACGGTTTCACGTAAGAGGTCTTAGAACAGCGGATAAGGGATCGTACTATATACAATTATGTTATTGTATTATATAAATATCTGATTTCATTTATGTAAACCTTTTAAAAAATAATTATTTGGTCCGTTCTCTACATTCACGATATGGTTTCGATTAATCTGTAAATAAAACTATTTAGAGTGGCTAAGTAATCTTTAAGCATGAACGAGAGAATGTATTATTAATAATTAATAAACTTACTAATAATTAACAATTAAATAAATTTTAGATATAATATGAAAATTATTATTAAGAAATCCTTACTTTAATTGAGTTCGTTCACGCCTGTACACTTGACTGGAATAATTAACACATTTAAAAAATCGTTACATTTAAAAAAATTTTAATTCTAATTAAAAACATTTAAAATTTAAAAAAAACTTGATTACAGATACATGACCTGGGTTTCAAATCCTTACTTATTTTCAAAATATTATGAAGAAGTTTTATAAAAAAAATTTTTTTATAAATTTTCTGTAACAAAATGTTATTTTAAATATAAATGCTTAACATTTTTATTCCAAAGTTCTCTAATCTTAAAAAATATAAAATTAAAGTATCATAAAATAGAGAACAATAAGATTGGCTATCTTTAATCACCTTTATCTTTGGATTTTGGTGTCTGAATTGAAATCCTAAAATAAAATGTAAATGATGCGTAACAGCTGTACTGTTGGGCTTCAGGATGATCCTAATCCTAAAACAGCTGCTTAGCGCTTAACGGCATCGCCTCTTGAAATCTCGGTGTCTCAAAGCTAAAAGTAAACAGATGTACCAGGATTACATTTCAGTTCAGTTGTTTGGACCGCTTAGCGCACTACAGCTCTAGAATTTATTGTAAAATTATGCAAATTGCGATGTTCGTTAGATAAATCTTTTAACGGATTAAATAAATAGAATAATTGTGTATTGAAGATGATTTAGCAATGAAATATTTTAATACAATCAGTTCTTAATTTATTGCTTTGCAAATTTCAAGAACAGAAATGCTTTTTATATTTTAGTTTTAGAAGGATATTCTGCTTTTCTCGTAACTCCCTAACTCCTAAAACTGCTTTTCTCGTAACTCCTTGACTCCTAAAACAGCTTTTCTCCTGATCGATTAACGAGTTCGAGAAAACCGATTTGTATTTAGGATTTTTTTATTTTAAATGCTGAAATTTTCAAAAATATTTACACCACAGGAATTTTCCCTAATTTATGGAAAATAGCGTATATAATTCCAATTTATAAAGATGGATCTCATGACAACTTTGAAAATTATGGTCCAGTTTCCTTACTTTCAATATTTCAAAGATTATTGAAACTTATTTAACTAATGCAATATATAATGATATTGATGAAATGAATATATTGAACAAAAAACAATTTGCTTATCAAAAAAACAATAGTGCTACCAATTTATTAGAAAAGTTTGCCAAACAAATTAATGAAAATTTAAATAATAGTATGGTAAATTATATTGCATTCATTGATTTCAAAAAAGCATTCGACAACGTTAATCATCATCGACTAATAAAAAGTTATATTCAATGGGTATTAGAGGACCAATATATGAATTATTATAAAATTATTTAAAAAATAGAAAATTTAGAATTAAATTAAATAATAACATTAGCAATCTTTAAAATATTAAAATTGGAATCCCTCAGGGTTCTGATTTGGGCCCATTATTATTTATATTATATGTAAATTCTGTAAGTAATTCCATTGAAAATTCTAAAATTTTCATTTATGCAGACGATGTTGCTCTTTTATCTAGTAATAAAATTACTTCACCGCTTTAAGTTTTCTTCAAGATGATTTCAATAACATTACAAATTGGGCTGAAAATAACAAAATGATTATAAATCATAAAAAAAAAAAAAAAAAAAAAAGTAATGCTTATTGAAAACAAAAATAAAGTTGTGTTAAATAACACTTTTTTTTTTACTTTACACAATTTTAATTGTTTAAATTTAATTTTTAAAAGTAATATAATATGCAATTGTGATAGAATTGACTATGTTTATGAACATAAATACCTTGGTCTTCAAATAAGCAATAAATTTTCTTGGGATTCTCCTTTTAAATCAATTATTAATAAACTTCACTCTTATCTATTTACACATATGAAATTTATTTCTCTTCAAACAAAAATTAATGATATTCAAGTCTCTTGTTGATTCTGTTTTAAATTATGCTTTAGATTGTAGAATACTTTTAAATAAGTCTCAAATTAAGAATGTAAATAATTTATTAAACAAAATCCTAAATAATATTTTTATTAATTTTCATACTATGTCACAAACAGAAAAACAAACAATTTGAATAAAATATAAAATATTAATGATTAAAGAGAAATTCATTATAGGATAATATTAACAATTTTTTTCGAAATTAGAAATGCAAAATTTAATTATGATAAAAGTATAAACACTAGAAGTAATTGGCTAAATATTTTTAATATAGCTGGACCAAAAAATAATTTTGGCCTTAGATCAATTAATTTAATCAAATATAAGCTTTTTGTACAACTTAAATAGGATAACTAGAACTTTGAAAAATTAAACCAAAATAAAAAACAATAAATATCTGATTAAAATCTAATTCAGGAAAAAATCATTCTAAATTTATAAATTGAATAATTACTAATTAAGCAAAATTAATTATCAAAATTAATAATGTATATTAATTATCAGCACCTATATCACAGGTATACATCTACTACAAAAGTATACCTATTAGGACTGTTAATATAAAAACAAATTTAAAAAAATTAGAAAAAGAGAATGTTTCTTAGTGTGTTTATGAATTGTATTATTATTCATTAATAATATATGTATCAAATTTATTTAATTTGATTAATTAATTTTTTAAATTAGTTTTTGTATGAATAATAAAAGTTTGATCTTAATAATTTAAATTGCTTTCTTAAAATTAGAATGTTAATTTATTTAAACGATAATTTCCTATGGTCTGTAGTATTACTAAAGAAAATATTATCTCATTGAATTTTTGTTGCAGAATTCAGAATTTGGGAACTAATATAATAAGAATACTTGTTGTCCAATGTAAGGCTTACTTAGGTATGTTTGTAATGTAAATTGTAAATTAATAAAAATTAAATAAAAGCAAAGTATAGATGGTAGTAAAAAAAAAATGCAGTTTGTAGATACTTAATTCTTTTTTTTTTTTTTTTTTTATTCAAAGTTCTTCTAATTTAATATTGCAGATTGTAATGAAATTTAGCTATTTATTGAATTATTTAAATAAATCATTTCAAACTTAGAATTTATCTGGTTATCTATAAAGAAATTATTAGGAGCACTATCCTATTTTTTTTTTCTTTTTTTGTTTCTACTTTTTTTCTTTCGCCGAACGTTTCTTTAGGATAATTGTTTCCTTTGTTCATTCCTTGACCCTTCCTTCAAAGTGCAAAAGATGATGTAAGTGAATCTTCTGTGGGGAGTGACAGAAGCGAAGAAGTGGGATTTGTTCTCGAAGCTCTTAACATCCCACACACACTTGTTCAGCTCCTGTTGTATTAAGGCCCTAAGCCAAAGGGAAGGGCTCCTTTTTTTCTGAAGTAGTTTTTTGAATCATTTACGTGGAGAACAAATAAAACATTTTAATTGTGATGTGTTACCTTCTGTTATCTCTTATTCTGAAAATTATCATAAAATACAAGAAAAACCTTCTGTCTATGTTTTAGTCTTATTATCATAAATCGCTGTGCATATTTATGCACTCCTCAAAATTAACTTTAAAATACTGCTTCAATAAATATTATTATATACTCGAAAAAGCTTTGTTAAAATCTTGCGTTACGCATATAATCAAATGATTTTTAGATATTATTTAATGATTTAAATAAAAATCGAAAATATGATCGAAGCTGTTTTTTGATTTTGGGATTGCCGATTAAACTTTTATTTTTCACTGGAACCATGGTTTTTATGAAGATAATTTAGATGTTCAAAATGTAGAAAATATAAATGTTTGTGAATGCTGTGAATATTAATACCAAAAGCAAATTCAATGGAAAATTTTGGAAAGAATATTATTTTTAAAGAGTATTTCATTGATTTTATTATTAACTTTTTATTTTTAATCTTTATTCTGAAAGAAAAGAAAGACTCACGAGATCGTAGTTCTGTCTGTATTTATAGATGACTTACGAATTCACTGAACCAGTGAAGGAATCTTCTTGACACTTAGCATGCTCATTTATGACCGAGAGATTATCTCTCCTTGATATCTGAATAATGTTTATAGTCTGCACTCTCTTCAGGGAAATTAGAGCCAAAATTAAGAAAATTCTCAAAAGAAAATGTCTTAGAAATAATTAGAACTTAAGGCATAAATCAACCTTTGCAAATTGATCTTCTAGTGGCGCGCTTTTAAAAGAAGTTTATTATTCTGAACGCTTATTTAAAGCAGGCTCCAGTTCTTCTTTACGATAGAGGAAACTGTTTTTATTTATATGTAAAAAGCTTTCTATATGAAACGGGAAGAGCCTTATATTCAACTGGATTTATTACCTTTGGCTGTTGTAGACATTAGAGGTATTGGATTCAACATACCAGCCTTGTGGACATTTGCCAAATGGGTGAAATAATAAAATGGTGAAAGGAACAAATAAATTGACGGTGCCGGGAATTTTTCTTCAGATAATGAAGTTTCATTAGAAATTACGTCTTTATATTGATCATACATTCCTTCTGAGTGGCTTCCCAAAAACCTTCAACTTAATTTTCGAATGTCACGAACATATTTATTTCTTTTCATTGTTAACAAGTCTTTTTTATTATTTTTGTTTTTCAATTTTATGGTAATTAAATGTTCAATTTTAAGAAAATATAAAGAAAGAAATATTTGCATGTTTTTTAATAATTGAATCCAGTTTAGTAAGCGAGTAGATCAGAGTTGATTTAACATATTAAACATACATATGTGTTTACGTTTATTTCGAGAAAGCAGATCCTTGATAAAAAAATACTTATTTATTTATCTACTTTTGAGCTAAGCACTTTCATGAAACAAATTTAAAATCTTTTTAAAATAAGTACTATTTGGAGATTTCACTTCGCTTTGGAGCGCCACACCTCATCCTCTTTTTGAATTATCTCCATATAAACAAACTGAAAATAGATGACAATTTAGCGGAAAACAAGTAATTCCAAATATATAATGATATATTTGAGTCTCTCTGCTTTAAACGTGACATATATTGTTTGAATAAATTAGAATATAAATTCCAAAAGAGGAATATTACAGAAATATTAACTATTTTTATAATAACATCACATATCTTGTATTCTGAAGTAGTAATTTCAGTTTTGCTCCGATTAAAAAAAAGATAGGGAGACATGATTTCTATTCATTTGTTTTCCAGTTAAGAGCGAAGCATGAATCAATTGTTATTTTGTCCTCGATCCAGTTCAGTTTTTTGTAATACCAAGTTTTGCCTAAAATTAACTGGAACGACTTATTTGGACATTCTGTTTGATTTGCCCTTGAAATTCAAGGATTCTCATTAAATAATTTATAATACACCTTCGTTTAAGATAACCAAATACATATTATCTAATATTAACTTCTTTCAAGAGAATAATGATAAGTTATTGAAAAAAGCTTTCTGTTTCTTTCGATAAGCAATATATCTAAGAATGAGGTTGTTACTCTGTTACCGGTGCAATATTCGCCATCGAGAAGACCTTAAAAACGATTTCCTTTTTCCAATTTATCAAACATTTAGTCAAAATTTAAACTATATTCCGTTTTGTTAAATGTTGCAGGCTAATAAAGTATTTATGCACATTCAAACAGCTTAAAAATATTTCAGAGTATTTTTAAAAATATTGATACCCATCTGTAAATTAAAGTTGTTTTTTATATTAAGAAATTTATTTTGATATGCCACAATTATTTTTACAAACTATTTGCTAAGTACGCCGTGAAGCAAAGGTTGAGAAATACTTGTGTGTGTGTGTGTGTGTGTGTGTGTGTGTGTGTATACCGGTATATATATATATAGGTTAAAATAGTAGAGAGTAATAATCAGGAAAAACTTTATTTTCTATTGGAGTCTGTAAATCAATTCGACTGAAAATGTAAATTTTGCAATTTTTAGAAAATAAAAAATTTACATCGTTTATCTTGACAACAAGCTAATGGCGTCATATTCTATGTTCATTCAGATTTAATAATATCTATAATATAATTAAATGTTTCGAAAACAATATTTTTAATTTGGTCGAAGAGTTAGTGGTTGAAATAGAAAATTATGTCTTTACTGTTTCTTTTTGTGGGGATATCATTGTACATTAGATGAATTGAATATTCCAATGAAAAACAAGGGATTCAAGATTGACAAATATACAGAAATCTCAAGACTGAACAGTTGCTCATTACTAATTTTTAGTATGTTCATTATTAAATTTGAACAAATTTTATCAACATTAATAAAAGACATTATAACTAGAAGTTATGGTAACTTGGGCTTAAAGAGAAATAATTTATTACAGCTACTTTTTATTATTATTATTATTCCTTTCCATTCTTCAAGCCTTCGGAAGCAATTGAAGAAAATACTTGATAAACTAATCAAGATAAAAGAAATGGTTTTACGTTTGGGAATTATTAAAATACATCCACATATTTGGCTGGACAAGATGCTCTTTCAAATGTTTTTACAAGTAATCTTTAGAAAGAGATCGCTTTTAATTTTAACAAAACTACTTGGATTCCTCATAATTTTACATTGATTTCTTAAAAATCTGCAATTCTGCCGTCATTGACCGGGTAATAGGCTAGTATAAAATGGTATGCACCGATTTTCATGAAGAGAGATGGTCTATCTAAAATGTAGATTTATTTCAATAGGCCTAATAGTATTCGTATATTAAGTTCACAGTATTCTTTTATTTCTATTATGTTTTCCGTTTTTTGGAGGCCCTAAGATGAAAAATCAATCCATACTAACACTATAGACTATAGTTTTCGTTTCACCTGAAGTTTAAAAATAATCAAAAGTTAAAAATAAACAATGAAGAACGTTTTAAGGCAATGTACTGAAATATCACTAGTTTTAAGAAGTTTAAAATACATAAAATTTTTACAATATAATTAGATCCATTTCGTTGTAATGTAATTTGAATTTATAGATTACTCTTTTTTTTCTTATTGGTGATTCAGTAGTGATGTGTCGTTCCTGTCGAAAGTGTTCAATCTGTGGCATCTATTTCCCTCCGCCCACTCAGCTTCGCTTATCTTAACAACTTAATTGCTTCTGAAGATGTTGAGTCCAGATGACAATCATACGAATGATTTCCTGTCCTTTACGTTTGTAGGCGCTGAGATTAAGAGTACAAAAAAAAAAATAACCAAGGAAATCTCTCGAAATTTATTATTTTTTTTTATCCATTTCCGTTTCTGAAATAATCTCCTCCAGGGACTTTCATTAATATATGCTAATCCTAAATTATTTGAGTGAATTTTCTAGTCTTTAGTTTTAAATTCACTTTGAATATTCAGTAAGTTTTTACTTTCGAAAACCTTAAAAATACTCTTAAAGGCTTAATCGACAAGAGTAAAATGAGACACGCGAGACATATGTTTTGCAATGAATAACAATTTCTTATTCAGAGATTTCAAGAAATTAATTTGTGATTATCTTTAATCAATAAGAAAATGCTATATAATTTATTATGACTGCTTTTAAATATAAAAAATTATTTAACTTTTTTTTATTTTTTATTTTGAATGTTTCTAATTTATGCTGCATAAATTAAAAATTAAGTTTTTTAATTCTGTATTTTTTTTAATTCCTAGAGTTTCTCTGTAACTAAATAAGGATCTGAATTGAAATAATGTTCTTGTAATTGTGACTAAAAATTGAGATTCATGGGTCTTGTGGGTTTCGTTTTAATCTTATCAATCGCCTTATTTTTTTATGATTATTAATATTAATATTTGTAAATTGTTATCAACTTAGAATTAAGTAAATTGAATAAAGCTTCGATTACGATTTTAATTATATTTCTTTGTATTAATTATATTCTTTCAATGTCGTTTAAGTAATTTACTGAGACAGTTTGTCAATTTTTTTAACTTTTTTTGTATATATATGGAGGTCAAAATTAAAAAGTTGATGCTCAGTCCTGCAGCGAAAAATATAGTAGAAGATATTCACCAAAAGTTGCTATAAGTACTCTTTGGAAAAATAAGGTTTCTTCGATTTATTAAAAAAAAAAAAAATACCACTAGGATAAATTTGGCGCTAGAAGCGCTTATTTAGGACCATTGAAAGAGTAATGACTAGAAGAAACAATACAAATCAATTTTCGTGTTCATATAGGTTCAATATGTCCTCTGTTCAGATGTTCTAAGAATTGCATTCTGTGAATGAAGTTTTCTACAGTGGAGCGCAACAGATCTGCATTGATTTGTCTCATAGCTGCGTTTATTCTGTTTTTCAATGTTGCTAAATCATGAACCTGTCCTTCATTCACTAAGCTTTTGAGATGGACCTACAGTCCAAAGTCACAGGGGTTGAGATCAGACAAACGAGCTGGTCATGCCGTGGGAAATGCACGACTAATCACTCCGTTTTCTGTGAATTGTTATACCAATACTCGCTTCATAATTAACATTAAATATAGACTATAAATTTCTCAAAACTCTTCATTATAAAATTATTACCAAAACTAATATCTTCTGTTTGTACTGTGTTTCGCCACCAGGGGAGTTTCTCGCCATAAAAGCCATCTATCCATCCAGCCTAAAAACAAAAAAAAAAGGACACAACTGATGACCAGTTGTGAAGCAATTCCTACACTAAAACTCTTTCCGTGGAATTATATATTTGTGTTTTTCCTTAATAAGAATTTTGAATTTGTGAAGGACTTCTTCAACTTGGTATGCATAAGATGTATGCGTAAGAAGCTTTCTTATAATTGAAAAATTTCAAGTGGATTCCTGTGAATTTAGCATGAATGCCATAAAAATTTCAATAGATAAATATTAAGTGAAAGAATGAACCTACATTGTTACATGAACATTGTCATGAATATGAATTTTGTTTGCGTATGCTTTAATTTGTTTAAAATTATTTGCTTTGAAAGTTTAGATGTTAAGATATAAAGTTCATGAAGGAAATGGAAAGTATAAGAATTTAATTTTATAAAAATATCCAAACAAGAAATATTTCGAATCTTTGCTGTTCAAGATTAATTAACCATTCGTAGAAGTAAACAAACAAAACAAAAGTGAAAAACTTGCTTCTTGTTAGTCTGTGTATATAGCCAATGAAGACTCTTGGATGTTAAATTCGAAATTTTCTGTTTTGATATACTAATGTTTTTGTCATTTCCTCAAAGTTAATTGGATTTTTATGACTTAAAATAAAATTGTAGATTTAATTACTTTTTATCCAAAGAGCAAATTTCAAGATTTCTATTTATATTTGGCCTACTATAATTTCAAGTACACAGTCAAGTACACAAAATAACAGTCATTTCCTTGTGTTATTTTCAAGATATAAGTATGGATGTTAAATATAGATAATGTAATATTATAAGATAAGTAGACTTCCAGCTCTGTTTTCTTTTTTTTTTCTTACAATTTAAATTTGCATTACAAGCACTGAGCTCTTGAATTCAAAGAAATCTATTGGTCCTAAATAAACTGAATTGAACACATTAATAGAGCCGTACACCTGAATATATGAGAAAAAAACCCTTATATATGCAATGGTAAAGACACTACCGTTTCGACGCCGAGAGACAGCCTTTTCAAGACAGCCTTTTCTAGACTTGAAAAGGCTGTCTCTCGGCGGCGAAACGGTCATATGTATTTTACCATTGCATGTATAAAGTTGTTTTTTTTTTTCTCATATATTCAGTTATATGGCTCTATTAATGTTTTCAATAATACGCAGTACAAGTAAATTGAAACTTCAATTAAAATGAATTGAATTTTAAGAGTCAAGTTTAATGCAAGCCATTCATTGGACCATGTCTTGTAGAGTCCATCCGCGCTTGCCTGAGTTTTAGGGCTATTTTAAAGCTTTTTTTTTTTTTTTTTTTTTTTTCCATTGACGAAAAATAACTTCTTTGTAATTCGCTCCACACTTCGTAAAGCTCAAGTTATGCTTAAATTTCTGTGATTTTTATGAGCCTTATTGCTTTATTACTTCATGCACGAGTTAATCTCGATCTCGAATTGCGAGACCTCAGGCCGTCCACATTTATTTTTTGGGCCACAATTAAGCGAATCATATTTTGTTACTCTTCATAACACTTGGCGAAATTCCAAGTTGGCAGCAACTCTACGAATAGGGAATCAGTAATTCAAGTGAGAATCATAAAGTATTCTTACTACATATTGGCTTCACTTGATAACGTAGAAACAGTTACGGAATATACAGGATAATTCAGTACAAAAACACCGTAACTTTTAACATAACATTCTAGGGCCCACTTTAACTCATCTTGGCGTCGAAGGCAAGGCTCCAACATTTCAGTGACCAGGCACTGACATGAGGACGGGTGCTTAGCTGAACGCTCGCCCGCCTATATCCCCCAGAAAGCAATCCTACATCCATTCTACAGAGGGTTGGGTAGGCCCTTGGAACTGTTTGGAGGAGAATGGAATGTGAAAAAAATCTCCGCCGAGGCCGGGGATCGAACCTTCTACCTCCAACCCAAAGATAAGTATCCTACCAATTGGATACCGGGCCCACTTAAGGCCCGGTATTTACAAATCACAAAACCTATATTATGTTATGTCCGAACCATTAGAATAAGAAGCTGTAAAAATGCAAAACTCTTAATTACTGAGCATGTAGTCAGTATTCATTTGAATATTTTGCCCTTTGCTCGTCCATTTGTAAGCTCATAATATTAAGTGGGTTGGTTTCCATAAAAGCTGGTATATACAGTCCGACCACGATAAGTTGACGGTTGGAACGAACCTCGCGTGATTTACGACGTAGCTATTTTCTAGCCAATCACAAACAAGCGCGCCTCAAAGGACAGGGCTTTAAAAATACATAACATTTCAAAGAAATACATAAAACATAAATGTAACAGTTAAGTCTTATTGGCTGACTGCTTTCAATATAACTGATAGTATAGAATTTCCTGAAAATATCATTAAAACTAATGTTTTGTTTGTTTTATAGCTGTAACGTAACATTCTTCGGAACCTCGGAGAGAGGCTAGTTGTGACGTCATGGAGCTCTGGAATTTTTCCAATCGTCAAAGATATCGAGGTCGAACTGTAGCTTCTTAATGGTCCGACTTCATACTTCTGTTCATTTCTTTTAGTCTCAATCTTTCCCATCCCTTAAAATTTCGTTTCAAATTTTCGTTGCTTCCTTTCTCAAAGAGTTTGGGCCTATGTCGATCTGACTTCTAATAACCTCGAGGATATTAATGTGAAGTTGTTTGGTTTTTGTCCTGAATTATCTTTTTAATCTCATCGAAGAAAGTTTTTTTTTTTATATACTGATGTTACTGAAAAAGGAAATGACAACCAGGAAACGTGCAATTTTTATATTTCAAACTTTTTATGGAAATTTTTGTTGTAAAATATAAAATTCCACGCTTTCTCTATCTTCATAAAGTTATTCGTTACTGAGCAAGTGAAGTCTCACTATTTCAGTGTTTCTCAACCTTTTAGTACTTGCGACCCAATTTTCAATCACAACTCTCATCGCGGCCCCCCCCCCCCCCGAAAAAAAAAAACCCTCCAAACCTATCTGTTCAACCAAAAAATATGGTTATATCCATATGCTCGCGCCCCCCCCTTTAGTTTTATCGCGCCCCCCTAGGGGGGCACGCCCCACAGGTTGAGAAACGCTGCACTATTTCATTTGAACATTTTTATCCTCTGTTTGTTGTTTGTTTTGCGTGGGTGGATTTCCATAAAACTCGATACAGGGCTTAGGGCCTCACTTAAAATAAGGCATATTTATTTTGGTCTTTATCATCCTCCCCCCACCAATCCTCAAAATGAATCTTCCAGCGGTGTCTGAACAGTCCCCAGAAAGCGACGGAAAGCTGATATTAATAAATACCAATTTATTAATTTTAATAACGAAAAGTCGTAATTTTTTTCAATAATTGTTTAATGTTTGAAGGTTCACTGTGGTTCTATTGCTTTTATCCTCGTAATACATTTGTGTCTTTGCTGAGTAGTCCTGGCTGAAGAGTGTCTGATAAACTCGAAACAGCTGTCCCAGATTCTTAGCTTAACTCAGGGGCTCCCTATGTCATGAATTGATTCCTTTCTTATTAACCTTTATTATTTTTGTTATCAAACACCTCTTCTGGTGAGCATTTAGCTTTCAGAGATTTGATTTCCACATTTCATTATTATTTTTGTTTTCTTTATCTTAATGTTTGAGGAGTCACTTAGGTTTCTACGAATAAATGATATTTGTTTTCTAGAATATATTATGAGCCCACCATTCTTGTACATTTCTAACTATTTTAAGAAAGGGTTAATTATCTATAGGATAATAGAACTAGTATATTCATGACTTTTTTGTACAAGAAGGCTATATGATGAACAATTTGAACTTTCAGCAAAAATAAAATTTATTAGAAATAATTATCTGTTGCGAAAAAAAAAAAAAGAAATTAATGCAAACTGTTTAGTAAAGAACTGTGACACTCATCTGTAATTAAATAACGTGAATAAATTACGGAGGTTTCTGAAAATAAGAGATTCTAACAAAAAAAGAAATGTATTGGGTAAAATCCTTATTGTCATTAAATGAAAGATAAGGGAAAACTTTGAGCAAATGCAATCATACGAAGCTAGCAAAATAATTGGAAAATAAGAAATATAAAGATAAAAAAAAATAATAAAATAGAATGGGGAGCCACAGTAGTTGATAAAAAAATTCTAGATTTGCAAAAAACTTGAAAAGGACGAAGACTTTCTTTTAACAGGCTCCTTCGGGACTATGTACATACAATGATTTTCCACCATTGGAATGAAGTTGGGTTGAGAAAGAAAACAAAATAAAAAGTGTCATCATATTTCGTTTTTATTTTCATTTTTACATAGTTATAAATGTATAGATTAGTATGCACATACTGCAAAAAGTATGTAATTGCTGTTCATTCGAATTTGTTGATCAAAGTGGTCAAGGGACTGATGAAGATAGGCTTCAGAAAAGGCAATATTGTATTAGATACTAGCTGAAAAATGGCCATTGGAATTTATAATAATTATTTCATATTATAAGAATGAAGAAATAATTCAAAGCATATGTAATAACTTAGTATTGTTAGTTTTTTTATTTTTACTTTGCTGGAAAACGTATTTAAATCCTTGATAAATAGCTAATATACATAAAAATAAAATTTATCACACACGTAGTTATAAAATTAAACTTATAAAAAGCTCCTCACAGATTACTGCTGCAGATTAAAACTAAGGATATTTACAAATGTTCTTCAAAAAAATCTTGAAAGTTGAAAAGATCACTTCTTGTGAACCTAATAGCAAAATTACATAAGGGAAAAATTATATAAAGAATCATCAAAATTTCACGAATTATTTGATATCTATTACAATGTATCACGGTACAGAAAGAGCTGGTTAAATACACGAGGTTTAGTTGAAAAGAAAGTTTTTTTTTCAAAAATGTTAGAAAAAAATTAAAAAAAGTTCCTTTTTAAGTGTTTCGATTCGTCTTGATTGTCTTTGGACAAATATTCTGATTCACGAATTTTAAATTTATTAACAATCCACACAGTTTCCTGTTTCTGATTTGGAATCAGCGGCAAATTGAACTCAATGTAAAGATGATTTTGAGGCTTGGTCGTGAGTTATTCCATACATGCAGTCAGTGATTGTGTGTCGTGAGAAGAAAAGACTAAATACATGTTTGTTTATGTATTCAGGAATTCCTTTCTCACCAATGGTTGGACGACGTCCGGAGCCATTCTTCCTTGTGGCTTGACATCAACTCATTACGGCTTTTACATTATTTTCGTAGTGATTAATGCTTTTTTTCTTGTGACCTCCCTCCCTCATCGTGCATTTCGTCCTGGTGATTCATTCTAGAACTAGTTTTGTATCTATGGAATAATCAGGCATCCATGTGGCTGTCAAAGGTAGTGTGACCGATAGACATTACTCACCCTCACGAAGTTTCATAATGTTTTAGGTGATGAAGAAAGACCATTAAGATTGTCAAAACTAATTAGCAGCGCGTGAATTTAAATAGTGATTTAAAAAAAAAAAATAAATAACTGTTCTTTATATTTTAGGTAACTTCAAAATATCATTTAGACGATACTCGATTATCTGAATTTCCTTAAATAATTAAAGTACTAATGAAATCATTGAAAACAGGCACGTATAATTTAGGACAAAATGCTTTGGTTATTCAACCCCTTTGTTATTCTCGCTTTAGATCTAAAGCCGTTAATAATTAGCAAGAAAATAACAAAATCTTATCATTATCTCAATATTTTTAAGTATTTTGTTAAAATATGAAATTTCACTCATTTGCTGAACTACAGAGAAGATCGATTTTGTGCCCTTAAATCAAGTAACTTTTTTTTTATAAAAAAGAGAAGCATCAAAACCTATTCAGTGTAATAATCATAACTAAACTCTAAAACGTTTAGCTTCAATTGATCAATGTTTTCTTCCTTGAGAATATAGTGTTTTGGCCACAATTAGGGCCTAGCCCGTATGTTTAAAGCATTATAATCGAATCAATGTACAACTACACATCAAACATTGAAACACGATGGAATGAGTTACATGAGTTACTTCAGCGGCTGTGCTTGACTCTTGTCTATAGTTTTTCTTTTTAATCCGTTAATTTTCTACATTTGTGATTTGTAACACAGCCACTGGCATACAGATAACTACAACTATGAAATGTAAGACACGTAATATACCTACGATAGACTCAACAGATACTAAATTTACGAATAAAAGTTACACATTCTTTTACAAGTGTTCCTTGTCCTAGGAATTATGCGGTATCAAAATTGTTACTTAAAAGTAAAAAATATTTGTAATGATTTTTATTAACTGTATATTCTCATTTATGTTTGTACAATTTCTATTTATTCATTGCATATTTTAAGTTATATTACTTACTTGTAATTATCAGCATTTATTTTATTGATTGAGCATTCTAATTTTTACTGTTTATTATTTAATCCCATTATTTTATTCAAATTTTCCGTTGACCGTGCTTTCTTATCCCTGATTCGTTCTTATTTAAAAACATAATTAATTCCACGTGTAATTTAAATCCCCTAATCAATTTGTGAAGTACGACAACCAATCAACCCTGTGAAAATAGCCTACTTAAACCCCTGCATCCTGTAAATAAATGAGTTCTGGAAAGATCTTACTATTCGTCGATTTCAGTCTAATTTTACCGAACATTCGCAAACATTCACCACAATATTAATTAGTGCAAAAGCTTTTTCTAGCTTTTTAATGTCTGTCGACAGTAAACCTTGTTATGTAAACTTTGTGTATCACTTCGACACGTATTATTTAAGTGAAACAGAATTTATATTTAATGAACATTTTCGACCTTTTGCCCATTAAGGTTCCTTCGTCAGATGTTATAAATGGATTTAAAAAAATAATTTAAGAGCTTATTTAAGAATTTCAAGAATTTATTTTTTGTGTATTTAGTTCTTGGAAAAAAAACCACATTCTTTCCTGCGATTTTGTTTAAATATCCTTAAGTTTCTGAAAAGTGGAGAGAGAAATGCTGATTGCCAGAGTGGTTTTTTTTAGTTTTTTCCTCTTTGCTAAATGTTCTCTTTTCTCTTCTTTCTATTAGACAAGACGCCATAAAACTTTGTAGCTCCTTGAGTCGTAATAAACAAGGGAACCATCCATTGAAAATGTACATAGTTTTTAAGCCTGCAGGCTTGTGTTATGTTATTTTTTTTTCTTTGTAGGCCACTCTTAAACAAGCACACTGGCAGCCCTCGAGATGGTCTCCTGCTATCACTTGAGGATACTAATCAACCTTTAGATTCTAAATTAAGTTGTGCCATTACGTCGAGAGATCGTTCTACCCTAACAGAGGGGAGAGAAAGAGTAGAGAGAGGGGGGAAAAAAATTCCGAATGCCTATCACCAGACTCACTTTTGGGTTTCTGTACGATCGTTCGAGAAAAAAACAAGAACGCACGGTCTCACGTTATCAATGACAGTTTATGTTGGCGAACGGAACGAGTTGCGTCTCACGAATTTATTTTTAAAACCTTCTTGCGAAGAGAAATTTCAAGGGCAATAAAAGTTAATGTTAACACGCGATCAATAAATTAGCGGTTGGAACTTTTGAACAGCGTCATTATAGGTTTCTGCGAATTATGAGGGTTTTTTTTGTTTAGGTTTTTTTTCTTTTCCTTTATTTTTATGCTCTTTTCAAGACTTCCTTTTTCTGCATCTTCAGAATCTTCATTCATTCATTCTTACCATTCATTACACCAGTGGTTCTCAACTTTACTGTCCCTGGATGTCAGTCGGAAAATGGCACCCCTTTACAAATTTAACGGATATGGTACTTCATCGCTTACATTTACATCTTAGGTCTAACTTGGTATTTTATTCTGATAATAGCAGTTAATCTAAAAGACCTTTTGAAAAAAAAAAAAAAGATATTTAAGCATATCAAAGAATCAGTTTTATTAATAAATAATAATTAAACAAATTAAATTTCTGTTACAATTCAAATGAAAATTTAAAAGAAAATATGAGTCTAAGCACAGAAGCACTGTATAATTATTACTCACTTCGGAGAAATCCAACTACGAAGGAATTTGATTTCTCGCACAAAATCCACTCGAAATGGACTCGAAAGCAATGACGCTAGTGAACGCTTTATTTAAAGTATCCTAAATCCTAAAATATTTTGCCACATCTAAGTTTAAAGTTTTATCAATTTAAATCTACTTCTAAATTAACGGTAATAACTGAAAATATCATGAAATATAAAATAATGTGCAATATATAAATGTCTGTTGTTTTTTTTTTTATTGAATTTTATTAATTAAATAAATAAAAAAAATCCCTTATTTATCTTCAATCTCAGCACGGAATGCTTTTAGTAGAGCTTAAAAAAATCAAAATAATTGTGGAAAATAAAGTTTGATATGTTTAATAACTAAAAAATCTTCAAACGACGTCTTATCAATAAATGGAAACACCAAAGACACATCTGCTTCTAATAACTTCAATATTTCAGTTTTTTCACCAAAAACTTTCATCAGGAACATTACACAAATAAGAGGAAAAAAACCATCGTTTTAATTCTTATAAACGAACAAAAATTTGAATAAACAATCATGTACGTGAACAATTGAAAGTTGTTTAATTTAGAATATTCTAATTAAACAGATTCTGCAAGAAATTATCTAGGTTTTTTTTAAGAAAGCTTTTTTTTTAAGTTAATTTCAAATAATTAAGAAAAAAACTACATAAACAGTTAAAAAAAAAATGAGGTAAAATTTGTCATAAATAAAAAAAAAAAATAAAAATATATATATAAAGTTTTCTGAAATTTGTATTGGGATTTTTAATTTCAGATAGCTGTCCGGCTCAGCTATATATATACGTAAACATAAACCCAAATGTAATTATCTAATATAGCGAACGTTTACAATATGAAGTTTTAGTTACGATATATACTGTATTTCTGCATTGTTGATGAATGAAGCTGAGATATAATTCTATCATTTACTTGCGTTCTAAAAAAAAAAAAAAAAGCTTATAAATTTTTGCATGATGATGAACAATTTGGGGATACATTCATTACTTGAAATTCGATCAATTTAAAATTTTAAAACCGAAATTCTTCTTCTATGAATCCAGTACTTTAAGAAAAAATCTGCAACCCTAGTGAGCTAAAAAACCCGAGCGTCATTAGACCTTATCATGAAGAACAGTTATGAAATATGTTCATGGTAAGTTCAACTGACAGTTGGAATAAACTAGCTCTTCATGTTAATGAGTTCCCATCTATTTGCTGGACGTAATTTAGGAAGGAAAAAAAAAATATTTCTTCTTGTTTGGCATTGGATCAGTTTCTGTGGTTGATAGCGTCTCATAAACGATAGATTTTATTTTTCTATTTGTCTATAGAAATAAGAGATAAGAAAATAGAACCATTTTTTTTTTTTTTTTAATGAAACATTATCTTTTTTATTAGAATTAAAAATTAAAGGAAATCTTTCAAATAAAATGTTGCGCACATTTCGGCAAAAATAGGGCTTTCAGCTACATTGTAAAGGGACTACACATGAAAACGTTATTAGCTACCCATTTGGAAGCTATTGTGATAGTGACCAAAATCGGCAGCTATTGCGTTTGTCTTGTCTGTTCGTACGTTTCTGTCCACCCCTTACAACTCCCGAACGGAAGGTCGGATCGACAAACTGATTTGTAAGAAAATAATGAACTCGTGCATGTTTGGTGAGTCTTACGTAAGATATAGGATGCTGCAAATCATTGTTTTAAGAATATGGCATCTTATAGAATTTGTCTTTCTTCCATAGTTTAGTAACATATTTCTTCATAAGCAATTCTCAAATAAGGATACTGAAACAGTGGAAAAAAAAAAAAAAATGTGAAGTTTTAAGAAACTAAAATTAAATGAAGCTTAGTAGGAAGTAACAACACGCTGTGTTCACGATTTGGATAAGTGTAAATACATCATTGAACGTTATTTTATATATTGTTGACAGTGAAGGTAAAAAAAACCCTCATCATTTGCTGTGTGTTACAAAGCGAACGTTAATGTCAATCACGTGATCTTTATGTACGGTGTAAATTTGCACAATGGGCAACGAAAAGCCGTTTCGACTGTCGCAGATGGATGATACGAAAACCAGCCAGAAATATCCAAATTAGAAGCTTGTTTAGTGATAGGACGCTGGTAGCCATTTTTTTCTTGTTACAAAAACAAAAGCAAATTCCATCTCCTTTTTCTTATTTTCTGAATACGGATTGATGAGCATTTAATTATTGGACTAAAAGTTTGGAATATATGTATAGATGTATATGTAGATCAATTAAACTGCTTTAACGTGCAAAGATAAAAACAAATTACCTAAAGAAAAAGTTCGAAAATTGGAACTTTAAAACGTCGCATTATTTAATTTTAATTGTTAATATACGCGAAAAAGGTGCATTATGGTCTCTGTTTAATAAGAAATATATAATATATATAAATATACGCGAGGAAAAAAAAACAAAGAAATATAATAGATATATAATAGATCTATGCAGAAAAATAACAAAAGAAAACAAAATAGAATCCTGTCGAAATGATGACTTATTCAGTTTGTAATTTCTGAAATAAAGCATTGGGGTTTATTATTTATTTCTTTTAAACATAGTGACAAGGGTTTCATCAGTGAAACTTTTACAGAACGCAGACCGTCGGAGCGAAAGTACAGACGACATAAATAAGCTTTCCGTTAATACCGTATAAGCATTGTAATAGTAAATTACGGTTATTTAAAACTAATACTTTCAACGTAAATTTCTCTTTCTACCAGCATCAGCATGAAAATTTCTAGTGATGTGCTGAGGAAGTTCGAATTGGAGGAACATAAACACAATTTAGAAATTTCTAAAAGATTTCTACCTTCCTTTTCTTGTTTTCTTTCTTTTCATTTTTAGATGATCTCCTTGGAAAACGAGGCTCATCAAATCAACAATCAGTCTGTGTACTTCGTGTTCCTTAATATTAAGATTGAACCTGTGGAACGATCTTCTTGAAACTAGGCTTACATATTTATGGACAACAGACAATCTAATTTTTATTATTGATTTTTTTTTTTATTTCGCTTTAGTCCTTCTCAAAAATTCGCAAAGAAATGCTTTAGAATGGAAATGGTAGATTTCAGTCCATGTCGAAGATTACATATTAATCCTCATAGTTAAGCGCGATTTGATCTTATTAACATTAAATGGATTTAGGAAGCTTTTTTAAGTAATGTGTGGAATTAATGATTGTTTTTTTTTTTTCGAAAATGAAAAAGTTGTGCTTTTTATACACACTTCCAAACGTTAAGCACGGAGAGGAAAAATGTTAATTTCCGTAAGAGATCTGAATTAAAGAAGCTGAAGTTTGCTGCAAATGTAGAAGGAAGTATGCAAAATATATAGACTAGGTAACAGCCAATCACGGTTTCGCGTCGAGAAATATGCAAAACAGGCTGTCGTATAAGAAGCCTGCATTGTGAAGGGTTACAGGAGTTGCATATAAGTGCTGATGAGAGGTGTTGAGAACATTCATACGATTTGTTTTCAAGCTAGACGTGTTTCTATGGCTTCCAGAAGACGAATGTAAGATTCTGAGCGCTGGCGGGCTGTCGGACGCTGTCTATTACAGATGTTGCTCGTTTCTTCGGCATTCATCATTCCGTCATTTCGCGATTACGGAGACAATTCCAAACCAGTCAAACAGTTGTCCGAAGACCTGTCGCCGGTCGTCCTAGGGTTACTACAGCAATACATCCCGCGGCACATCGATATATTGCTGTTGTAGCCAAGCGGAATCGAAGATCGACCTCCACACGTGTGACATCTATGGTTGTAGCGGCCATTGGTAAGACGATATCTGCCACTCCTGTTCGCCAAAGGCTACACGTAAATGGTCTGTACACCCGGTACCATGAGTTTGTGTTCCTTTATCCGTCCAATCCAGAGGGGCACGATTACAGTGGTGTCGCCAGCATGTGAATTGGACTATGTCTGATTGGGATAACGTTATGTTCACAGATAAGTCCAGATTTGCCCTAGAATCCGATGATAAGCGTGTAAGGGTCTGGAGGGAACAAGGCACACGCAATCGGCCCCAGAACATCACCGAATATCACGCATTCCGCGGTGGAAGCATCATGGTCTGGGCATGGATTTCATTGGATATCGCACCGATCTCCACATCTACAGGCGAGGTTCTGTGACGGCTGTACGGTATCGAGATGAAATCCTAAACCCCATTGTGAAACTGTACGCTGCAGCAGTTTCCTTTTTTCGTTTTAATAGATGATAATGCGCGTCCCCATGGAGCTGCCATCGTTGACGACTTTCTGGAGAGTGAGGGGATTGCGCTTATGGAGTGGCCGGCTTACTCGCCGGACCTTAATCCAATTGAAAATTTTTGAGATGCCCTCGGCCGTGCTTTATGTCGACATTTCCCACCTCCAGCCACTCTCAGAGATTTGGAAACTGCCCTACTGGAGGAATGGCGATTACTGGACTCTGCGGTGGTTGATCACCTCGTAACAAGCATGATCACACGCTGTAAACTTTGTATGCAGGTGAGGGGTGCTCACATACCCTATTAATGTCGGGTTTTATTGTTTATTTTGAATTTAAACATCATTTTGTTAATGACGCAAATATGACGTCATCTTACAATTTACGAAAATTCAATATATTTATCTCTATGTAATTCTTTGTTTTGTTTCATGAATAAACATAGAGCTACATACTTGCAGCATTTCATGTCAATCAAAGCAGAACTTGTCCATTTTTATCGCATTTTACCGCTCCGTGCTTAACTTTTTGGAAGTGAGTGTATTTGACAAATATTAGACCAATTATTTTCATGGATTTTCTTTTTTTTTTTTTTTCAAAGAAAAGGAAATTTTAGGAAACAATATTTTGAGGAAAGTAGGCTTTAAGTTCTCTCGGGTTTTGTTTATTTTTTAAAGTTTTTTTTTTATGAATACAAAGGGAGAAAGTTACAATCTTATCTGTCATTCTCCGTCGTCACGATACAGAAATATTTATTCAACTAAATTTTTTTCTTGCTTTTATTTCCATCTGGGTAGATTTAGTATTTGCATCCAAGGTATGAATATATTGTGAATTATTATTATTACGCTATCCATTGTAGAGAATAACGCTAATATCTTTTAATGTTTCACACTGAAACATCTAGGTGGCGCGACTGAATCTGCAGAAAATTCCAGATGTTATCGCATTTCATACTGGCATCATTTCCTATACAATTGTCTTTCTAATTTTATTGTAAAAAAAAATTGAATTTGAATTTTTTTTCGTTGTTTTTTTGAAAATTGAATTCATTTGGAAAAACGTAAATTTCTAACATTTAAAATATAATGGATAATTAACCTTGAAACTATCCGTGGCCTTTATACATATTTAATATATTCTCACTGCTGAGATGTCCCCGTCATAAAAGAAGTATTCGTCTTCAGGCCATAATATTAAACTGACAACGGAATGTTGCCAGATCGAAGAAACAAACAAAAACAGAACAGGAAAAAAAACAGCGTGGAAATAATAATTTTCACTCTTCCTATTAAAGAAGAAGAACTGAATAAAAAAGGCGACTAACTTCGGAGTTTTTGTTCAAGCAATTATACATTGTTCACAGTGGCAATTAGTCAAGAAAAATTTAATGTTAAGACTCCCTGTTTTTTGCTGTATTTTTCTTATAAGCTTCAAAAGCAGGAAATGTCAATAAGAGAAGCGCTTTAAATATATATAATCACTCCTCGCTTTTATATGAAAAACAAAACAACATAAAGAAGTGGCTGAACCGGTTTTTAGGAAAACTACAGCCTCTACGGGAGAGAATAAGTAAAGAGGATTCTTCCATTTCAATAGGAGTAAATGGATATGACGAATTCACTATCCAGGAAAGACTCCTGGCTCCTATTCGGTACATGGTTGGGCAAATTTGCAGGAAATAAATATTTGTACTTCCCATTCTTTCTCTTTTCTCACTTAGCTTTGCTCGCCAGCACCCTGATATTACCAAATTCTGTTTTTACATTTTGATCTATGTTTTTAATACTTATTTAAAACTTTATTTCCAATGTAAATTATTTATGAAATAAGATTTGTCTGTGTATAAGTTATTCGAATTCTGAATTTGTTATTAAGGGAACTTAATATATGAATTTATTTGACGTAATTAAATTTATAAGTATTTTTTTTTTCCTTTGAAGAATTGAAACTAAAAAAATTTAAATTGGTTTTTGTATTAAAAAGCTTTAATTTTTGATACACTACATTGCCAAAAATGTCCGGATTGCAACTATAGTCGAGGAAGAAACTGTTGGAGTTTTACGAGATGGAATACTCCGTTGTCAATATGATGTCGGATCTGGTTTTTTGGTGACTAGTCATTAGCCTTGGGAAAGGCTTCCTACTAAATTCTGATAAAGTGGTATTGGAATTCCTTTCCATTCCTTCCAGCTCATCCCAGAGATGTTTTATAGGGTTGAAGTCGGGGCTTTGGGCTGGCCTAATAACTTCCCTCTCGTGTGTCTTGAAACCACAGAGCTAGGGCCCTTGCTTTGAGAGTATGTGCTTTATCGTGCTGAAGCAGAAAAAAAGCCTATTCCAAACTGTTGCCGCAGTATTGGAAGAATGGAATTGTCCAAAATGTCTTAATAGGTTTCTGTGATTAAATATCTCTACACAGAAACCAATGGGCACAGTTCAACTCGGTAGAACAGCCCCAGACCACTGTGCTATAGCCTCCAAATTTCAAGACAGTCCTGTAAATATCGTCATCAGACATCCATCAAATCGAGATACGTCCATTGGATTGCCAGATCGAGTACCGCGATTCATCGCTCGATCGGACCATTATATACTGATGAGTTAACAAAATGTTGTTGGTTCCACTCCAAACAACGGTTGGCAGATGTAATGAACGGCTTGTGGGCCGGAGTAGGACAATGGAAATCAAGAAAAACAAATCCCGGCGAATTGTTCTGTCACTGACAATTGTTCCCGAGTGAAACAGTGGTTGTGATGGCTGCTAAGTCTGATTTGCGATTTCCTTTGACGGCATGCTTTTGAGTTAGCCGGTCCATAATTTTTCAGTTTCTTGGGCCCTACCAGATCGGGGGTGTGGTTCGGTGTATCTTTACGTTTACAATTTACGAAAACATCGCTACCGGGGTACTGCGGAAATCTCGGGAACCCGAATGTTCACACGGACTCGACTCTTTGTCCACTCATCGTGTCAGCAAAGAATATCCATAATGCTAAAGCGCACGTGTTCACGCAACATTTTGGCAGTCCACGTACAGCTGTTACAAAGGTTACTTTTGGCAACGTAATGTTTCATGTATGTATATTTCTAGGCTAACTAGTTTTACGTTATTATCTCTCCAAAATCAACGAAAGGGCCTTCAAGAAATTAAAATATATTCCAAGAAAGTAAAAAGATAATCGACACTGCCTAACATATTTCCATGTTGATCGTCGGAGTAACTCCGAACTGAAGTATAGGCCTATCAATTCAGTCAAAGGGGAATTTCTCGTCACCTATTTCCCTGTAGAAATAAAAAGCAAATAACGTATTCCTATTTTAAAAGCATATGAAGCAATCGTTAAGATCCAATGATTCACAGTCATGGTCTTCTGGAAACTTGCAGCAGAATCATTACGTTACTGTCAGTAAAAAGATAATTTCTAGGAAATATACCTTGGTTCTTTAAATAATGTATTACCTTTTTTTTTATATGTTTATATTTTGAAAGCACAATAACTTTCGAACGAAACATTTAATGAAGATGCCTGTGGAAAAGGTGCTCCGTCAATTTTAGATTCCGGCTTTTCAAGACAATTCCCTCACTTGCGAGATTCCCTTTCAGATTATCAGCGTATTTTTAATCAATCCCTCTATAATAATAGAACTATTATACACATAATAAAAACATACGTTATATACATTTTTCAGTAATGCCTTTTGTTCTCTTATTGATGTACTAGCCAAAGACCCGTTTTTCGCTGGGTTACAAAAAACAAATGTTCTAAGGGGTCGTCCATTAATTACATGAGGTCAAAAGGGGGAGGGGGGATCCGGCAAAATCTTACCAAATCTCACCAAGGGGGGGGGGGGGGCAACGAAAATTTCACGTCAACTTTTTCATTCAGAGAATATACGTATTAAAAATGGATTACAACATTTTGTAATATTGACTTTTTGAACTTTTTTGATTTTTTGACTTTGAAATCTCACGTGAGGGAGGGGGGGGCTACCACATCTCACCAAATCTCACCAAGGGGGAGGGGGGTCCCAATTTTTTTAAAAACATCTTACATAATTAATGGACGGCCCCTAATGTGGATGATAAAGAAATTGCAATTGCGAGATCACTTGGAACTTTCCCTGTTGGTATAAGAAAAAAAACCAACAACTAAAAAGGTCTGGTCTCATTATAAATCTATATCTATCCCGAAAACCTCGTAAAAGTATCTTTTAACATGTTTGCTCATCCACTCGCAGTCCTCGCAGTCCTTTATTCGAATTTTATAACGTCGTAACCCTATCGCTTCAAACTTTTCCTAGTTCGTAAGAAATCATCTGATCATTGCAAATCTATAATTTGCAATCTGAAAACCCCGTCGCTATTATGCACAATCCTATTTTAGTTCCAATTGTTGCACAACACAATTTGTTCCTATTGTCGCCACCGGGTGCATATGTAGCGCTATTGTGCAGAACAACATTTTAGCTCCAATTGGTGCCTAATAATATTTGCATAACAATCCTAAACCTAACAATAGTAATTGAAGCAAACTTTCAGCTTTATAATTTAAAGCAAGGCTTTTTATCCTATCCAGTGGGAATTTCGAACAATCCTGAAAACGGTTTTAGTGATTATAATTAACTATTTATAAGCCAAATTTGAAGTCTCTACTAATTATAGTTATGGAAATAATTATGGAAACCTTTAAATCGACAATAAACCCTCGTTATTCCCGAACCCGTGGGAATTTTGGAAAAATCCGGCCTTATTCCTTGTCTACAACATAAAGGGAACCTCTGTGCACAATTTCAGCTTTCTAGGTCCAACGGTTTAGGCTGGGCGTTGATCTGTCAGTGAATGAATGAATGAGTGAGTGAGGTCTTGTCTTTTTATATAGTTAGATTCAAGATGCATACAATTTCTCCTTCAACTGATTTTCTGGATTGTATTACATCTCTCGCTTTAATAGTCAGACTTAAACCTTGATTAAAGTAATTAAAACCTAAGATAAATAAAAGAAAATACATTTAAAAATTCTTCGAACAATGTTCGGGGATTCATGACATATATCTATTTTCTTTTTTATTTAGGTAAAAAAAAAAATGAAACTTTGTAAAATCCTTTGAAACGGAGACATCTCTCGATGTCTGAAGTAAACAAATGTCTTGTGATGAGGCAGCGGTGTCTGTCAATGCACTAATTCGCCGTAGGGTAGTTGAATGTCACGTCGCATTAGGCGCTGGCAGTTGAAGCGAGGGTGTAAGCCTTGTGGGGGTGTTTTCAGCTTGAGAGCTTTATGACGCTTCATATTTGGCTGTACGTTGAGCATCACTCTTGACAGATTTATTGCCAATCATTCGTCGAATCAGAAGACTTCCTGTCGAGTGCGGTTAAATCTTGAATATGGCTCGAGAACGAACAGAAAACCACCAAACAGCTCTTTGATGTCTTTCGAATTGCTCACGACATGACGAAAGAAAAACTGTCTCCAGTTAAACGTTAATTTACAATGGTATGAATTGGAAAGACGTGTCAAGAAAATTAAACGACAAGAAAAACATTATAACAATAAAAGAATGAAATAATGTTGGGAAAAAAAAAATTAAGAAAGAAATTATGATCACTTTTTCACAAATATAATTTCATCTTCAGCTCTCTCTGTAATGTGTAAAATAATAAAAAAAGGGGGGGGGGGAATCTTTTTAGTATCACACATTAGGCAGATTTAAGAAAAATACTAAGCACATCTTTTCTCATGTTTCTAACTTAATTCTTTTTTTATCTACCATTGATTTAGTAAAAAAAATTTCAAAAATTCTTTTCAATAGGTTACTTTTATATCTTTTGAAATTATCTTGGATAAATATCTTATACTTCTAGAACTTTCCAGAACAATCTAATCCAAACCTACGTTGATAAGTTCGAATCACAGCTTGAGATTCACCTTAGAAACTTTGTAATCTTTTTCTTTTAATAAAAGTAATACAGAGCAATGGTGAAATTCTCGCTTACTAAACTCTGCTGCAATTTGTTAGTTTTTATTAGGAATGTTATGTGTTCGATAATAATGATGAATTCGACCAACATAATATAATTTTTACAAACATTTCTACAAGTTGCTGTGGTTCATATTACAAGTGACTTTCAAATTGCACGCTTTAAAAGAGATTCTTTGACTCATATTTGATATTTCATTATTATTAGTAAGACAAACGATTTTAGAACTGAACTTATTAAATCAAAGGTCTTTGTTTAGAAGTTGCCTATAAATTGTAACTTACTTTAAAGGCATATCCCAGTACTGCGATGTGTTAGGCTTCATACTGTTGTCGTAAAATGAAAATTGTCAGATTGATAAGCACTGTGTGTGTTTCTTTTGTTTTTGTTTCTTTTACTTAGCGATTCATTTAGTGGAATGTAATCGTCAAATACATTGACGTAAATGAAGCGTTTGTAAATTAATCACTGTAGGCATGAAAATACTCTTCTTTTGAGTTGAAAATGAGGCCAAAAGTTACCAACTGTTAAATATTCATATCGCAAAAGTGTCGTATCGTCCAATCAGAAGTCGTAAAATCGTTGAATGGTGACAATTGAAAACTGTCGTACGAGCGAAGCACTGGTAAGAGATTGTCGCTAAGCTGTTATACTAAATATAAATTCTGTTAATCGCTATTTCTCTTTTTCATTATCATCGTACATTCTTTTGCTCCGCGAAAAATACATTGACCGATCTTATATTCTGAAGATAGTTTTTGCTGGTTTCATTACAAATTCAGAGGAAAAAAATATATAAATTGAAGCAATAAATAAGCCATTACCTCAATATTGTTTTCATTTTTGATTTGAAGTTCTAAATTGTTGAAAATTATATGCGGGGATGTTCTACAATGTTTTATATTGTGTAACTAACTGTATGTTGTATTTACAAATATTTACAAATCCTGTTGTTAATTTACGACTTCTTTAGTAACTTTTATCGCATAGTTCTTTTTTATTATTATATCAGCTAATAAATTTTCTTTAGTGGAGTAAATATTTTGCTTAAAGAAATCGCTTCATGTTTTGAATAATGCCAGGTTCGATCCTTTTCAAAACATCAGGAAATTTTAGAAATTTCAGAAATGCAATCGAGGAAGATGCACGATTTTGATGCAAACTTCAATATCTATGCCATGCAACATCAGCAAAAGAACGCCATGCAGAAGAAAATGTTAGAATCTCAGTAAGGTGATTCTTTTTTTTTTTTTTTTTTTTCTAAATTTATTTGAAGCTATTCCGTATTTCCATATTTGGCGAAATCAGAATTTTAAATTATAATTAAGTTGGAAATCTCAGAAGATAGAGAAATGATCTTGTAAATAACAGTAATTGAGGTTTCTAAATATTTAGATTCTATATTCCCTGAAAGCATGCATTAATCTTATGATTACATAGTAAAATTAAAATAAACATATTAAAATAACATTAGTTTGAAGCAAATAATGAAAAAAAAAATATTTGCAGCTGAGCCTCAAGAACTATCGAAATAGCAAAACAAATATATTTAGCTGCTTTAGAAAATACAACTCGGATGCAATACATTTACCTTTAATTTTTCTAATAGTTATTATTATTTTTGAACTTTTGTGACTGATATTTGAACATGAATAGTTTTTCAGCAATATTTACTCTCAGTTCACATCAATTTTTACTCTTTATTACCTGTCTAAAAAGAATCATATTATTAAGATCTTGAATTTGATATCATAAATATAAAATAAAACCCCTTCGCTTGTAGTTCTATTCTGAATTATCATAATTTTAAAATTTAACAGGAAAGACAATTTGACTTTGATCTGTGGCTAAGTCATATACTGACTTTTTAAGTCCAAAACTACCTGTCAAATTACAAGCTACTTAAAATTACAAGCTTACTTAAATTTTAATAATTTCAATGCAAAAAGTGCATTTTTTTTTTAACCTTCCTTCAAATATCCCATTTACTTAAGAGCTATAAAATTAAAAAAAAGTCGCATAAATAATGTTGGGGATTAAGTCTCAAAATATTCTGCGTCATTTTATGTATGTAGTATTTATTTAGTTAGTTAAATAACCTTAGTTAATTTTCTTTACTTTATAATCCTAATTTTCTTTGCTTCAAAAATGCTACATCAGTTCTTATAGTTTATTTACACCTGTGCAAGTTAAATACTTGTTGGTTATTCTGAAGGGGAAAGGTGATAGGAATTGCAAAGAAAAGCGAATAATTTACCATCAGCAACATCTTCATTATTGGGCTTAGCATTCAATGATTTACTCCGTGGCTGGATCATTATTCGCTTCATATCTTCCCTTGGATTAATGACCAATTAGGGAGGCTAAAAGTCGTACGTACAGGCAAAGTGTACCAATTTGAAACCAGAGTTGAAGAGACAACTCCAATTAATTCCAAGAAACTCAACAGTAGAAATTCTTTCAGGATTGAAAACAAAGATATTAGACTTAAGTAACAATAATTAAAAATTGCGTTTGGACAGTAAGAAATGAAAGAAGTGAATACTGTTCATTTGTCTTATTTAAAAGAGTCATCGTTTGGATTCGGTAAAAACCTTCAGAATCCTTTTCGTGACTTCCAAGTTATTTCTAGAACTTTTTTTTTTAATATTCTTGTTTGTTATATTTATTGGTACGGTAGTTATTACTTATGCTTTTAATATCTTAGAAACTTTTTAACTTTAGTACTAGACTCCCTACATGTAAAAAATTGAAGAGAAAAATTATCTTAGAAAGTGCGAATTTTTTTTTTCTAATTTGGAAACCTTTAATTTATAAAATGTAAATACATTTCAGGACTATGATTTGTTGAATGATAATTTTAGATTACATTCTAAATCATGCTAATCTTTTTTCCTTACAAATAAAGATTCGAGATTTGAAATTGTCTTATAATTGCAGGACAAGAATAAGTAGGGAGAGAAAAATGCGATTTGAAGAGAGGGATAATAAAGAGCTTGATGAGACAAAAACCTTAATGACGAAAACAAACTCGTTTCTTCCCCTAACGATAACCCTCATCTTCTCCCCACCCTCTCTTTTTTTAGGTTTGCTGATTTTCAATCTGGTGTACTTTGACATTGTTCACAACATCCGTTTAAGCCTCACAACAGCGCCCACCCTCAGGGAGGCAAAAAAAAGAGATTTTTTTTGGGAGTCCTCTCCCTCCTTGTTCTCTCAAGACTTGATTGTGGAAATGATTGTTGTAGTTGTCGAAGCAGACGAAAACAACAGCTTCCTCTCGTCGACCAGAGTTGGGCCATCCGGAGGCAACCAAGCGAAGAGCTAATAGTCCCTGTTTTCTCCAGAGACCCAAGACTAATGAAGTTGGACTGCGTCACTGCCGAAACTGCTTTTTTTCCTTCTTCTTTGTTTTATTTTTCACTCTTTGTTGCCCCTAAAACAGTGAAGAGTGAGAAACAAAGACCTGAATGGTATTGTTTCAAACAGAATGGTTGTGGCTTCAGAGTTTAACAAGAAGATGGTTCTTATGGCAGGACTTCATGTAGCTTGCAAGACTGAGCTTGTTCATATTCAGGAAAGTCCAAAGAATCTACGAAAGTGACGTAAATAATCCATTAATTCAACCTGCGCCCATTTAATCAATTTGTGGTCAGCGTGAATGTGGGTACATACGATTAGTTGCATCATTTGCATAATAATTTTTCAGTTAAGTTTAGGATACCTACTATTCTTTGTACTTATTGATGAGCTGATGAGTGCCAATAAGCTCGAAGCAGCTACCTCGGGTTGTCACACACGAACCCAAGATCTGCTTTTATTACTAAATTTTTAAGCTATTAGAATTGAAGTCTTTTTTTAATGAGTGTTAACTGAAGACATATTTAAAAAGAAGAGGTTTTAAAAACACACAAATCTAAACAACTTAAAATCACAAACAACCACTGAAAGCTTTTCAGAACCTAAGGGAAATCCTTTGTTAATCCCAATAAACTAAACAAAAGGCTCAATATATTGAATTTTTAGAAACCAATCAACATTGGATTCCATTATTAATCAATGGTAATTCAATAAACAGTTATTATTTCTTTTTGAGTCATTCCAGGTGACGTGCATTTGACTTACTGGAATATATTATACGCAAATAGATCAACTTACCGATTGGCGATTGAAATTATTAACATTGAAGAGGAGTCAATTGCGAGTACTCTTATTCATTTTCTGAATGATTTCAGAAAACTTACTTTATTTTATTATTACAATCTTACAACACTCAAGATTCAATAATCTCACTACTTGTTTTCACATTGTTTCTATCTAATATTATAAATTTACTGAAATCGACATTGTGTCCTAATTCGTAAAAGTTTGGAAATATTTAAAAGCATTTATGTTACCTTTTCGAATGCAACTTTTATGATTGGCGAATCTATTTTTTTTTTTTTAATTATTGGTCCCCTATTTCCAATAAGAAACATTGGTTATTAGTACCGTACCTTTAACCAGTTTTATTATGGTCTGGGTATTAAATTTGTTTGGTTGGGTAACGAATACATTAATTTATTGACAAGAGAATAAGCAACTCCAATGACGGTATTTTGAAAAATATATTTAGGAGGATGTATAAAGTAGGATGATAAGGAGGTGGTATATTTATTTTTTTATTATTATTCTCTCTATCTTTTTCTTTGGGATTGTAAGTATGTGACACGCCGGATGCAATACTTTTTTTTCACGAAACTTTAGTGATAACCATTTTTAAGAAATCTATTTTGAATATTAAGCAATTGACTACACGAACAAGTTTGGAATGCTTTATTTACACTTCATTGTAATAAGATGTTTTAACATAAACAGGGGTTGAAGAATCAAAAGGTACAGTAGTTCTGTAGATGTGGGTTTTTGATATGGTTCTATGTTGAGGATGCCATCGTTAGTAGTGATAAGTATATCTAAGAAAGACAGTTGTTTGTCTTGGTTTTGTTTTTCCTAAGTAAGTTCTAAGATAGTACAATGAAGATATTATTGTACAACAATTGCACCCTGTACTTTCTGTTTTGCTAAGATGAAAATGTCGTTCACATATCTTTGATGAAAGTAAATGTGGTTTTTGAAATTGATGAAAAAGTAATTTTCAATATATTGCCTGACTAATTCCGCATAGAAACCTGTTGAGGGAAGGCCCATAAATAAACCATAATGTTGCTGTAAAAGTTGTTTTGACATTTAAATATTGATTATCTGTTCTCCATGATTAATTCTTTTGTGGATCGGTCCATATTACTCAATAGATTATCAAGGGTTCGTCGTAACAATTCGTAAGAAATTGAAGTGAAGAGATGTATGGCGTCGATGGAAAACAAAATATATGGTTTATCAAAGTTAATCCTTCTAGATTTTTACAAAATTCAGTACTATTTTCGAAACCTATCCAAATTTGATGATGTGGTTGTCGATATATTAAGCCTTCTATTTAGTTTATTCAGTATGACAAAGGATTTCCGCTTAGGTTCTTCCCGTGTTGTATGTATGTGATTTTAAATTGTTTTAGATTTGTGGGTTTTTAACTTTTAAATATAGCTTAAAATTTAAAATTTGTCTTGCAACGTTTCTTTGCGTTATCAAATAAGAACTGCAGCTGCGAGACTATTAAAACATTTAATGAAAATATATAAATAAATTTGATTTCTTCGATTAAAAAATAATTAATGACAATTAAAAAAAATAAGTAACTATTTTTCATATCTGAAGGATGGAAAGCCATGCTAATAAACATATTAAAAAAAGTATAAAGATGAATAAGAAATTTTCCTACTCAGAAATGTTGCTCAATATTTCGGTTCGGGACCTCGAGTCTTCATAGAATTAAAATCTACATTTAAGTCCTTGCCATTATTGTATCTTTATCAGTATTTCTGGATTGGACAATTCTTGGAAGCTTCCTTTCCGAGACATTGTAAAGAAATTATTGAATGATACAACAATAATGCAAACTTATTAATGTAGTTTTCAATTTTCCAGAAGAAGGCTCAAGTACCCGGCCGAAATTTAGAACAATGTTGTCCGTAGTAAGAAAATCTTCGATCACTCTTACATTATAAAAGAAAATATGCTACTAAAAATAATATTTAGCAAGGAGATCTTAAAATAATTTTGTTATATTTTAATGATAAAAAAAAATCTGATTTTTAAGTAATCACATGTCAATTTTGTTTCTACGCTTTGCTGTATTTGGTCTTATGTTAAACAAGATCATCTTCCACTAGTAGTAAGCAGTTTGGCTTTAGCAGAAACTTTTAAGAAATCACGAAAGTTAGGAGAAGATGTAGACTTGTTCTTTGGATCTAAGCTCCAGTCAATTAAATATTTCTCAAGAACAAAATGGTAATACTTTTCTGTCATAATTAAAGTAGACAAATAAAAATAAAAGAAACGACAAAGCAGTGTTAAAATGACGAAGAGGAATAATAAAGAATTTATTTCAAAATTATGGTGACTTGACAGAAAACTAAAACTTAAATATTTGCATAAATTATTATCCGGCGTAATTTTTCTATAGGCCTACAATGTTGTTTCTGTGAACGATTCAATTATAAATGCAAATAAACATTGTCGAAATGTCTTCAAGCAAAGAAGTATTTCATTCTGTAGAAGTTGAAAGGGATTTAAAGTGATAATCCATTGTGACTTTGACGATTCCTAGTATCTTTTCTACGGCAATTTTATGTAAGCCCAACAAAGCAGAGATTAGGCAAAGATTAAGGACTTTATTAAAGCAATATGCTTTAACAGGAATTAGTTTAATTCTTTAACCCACAAAAGCCTGCTTCTATAGGCTTTGACTTCTGCGACCTTTCTTATCTGATTAAAACTCTTCTCAGATTTTAATATTAAAATGAAAATTAAAACTATGTAGACGTTAACATAGATTAAATAACATTAGAGTTTGAGGAATAAATTTATTCAAAATCTACAAAGGTTAGTGTGACATTTCATTTTACAAAATTAATATTTGGTTGAATCCTGTGTTTTCAATTATAGAATGTAGTTGATGTGGCTTAAATGTCAATGGTAGGATTTTATCTCACTCATCTGCCAAAGCTGTCATCAGCTCCTGCTTATTGGCGGGTTTTTGAGTTATTGGCGAATGAGATTGCAAAAGGATCAACTTCATATGAAACGTACGTAACTTGATGAAAGTTACTTGATCCTCTGGACTGGATGGTCTTCGATATGTAGTGGGATTGTGAGGGGAGTATAATAATGTGTATATGTACAAAACAATATAGAGTACATAACTGCACATGCAATAATAATAAAATACTTAATTATCAATAAAATTAAATTCAAAGCCAACGCACAATACATAATTACAAAAATACAAGATATAATAAAAAGCATAATAGCTTACAACAATCGATTTCGCTAGCGTTTCAGCTAACATCATCAGGTTGAACAATATGAAATACAAAATACAAAAACTTTTCAGTCTTTATATAGCCGAGCGAATGTCTCATTAAATATGCAGAAGTGGGTAAGGTCAACTGAAAGCTTGCGTAGAGGGATATCTGAAGTCTTGAACCAATCATTTCTATTGTCCATGATTTTTGGTTATTAACTGTTGAAAGAAGAAAATAAGAATTGTCTTAGAGTTCAGTATTTGCCCCAAACCCTGTATTTTATGACTGAGATCAATTTTCAATCGTCATTGATACTGTATTTGTAGTTTTAGTATTTTCAAAACGGTACTACATTTTACTTATTCATATTGAACACTAAAGAATTTTTTTATTTTTATTTTACTGCTGTTTCATTTAACACTAAAAACTTAATTATTTACTGTATTGTATTTTATTTTCTCGCAATTTGCGCGCTATATTGATTTTGTATTACCATTTTTATGAGATTGCATCTAACGTATATAACTTATTTAATTTTCCATGGGAATTTTTATGAACTTCATGCATTAAACTCTGGGCAAGGATTAACTGAGGGGGAAAAAAAAAAATCAGATTCTCTTGTTCGTAAATATGCATGCCAAGTTTCAAGAAGAACTATTGAGATATTAAAAAGTTACTAAGGAAGGGAGGTGGGACACATATTGACTGATTTTTATGAACCTCAAGTTCCCAGGAAAGTAGTTTAAATTAAAAATGCGTTTCCATCTTTATCACTTTAAATTGGATTGCATCACATCTCAGTGGTGATAATCAATTCTTTGTATGATAAAGAAACGTCATTAATAACTACAGTATTATAAAATTGTCCTTTTTAGGAAAGCAATATTTTTTTGTTTTTATTTTTTAAATATCAAGTAAATAAACAAAATGTATCCTCACAAAGCAAAAGTAAGGAAAACAAATAAATGTGAAAATGTGGAGATCAAATTCTCGGACAGCTTCTCACGAAAGGCATTTTCCCACTTTTTTTTTAATGTCAAAGTTTTTGTTTCACACCCGAAAATAGGAATTTTCTTTCTTCATCAGTAAACGTTTGAATTTTTTACATATAGTTGTTGGCTATTTTTTCACAAATATTGGTTATAAATTTTATGTTAGTGTAATTGCCATAGTATTTTTAACGTTTTGTCCAACGTAAATAATTTCTCTTAACATGCATCGAAGAGAAAAGCTTAAGAATACAACTTTAAATTGAAATTCAAGTTCGTCCATCAACAGAATCAAAAACCTGCGTCCAGAAAACTAAAACGTATCTTAAACTTGAAAAAAAAATGATGGCAAATATTTTAATGATTGAATTGTATTTTATATATTGTGAAAGCGACAACTTACAAAAAAAAATAAATAAAATAAAACTTCTGCTTTAAAACCTTTCCCTATATCATAGCTATATTCTTAATTACTTTGGTAACTAGACGTATTTATTTATGTATTTTGCTCCTCTAATGCTGTGCGTATATTTATTTAGATGGTTTTTATTTGATTCTTCGATTCACCTATTTAATTAGGTAGGAATTTTGTTGTCGGGTTGTTTTTTTTTTTTTCTATTAATTTTAATAAAAAAAAAAATCCCAAAAATTTTCCTTCGAAATCTCGCTTTGAAACAAATCGATATTTCTCTAGATTTTATTGCAACTAATTTCACTCGTTAAAATTTTGCAATTACTCATCAAGTATTTGGTATATTTTTGGTGTATCTTTGTATTTGGTGTATCGTAAATACCGTAATTCGTATATGATTCTGGAAAGTTCCTTTTTGCAAATTTTTGTTATTTCATAGAGTACATCTAACTTTCTATAATAACTTACTGCAAGTTTAATATTCGAAGAATATTAAGTTACGGAATAAGTCCCCCTCTAACATATAAATTTAAAGTATTTTATTTAAATTTATTTAAAAATATTTTCTTTAATATATGGAGTATCAGAAAAAAAATTATATTTTTAATTTTATGCTTATTCAATAGCTTTCAATTTTTACGCTTGTTTATCACTGTTTATAATCTTTGGACTTCTTGAAATTACAATGCACATTTTTATATTTTTGTCTTATATATTTATATATTATAAATAGATCCTTTTTTTGAGGGATTTTTCCACTCCGGAATGAGTTATCTCGATATTTCGGCCCGGTGCCTCCGGCCTTCTTCGGGAGATGTATATATATCAATTACATCAAGGTGAACGCAGAACTAACAACTTCAGTTTCTCGGATGACTTGTTCATTCCGAGCTGTGGTGAGCACACTGCCAGACTGGGCACCGGGCCGAAATATCGAGATAATCTCATCCCCGAGTGGGGAAAAACCCTAAAAAAAAAAAAAAAAAAAAAGAATCTGTATAGTATCATGTCCCACTCCTCCTTCAGAACCAAATTACATACTACAAAATGGCGCTGGGAACCTCAGACAACTGAACTTGAAGTCGACTCAACTTGAGAACTTAACGCTAAAAATTCGAATTAAAACATTGCATTGTAAACTAGTAAATATATATTGTATTTGACGAATCATATTACATTTAAACAATTGAGAAATTTGTAATATTACAATGTTACTGTAAAACCAGTAAAATTATTTCTAATTGCCTATAACGTAAAAAGTATTAATATTTTTTTTTATTATAATTCCATTTTACCTGTTCCAATTTTAGACCTGTTAGAAATGGAAACTAAAGAACACAAATCCCCTTACTTTTTTTTTTTTAAATAAGTTAATCAAAAATGGAAGAAATGAAAAGATGGAAGAAATGAAAAGATGCTATCTTGAAAAATTACGAAATGATTAAATCTATTAATTTGCTAAAATTAAGGTAATAAATATTTATTAATTTCCGATCTAGTACAGGAATTTATTTCATAAATTGTCATTAATTGTAAAGTAAACTTCACAGTAACTTAAACAATAATTAAATTCATCTTTTTAATTTCTTCATATCTTATAATTTTAATCTACTTTTCTACTTTAGCAGTCGTGTGTGTGTGTGCGTGTGTATGTGTGTCTATATATATATATATATATATAATATAAAAATCTGAAAGGCAAAACTTGAAGCTGCCCCTTCGAGTTTCGCAAAGGAAAGACTTCAAGCAATCATTTGCAATTTGAAATTTAAAATGTCTGTACACTTCATCCAACCCCATCAACACAAATCTTGGAAATCTTGGTGCAGTGAAGAGAAGGAAAACAACGACCAGCAGGCGCAGTGACAATCGAAATTTCAATTATTTCGGAAACCATTCGGAATAGGATACTCGTTCATAGGAACTTTTTGCTTAAAATGACCTTTACTATCGCATCCCAAAATATTGACCTTTCCTCCTGGGATACCCTTTATATATATACACGTGTTCTTCTAAGAACTTTTGAACTAAGGAATAGATCTTCTTAAATCTTGATATGCATATTTAAGAATGACAGACGCTTCAACTTTTATATTTGAAATCTTTTTCAAATGGAGCTTTGTCGAAAAGGCAACAAAAATTCCCATAGAAAAAAAAAAAGGATATTCATCAAGTCTAATGGGCATTAATCCTTTTAATAAATCCATCAATTTGCGCGAGGTTTGATTTGATTAAAAGTAAACGGCTTTACAAAATCAGTAAAAATATGCGGATTTTAATTAATTATTTAAAAAAAATGGGTAATTTGCGGGTGTTTATAATTTGCAAATATATATAGGCTTTCGTATACGTATCGTTTTCAAGACTGTTTTTTTTTAAATAATAATAA
>JAFIDM010000003.1:45181952-45255073 GCA_023159025.1 Thereuonema tuberculata
TACTACCTTTTCAATGAGAAATCTGAAAAACGATTTTTTTTTTTTTTTACTTACTACCTTACCCATGTCAACGCCTCAATTGTCAACGAGCGAAAACGGACGGGAGCCGCAGTTCAATTTTCTCGACCGGGCAGGTCCTTTTTACTCGTCCGAAGCCATTTTTGGATATGGATGATATTTAAAAAAAAAAATGAATAAAAAATAATAATAACAGTATACAGATACATTAAAGATGCAAAGACTAATAAAAAAAAAATCGACAATCTTGTTCTCTTCTACTTTGCAGAAATATAGAAATTACTTACGATGCTTTGCACTAGATGCCACATGGAATATATGGAAGTAGTAATCCATAATCCATGGTTTTCTTCTTTTCCCAACTGTCGTATAGATATCGGTAATTTTTCAGTCGTATTGCAGCACTAGTTTCGTAGATAGTTCGGTTTTCGCTTCCAATCCTTCGTGGCTCATCGGACGCCTAAGATAAAAAAGCTCCGACATTTCAACAACCATCGGGAATAGTTGAGATTGGGAATAAACCTGTCCAGAGGAGATATAACCCAGGAAAAAAACCCGATCTACGCGGGGAACGAATCCGGATCCTCCAGCTCATAGTTCAGTGCCTATTTCACTGGAACATCTGCCCACTTAAGCTTGATAAGTTACCTAATAATAAATTGAGATAATCCTGTGCAATTTGCCTAAACTATTTCAAGCTTTTTGCAATGAAATCTGCTTGTGATAATCTACTGTCATGAGATTTCAAATCTGTTTTAATGTTATTTACTTTTCATTATTTATTCAATTTGCCTATACTCATCGAAATATTTAAATCAGAATAAATATTATAAATCATATTTTAATATTGCCTTCAGGAGCAGGATCACTGAATGATTGTTATTACGATATTCCTTTCAAATGGTTGACGTCGACAGATGGCTGTTTACAAACGCTTTGAAAATAGATCTATTCTTTATCGGATTTTTTTTTTTTTCTTTTAGATTATTTCTGTCTTGTCTGTCAAAGTGATCTACTACCCACTCCGACTATGTTCTGCTATTTGAATAATAGGATGGAGTTGTCAAGGGCTCTCCAGTCCTTTCGTCCAACGTACAATGCAAATTGTTGGTGCCCCACGAGTGTCGGGGTCGTGAGATGGCTCGGGACAAGGATTGAAGACATCCGCAAAGCCTTTTGTTTTGTCTTGTCTCGTCCTCATCTCTTTCCCTTCGAGGAAAACAATCCGAAGTGAACGTTCACACAACATTTGCTACATCAACTTAAGCGAACAAGAAACCCATTTCCATTCCAAGAAGGTTTTTCCAATTTTCTTTGGGAAACAGGAAAATCCTTTAATCAGAAAACTACTTTCAAAATGATTTAATTTCAAGTAGAGTCAATTGGAATTAATCTTTATGAATTATAATTCAGCATAACAGAAGCTTGTGTTATCAAGACTTTTCAATACATAAATAAAGACAAAGGATATATGGTAAATCCGAACACCCTATCATATTTCCAGGACTTAGTAAAGAATCAAAGGGAATAATTTCAATAAAGAAAGTGAACTAATAATTATGGTACATTGTTAGTAATAATTGGTTTTGTTAAAACTATTTTGGTGCACTGTCATTAATAATTGGTTTTGTTAAAAATTCTATCATTATTATAACAATAATATATCTGTATTATAGATACCAGTAGCACTATTAAGAAATGTAATGGAAGTTACTCTTTGTTGTTTTAAAAAAGGTTTGAAAAAGCGGAAAGATACTAATTCCGCAAAATATCACCGACAATAAATGAAATATATCAAAGAAGATGGAGTTTTATAAGAACTTGTATTATTTTTTTGTATAATATAGAATTTAATCTCAAAATGCTGACAATAATCATGAAATCATTGCATCAAATTATCATTTTACTACTTTCGAATCTTTTCAAGTATTTTTGAATGGATTTTATGAAGACCTATACTTTTTTGTTGTTTGTCATAATATACATAAACTTATAACTGATATATCCTTAAATAGTTACGTTAAGTCGTCAATTAACTTGCAAAATAGAATATGATCATTATTAAACATGAAAACAAAATAAATTCTTTGTGAAATTTAATGTTATTCTGTGGAGTTTTTTGTCACCACACATTGAAATACTTATTAATATAAAAGATACATCACCTTTTATCCATAAGCGTGTATGTAAAGTTTAAAGGTGATTCATTTACTTGTGCTAAAGGTATTCTTCATTACCTATAGACAAATATACACAGATAATATTCTACGATTTAATTTTTCTTAGGTAGGTAAAATAATGTCTTACTATATTTCTGTATTACTTTGAGAAATAGAAAAGCGTCGCAGACAAGGGATTGGTGCTTAAAATGAATCTTAACACAGATTTATTGTGACATGATGTGCATCCCTGTTTGGGCTGGAACAACAACCATATTAATGCGATGGTCTTTCCGAGATACAGCTCCTAATTTTAGTCGACTACCAAACCAAGCTTGGAAATATCTGCGGCCATCTTGGATGCAGGACTGCTTCGTTGCAGGACGGACTAGTAAATATGGAGTTAAGCACAGACAAGCAGGCACAACCCGGTATTCTGTCAAATTGTTTATTAAGCCTCAATAGACCAATGTATTCAGGTTTCCTCAATGATAAGAATTCCGGACGATTACAAAGACCAAGTAAAAAATCCACTGATCTCAGCCATTTATCTAAGATATTCAATAGTTCTGTAATTGAAGTAATTCAACAGCTTCGTTTTCTGTTAAAAAGAACCTCTGCAAGCATTGATCTTGTGCCAGAAATTTGCAGCCAGTTAACAATCTCACTAATCGTAACAGATGTATGATGCGCTGATGTCTACATTCTGTAATATAAAGAGATTTTCTTCTGCTAAGAAAGAGTTTTGATATTTCCATCTATTAAAACCCTTCTTCTTTCACGAATAAAAGAAGACGAGGAAGATCGGTACATCACTTCAATAACGCTTTACGATCTTCTCCTTCGGTAAGAGAACGCTTATTGTTTTCTACACAAATGGATAACTATTAAGAAATTACAGTTCAGTTCAATTACAGTTCAGTTCAGGAAAGAAGACCTGTTGATGACGAAATTTGCTTATGGATTGATGTTTCCAGGATATAACAGCGCCATATATTGCCAAAATTCATAACTGAATCGTACAAACATTACGAAAACATTCTGGTTTCTGTATTATCTTCAGTTACGAATATATTTTTATATTAGTCTAGTGTTATTACTATTTTAATAATTTTATATTTTTTTAAGATTATTTTATTGAAAATGTTGTTATCAATTGTAATTTTTTTATTTTTTTATGCGATCACAAAACGACGCAATCTTGGACTGACTGCTCGGAGTTCAAGTTGATGACGTCATGACGGGTGACGATTGTTCTAGACAAAATCGATCGTTACGTAATGACCATATAGGGCAAACCCTTCTTTTTTGCAAACTATTATAGGCTGAGTTTACTTCTTCTGTGTATACATGTCCTCGTGCTGTTCATTCATCTGATATTTGAAGGGATTTGTTCTTTCGTCTTTCCGCGATTTTTTTTTTTTTTTTTGCTCCTTCTGAGTACTAAACCTGATTGCTTTGATAAGTTATGGTAAAATTTAAGTTGTCTCCATAGAGTTGCTATCATCGTAAGTTCATACATTAGATACATATCTGTTATTTCTTCACATTCGCAATATCTCAGACAAGTTTTATTGATAAAGAAGCATTCAGCTGAAATTTGTGCCAGTTTTATAGTGAAGCAGTGATAAAGCGTTTAATCATTGTAATGAGAACATGTAGAGTGGCGAAAGCTCAACTTGGAAGCTTTGAATAAAAGCTTTGTATAGGAAATTATAGGATCAGTGAAGCAAAAACAGACAGTGAAGGAAGGAAAGAGGAAATTTGGAAATAGAAGAGAAAATTACTCTAAACATTAATATTGTAAATGCAACCCAACCAACATCATATAACCTAATGGGTAAAGAAATAATCATTACAAGCATCGAAACAGACAGATGGATAGATAGACAGACAGACAAATAGATAGATAGACAGACAGACAGACAGACATATAGATAGGTAGATAGACAGACAGATAGACAGACAGACAGATAGATAGGTAGATAGACAGACAGACAGACAGACAGACAGATAGATAGATAGATAGATAGATAGATAGATAGATAGATAGATAGATAGGTAGGTAGATAGAGAAATAGATAGATAGATAGATTTAAAACACGAAACGGAAATTTATTAGAAATAAACGAGTTTTCGTTCGTTAAGCAAACGAGTCTTTGTTCTCAAACCACTATTTCATTCTTATTTGCGATAACATTAATGTATTATCTTAACATTTTTTAATTCAATTTTATTACCCAAAAATTGCTTAAAATTTTTATGAACTGCATCAAATTCTTGTCTGAGTTTTAAAACCTGCTTTATGATGTTTTAATCCAAAAGTAATGAATATAATAAATATCTTGCATGAAAAAAAAAAGGTCCACACAGAAATTTTATCTACTTGGAAACAGTTCTAGACACATAGATCGAACTGTTGAGTAAATTAATCCTCTAAAAGTCAGATCCTAACACAAAACAGCCATCTTTATCTTAATTTTGTACGTGGTGATAGAACAAGTAACTTAAAATAATAAAAAGAATTAAAAGATTAATTATTAAGTCAGCGCGTCAGACTCATAGTAATGAACTCACTCGGTTTGAAACATTTAAAATCACGCCTACAAAATAGGAGGAATTATAGCCGTCGTAAACTGAAGCCATTTGGTCGATCATTTTCAGGAGCGATGATCGTAAAAGTTATTAGTGATAAATCATAATTAAATAAGAGACATAACGCATGCACATTAGCAACAAATCTACGACGCTAATTACCTAGCTTTTATGATGGAAAATTCGTGGAAACAAACATGAAACAAATTTTTAACAATTTTCATATTTAGTTATTATGTAACTCCGAACGCAAATGTTACATCAGAGATATACTTTTTGAAGATGCAACGTATTGTACAGTCTTTTTCAAAATGACAAAGAACTTAAAATTTAAATGATAATGAAAGGTACTAGAAAAAACAAAAGAGCATGCGTTATTAAAGGGATTTACTTTTATAAAAAAAAAAGTAGCCCAATTGAGACCTTCGAATAAATGTTTCGAGTTTATTAAGCTCTCATCAGACAAGGCTATCTGGAGTTCAGAAATTCAAAGGCGTACAAGAAGAAAGGTAAGTTCAATGAAGCAACAATCAAGCAACACATATAACATAGTTACATCATAAATAAATACAAATATCAAAAAGTACATTAAAAAAAAAAGTAAAGTAAATTTTCTAACAGTTAAGAGAAATCGTAAGAAGAATACTTCCTCAACAAGAAAAAGTAAATATACATTTATAGGTCAAACAAAAGTAATCTAATTAAAGAAAATGAATAAATTTAAAGAATTGAAAACTATCTGGATAAGCTAGTAACTACTATCCTAGAGTTCCGTTAGGGCACAAAAACTATAAGAGATTTCCAAAATATCAATAATATTAAGTGCATCGATGCTTATCGATCAGATAGCTTTTTTTGACGAATTTTGTAACACACTGCTGTAATGTCTAAAGGTGAAAGCAAGAAAAGACACAACTGAAAAGGTGCTTAAGGTGTATTACTACTGTAATGATGGCTTCAGCGGAAAATGATTCAATTACTAGATCTTCGCATGCTAGAAGAGCGGGCTTTGCTTACAATGTACAAACAACATTAAACCAAGTACACTGGGTAAGTTTCGCTGCGAAGCCACTGCTAACGTTTTATTACTGAGCCTCCCGATTGAAGTTCCACTATAAAATAAAACTATTATCTACCACAAAATGAAAGAGGTTAGGGTGAATTTGCTGCAGCGACGCTCTTTGAATAGGTCCCTACAGAGTCCGTACGGTGGCTGATTCAGTGCTGCAGAAATAGATGCTTGACCAAACAAACAATAAAATTTAGAATAGGTCACTTGCAACGAAAAGGCTGCACTGCAGTCGGATAAGGAGAGAATGGATTTTCCTTATGGTTCTGGATTTTTTCCAGCTATTAATAATGTGAATAAAAAAATCGTAACAAGAAAAATAAGCGTAAAAACGCACACAGTATTTATCACAGTATTTGTAATTTTTTCATTAATCGTAACAATGATGAACAAATACGTAATGATTCAGGACAAAAATGAGCTATCAATTAGAAATTAAAAAAGAATCTCTCTTTAAAGATGATTTTGAAACGGATGTATATTAATGTTTATTATTAAACTTTTTAATTCTTTAAATGGTGTGGTAATTCACTTGATGGTTATTAAACATCAACGGCTAGATTAGTTCCTCTGCTTCTGTAAGCTTTTCTTTTTAAATGATTAGCTTAAAATAATGATTAACTAAAAACAATTGCAATAACTAACTAATCGTAAGATTTTATGGATGATAACTTGTTTAGAATTACAAGTGATATTACAAGTAAGTGAAAACAAAAGTCTAACAGGCTAGGATTTCGACAATTTTTAATCATGATTAAAATTTTTAACTATTCAGATCACTATTCAAACTTCATAAAATTTCATAAAACTATTCAAACCAATTAGTTTTTGTTTTTTCATTCAAGTTCCTAAACTGAATTTTATTTACTACAATCTTTGATGATAGCTCAAAAGTAGGGCAGAGTTTTTTTTCAAAATTCACTTAAATTTATATCCGCAATTAGCAATGGATTAGGATATTCATTTATTCCTGGAGGATTTATTAAAACTATTTCAATGATGGGATTCAATTAAAAGATAAACAGTATTTGGAAGTTTCTTAATCTTAAGATTATAGGTCAGATGAAATAGACCATCACGAATGAGAGAGAAAAAAATCTAAATTAATGAAATAATTAATAGAAATGGAAGGCAAACGGATTTTCTAATTTAATAATTGTGAAAAGTAATGTCGCTAACTTTTGTGTTACAGATAATACTGGTCTGGAATCTATTTTAGGAACAACTTGTCTATGCTTCAATTTCCAATTCTAATTTCTATTACATCTAGTTCTTCTATAAGATAGAAGAGATGCCTAAAGACTATCATATTGTTAATAATACAAATTAGATATTTTATAGAAGTTATAGAATATTTTATAGTTCCAGAAATATTTCAAGTAAATAAAACCTTCGATACACAAATAATTACTTGAAAGTATTATTGTTACTAATAAATTGATATCCCCTTTCCAAAAATGTTTATATCTTAAAGTGCACTTAACTTGAAAGTAATTTCATCTGTCTAATTATTGGTGTTTAATAAATACTGCATCAATCAATACATTAAAAGGAAACATTAATCTTGGCACTCCTTAAATTATAAACATTTAAGGTCATTCAATTTATTTAGAACTAACAATGTTTTAATATCTTTTCATCTTATTTGCATTCTTACTTTTCTATGAATGTTTTCATAACACAAAAGTCTATAGAATTACTATTCCTAACAGCACTGTAACTCGGCCTTAATAACGAGTGCTGATAGAGGTCCTATTAAGGTCTTTTATGATGGTTGAATACATGAAAAGGTTAATACGTGAGTGATTTGAATTTAATGCCAGAAGATGTTGTAAGCCTGTTTGAATAATGGTAATGTCCAAATCCTGAATCAAGACCCTTTCATCTTCATTCAACTTCTGTTTTACAACGATTGAATAAGAAGCCTTTAAGTTCAGCGGTAATCGAAGTCGGTTGTTAGGTTTCCCAAGGTGACATTGGTTATGTGCTTAATTAGAGAATGAATTCACACAATACTCTCCCACACTACCCCTACACAGACATGAAGAGGGCACAAAAGGGGGCTCTAACTCGGTCGACACCCGTCGTCAGGGTAAATCACTTCTTAGAAGCTTTTCATCGCGTTTCCTTTGCCATTTCCTGATTGGGTTAGAGAGAGAGGAGCGGAAGGGGTATGCCACCCGCACCAGCAGCGATTGAAGCACCGTCAATGGGGGGAACGGACACCAATCTCCGGCAATGGAAACAAAAGACACGCGGACAATGAAACTTGTCGAGAGACCTATCGCTAACAAGGAAAGTGGATAATAGCTAAAGATTTCATGAAGACAAAAAAAAAAAAAAAAATTAAGCCTTTGAAATTTAATGGACTTAATTTCTATTCTAATAATTATTCATGAACTCTTATATTTGTTGTTCTTTATTAATAGATTTCAAAGCTGATTCGTAAAGATCGTTTATCACTAATATATGATCTATAATTATTAAATTAAAGGTTTTAATTAAGAAAAAAAAGACAAATTGATGATGAGAAATTATTATTGTCGCCGATTTAATAAGAATAATTTGAAAATTGAGGAGGGAGAAATACTACGATATGCCTTATGTCCCCTATCATTAACAATTTTACTCCCATCATTTTATTTTATTTACTATACAAAACAATTCTTAATAGTTTATATTAAAATTAGTCTTAAATTTTTCTGAAATTCATTGCCAATCCTGGAATGGAAACTCTGGAAGCCGAAATTCTACTAAATTTACAACTATTACAGATATTATTGCTAGACTGTCGCAATTCAATAAAAAAAAATCCTACGAAAAATCAAGAAAAATCAAGAACCAAGGCTGCACATGAATAAATATTCATGTTCTTGATTTTTGGTTCATGGTTCTTGATTTTTCATACTTTTTCTGCACGTTAAATTTGTTTCTTTAAAAAGATTCTACAATTCTTATTTATTTTAATAAGAATTTTATTAATCTTTTATCATCACTAGCTGTACCCGGCATGCGTTGCAATGCCACTCAAAGAAAGAAAGTTTGTGTTTTAATTCTGTTTACTGAAGTGCTTTGGATATACAATATTTTTTGTTTTTCCGTCTGGTGCATACACGAAGAAATCAGAAAGTCTTCCGACGCGGAGCAAACCACATACAGCTGTCCATGTGTGAAGCATGGATTTTCCAAATTTAGTCGACACACTTGTAGCGATTGTCCATGTGCTTTGTTGATGGTCATTGCAAATGCGAGTCGCACCGGAAACTGCAAATGTTGAAACCGAAAATACACTCATTTGTTGAAACATCTCGCGCCCCAGATATTGTAAAATGGTTCTACTAATTCAGAAACCTTCGCGGGCGTGCGCACAACAACTCACCAAAGTTTCATCGCAATCTGATGAATAGGTAGAAACGCATACGGGACAATAGGTAGAAACGCAAACAAACATTCATTTTTGTATATTAAGATTACCAATCTAAATTTAATCATTATCGAAATCCTTATTATTAAAAGTTTAATAATAGTTTTCCAATAATAGTCCAGTAAATCCGTCAAATAAAAAGCGGTTTGCTTTGCAAAAGATCGGGTAGTTCTGATTTTTGGATATGTTGTGAGTGTTGGGCTTATATCATAAAATCCAAGTTTTCGAACTCCGCGCGCAACGGCGCGCCACATGCTATGAACAAAACAACAAAATTTTTTACCTTCGCTATGTTTTTCCACAATATCTCCTGAACGGTTGGCTTCCAAATGTAGAGTAGAGTAAATTTGTCACAGTTAGAGCCCAAAACCAGCTCTGTAGCTGCAATAGTGACCGAGATACAGGCTTCCCAAAAATCACGATTTTTTACAAAATTTATGAAAATTGTGATTGTTCGGCAATTTTTGTTGAATATCATCGAAACCAATGAAATAGCGCAAACGTCATAAGGAACAAATTTAAAGGCTAGGAAATTTGCTGAAAAGAAAGCACAATCGGATGTTTCTACGACATATAGTAAAGGATATACAGTTGTTCAACGAAAGGGTGTAAAAAGTTTGACATCGAAAAATAGTCCAGGAAAATGATACATTTTGGTATGCAAAACGTCGGGTAGTTTTGATTTTTAGATATGTTGTTAGTGTTGGGCTTATACCGTAAAATCCAAGTTTTCGACTTCTGCGCGCCAAAGCGCACCACGTGATATGAACAAAACATCAAAATTTTGGACTTTTTCAATGTTTTACACAATATCTGAACGGTTTGTTTCACGAAAAATATTATGCTTATCAAATTTAAAGTAGAGTAAATTTGTCACAGTTTGAGCCCAAAACCAGCTCTGTAGCTGCCAGAGTGATTGCGACACAGGCTTTCTAAACATCATGATTTTCTCAATAGTGTATGAAAATTATGACTGTTCGGCAATTTTTGTGGAATATCGCCGAAACCAATAAATAGAACAAACGTCATAAGGAAAACATGTAAAGGCTAGGGAATTTGCTATAAAGAAAGCACAGGCGGATGTTTCTACGACATACAGGAAAGGATGTACAGTTGCTCAACGTTAAGGTTTTAAACAGTGAGACATCATAAAACAATAGGCGAAACAAATGTACGAAGTTTGCCCAAAACCTGGGCGGTATTTGGTAGACATTAACAATAGAATATATGATATTTAACGTTTTTGTCTCTTTGGCGGGCCAGAACGGATATCTGCAAGCCAGGCTAAGGCAGGCGAAAGTTTTATGATTACTTTATATGGAGGTACCTCAGAACCTCTGCATGTGATCTCAATCAGTTGCGCTACACGCTCTTTACCCAATCAGCAACGAAAGCAAGGTCCAGTCTCGCACGTTTACCCCCAATCGTAGATGCAGCACGTTTTCATGTCTTACGATTTTACCTTCAGATACAGCAGTGGTTAGGATATGTGAATGCTTGAGTGGGGCTGGGTACCTAACCGATTCGGCCTTTCCTCCCTGCAAAATGGAAAAGGATGCAGCTCCTGAATCCCTTTTTAAAATGATATCTTGCAACTGCAAGAAAGGGTGCAAGAATGCTTGTGGTTGCCGGTAGGTAGGTCTTATATGTTCTTCTCTGTACAGTTGTTCTCTGGAAGAAGCTTGCGAAAACGTGTCAGACATCATTCTACTTGAGGACAGCAGTGAAGATGAAGACGACTCGCCATTGTCAATAAGTAACTTTCCTTACGACGTTATAGACGATTTACAACTTCAGCTGGATGAAGAGGACAGGGAGCAGCAGACAGGGCTTGAAGATGTCCGTTAAAGAGACAAAAATGTTAAATACCATATATTCTATGGTTTACGTCTACCAAATAATGCCCAGGTTTTCATGGGCAAACTTCATACATTTGTTTCACCTATTATTTTATGATGTCAAACTGTTTAAACCCTTTCGTTGAACAACTGGAAATTCTTTACAATATGTCGTAGAAACATCCGCTTGTGCTTTCTTTATAACAAATTTCCTAGCCTTTACATGTGTTCCTTATGACGTTTGCTCTATTTATTGGTTTCGGCGATATACCACAAAAATTGCCGAACAATCACAATTTTCATACATTTTTGAAAAAAATCATGATGTTTGGGAAGCCTGTGTCGCAGTCACTATTGCAGCTACAGAGCTGGTTTTGGGCTCAAACTGTGACAAATTTACTCTACTTTAAATTTGACAAGCATAATATTTTCTGTGAAACAAACCGTTCAGGAGATATTGTGTAAAACATTGAAAAAGTCCAAAATTTGATGTTTTGTTCATAGCATGTGGCGCGCCATGGCGCATGGAAGTCGAAAACTTGGATTTTACGATATAAGCACAACACTAACAACATATCCAAAAATCAAAACTACCCGACGTTTTGCATACCAAAATGTATCATTTTCCTGAACTATTTTTTGATGTCAAACTTTTTACACCCTTTCGGTGAACAACTATATATCCTTTACTATATGTAGTAGAAACATCCGATTGTGCTTTCTTTATAGTAAATTTCCTAGTCTTTAAATTTGTTCCTTATGACGTTTGCGCTATTTCATTGGTTTCGATGATATTCAACAAAAATTGCCGAACAATCACAATTTTCATAAATTTTGTAGAAAATCGTAATTTTTGGGAAGCCTGTATCTCGGTCACTACTGCAGCTACAGAGGCTGGTTTTGGGCTCAAACTGTGACAAATACTCTAGTCTACATTTGGAAAGGATATTATTTTCTGTAAAGCCAACCGTTCAGGAGATATTGTAGGAAAACATAGCATAGGTCAAAAATTTTGTTGTTTTGTTGCTACCACGTGGCGCGCCGTTGCGCGCGGAGGTCGAAAACTTGGATTTATGATATAAGCCCAACACTCACAACATATCCAAAAATCAGAACTACCCGACGTTTTGCATACCAAAATGTACCATTTTACTGGACAAATAAATCTTAATTATTAAACTTTTTACTGCTACAATTTTCTTAAACTAAATCATTAGTTTTGGTTCATTCTTTTATTAATAAAATAGTTATACAGGGTGTCTCAGGAGGAAATCTACAGTATTTTAGATTCGGAGAGCAATATTATCCTTCCCTTCCTCCCTGATGCCCCACTGTTTGCATCAATCATTCAATTGTTGTGCGTTGATGTGGACGTGTGGAATTTTGGAAAACTTACTATAAAGTGGAATAAATTTTCACTTGACACATAAATAGTAGAAACAGTACGTAATATCTCCTTCTTATCAATAATTTTGCCACTATTTTATTCAAATAGCTCTGTCTCGCAAATTGTTTGGAAATAGGACAGCACATGTTAATGTAAAACTTTAATTCTCAGAATGACCAGAATATTTACGTTTTCTAATGGGACATCCTGTTTATTTTAGTCCAATCCTTCGTAAATTGTTTTTTGTTTTTGTTTGTTTTTTTATATTGTTTTTATCTTTAATTTATCAGCTAATAAAATTTTTCAGAAAAAAGTATTCGTCAGCATCTAAGATTTTCTATTTTTTTCCCCTACATTTCTTCTTTCAATGCAATATCCTCAATATTACTACTCTATGAGTCACTTTTCTTTTTTTGGGAGGGAAAACTCCTTCAACTTCCTTTTCTTCTTTTTATTTTCCTTGAGGTCATGGAAGAATCTTCTTCCTTCACCTTATTAACTCGGCTTAAACGTGCGCAATTTCCTGCCAAGCAGGACTGAAGTTGCTATAAGTCCCGAATCTTCCAATTGATTTTCTGAACGAAGAGAATTTTCTGCGCTTTGTTGAATAACCGCAAGATTGTTTTGGTCACTTGAAGCTGCTTGAACAAGATTGATGGCTTCGACCAATTGCAAGGAATTGTCATTCCTTGGATTTAAGAAACCATTAAGAGAATCACACAATTGAGAAATAGAAAGTAAAAGAATTAAAAAATGAGTCCGTTCCAAATAATTACAGTCAATAGAAGAAGATAAAATAATAATTCCCTTTTTGTAAATGAAGATATTTAAACTCAGCGAACGTTAAAATTCAGCAGTAGAAGTGACAATTACAAATTTTACATGATATAAAATTTTACTGTTAATCCAATCTATTATGAGATCCCGTTTTTACTGATACCTACAGAAGGTATTGTGACTTCCAATTTAGGGAAGGGATTGCATGTGAAGAAGACGGGTTCAATCCCTGGTGGGGATCGGAGATTATAACCAGGTTATTTCTCCTCTAGACTTGCTCTATGGTTTACCCAACCCTCTGTAAAACGGTAAAATTAGAGGCTGTCGAGCTTTGGACTGATCAACCATTCTTTACTGGTCTCGATTAGTCACAGAAACGTTGGGACCGATATCTTCGGTGCACCTTTGAGCCAACAGAGGTTCCAAGAGGAATCACCACCAGAAGGTACAGCTGAGATGGTTTAAATTATCCTGTGAATATTATCCAGGCTATTCTAATGGTGTTCATCAGAATATAACTAGATCGATCGAACTGCTAGCGATCCTGTTTCTTCAAACTCTTAATCATCGAATTCAATGCGTTAACTGACAGCGGGCCTTTAGGCAAGTTCTTACGGGTTCTAAATTTCCAGAAGAGCAGCTGTAAAATAATTTCACAAGTAACGCATGCTGAGGTAACGTAATACGCATGTTGAGCAGAACTGGTAATCGGAATGTCTTTCTGAAGTTTTCCCATCCTTTTATAGCCCTGTTGTAGCCTACATAGCCGAGAATTTGCATTAACGGCTTTTACCCGTGTTGTAGGCAAATTCTCGGCTACGTAGGCTACATCAGCACCACTATCCCCCTACCTCCGACTTTTGGAACTAGTTTTTCGGACTAGTCTTCATTAGTCTCCCCACCAAATTTGGTACCATTCCGCTCGTTCAATCGAGCTACAAATGGCTTTGAGTAGTTTCAGTTTAATTACAACCACCTTATATATATATATATATATATACCTTGTTTCTTTAGATATATATATTTCTACGCTATTTTAAGTTTATTCTAATGTTTGTAATGCCCTTTGATATGAAAAAAAAAAAAAAAAATATGTAAAGGGCTTAGAATCCTATTTTAATTGAAATTACATCTACCCTTTCGTTACAAGTTAAAAGTTATTTATTCTAGAAATCTGTACCTTACTTAATATTTCACGTCATTAAAAAGAATATTCGCTGTGTTACAGAGATCAAAGCTATAAATAAAAACAAAAGTAACCTAGATTCCAAGAACTGCTAAAATGCTGTAATCAACAATAACTCGAGAACTTTGTTTAGCCAATAAAACATTAGTATTATACTTAAACTCAGAACTTGAAACTCAGATTTTGATACTCTGCCCAAACAATGAAGTTTAGTCTGAAAACTACTTATCTTAAAAAGATAAACAAAACAAAAAAGAAAAAGAAAAGAGATAGATGGATGTTACTCAAATATTTCATTTACGTAACATATAATAGACACGATATTTAATTATTTGTATAAAATACCCTTCCCTCATTTTATTTTTCTATAAACAATCCGTACATCGATTCAGAGAATCAGCGAATTTAAATATTGACAGTTGGTATAAAAAGAAAAGAATGATTAAAGTAAACATTTTTATGTGCCGTAAAAATTCATCTTGGAATTAATGACGAAATTTTACCGATATGAGGAGTTTACTGAGGTCATCAAAACTACTGCTGACATCATCCTGCGTAATTTTCCTCATTGCAGTCAGTCACGAAAGTCTTTGGTTGGCACTGTAGTAGAAACGAATTATCTTCAGAAACGTTACCAGAATCTTTACTGATTACATTATAACATTCGCTCATCATATTAACATTTCTTGATTAGTATCAAATGTCAGTAGCATCAGTACTCTAAACTTTCTATACAAAATCTGTTTTAAATAATAGACTGTTTACAATTAAAGTCAAAACATATCGAAAAAACAAAGTTATTCTATTACATTCTTCTATTGACTATCAATGTAGAAAAATCAATCATTTCGACGTTGAGGAACTGTGTTAATGTTTGGTATAATAGACAGAATCAATCAGTCGGTCACTCAGTCACAGGGTCACAGATCATCACTGTGTTACATCCATGTGTATTTTGAAAATAACTGTTGAATGCCATCTGAGCCAATTGGCAGAAAGGAATTTCATTTTCTTAATTAGAAATCACTTTGGCAAAGATCGTCTTATTGTAAGAAATGTAAGAAACGTCCGGTGACTTCGATAACATGTAAAATATTGTAGACATTCAAGATACGAATGATATTAAAGGAATACGTGATTCTTCGAGAAAATGTCATTCAACTTAGAGACAAAAATAGCTGGAATGAAGATTTTAAAAAATATATTTGAAAAAAAATCCAATCCTACTTTCAATTGCTAAAAAAAAAGGAGATGGACAATGCTGTTGAGAAATAAAAGCAGCAGTCGAAGAATATAATTATGTGGCGAAGGATAAAATTATTTAAAAATCGATAAAACAATAAAGACAAGAAAAGAAACCCCATACATTTTATTGTTTTCGAAACTCTACAAGGAGAATACAATTTCAAATTAAAATGTTAGAATTGTCTTTCCAACACAAATTATTCTTACAATTTTTTTAGCAACATTTTTAAAACATTTAAAAAAATTAACACATTGGATGAATTTACTTTTTAATTAGAAAAAAAATTAAAATTAACAAAATTAAATGGTAAGCTTTTACATACTGATTCCGGATTTGATGCACTCGTACATTCAGTATCTTTTTCTGAACACATATTACAGTTCGAGGAAACAGCAACTGGTAAAGTTGAGTACAAGAGTACAAGAAATATAAGTATCAGTTATATGTGGGCCATTGTGCCATAATAAAAGCTGTGTCTGTGTGAGGATATGTGGAAAAAAAAAAAAAAAAAAAAACAAAACATGGTGATTTTCGAAGGAAAAGTCTATTTTCTTAAGGGGACGACTGCGAAATGACGTATAACGAATGGATGAATTTGCAAGGAATTCATAAGTAGCAACATAACATACTGAATATTCTACGATCGTTCAAATCAAATTCTACAAATTACATGCTTTTCATAAAAAAGACATACCACTTTCAAAAATAAAACAGAAAAAAAAAAAGCTTACAATAGAAAAGTGAATACAAAATGCAGTTTATTTTTGTAAGTACTACGTTAGATCTATGGACACACTATTCCTTCTATTATGTGGATAGTGTTATATATTGTAAAGGAATTTTTAGCCTACAACTGGCCAACTATTGCTAAAATTTCTTTCTTAAAAAATGACTGCATTAAAGAAATGATAGTACTTTAAACTTTGTCTCCTGCAAAGCAATTTAGTTAAATGTCAGCAATTTCACTGTTCTGTTGTAGCTCCAGCGCCGTTTCGTTTATCAAAATCGCTTGGCTGTGTTTCGTCCACAGTGTCAAGCCATAAATCGACAAATTCCCGCTGGCAACGATAAATGCAAACATTTAATTGGAGTCTCTACAAAGAAAAAAGAAAGAAAAAAATACCGAAAAGTAAAAACAACATTAAGTGGCGAAGGAAACAGGAAGTATTTGGCTACGACTGATCGCTTTTTAACTCGAACTGAACCACGTTTATTGGCAACTTGACTCCGGTATTCACGGTCGAGGCTTGAGTCGATGGAAACTGGCGCTTAATAGCCTCTTTCCTGCTTCGTGTTTGGGCTGAGTCCATACATCCCCGTTGCTCCTTCCTAATCGTCATTTTCCTACAGAGTTAACGGGGTTACATTGACATTGAAGAGAACGGGTCAAGAAGAGGAACTCACAGAAGGAAAATAAAGAAATAAAGGTGAAAAGGGTTTTGCAGGTTTTTTTTTAGTAAACCTTCCAGGAACTTTAATCCGAAAATAATGACTAAATAAACTTTGATTAAAGCTATTCTTTCCTTCTTTAAAATTAGCTAAATGAATAATTCTGTTTGTTAAGGAATAAGTTTATAGCAAACAAGCTTATGAAAGAAATCTGGAGTTTATTGCAAAAGTAACTGTTTTCTACAGTATTTCACGGATAAAAAGGATCGGTTTTGTTATGCCGAACTTCACAAACAGAGACGACAACTTTTAAAATGTGTGATTAATTAAAAAAAAAAAAAATCATTTCTAGCATGTTTTAATATAAGTAAGAAAGGCTATTTATGAAAAATATAGAAAAAATAAAATTATTTACAATAAAAATAGCCATTCGAAATAAATATAGCGATAATTATTTATTAATATAGTGAGCCATTTATTTTGGGAATATTAATGAAGTAGTATCTTCTTAAATAAAATTTTCTCTGATTTCTTCTTCAGCTACTCCCATTCCTCATGAGGGATCGGTGATGCAAAGGAAAATTAAAAAAAAAAATATTCACACTAGACCGCTTTGTTTGTGGATATTCTCAATAACCCATTTGGATTTAAATTCTGGGGATCAGCTTTAATTCAGCCAAATTCAGCGAAAATCAATAAATTTGGCGAAAATTAATAAATGAAACTAACTATAAAGAAATTATTTGTGTATTTATTTGAAGAAGTAGTAAACACTAACTGAATACTGGCAGATAGTAAGCACAAGAATATTATGGCCCTTAGCGATGGTAGTTTTATGTAAAAATTGATTTATTTAGAAATTATTTTTAATTTCAAAAAAAAAAAAAAATAGAAAATGTACGGAAATAATATAGAACTAAAGATTTGAAAACAAAATACTAAAGTTTTAAGAATAAAGTTTCATAAACAAATTGTAAAATGAGAACTTTGAAGAAAGCCTTAGTGATAACTAATATTATTTTTTTTTTTTTTTTTAGGATTTCTTCAGCAAAAAGACTTCAGTAAGTTTTTCTTTCTTATAAATCTATCATTCCCAGGTGGACGGCTAGGCCCGACAGGCTGTCATCAGCGCCGAATTCCCATAAACTGTCTTTTTATCTAGCATCTGTTGAGTTGCTGAGGGCAGGGGCTACTCGTAAATTACGTCACAGGCTGTCCAGTTGCGTATCATGTCGAACGAGACCCACAGGAATTGCCCAGTTTATTTTGCAAGTCACGAAATTTTTGAAATGTTTGGGGAAACGACAAAGCAAAGGTCAAGAATCTTCTCGTATTTCAATGGGACAGCGGCTGACACGAAATCAAAATTAAAATGAAAGCTCAAACGTAATTTATTGTGTGTGTGCGGTTTAATGAATAATTCCTTCTTCCTTCTTCTTCTGTTTCTTCTTTTTAAAAAAATGTTCATCCATTATTTAAACATCACCTTCGATTGCTAAAATTGCGATGTTGTTTTGTTTTTAATGTTTCTTTTTTTTTCCGCTTGGTAAGCGCTCTTATTTTAGAAAACTCCCTCAAAGACAAACAGTTAAAAAAAAGACTAGGGAAGGGATAGGAAGAGAGGGAGACACTCACGCACGACAAAATGACAAATGCCCAGGTGACAAACCTTTAGTTTTCCTTAGCTTCAATTATTTTTAGTTCTGTATCTAATCTCCAAATCTCTACTGTTTTCGACGAGGATCATTTAACTTCATAGTCGTCAATGTTAAGTTCTTATAAAAGAAAAACATTGAAAAAATTTTGACAAGTAGTTTTTCTTCTTTTTTTTCTTCTTTGCAAATGATTTTTTTTTTGGTCGATTGAGTTAGCAAAAAAATAAATAAAAAAAAAAGCTTACTTCCAGTCATGAATCTCATGAGTTACCTAGTTTTTCTATTATTAATTAATTATTAATGTACCTGAATTTATTAATTATTGAAATAAGAATGCCCGTTGAGTCGAGCTGAGACTCTGGGACGGTCGTTTCGAGCTTGTTGAGCTCTCTTCAGATAGATCTACTCTTAATTTATTTAATCTAGGTGAATTAATTTGCGTTTGATCTGAGAATTACAGTTTATAACATCATCGTCTGAACAAAACAAAAATAAAATACTAATGTTCTACTAATTAACATTTCAAAAGAAATCTTAAAGTATTAAAGTATAATTACATATGACAACTTTTATTTTAATGTCTTACAAATTTGCATTATTAAAGAAACTTTATTATTAAAATATATTGTTTACTTTTAAGCTTTGTAACTATTGTAATACTTGCAGGATGGGATAATCAATTGTTCGATATATGTAATAATACATTCTATCAATAGTAAAGTTAAACTGCATATGGTTTATAAGAATTTGAAACATTATAGAAATAAAGCGAAAGGTTCAGAAATATACTTTTAATTACCAAGTAGCTTCGATTTTTAATATTAAAATTACAGTATATTCTCAAGATAAACAAAAGAATTTAACATCTTTAAATAAAAAAAGGACTTTTATTTACAAGAGTCTAAACATTTTCGCAGTTCTAAAGTCTCGTTTTAACACCTCATATTTATCAGTAAAATGTGCATGTTACTTTTTTCCCTCAAACTTCAGTTATGCACCGTAAATCCTTTATTTATAGCTACAATGGCTGTGTTGTTGTTTTTTCACTTATTGCCAAAGTTTAGAATCTATAATGACTGCAGTAAATTTTATTTTTTGCTGTTTAATGTTTTCCACTGGCGAGAGCGATAAATAAGATACACAATCTCCTATCTCCTCTCTAGCAATTACTCTGTCTGCTAATAAGCACGAAACAGCTGTCCCAGACTCCCGTTGTTAACAGCTCATGGTTGTATCTTTTAAACTTTTTGAAAACTTAATTTTCAAACGAGAACGAGAAGTCCAAAAAGCGTCTCATCAAGAGTCTGATTCTTGAGGACTTTCATTATTTAGGAAGATTTCTGCATGTCAATTAATCTTACATACTTTTTATCATTGATTTACTTTGTGTTGTTTTGTTGGATTGAATAGAAATCGTTCACAAGGAAACGGAAATTATGTAGGCTTTTATTCTTGTGGAAAGTAACATCTGAATAGAAGCAAATTCACTGTTTAAGGAAAATAAATAATTCACGCATTAGGATTCAAATAACTTATGAATTAATTAGGACTTTCTTATATTTAAAAATTTAAATATAACTACAGTTCAGTTCATGAAAGAAGAGCTTTTGATGATGTAATTTCCTTATAGATTGGTGTTTCCAGGACGTAACAGCGCCATCTATTGCTAAAATCCGTAACTGAATCTTATAAACCTTACGAAAACATTCTGGTTTTTGTATTTTCTACAGTTCATCATCATCATGATGTGCGATCTTCGTATATACGAAGTTACGCGGTCTACGGAACCTAGTGACCCCAGAAGGGCGAACCCCTAGGAGAAGCCGTAGATATACTAGGGAACAGATACTGGGGGTGGTTTCCCGTTGCCTTCCCCCAGGACGCCATTAAGGAATGACGTCAGACCGAAGAGAAAGTGAAGAAGAGGCTGGACAACACAGGAAAGGAAATTGAAACAGCCATGCCCCTGCCGGGATTCGAACCCAGGAACTGGCGCACTGGACGCCACGGCTGGCCGCCGCCGAGACCGCACGACCACGCCAGCACGGCTTTCTACAGTTACGAATACATAATAATAATTAAAATTGAAATAATTAAAAACGTTCCACACTATACCCCTTGCTTGGCTTTGCAAAGTTTGTCCTTTCCTGGTCACGCTTATGTGATCATAAAACAACGCCATCTTGGACTTACTGCTCGGAGTTCAAGTTCATGACGTCATGACTGGTGACATCTGTTCCAGACAAAATCAATCGCTACGTAATGACCATACCCTTCTCTTTTTGAAAAATATACTATAGATATTTATTAATTAATATAAAAAAATAATGTCATCTCCTCTTATTAACTTTAATAACTTTATTTTGCAATATCGGCAACAAGGGATTGTATATAGAATTTTATTTAGAGTGGGCCAAGTTGGGGAGTCGATCTCCAACAACTAAAAGAAAATGGCCTTCAAATTTCGGAGGGTCAGTGTTCTCTCATCGGACCATCCAACCAAAGGAAAACAGAACCTATTCTAAACATTTCGAGATTTCGAGAGGTGGGGGATCCCTCTGCCCTCCCTTTATATACGCCTAGGAGTCGACTTGATATACAATTACCCGTCCTTACAAAATCTTTTAAAGAGTTTTGAATTTATTTGATCGAAACATTGCACAATTATTAATGAAACGAGAGTAAATAAAAAATTTATTCTTTTCCTTTTTCACGAGAATAAATAAAAAATTGAATAAATTAAATTCTGTGTAATATTAGCAGTACAATTATCCTGTTTATATAGAAATACATATTGACAGAACATTATCCACATTGGTCCACGAAGCGAAATTGTCTGTTATTAATTATTTCATTGGAGAAGGAAAATGCAAATAAACGATACCGGTAGCAAAAATAATGTGCAACTAAGAATTTGCAATTACTAACGAGCTGTGCCCCGCGGTATCATCTGCGTTAAATTCGGTCCTTCTCGGTAATGTTCGGTTCTCGTCGTGCGGCGAAGCCTCCTTGTCGCCGCCGCCGCACCCAGTTTATGTTTACTGCTCTGCTCCTATTAGTCGTAGCGATATGTTATATAGCCTATAACCTTCCTCAATAAACGGGCTATCTAACGCAAAAAGAATTTTTCAAATCGGACTGATAGTTCCTGAGATTAGCGCGTTCAAACATACAAACTCTTCAGCTTTATATATTACACCCTGTAAAGAAAGTATAAACTCACCCAAGTATTTCAAATAACTTTTCATTACATGATTTGTTTACTTTCAATTTTTTTTCTTAGTCTATTTAAAAGAAATTAATTCATGTACCATTTAAATATCTCAAACATTTTGAGTAGTTTTTAAATTAAAAAAATAAAATCAATTTTCAACTGTAAAGAAAATATTAGCTCGCTAAGAAATGTTTTGATTTTGACAAAGTGATTGGAATATCCCAAATTTGCATAAAGATAACTAAAAGTGGCTAAAGTATGCAATTCATTCATTTTCGTAGCAACATATGCCATTATTTTATCATGCCTCGTGGAAATTCATTCACTGACAAAGAAATATGAAAAATTCATTTTCTCCTTGGTCAAAAAAAGTCAACCAGGCAAATTGCCTCAGAATTAAATCGTTCACAGGCCATCGTTCAAAATGTCATCAAGAAAGTTGATAGTTATGGAACCACAAAAAGACCAGGTAGACCTCCAAAACTCACACCTCGGGACCACCGGTGAATTCAAGATATTGCTGCGTCTGATGAGATGTCCATCCGTGAAATTGCTCGTGTGTTGCCAAAGATTGTATCTCACCAAACTGTATGGAAAAGCTAAACGTCAAATAATCACAAGAAGTTTGTTAAACTGAACACTAAACCCAAGCTCACTGCCACTCATCGTTCCAGCCGACTTGATTGGACTAAGAAAACAGTGAAATGGCATCAAAGGTAGAACGAAATAGTATTTTTCTGAGGAAAAACGTTTCTGTCTTGACGGCCCTGATGGATATTCTGCGTACTGGCATGATGTACGCAATCCGTCGAAGATAAGATTAAGCAGACAACAAGGTGAGGGTGGAGTGATGGTGTGGGCAGAATTTAGGACAGGTAGATATAGTGTCTGTGGAAGGCAAGATGGACTCTAAAAAATATCAGAACCTTATGTACGTCCATTTAATACCATTTGGATACCTTATAGGATGGCCAAATTGGCAATATCAACAAGACAATGCTTCTATACATGCGTCAAAATCCACCAAAGCGTGGTTTAAAAAAGAGAAAATTTATGTCATTCCATAGCCCTCCCGTTCACCTGACCTAAACTCAATTGAAAACGTGTGGGGTTGGATGGCAAACATTGTTGTATGGATCATACAGTATCATCCCTTGAATGATCTGAAGGTTGCAATTTGGAATGCTTGGGACCAGATAAAGATGTCCGATTTGAAAAAATTAATGGGACAAAGCCTGACAGAATGATAGAAATTATAGAGAAGAAAGGAGGACCAACACGTTATTAATTTTAATAATTTTCGAAATATTATGTTTTGAGTTTATATTTTCTTTACAGTTGAAAAGGGATTTTTATTTTTTAATTTAAAAACTACTCAAAATGTTTGAGATGTTAAAAGGTAGATGAATTTATTGCTGTTCAATAGACTATGAAAAAAAAGAAAAGTAAACAAATCCTGTAATAAAAAGTTATTTGAAATACTTGGGTGAGTTTATACTTTCTTTACAGGGTATAGTATAAGATAGGTCATTTTTTTTTAATAAATATATATATAGCAATTCTAAATATTTTACAAGTACGTCATCGGATGGCAGAAGATTTCTCCTTGTTTACATTGTTTCCATTACCATCACTGAGCACTAACACTTTCTGTGGTTATAGGAAACATCCTATGTAATGTTCCTATAAGTTCAAGATGTTCTGGATTGTAGAAAGAAAATGATGTTCTAAGGTAGCAGCTATCTGCACCTTTCAATACTTGAGCCATAAAGACTGTTAAATAGACAGGAGAAAATTAATGGGTTTTTTTTTTTTTGTTTTTTTATTACTACCATCATGAACAGAAACCCAATGTCAGGTAATAAGTATGTGCACATTAAAAAAAAAAAAAAACAACCAATTTCATATCTTTTTTCAGTATATTTAGGATGTAATTAGTGCTCTTTCTCGTTAAGGAATCTCATTAAATGTCTGAGGCTTTGGTGGGGACTTGTGCTGCGGTTATCAATAATTAAATTTTCAGGAAACAATTTAAGACTTTTTATTCAAAAATAAACTCTATTCAAGCTCGTTCTTCCGGAAATATGTCGTTAAAAGTTGACATTTGCTGATCCTGTGTCTCTCGGGAGCATAAACCTCCTCTTGTTCCGGTGAGTGTTCTTCTCAACGAAAGAACTTAATGAGAAGTATTTCACGCATGTTTCACTGCTGAATCAACAGACATTTATTCGCAATATGACCCCCTTCCAATCCCCCTCCTCGTTATCCCTCCCTCGTCTTCATCCGCTCGAAATCTCAGTGACGAAAGAAGCGACTGACTTCGAAAATTGAGGGCGGCACTGCCTCTCCTCCCCCGCCCGGTCCATTATCGGTCTTAACGAGCTTTAATTTATCCGGCGACCGACGACCAGAATCATTGCTACATGAATCAACGGTGGACAAGAGAAGTCATCGTCATGTCACTGCTCCGTTACAAAGAAACTAGACGGTAGAAAAAAAAAAGGAACCCATTGAGAACGGGTTTAATTGGACATCCCTTTAGAGTTTCCAATCTATTTATGGGACAGTTATGAAATCTGAGTTTTCATTACTATAAATATCAGCAACGAATTTAGAGATTAAAAATGTGTGTATGTGTGTGCTAAAAGAGTCTTCTGACATTAAATAAAAAAGTCTAATTGACTATTAGTGCAGTTAAAGAGAAAATATCGTTCTATGGAAAGATCAGGAAAGTAACTACGAAAAATATTATTTTTACTAGCAATACCTATCAATAAATTGACAATTATTTTTATCTCCAGATTGACCCCATTTCTAATATTGTTGTGTATTTATGCTTTTCTTTTTATCTATTTATTTATTTATTTATTTATTTATTTATTTATTTTTGTATGTTGTGTATGACAGGAGAAATGTTAAGTTTTTATGAATATTATTTGAATTACGAATCTACCTGAATGATGTTTTTCCGAATTCAAACAATACTATCATAGCGGACCTGCAATTTGATGTAGTAGGCGCATTGATGATGTCTTCTTGGTTATGCACACTGCACCAATTTTGCTGAACTTACAGACTCGATCGCCCAGGAATGAATCACAACTGAATCTTAATAAAGAGCAAAGTATCTTTTGAAAGAGTAAATAGTAAAATATCTGTATTATCGCTAGGCCTACGTAGTTTGGAGTCGCAATAAGAAGTTTCCCAAACTTTAATTGGTCTGATTGAAAAGACTATTAAGATACAGAGCTTTAGGGTCAGGATCAAGACAATAAGGCTAAGTTTATGTGTGGTTATGTATTTTATTAATATTTTTAGAACATTATCTGGGGTAGCACTGATTGGATTTCGTGTTAATTGTACAAATAAAAATATGTTTATCTATAAGAATGGCCCCTCGAAGAGTAAATATTAACACTAGGAAAAATAACACAGCTGCTACGTATCAAAACATTAAGTACGAAATATAAATATTTGTTTCCTTTTCAAACTTGTATAAAGCTTTTACAAAACTACAGCAAAGAATAAAGCAGAGATTTTAAATTTATCTTAACACCAGTTCCCCTTCAGAAACGGGAAACTCCAAAACTTCTGTAAAGGAGTAAATACAGCCGGTGAACATATTTCATTAAGATCTTAAAGCTGTCGGGAAAATATTTACTCTTTATATTTTTACATCTCACCTTAAAATTGATTTTCATTTTTTCATATAGACAGTATTTAGAATAGCAACTGGCTCTTGAATACATGAAAAATTCATTATAAGTTATATTATGAATCGATACGATTTATTTTAAATTTACAAATTATTTTGTGTAATTAAGTATTAAGGTAATATTAACAAATGATTGTTTTTATTATTTGAGACAAAAATAATTAGAATTTGATTTTTCTAAATTCATATACAGGTCTAAGGTTAGAATTTTTAAAAAAGATTACCGGTGTGATTTAATTTTGAGTTATTCAATAAAAATTTAATATCAAAATAATTAAAATCATAAGAAGAATGCGTTGATCAATGAATTTAGGCCTATTAATAATAATTACTTTTATCGCTGTTTTCAATGCTGTTTAAGTGAAATTGATTAAAATTTATAAGAAAATGATTTTTATTTTCTTCCCTTTCGAGTCTATTAATAAGCCCAGCCTAACTATGAAATCACCCGCATAGGGATCCTTGGTAATTTAAGATACTAATAGCGGTTCCTTTATTTTCCTGGAAATAGCAATTCATCCATTATCATTAACGGATCCGGGTCTTCTCAAGATTAATTAAGATCGGAAATCTGATTCCGTGTTGAGCTTAGTTTTACACTGAAATAAAAATTGCTAACGAAATGAAGTTAATGATTTACTTTCCTTAAACATTGCTCATTCACGTTATTAGATTAATAAGTTGAGATAAATCCTAATTAAACCAATTCCAATTATATCGCAAGGATGTAGGAGGAGAATAAATAAAAAAGTCTCATTGCTCTTTCTCTTCTCCAACTTTGTTGTGAAAGTAATACATACAAGACTGAAGTAAAGTAATAAGAAAATATAAAAACTAATATAAGGGATCAACATGCAAATAATGAATATTTAATAGTTTCGCTGGCTATCAAATTATCATTTGAAACGTAAACAACGTACACAAGTATACAGCATACAAGTCTTTATTATGTTTATCCTTTTGAATATTGTGAAGAAACTGAAGATAATCCGATGTTCAGTGAGTTGAAACTGTCCTATAAAGTATTTGTTTTATTCCTTGCTTTTAATATGTATATATCAATCGATTTTTAATATGTGTGCTCATCATTTTTAAGCAAATGTTATGTCTATAAATATTGTTTATCTTGAAAATGATGATTTGAAAGCAATCGAAACTGTTAGTTTTATTTTTATTTTTAGTTTTTTATTTTTAATGTGCAATTTTAATTTATTATTTTAAAGAGTTTTTAACGTGTGTTTTTTTATACTTTACATTAAAAAACTACTAGAAATCACACATAAATCAATTCATTTAAAAAAGGTTTAAATAAAACACGCTAAAAATATACAATATATTAAAAATGTTCCTAGGACAGGACAGTTTCGGGGAACAAATTCCCCATCATCAGCAAGAATTTGTTCCCCGAAACTGTCCTGTCCTAGGAACATTTTTAATGTATTGTATAGTTTTAGCGTGTTTTATTTAAACCTTTTTTAAATGAATTGATTTATGTGTGATTTCTAGTTGTTTTTTAATGTAATTTATTATTTTCTAAGAGATTTTTTTTTATTTCATAAAAAAAAAATTGAGATTGTTTCTAAAAGATTATTATATTTCAAAAATCGAAGTAGTTAGTTTGATAGCTAAAATACATAAATAAAACTATAGTTCTTTTTTTTTACATTTTTTAAAATTTTCATTATTGTTTTAATCTAATGTATTAAACTCGTAAATCTCAATGACTTTACGTTACTGAATTACAAAGATATCGTAATATTTCTAATCATGTCTTTGAAGAATCTTTAATTTATGTGATAATGAGTTATTGATACGTAAGGAAATAATTATTTACAAATTGAAAGAGAATTAGTATTAAGAAAAAGTCAAAAATAATTGTGGTTTCATTTCGTTGCTGTGTTTTATTGTTTTGTTGTTATGGAGCTACCCTAAATTCTTTCTGAGCCCATCTTTGGCATTAAATATGAATAAAATCTAACTTTCAAAAAATTAATTATAATCAGAACATGTTATAATATTTATAAAAAAAAAATTGAAAGATGAACGATGTTTTTTAATAATAAATAGTGCTTTAAAATCCGATTTGAGGCTCAAAACTATCGAAACTCACCCCCCTCCAAAAGTTAGAATAGGCCAAAACATCCAACCAAAGCAAAATAAAGTAGGTCGCACCATTCAACCCAAAAAAATAAAAGATACTATTTTGCATCCCCTTGAGAATATCGCCCAGCATCACCAACCCACTCGTCACTCCTGCCCCATCCCCCAGTTCTAAGATTTAAGATTAAATACCACATTACATTTTAGACAATCTCTATAAAGTAATTTTCACTTTTTAGCCCTTGTCCTAAAAGTTGCATGTTTGGTAAAAAAAAATTCCAATTAGTTTCCAGTATTTCTGTTACAATTTTTTTTAGCTTCTTTTTTTTTTAGCTGAAAAAGCGGAAATTCTTTTCTACGTTCCTAGAATGGTTACGGTCCCATCTTCCAAACCAAGTAATCTTTAGTATTAAACAGTCGCCGTCTGTCAAAGGCAATGAGTATGTGTGGTTTTGGACTCAATTGTTAAGAACCCATGAAGTGTTTTATAGCTGTAAATATTTATTCGGAATCGCAGACCGTGGTTTCCTGTTGCTTCAAGGGGTTAGGGAATCTGGTCTGCGAGCCGGCTGCAGGAACGCAATTCTGGTGTGTTCGGTACCCCGTGGCACGTGGCGCGACATTTTGATGAATTACCGTTTTTTTCCTCCCCCTTCGTCGCCAGGTGGCTCTGGCTGTGACATGACGTGGGAGGAGAGAGCACGGACATTAATGATTTTTACGTCTTCGAGACTTTCAGAAGTAAAGATCTTATTACTAAAAATAAAATTTTATAAAAACAATCATTTATCATACCAAATAACCTGTTCGGAATTGTTTGACAACCATTTAAACTTTCCAGCTATTTAAACCCAACGGAGGTTTCATTAGTTGCTTGAACACGGATTTATTTTTTTTAAACTAAACTTTATTTATAGAAACCATATTTCTCAATATCAAATTGATTTACGAGCACAAAACCAAGAATTAAATCACTCCAAGAAGTTCAGTATTCTTTAAAGTCAACAACAGACGTGTTAAACGTAACTCTTCAAACCTTTTCTTAAAATAAATTTATTTCATATTCAAACTGGAACTATTTAAAATACTAAACAATGTTTTTCCTCGTTATATTTTCTTTTAGTTTCATGACTGAAAGCAAAAACTGGATAACAATTAAAGAGTGTTGAATTTATATAGAAAGGGAAATGATATTTGGAAAAAGTAAATGAAACAATTTTTTTAGTTATAACGAGCCTATTTTAAGTTAAATCAAATTTTTGATAGAACCGGCTCCTAACTGAAGCAGAAGGACTCGTCGTAGAAGTAAAGTACTTGAGGTTTTAGATGCATATATTTACATATTTGTTTTTGTTCTGAATGCAGAGATAAATGGACGAAAGATGATATACAAATATTATTGACTATGTCTGTGCTTTTCTACTTATTTATTAACTATTGTATTGTCACCCCATTTTGGCTAAAAACAGTTCGTTTGTATTTGTTAGAAATACAGTTTATATTAGATTTTTTAAAATTATCACAGAGACTTTAAATAACAATTTATAGAATACATAAAGATTTTGTAGTTTTTAGGATACATGACATCTCCGTGACCTCCGGAGCAACCATTGCCTTCATACCATCCAGGATTTTCCTTACCTAATGGTAAGGTTTGAGTTCTTACTGCAATTGTAAAACTACACAAAGTGAAACGCAAATAAGTCGTTCTATAAAGTGGTTCTTAGTCCTTCTGTAAAGTAGTTCGTAGTCCTTCTATAAAGTAATGTTACTAAAAAAATGAAAATATATTCACCTCATATCTGCGAAAAAAAAATGATGCGCCCTGAGAATCTAAGTAGTAGAAATTACTAGTAACACTTTAATTCATAAATAAGTTTTCTGCATGGTGCGGGAGATTAACGGGCAGAAATATTAAGAATTTTTTTCCTTTATTAAATGCATTTTAGCATTCAGCTGGCCGAATTTATGATATTGTAATGGTTTCTTTTTTTTTTTTTTTAATAGTTTTTTTTTTTCTAGGAGCGGGAAAGATATACATGACTTTCTACATCTTCCAGTTAATGTCAATGGGAAATCTGGCTGATGATCTAACAAAGACGAAGCAGTTGTCCCAGATTGCCTTTGACGATGGCGTGAATGGAAAATTGTGCATTCTCCATATTTCCGTATTTTCATTTTTCTGTAGGGTGTTCATATAAGCATGTTTTCTAATTCCATTTCTTGCATTTCAGCATTGACTCATTTTGCTATTCCAGCTTCGCTTGGTGCAAAACATCAGTGAAAACATCTACTCTTCAAATTTCTGTTATCTTGAAATAGAAAATAGATCCTTTTCAGAAGTACCAATTCGGAAACCGAAAGCATTTTGGAACACACAAAAAGAAAATGTAGTTTAGAAAACTAGCTGTTCAGCAACCACAAATCTCCACAATACTTCACATCTACAAAGGAAACTGTTAAATACAGGATCTGGTTATTTCAAGTAATTTTCAAGCATTACATAGTAAATTTGTTAAAATTTATATTAGCTGGTCTTATTTATCCTTTCATGTACGTTATAGTAACGTATAGGCATCTTGTAAATAGTGAGAACTATCTAACTCTATTCTTTATCTGAGAGAAAGAAACAGCAGCAGTAGAGTAACTGCTCTTGCCTACGAGTTGCCACATGATCAGTAGTTGTCATGAACACTGTGGGCAATGATTCAATCTATCATTAGTAAACTGAATTAGCTTTTAGTTTTTAATAAATGAAAATACACGAAAGTTTAGAGAAATTTGAAGTACAATTTAAAGATGACTATACCCTAAAAAGCAAAGTATATGAGCTATTTCTTACGTTGCACGAAATATCTCTAATGAAAGTTCAAAACTATCTACAGAGAAACAACAGGACAACGCTTTGATACTTCCAAGATATTTACACCAAATAATTGTCTGTAAAAAATAATCTGAAGCATATTTAACTGGAAAACTCTTCATTAGATAATGAAGATTTTTTTCAGATAGGTTTCAAGTTATAAAGTGTAATTTTTCACTAAGCAATTTAAGATATATATATCTTAACCAATTCTCTCTCAAAAGAGAGAGAGAGAGAGAGAGAAAGAAAAAAATCCGAAGGCTGAAGTAAAGGTGATAAAATTCGTCGTAACTTTCTTAAAAATTTGGTAACTTGTTTAGAGCCGTATTGAAAAGGGTTAATAGAATATGCTGAATAAGTAATAAAATTTTACCAGCTTAATTTCCCTATGAAATATGGATTTGATGCGGAACATTGTATTATTTGCAATATTCTTAAAAAGATATTCTATCCATAGCATTCCGAAAATTAATATTCAGCAACTCAATTGCTTAAGCCGCCTTTTTATTGCATTCACTCAATAAGAAAACTAATACATTAAATTTAATATTTGAATGAAATATTCTTCTCCAAAACCCATTTCATAATTTCAATGAAATTCTTTTCAAAGGCGCTGCTTTTAAATTGTCCTTTGAGAGTCGTAATATTGGATGACTTCGCATTAAATTGAATGGAGTAAATGCAGTGTCCACCCATTTCTCCCCACACAGTGCAATTGGTTTATGTCGTTGTAAAGTACCATAAACTGAAACCTACAGTGGCCATTCCAACTCACTCTAATAAGCGCGTTTCCGCTTGAAAAATGGCCTCTTTACCCTCACACCATTGTATTCATAAACCTTCGCACCTAATGAATCACAATCCCGATTACAATTTCGCACTCCGCAGGTGCAGATGTTGAGCTAAAAACGTCTCTTAATCAGGGCTGATGAAGCAGTGATAATCTGACTTTATGGAGACAATGACGAATCATTTCTAACAAATTTCTAATAACTCTAGTTGTATTATCATTCTTGAAATTTACAAATAAAGTTTTTTAAAAAAAAATAATTTCCCACTAACTTTTATTAGTTTAGAAATCTGAGTACTTTTTTAACAGATTATCGTATTAAGAGGTACGGAAAGAAATTTGTAGAAGTAATTCATTCGTGCAGAATTATGTTTCTAAATTATTACATTCGTCAAACCATGCCAGTTACACATCTTGGTTTCGGCTAAGAGCCTTCCTGTCAGTATATTTACACTATATGCTCGTGTCTGGGCTGCGCTTGTATTTGTTTCTTTCAGCAGACCCATCAATTGGCTGTGAGGATTGGAGTGTAGGTGCCGTTCCACTTTCAATTAAGAAACAATGTATAGTTAAAATAAACAATAAAAAACTCGCCAAAAGGATAACTGGCAAGAAAAATCATGTGCACGCGTTCCGCGGCAGCTACGAATTTTTTTTAAACATAAAAAAATCAGATTGCGCATGTAAATATTCATAAACATCAATGGATGAGATCAAGTTGTTTACCAAGTAACATCCTAGAACAGTTGTTTCATGCTAATATGGCGATCATCAGCTACGAGCAGTCATCAATAAACAATAAGGTCTCGATACACAAGCCTATAGGAAATACCGTCGGAATCAATGTGGGCCCTGCAAAGCTAAAATAAACAATAAAAATCTCACCTAAAGAATAACTGGAGAGAAATTCATGTGCTGTGCGCCAATATCGAATGCGTTGAAGTAAAATCAAAAAGAAAACAAAAAAGAAGGGATGAAGAAGAAATTGAGAACATAGGAAACAGAAGAAGTTCTTGGGAGGCTACCGAAGTTGAGAAGAAAAATTCAAAGATCAACTAAGAGGACGACGAAATACAGGGATGGGAGCTACAGTTTTGTTTATTTATTTGTTTGTTTTTTCAGATACATTGATACTGAAGTTGACTCCAATGTATTTTTGATTTCGCCCGTAACCTCTTACCTATTGTCCAATTTTAGACCAAACTGAAAGAACATAAGTCATTACAAAAGTTTCAGCTTTGTATAAATAGCTTTTGATTTACCTTGATTACAGACATGCAGGCGGACGAATGCTTTTGAATAAAACTTTCATTCTATAACGTATTTCTTAAACGAATTAGACCAAAACATATTACCCTTTGGTAACTAGCTGCCGTGAGGGTCATTAAGAGATACGTAAGGTTACAAGTACCCTCTGTCCATTGTTTGCTCTCATCATTTTCAGCTACAATTCATAACCGTTATCCTTTGACTCTTCCGCCTCTATCCTTCCCCACGATAATCTTCCATTGATCCCTTTTCAGCATTTTTCTTAACCGGATTGAAAATTTATCGCAGGCAATGTTTGAAACAAGTGCTGGATGGATCATTTCTTTATTATGATATTACGAAACATTTATTTATTTACTCTTATTGTTGTCGATTTTTTTTTTTTGTCTTTTTTTTTTATTTATTTACGCAATGAACGGCTTTGTAATAAATTCAAAAACTTTGGATTTTCTTGACTTTTTATATATATTCTTTTTTATTTTTTGTTTTTGTAAAGGAGAAACATTTTAAAATTATTTTCATTCTTGCATAAGAAACTGATACAAAAAAAAGAAGTAAAAGAAATATATGTGTGGGGGCTTTAAAGGGCCCTTGTAGAAGTAAAAGAAACTAGATGAGTCTTTGCAACAGTGGCTATTTAATATTAATAGTAATTGTTATTGCAGTATAGATATGAATTATAGGTATACATCCGTAGTAAAACAGAAAAAAAAGTAGATACTATGGATTTTTGCAATAATAATTATTATTATTATTATTGTTTTTATACGAAAATTTCTCTTAATTGGGTTTTCCCGTATTATTATTATTATTATTATTATTATTATTATTATTATTATTCCAGGAAAGTCTACGAGGGTCGTTTTTAAATTTCTTTTATTCGATACAATACTTCAGTTTTTATGCAAACACTTCAACTTCTCTTGAAGTCATTAAAAAAAAAAAAAAAAATAGCATCATTTTGAAAAAGATAGCATCATTATGTTTCCGAAAATTCATTTAGCAGAGTTTGGAAGCTTGGAATAACATTAAACTGAGTTTCCGATATAATTTCCTTTACACGTTTCTACTGTAAATGTTACATTTAAAAATAAAGTTCTGTCCAATTACTATGTTCAGAGGTCATAGAAAGTAACCTAATAAAAAAAAGCATACACACAGACAAAAGATAGTAGAAAGAAACAAAGAAAGAGTAAAAGAACCTAACAATGTTTCTTTAGAAACGTAATGAAAGACTTTTAATGAATCTCGAAATAGACGTTAGAAAAGAAGTGGGTTGACAAGATAATGATTAGCGTTTCTTGTGCAGCTGCTGTTCATCGTCTCTCGACTGGATGATGCAGGTTCAGTTGACACGTGCTGCTCAAGTGGACTCGCCCAATCTTAGAAGAAAAAAAGACATTAGAGGAAGTCGGCTTAAGAACTCTCGAGGAATCCCTTTACTAATTAATGAGATGGAAGTCTGTCATCTCGATATCGAATGTCAGAATCATCTGAGCTGAAGGATGGATTTAAAAGGATTATTAAACATTTCCCTCTGGTGCTTACTTTGAGATGCTTTATAAACTTCGGTTAAAGGGGGAGAATTTGAAAAGAGTTATTATGGTTTGAAGGGGACGTGAAATAGGAGTTCAGTTCATGAGTGTTCGTTACCAAAACAACTAATTAAATGATAGAAAGCCGAAGAAGTTCTTAATTTATAGCAGTTGAGTTTTAAATATGCCTAATATAACTTTACATCCAACATTTATTACCTCAGAAGAACTGGATATTTGCAACAAGGACAAAGATAGTAAGTCAGTGCTAAATAACTATTTCGCTAGATCACTATAGTGATCTATGCAGCAAGCCTGCATAGGGCATGGTCTAATAGTGAAAGTGACCCATTTGAGGTCAGAAATAGATTAAGGGGGTCTTAATAAGGAATAATGTCTAAGGCCCATGTCTCCAGCTCCAGATAGCTTGGCATGCATATACACCTCAATATATATATATCATTATACCAAGTATAAGAGGACACCTTAGAGATATCTACCCTAAAATCTCGACTTATAGGTCCATAACCAGTTGCCCATGTCCAGGTCACATGGTTCTGGGGTAGTTGGGGGGGAGTTATATGGCATACTATTAGAACTAGTATCTCCAGGGCAGATGAATGCAACAAAAACCAGAGCTACTACGTTGACCGAGCAATTGACAATCAAAGTTGTACCTTGGCATGGGCGTTATCTACGAAACGGTAAGAGCTGGAGACGTGGACCCATAGACATTATTCATTATTAAGACCTCCTTAATCTATTTCTGACCTCAAATGGATCACTTTCACTATTAGGCCATGTCCCTATGCAGGCTTGCTGATGTCCTTTTGTAGTAACTTTATGTTTTATCTAAAAAAAAAAAAAATTAACGTGCCGATAATACAATAAATAATAAGCCAGCAAGACACAAAAGAAAATCAAAATATTTCGCCCCTGAGCTATCATCGAGGGATTTGTCTGGCTGATGAGCCCATAAAGAGGACGAAATGGCCGTCGCAGACTCCCACCGATGATAGCTCAGGGACGAAATCTTTTGATTTTCTTTTGTGCTGGCTTATTGTTTATGTTTTATCAATTAAAACATAATTAAGTTAATACTCTTAATTTACTCTTAAATTAAAATAAAAAAGACAGAAATGTAATTAAAATCAGTCAAGAATCAGAAATAATCATTGTGATGTGGAAGAGACATTTGAAATCATCTTGAAATTAGATTTATTGTGGTAAATGTCTTCACTGGCCTAAATTTCTTTTGTGAATAAGTTACCTTTGTGTGTTTCACATACATTATTGTTATAAAAAAATTTTAATTTTATATACTTTTCCAAATACCGTAAAACCCCGATTATCCGAGCCCCGATTATCCGAGTTTCCGCTTTAACCGAGCTATCAAATATTTCTAGGAAAATTTTTTTTGGGGGGTTCTACATTTTCCATTTTTAAAACTACCGAAAAAAATTCTGAAATTGATCTCATCAATCAACGAAGAGGATATACGTGACTGGATAACGCTGACGAACAACAAGACATTACAGATGAAATGATCGTCAACAAGGAAAATGAATCTAGCGATGATGACAGTTACGATGAAAATCGACATATGAAAAACTCCCGTACAGATGGACTAAAAGCTATCGAAAGTATATCAGCAATCCTGTTATCCTTAAAAAAATGGCGAAACATTGCTGCAGAAAAACGCCAAAGTTACGTAAATAAAAAACAATTAAGGACTTTTTTAAGTAAAAGAACTCTTTAATTATCGTAACAATCTGAATTACAGTGGGGTGTAACTTTTGTATTTGTTAAAATGTACATTTAAACCTACACGATTTATTTTATTTTCGCTTTAACCGAGTTTTTCGGTTATCCGAGTTACTCTTGGTCCACATTAACTCGGATAATCGGGACTCTACTGTAGATATTGTTTGATTACTTGCTTAGGTAGTCCTAATAGAATGATAACTTTGAACATTATTTAATTACATTGAGTTTACATAAAGGTTTACAATATTTTATTTTATTTTTGCTTAATCTATCTAATTGTAATTGTTCCATCTTGTAAAAAAGAAAGAGTTAGCAGAAAATTAGAGGCCACAGTACGATTTATTTTAGAAAGTTTTGCATCTTACGACAGGAACAGCTTATGTGGCAATAGTAAAAATATTCAGATTTATAGAGAGCTGAAAATAGCTGAAACAAATTTAGTGAAATACTTAATAACAGATAGCAACGCAATGCTACTATAAAAAATACATAATCTCTTAAATAATGATAATTTGGTGAAGAAAAGAAAGGATTACTAAATATAATTTCTTTTCCCAACAATGATAAGTTCAGTATAAAGTTGTTGTTTTTTTGCTGAGTTGTCTAATTCTGACCAATTTTTCTAGCATTTTCTCAGTTATCTTAAGCAACGGAGGCGAGTTTTGAAATGGAATTAAAGGAGGGACTGCAGAACAACATGCATTGCGGCTGAACTATCTAACAAAAAGTCTTTCGACGAGCATCAGTCAATGAGGCGCGAATTTATTTTTAAATTATGAGCAAAATAATTTAAAAGAATCCTTAAGTAAACATTGCTTATCCCAAAGTAATTTATTACATATATTAAGAAAAAGGAAAAATCATATTTAAAAATGAACTAAAAACAAGTAAGACCTTGAGTTCACAAGTGGCGTCCCACAACATCTGTGTAACGGGTACTTAATAATAAACTATCCCTAACTGATGATCTGCATCAACCGTGAAACAGATGTTCTAAAATACCACTTGAAAAACCAAGGTCTTGTTAATTTTGAATTTGATCGAAATTCAATTAATTTTCGAAGCTTCAGTCTGTCAGTCTCCGAAACTTCGACCATCTCTGTTTTATCATATTACGCCCCTGAATATTTGGTTGTCCATATTTTTCTAATCAGCCTTACTTTTTGTAGTTTATCATACGACCGTGTTTTTTGTTCTCCTCCCATAATTTTTTAAACCAATGAACGAAACTTCCTGAAACTGGGAATGCATATTTCAGACAAAAGACGATCTATGAATAGTAATTTCCTGGCTAACAAAAATTCCCAACGAAAAGGGTTAGAAATGTAACCCTTAATCACTGTTGCAAACCATGAAGTTCTACAGTGTCCGGCAATCCACTTTAAACGGAACTTGCTTTTATTTGAATAAAATTAACTGAATGTTAAGGACTTCTTCCGTTCAGGCTTAGTCTAGTGGATTAGGAGGTGGCCTCTCACGAGGCAGATGTGTTTGATCAGGGTTCGAATCCCAGAGGTCAGAATGGGTGTTTGAAAAATTTCCTATCCTATGTGCTTCTTCATCTTTCTCTTCAGGTCTGAAATCAATTCGCAACGAAGGTTGCGCGAATCGAACAACATGAAAGTAAATTCATCTATATTAAATAGATCATGTTTATAGCTCGATGATAGCTATTGTTAAATTTCTGTTACGTAACAAATGTTTTTAAAAAAAAAGACAATTTTGTTTCAAAAATTTACTCAAATTGAATATTTTGGAAGAGTTAATTTATTCTAATTGCAATGAAGTTTGAGATCACTTAACTTATATATAAAATCCTATATATTATCCTTTAAAGAATAAAACATAAATTTATATGTTTTAATATAATTTATATATATTAATTACAATAATTACTTTTATTTTGTTTAAAAAATTCTTTTAAAAGTTTGAAATTATCTAATAAGTTTCTAATATACGTATATTATCTAAAGATTATTAGGTAATTTCAAACTTTTAAAAGAACTATTTAAAGAAAATAAAATTTTAAAGGCAAATCTTTAAAAAGTTTCTCTCAGGATTCACAAATTACTGACAAAAGCCATCCAAGAAAATTAAATTTTCTTTTAAGACCTTTGGATGACTTTAACAGTGAACAAACGCTTGTAAACATACTTTAATATTGTAGAAATAGCTTACATAAATTATATAATTAAAAGTCCATATTTTCTTATCTTCTTCGGACTGAGACAGCACGTTGCTGTGATATTGTGAATGAAGAATGACTAATTTTTAAGTCTCAATTATAGAAACAAAAATATTATAATTAAACATGAAAAATTCGTTTTCTTTCTAAAAACTGTTTTTCTATGAAAAATATATATTTTTGGTAGAATACTTTCTCAATTATTCAAAAGAAGAAATAATAAAATAGTTGAAAACCATTAAAACAAAATAAAGACTTGCAAACAATAGTCGAGAATTTTTTACATTTATCTTAAAATTTAAAAGAATTTTAAAAAGCTAAAGTATTTTCTTAATCGAAGTATCAAATCCTTTATCTGATAAAACCAAGTCTTTAAGACAAAACAAAAGAAAGACTAAGCTAAAAAAAAAAAATATAAGATGGGAAAAGGTGTAGAAATGAGGTCAGCTGCGTGGGTGCAATAATGGTTGCATTAGAGTCCATCATCTTAAAACATCACCTGGATTATCTCAGCAAATGCCCCTTCTTGCAATTGGACTTAATTTACTTTTCGTATCCATTAGCAGCTGAGAATTAGCCTCAAAAACATCATAATGTCTCTCCAGCAAAAGATGTCTTTTAGTAGCCATTAACATTTTAAAGTCTTTCTAAGAAAGTTTTCATGAAATAATGCGATAACAGTTCTTCGAAAAAGTTCCATAAGTCGAAGGAAGATTTTTTTCAATTTTCCTGCTATAAATTGAAAAGAAAAGTTAGAAACAAAAGAAATTTCAAAAAAATCCTTATGAAAACTTACAGTTATCTATAATTATAACTTACTACAATTATAATTATATATAACTGTAAGTTTTCATAAGGTTTTTTTTTTTAATTAAAAAGCTTTAACATAACCAAAAGAAATTTTAGAAAATGTTTGCCAAATTATATATATATATATATATAATATATTTCAATCTGTCCATTAACTTCCTTAATGAAATCCCAGTGCACGTTTATTATCGAACAAATGAAAGAAGATGATTCGCGAGATGAAAGCGTGATCTGCAAAATGTCTGACGTAGTGAAGTCAACAATAATCTGATATTTCAGAATAATATTGTAATTTATCTGTAAGAAAATGCTACATGACTACTTGAATAATTTATACCTAGATCTAATTTATTTATTTATTTATTTATTTATTTATTTATTTATTTATTTATTTATTTATTATTGTGGTTTTCAATTTTACAATTTTGTTTTCAATGAAAATCTGTTCTACGTTATATTATTGTTTTACGTAAAAGTATAAATAGAATATAAAAGTTTTAAGAAAAATTAGCGGTCTTTCCAATTAGCTAACTCTGTTCGAAAATACTGTTAATTATTCGAGGACTTTTCTCTATAATTTTTCTAAAGAACAATGCAAGTTGAAATCTTGAGAAAACTAAAATTGATTAAATAAGGATTTTTGCTTTTTTAGGCTTTTTTTTTTTAACTTTATCTTTCGTTTGTTTTGTCTTTAAAACATGGCGAATTTGTCTCTATCAGAAATAGATTTTGAATTTCGATTATAAATTGTTATTTTTGTTTTTTTGTTTTTTTTCTGATTAAAAGAAGAATAGAGATAGAAAAGAAATACCGTATAGAGATTTGTCTCGAAAAGCTCTCCGACCGCCTTCTGTTATCCTGTTTTCTTCTCCAATAGGCTTACAATCGTTTTTTCTTTATTATCAACGACCTTTTTTTGTCAGTCCATTGATGGACGAAGGCTTCCCCCATTAACTAAGGGGAAACTGATGTAATCTCCCGCGCTGACCAGGTGTCTTGGGGATATGGTTTATATCTAATGCCAGATATTGGAAAATATATTGAGATGGAATACCGTCCTCAGGAAACCATTATGGAATGGCTTCAGACCCGAAGAGAAAGGGAAGAAGAGGCTGACAAAGACAGGAAAGCAAATAAAATCCATGCCGATACCGGGATTCGAACTCAGCCTTAAGGAAAGGCGTCGCCTTGACCACAAAGCTAAGCCGGAACCGATCTCTTTTTCATTTCTTTAGTAAATGCGACATAATGAAGACACTGCAGCACTTTCCAAATTGCTCTTTTCATTCAAAATAAAATAAATTATAAATGAATTACAAAAAAAAAAAAAACTGATAAAACTAATTCGATCACTAAATAAAACTCAGTTTTGGTTCAGTGCTTCACTTTATCAATAAGCCTAGATTATTTGTCAGTCCATGTTGATTGCTACTTGATAGTATAGACAGATAAAAGTTTGGAATAAATTTAAAAATTATTAAATGCCATTTCTAATAAACCATAAATTCACCAATTAAAACTGAGAATGTTTGAGATATTACTTATAACCTTATTTATTTGAAATGAAAGAGAAGAAATATGGATCACTGTACTTTCGGTCATAAGATTAGCAGTTGTTATTACCCGATATAAAAAGCATCATAATCCTCAAATATAATTGAGGACAACAATAGCCTCTGCCAGACGCATCAAGAAATGAAACACTGTGATTCTCCGTAATCAATACGAATATGCTACATGATAAATTAAAGTTTCAATATTTTGTAGTAAAAAAATATTTCGAATTTTGTTGTAAATTAAGCGCTATTTTCCATTTTATACTTTTTTAAAATTAAAATATGTTCTGTTACCTTATTGCTTTACTTAAAAGTAAATTTGGGATTTTTATTATAGATAACTAAAATATTTATTATAATAAAAAAATATAAAAATAATCTTCTTTTATAATGTTTATATTATTATGCTAATTTTAATCATGATAAATTAAAATAACATAATAATGAACTATAAAATAAAAAAGTTTTATAAATTGAATAATGTATTTTAATATTTTAATATATATATACATTTTTATATGTACCTTACAAATACGGTATATACCTTTAAATACATACATATAATTATACATACCTTTATGTATTAATTATATACACCTTTATATGTCTTTATCAAACTTATAGCTTAACAAACAAAAGTTTGATACATAAATTAATATGGTTTATATTAAAATAAATTTATGAATATAAATAAGATTTACATGCAATATCTCAAATATAAAAATATATGAATATTATTCTTTATATTATTCTGTATGTGAATATAAAGAATGCTCCTTCATTTATGTTTTCATATCATATTTTATATTTTTTTATTATCTTTTCTATATTTTTATAATTTTCGAATATTAGTTGTCATCTAAAGAATGTATAGCTTACTGTCATTCCATATTACCGTATTATGTCAGAGATAAAGTAATTTATGAATCTCCTGAATGTATTTCTGTTGTCTTCATCTAGCTCCTATTCTTCATATCTTCGCACGACCTCTTTAAGTAACAAAAGATGTAGAACATTTGGGAATTTTGATAAGAGTTGATAGATATATAGTATTTTTTTTTTTCTTCAATAGCAACCTTGGAAATCAAGATTCTTCTAGTAATGCTATTCGGGGAATTCTTTTGTGACTGACAATCTTGTCTGTGAATGTCCACAATAGTAGCCCCTTTCAATCTTGTCCCTCCAGGGGGATATATCAGCAAACAGCTGACGTAGGTCTAGCATTCTTTGATTCTTAATAAAGACTACGTTAAGTCCATACCGCACCGAATTATGAACAGCAATCGCAAACTTTCTTTATGTTTGAAAACCGTGAAAGTTTTAGTACTAGTTATTTTTCAAATTAGATCTACAAGAAAATTAGTTTAAAAAAAATATGGTTTACATTGCAATAGATTAATATTAAAAATTGAAGTTAGTTCAAAACCCGGTCTCAGTTTCGTGAGTTTTAATGAACGAAGATGAGGTATAAAGCGTACGTCTTATTAAAAGGTTAGTCTAAGTGTAAGAAAAGAAAGCCTCCTGATATGAAAGCATTGTGATGATGTAACAGGATACATTAATGAGTCATTTGGATTTATTTAGATATTTGAACAGCTCTTTACAGCAGCCTTTCGAATATTATAAAAGTCAGTTTATTATATTCACTAGATATTATATCTATTGTACATATTAGCATTGTCTTTCAATAATCTCAACAGTGTGTTGATATCAGACGTTTGAAATTATCGTAGTTTAAAACAATATTTAATTCAATTGTCGGAATCAATTTGGAGCTTCCAAAGCTTAAATAAATAATAAAAAACTCACTAAAAACAAAAAACAAACAAACAAACAAAAAAATTGGACCGCTGTTTACTGGTGATTACTCCAAGCTGACGATCGCCAAAGAGCATGAAACAACTGTCCTAGGCTGTCACTTAGTAAACAATTGGTCTCACCTATTGATGTTTATTAATAGATTATTTAATTCATTTGTTTAAATTTTCTTTCACATTTATTTATTTATTTATTTATTTATTTATTTATTTATTTATTTATTTAATCCACCAAGGGTCTTTCAACTAAAAAATTCTTCCCAACTATTCATCACTCATTTACTTCACCTATAGATAATTTTAATTTTGCTATGGGTCAAATTCTTACAGGACATGGAAATTTTAATGCTTACCTAGCCAAATTCAATCTTTCAAATAGTGCCTTTTGTGAATGTGGAGAATTAGATACAATTGAGCATGTCCTTTTTAATTGTATAAAATTTGATTATGAGAGACAAATATTACTTCTAAATTTATTATGTCATGATATTATATGGCCGTGTGATATAAGCTTACTTGTGCAGAAACCATTATATAATTATTTTAAAGATTTTCTTAATATTGTGATGAAAAAAAAAAAAAAACTTTTATTGATAACCATATAACTTTAAATAAATAAGTAAAAAAAAAACAAAAAAACAATTGATATCTGTAATTTTGAAAATTTATACCTTGTATTTATAGGAGTAACATTACAATTTATATTGTTTATTTTAGCACTTCTGTTTAATATGTTATACTTTTTGTAATTTTTCATCTATTTCTTGTATATATAGTGTTGTACTCGTTTGGAGTGGTGCACTCAATTAAAACTTCTTCTTATTATTATTTATTTATTTATTTATTTGTTTATTTGTAGATTTCTTTTCTTTAAGAAATAAAAATCTTAAATATTTAATCAATGAAATTAACCAATATAAAATTATTAAGTTCACAATTAACAATCTCTTTAATTGTTAAACTTAGTTAATTTAGCTTAAAACTGTATTAGAATAATTATTTTAATATAATGAAATATTACTGATATTATATACACATTAATTAATAATATATTTTAGATTAACGGTTAATTTTTAAAATTTTTTTAACTTTCAGACAGGGAGTTTTGTTTTTTTAATTTTTGACGCTTTACATAGAAAAAGAGAAACATTCATAATAATTACTACCGATATCATAAATTAACATTTTAGTAAATTGTTCGTATCAAATGAGATGAAAAATCAAAATTCGGGGTTATTTTATTTTTCAGACAAACACAAAAACAGTTAACTGACTTACAATTATAAATAACAAATGTTGAAATAAGAAAAAAATATTAAATTTATTTTTTATTATTATTATTACTTTTCTTTTTCTTATGAAGAAGTTTATTTAGGTTTTTCGAGCATTATTATAAGGCTTGAAAGAGACACAGTCGATCACCAAGATTTAATAAGTCTAATAACTGTGTTTAATGGATGTTAAAAAAACGGAAATCGTTCAAACGCGGAGAAAAGAAAAATTGTAGATCCTCAACGTCCAAGTAATGAAAATGTAGCCCCTCACAAATCATACGATTACATTTGGCCGTCAAGTGTGACTTTCTCATAATTTTGCCCCCGCTTTTATATTTTATAATTATAAATTACCGGTTACACTTAGGGTTCCGTAATTATGGACATTGCGTGCATGGTCAGCAGGGGAGACAGGCCTTCGCGTGAATTGAGCGACGCGGCAAAAAAAGAGAGTGGAGGGGACAACTAGCCAATCTGTCTGAGAGCTTTTTGCGGTAGGCGCGCGGATACGATACGAGCGACGGGAATGTCGCTGAGGAACTGGGGAACAAGCTTTCAGTGAAGCGTGGGTCGTCTCCTGTGGACTTATAGGGACTCCTTTCATTCACAGTAGCCAAAAGAGAGAGTTAGGTTTCACAAAACATTGATATAAATATTGATATATATGTATATTGAATATCATAACTACTCTTAATAATAAAATGTCAAAAGGAGTAAGCTATTCAGTGTCGTTGTTGACATGTTTTTTGTTTAAATGAGACATATTATCTATCTATTAGATAGATAGGCTATATATTACAACAACTAAAAAAAATAATAAATAAAATTGAAGTATGTTATCGAATCTATGTTATAAAAATTATATGTTAAATAATTTAAATCGAAAATTGCTGAATACTTTACTTTCAATAAATAATTCTAAAGAAAAAAAAGAAAAAATCCGAAATCCTCAAAACAACAATTCTTTGTTATATAAATTTATAAAACTGTGAACTCGCGCCCCATAGCTTTTCGTATATTGCTTGCGGCAATTTTTATATGATGTCATTTAATCATTTAATTAATATTTAAATTTGTTAAGTTACAATCAATAGTATTTATTTTTGAAAGTTAATTGTAGTTAGTTTGGTAATTAGTTTATTTTATATTAATGTAGCTACATATCTCTAAAGCATTATTAAGGACTCACATAGTAAAAGTTTAAAATTGATTTAAGTGAAAGATTTGTTGTTTTTTATGTAATTATATCCCCATTGTTATTTTTAATTTGAGAAACAAAATTTAATTGAGAAGTATCTTGGGATTAACCTCATTAAAGGTTGTTTTTAATTTTTATATCTGAGTATTAATATTATTCTTTTCTTTAATAATGTGATAATCCCAGTCATTACTTTATGTTCTTTTGACATTGAAATAAAATTTCTATATTTCTATTTTAGCTTTATTTAGCTTTATTGAATTATTTAAATATTCTTATACTGAATCATAGAAGTTTTTATTATAATAATAATAATAACGATAATGATAATTATAATAATAAGTCATCATTACATTTTAATCATAAATAAGATTATGAATAATTAAAAAAAATATGAGCAATTGACATTAAACAGTGTATATTTTCATTGTTATTGTTAGAAATATGTTATGAATTCAAGCTCAAACATGGCTTCCTGTCCTTACCAGTATCATATACAGATAGCTTTCATCTCATAGAACGGGTCTGGAGGAGGCGTATATGTTCTTCGCATCACAAGCAGATCACGAACGACGAGTCAAGGCAAAGGGAGACAAAGATGACAGATGGATATTATTCCTAGGGGAGTCACCGGATGAGGAAGTTAGTGGCAGGAGTTGCATGTCGAGAGTAAGGGAGACCATCCAAGTTGTTATCGAAGAGATAAAATTTCATTTCTACAATAACTTCATTTAAAAACGGACTTTTGAAGACTAACACGGATATGAGAATATGGAAAAGTGCGATTTGAAACCACGCAAAACAGGTCTGTGTGAAGACGTGTCAAATGCGTAAGTTGGGGATCCCAACCCGCAGCAGGCACACATTTCACGCAAAAGCAAACATTGTAATTAAATTGGATCAACTTTCAGGATCCTTTTCACGACAATGGGGTTCCTCAGTGGACACCATTTGCATGGCCCCATTACGTCAGGGTCATGTATCGCTGTCAACAGAGAAGAATGGGAATCTGTCAACAATTTTATTTCTCGTGTTTATTCTACATTAAGACCCTTTCTCTATTGAAAAGGTCCAGATGTTCCTATTCAACAAAATTTCAGAACAAATATCAACAATCCCGAGAGTACAGTATTTTTTTTCTCTCTAATATTATTTTTCTTGCCGTTATTAATTCAGAAAAAAAATAATTCTTATTTATTGATGTAGATATATTTACGTTCTATGAATGTAAAAACATGTAAAAATTAAAGTAATGAAAACGCTACGTAAGTAAGAAGAAAAGAAAATATGGACTGACCTTCAAAAAGAATCTTGGAAAGTGGGCGTCATAACATCTGTATGTCTGTTTGTATGTCTTCTGTATGGGTTTGTGTACTTGTTTTTGTATGTCCCTTTCCAATAACGTTTGAACCCGTGAATAGATCTTTTGAAACGTTTCTACACAAGAAAATACTACTATTCTTCCACTCTTCAGTTCCCCCTGCTTTTCCTCTCCCCTGCTTTTTTTTTTCGTTGAGAAATTTGAAAAGATCGTACTGTTCAAAGATATTATATTTGAAAGGAATACCATGAAATTCAAATGCTCGATTTGTAAAGATTTTCCAAACATTTGATGGTAATTCAGTGAGGAATCCGTTATCGTACAATGCTTACCAAATAGACAGTTCCATTAGAGGGGACCACCAATTTAAGAGGGCGGGCCAAATACCTCTGCGCATAAAAATTCTAAGTAACAACATAAATTAACAAAACAAACAAACAAAAAATATTACGAGAAAATTTAACATTGTTTCTCGTTAACGAGTATGAAGGATGATTGGCCATTTCCTTCCAACATCTCATATTTGAAGAACGGAACTTTACTGATAAATCTTCGGTATCATAACAGGTAATGCAATTTTTTTAAATGATTAACTTCAGCTGTTATTTTAATATTTAAGGACAAAATCTTTTCAGGCTCAATTTACCTGTAAAAAATATGAACCGATATTTTTTTTTTCACAAAAAATGAGGAACTGTAAAGAAATAAAATAAAGAAACTAATTTTTTTCAGAATTTTCTTATGATATCGCATTTTCAAAGTAGAGCAACAAAGAATTGGCTTCGACAAGAGTTTATAATATTTTCTGAACAATTACTGAAAGCAATGTTCTCTTTATTGATCAAGGCAGAGAAATAGCCCTAAGTCTAATTATTATTAAAACAAAATCAGAAACAAGGGCAGCACAAGAATAAATAAATTGCCTTTCTGAATCAATTATCTGAGGGAATCGGGAACGGACGTTTCGTCCTGCATGGGACTTATCAGGGGAGGGCGGATCGGGCTGATGAGTCCCAAGCAGAACGAAACGGCCGTTCTCGATTTCCTCAGAAAATTGAATCAGAAAGGCAATTTATTTATTCTTGTGCTGCCCTTGTTTCTAATTTTAATTAAAACTTCCAGCACGTTAAATTTATTTCCTTATCTAATTATTAAACTTCAATGTTTTCTAAAATTTGAAGAAATTGTAGATTACATCAACGTGAAACTTCGTTTATGCAAACTTTAAAACGAAAGTATGAGAAAACAAAGCAGGAAAGTAAGGATATGCAGTACAGAGCCCTAATAAATCAAGGCAGCAATGAGGTCAATAATCGACCGAATTTTAACATTGTAAAATTTGTGAAAATCGAATTTCAAACGTTAGGCACTGAAGTAGTAACCTCTTGAGATGCTAGTCTTGAAGTTGTAGTATGACTAAGCATACTTTGTAGTATTATTATTCCTTTCGAACTGAAGGCAAAAGTTGCCAAATCATTATCAGTCATCGTGTGTTGATTTGAGTTGAATGTCGGTCACAGCGCCATCCATCCACTGTCCCTTTCACCGGAAACTCTTTTTCTATTAAGGAAATTCACTCGTTATCTCTCTCAGAGAAAAGTGCATGTCACAACGATATTGATCTTTCTGTCACACGTTTGATTCAGAAATTCAGAGAAAAGAAAAAATCTATAGAGCAACAGAATACGTTTCTATTTTTAACATTTCATATTTTTGTTATTTTTTTATTTTTTTTAAGATTAAATAAGCATCAAATTATTATTTTACTTTTTTTTACAGGCTTCAAAGAAAAAAATAAAATAAAATTAATTTTTTCTAGAAAACGTTTGAAATAAATCAGAAGAACTGCATTACGTATTCAGTTATAAATAAATTATAAAAAGTGAATTACTGATCGATTTTAAGTCATAAAGCATGACGTCATCTCTCAAAATGAAAAATAAAACGTGTCTTTGTTGACTACTAGAAGCAAAATGCAATTGACGTCCATCTGTTTGCATATGAATTTCAAATTACTTATTACTGTCATTTTATTATTTTTCATTTTTAGCGACCTACTTGCGAACTTTTGGGGTAGCGACCAAATATGGTAGCTATTGAGTTTGTCCTGTCCGACGGCCGTCCGTATCTGTTGTTCTCCCTAATAACTTCCGAACGGAAGGTCGGATCGGCAAACGGACTTCACCATCGTGTTCAGAGGCCCAAACACCGTAGGAAAAGGGTATTTTCAGGGGTCAACGCCCTCCCATCCAATATTTGACATTGTTTTCATTGGATTTCCGCTATTGGCGTAAATATTAGAAATGCAACCATTTCATTTTAGTTGTCAGCTATAGCTTGATGGGAAAAGTCTCGGACTCATATGCTGGAGGTTGTCGGTTCCAATCCGTATATCTACTGCTTTTTTTTTTCTCAATGTCCGCGTGATTATTTTTTCCTTATTTTCCTAACTTTTTTTTTTTTTTTTTAGTTTTCCTTAAGTTAATGTACTTCGTTTATTATTATTATTATTTTTAAATTTTTTATTATTATGGATTTCTCTTAAATTTATGCTTTAGCACAAAACTATGTTCACTCGTATTTATATATAAATAATTAAATGTTAATTATTTCAGTTGAATTTAGCTTTAGAGTATCGAACTTTTATAAATAATATTGATGAAAATCGATGGTTACATTCAAAAACTAGTATCAAATGACATATCTCAAAATTAAAAATTCTAATTTTCAAAATTAAAAATTCTAATTTTCAAAATTAAAAATTCTAATTTCCAAAATTTTAAAATTCGAATTCAAAAGTGACAAAAAGTTTGAATGAACTGGATTTTGACTTAATAACATTTCTTGAAATGATAAAATTAATAACTTTGAAATATTAGCCTGACAAATGAAAAATTAAAAAAAAAAAAAAAGGTCTTTGGATCTTTTATCTTTAATAAAAAAACTTTTATTAAATTTTGAACAAAAAATAGCAAAGGCTAACAATAGGAATTCCAACTATCATAAAACGTGGAATTCCCGTTACAACACTTAATTCTCGGGTTAATGAGATCAATACGTGCGAATTAGATACTTAAAATTTATTATGTAGTAAACCAGTGTCCATTAACAACGAAATGTAAATTCTTTTACATTCCATCAGCAAATCTTCGCTGTCATTAACTTGGACTGAAACCAGAAACAATTTAAATTTATTTGGTTTGAAAGAGCCGGCTGGAAATTTGTCTTATGATTAATACGTTTTTAAAAATTACTATTTCTAAATTATAAATTAAATTGTTTTGGAAAAAAAAAAAGAATACGCTTGAATAAATATTTCAGTGAAGCATTCGTTTCATCGAAATTTATATTCATTTATTTATTATTTTTGAGCTAATATGTGCACAAGCAGATGCGTCATTACCATTCTTATCTTCCTACTATATAAAAATGAGTGTTTTTTTGTTTGTCCCGTATGCATTCCTATACCATTCATCAGATTGCAATGAAACTTTAGTGAGTTGTTGTGCGCACGCCCGCGAAGGTTTCTGAATTAGTAGAACCATTTTACAATATCTGGTGCGCGAGTTGTTGCAACAAATGAGTATATTTCCGGTTTCAACGTTTGCAGTTTCCGGTGCGACTCGCATTTGCAATGACCATCAACAAAGCACAGGGACAACACATGGACAGCTGTATGTGGCCTGCCCACGCATCGGAAAACCTTCTGATTTATTCGTGTACGCACCAGACGGGAAAACAAAAAATATGTATCCAATGCACTTCAATAAACAGAATGAAAACACAAACACTTTCTTTCTTTGAGTGGCATTGCAACGCATGCCGGGTACTATAATTACTAGTAGTAATTAATATTATAAGACTACTTTATCGTTCAGTTGAAGCTACCATCTATATATTCTATTTGATATGTATATCAAAAGCTAATTTGCATTGATAATTTTGTGTATATAAATATTGATATAAATATAAATATAAATGCTATCTCATTAAATATATACCGGGTATGTTTCTTTTTTCCCTTAAGCATTTTTCATTTTTAATGCCAGCTTCTATTTCAATGGTAGTCACAATGGATCTCACGTAAGTCAATAAGAGGGTTAGATAAAAAAATGTCGGGTTGCTGTTATTAATGTATTAAAAAAAGAGCAAAATAAGAAAGTTGGATTCGATAACAAAAACAAAAATCAAAACATTCATTTAGTGTAAGTCAAAGATTTCCACGTAAACTTAAAGTATTAAATAAAAAAATTTTCTTAAGTGGACAAAAAATTATGTTTTTGCAAAGTCTGAGTCATCTTCAACGGGAATCCTATTTATCCTCATTAGGAATCGTCAGCAGGATTTACCCTTGATGACAAGCTGGGGCCCTGCGAAAGGTTATGGTTGCCACTTCCGCTCCCGGTAGTAGCACTAGCATCAAAACAACAGAAATAAAAAACAAAACTGTGAAGTCCACAGACTATCTTCAAGGGTAAATCCTGCTGAGGATTCTTAATAAGGATGAAGCAACTGCCTAGGATTCCCGATGATAATGGCACAGACTGTGTTAAAGCATAAATTTTGTCCACTAATGAAAAGTTTTCGTTTAATAATTTATTTGTGGACGATAAATTTGTTTTCAATTAGACTATTAATAAAGTATTCAAAGCGACTTTAGGTTATTCGAGTAAACAGGCCGCCAGGTTAATACCCTGGCTGACTGGTTACTCGGATCTAGCTTTTATTCTCATCAAATCATCGTATTAAAATTAATTAATTTTTTTTTAGCCGTTTTCAAGAGGCGACATGACGAAGTTTACAAAATCCTCCATCGATAACTCAGTTTAATGCATTATCACCAGGAAAATGAGCAAAAATAATTAAAACAATAATAACTTACTTATTTATATCATACAGGATGGCCGGGAAGTTCCCGGAATCATTATTATAATAATAACATAATAGGGAATGCGGGAACTTCCCGGTCATCCTCTATAAAAGCAGCTCAATACAGTGTCGTTAGGAAAATATCCGTATATTAAGTTCTTAAATTTAAGATTTTTTTTACCTAGAATACAAACTTATAAATCTACAAATGCGGTTAAATCAAAAAATAGAGTAAAATAAATTAAATATATAAATATATGATAACTAATTAAGTAAAGCAAGTTATTCTAGAAAAAATTTCCTAGAAATTAACCTGAGAAATAAATCTTATACACATATTAGCAATATATAACAATACATTTTGAATACTAAATGAAGAAAATAACTTCTTCATATAGTAATTTATATCAGTATACAATATAAACATTTTTTAGGTATTTTCAATAAGCCTTTTACTTATGATTGTTTTTTTTTGATAACAGATATTTTTTTATTTTCTAAAACGATATTTATATTATATTATTTATAATTCTTTCCATATTGAAATTAATATGAGTTGTCGATGGAGGATTTTGTAAACTTGGTCATGTCGCCTCTTTAAAACGGCTAAAAGAAAAATAATTAATTTTAATTTTATTATTTTGTCTAAAATGATAATTTTGGTTGCAATTATTGTTTTATTTCCAATATTTTATAATAGTTTGTAGAATAATAATAATAATAATAATAATGAGCTAAATACTGTTAACGGCAATAAGAACTTTTTGACCTTGATATTAACCGGACATAAAAGAATTTCCTGCAAAACAATTACCAAGAAGTCATTAGAAGATATATAAGTAGAACATATAACCATAGTTCATTGTTCTTTAAACAAGTCCAGCAGGAAGAACCTGATAATGCTTTAAAAGGAATAACAGTAATGTCATGTTGTACGATTTATCTATTTAAATAAACATCTCACTATCCTCCTTTTGCAGACAGTCCAGCTCTGGCCAATCAATATATATATATATATATAAAACTGGACAGAAATGTGGAATTTGTCAAAATCCAACTCATAGACCGTTTTCTGCTCTGTAAGGATCTATGCCAACTTATCGCTGCCTAATCAGAGACACCTAGTGCTAATTTTAAATAATTCGGAAATTGTTACTAAAACGCAATAATAATGGACTTCGTTCTTTAATTTTAAGCATACATAATTAAATTAAATACAGCTTTCTCCTTAATATTAAGTAATAATAAGTTACTAAAATAATAAAATTGTATTTACCTTAAGAAGTAGTGAAACGTATACTGCAAAATTAGGATTATATTTTTGAACTGGAAAAACTCTGAGCTTTACCTTTGAACTTCACATTGCCAAGATTTCATTTAATCATATGCAATTTTGAAATACTAAAGAATATAAGTATAAATCAAAATTTTTACCAATCTATATAAAGTCGGACAGAAATGTGGAATTTTAAAGTCAATTCAAAGACCATATTTCTATTTCTGCAAAGATATATGCGAATTTACCTCTGCTTATAATTGGCATTATCCTTGCAGAAATAGAAATATGGTCTTTGAATTGTTATTTTTACAAATTGCACATTTCTGTCCGGCTTTAGTATTTGTAATTCAAGTTAATTTTATCCTTTTATTCTTCACTATTTCAAAATTGCAATTGATGAATGAAATTTTTTCAACATGGAACTAATAGGTAAAGCTGTGGGATTTGTCATTCAAAATACAGTAAAACCCCGTTATTACGCTCGTCAAGGGACCATGACCTACAAGCGTAATAAGCGGGATAGCGCTATAGACGGGAAATGATTTATGAGATGGGGAAAGGTTTGGACACCTTTTTACAGGAAACATATGTGATTCTGCAATAGATATAGTGCAAATATGAGCTTATTTCCTATTAAAAAGATCTTTGATTGTGGTTTGTCGTGTGTGTGCGCTACTGTTATGAATTATGGCATTTTCAATACGGTTCAGGTAAACAGTTAGGAGCAATACTAATATATTTTCGGAGCAGATTTAGTGCACACTTTAGTTTTTTACGTTTGCAACAACCCTTCGCTGCATTGGTAATTGCATCCCTGCTTTTCATTATTGTTTGCAGACTGGATGAGGGAATTCCTAGAGATTTTGCGAAATCCCCGTGACTTAATGTAGAATTCTCGTCGTACTTACGGAGAATTTGCAATTTTTCACTTATAGAAAGGGATTTCCGTTTCGACATTTTGCACAACTATACCACAGACCCGCACTTCAGAGTTCAAAGATTCCCTCCTACCAGGGGAAAAAAAAATAATCTTTACAGTATTACATTTCTTTTCGATACAAAATTTCCGATATAAAAAAGCGCTACAAGCGGGATTTGAAGCGTTATAAGAGGGTAAAAGTATACAGAGATATATAGAAAATTCCAGGGACCGAATAAAAAGAGCGTAAAGAACGGGATAGTGCTATAGGCGGGAGCGTAATAACGGGGTTTTACTGTATTTATATTTTCATGGAATTAGAGAATATTCCCAAAATGCGTTCTGTCTCCTTCAGTCCTCATGACCCATATTATTCTTATAAATTGTCATAATTTCAAAACTAAGGAAATTCCAGTAGAATTAAAACATATACATTTTTTTAAAGAAATTCTTTAGGAGATGAATAATGTGCTATTATGCAAATGACATCAAGAAAAAAAGAAACAAGAGCTGTTATTGTAAGTATGAATTCAAGTGGAATTTGGCGAAAATTTAACATGAAGACGCCGTAGACATAACTTTAATCCATTGTAAAATGCAATTCATTTCAAAATTAGACAATTGTCTTGTGTTACTAACATTAGTGTCTTCATGCTTAGAAATTAATTACAACAAAAATAATTTCCTCACATAAGCATAATAATCTTGTTCTATTATCTCAGTAAGGAATTTTATTACAGCTATAAATTAGTTCTTCCTGCAGTAACATTTCATGTTTATCGTCAAAGACTCTACCTTCATATCCCAGTACACAATAATCATATTTCATCCCCCACAATAAGCACATAGCGCCAACGAATTACCCCATCCTTATAATTAACTCCGCCCTTTCTGCTTGCAGTCAATGTGAAAATCTTCGATGAAATATGTTGCTGTTCAGTTTCACAAATGATGTCACAAAGTCGATCAAAAGATTCAGTGAAATGTGTTAATAAGTGAAGTAAATGGTTCGAAAGAAATACGAAGAGATTAACGGTAATTAAAACATTGCAACTTTGTTTATTAACCTTAGGTGAGCAATCATTGCTGACATCTACATAATGAAGTCATATATTAAAAAAGGGGTAAATTTTAAATCGGTAGTCACTCACCACAACTGGGGAAAATTTTGAAGTAAACACCAAATTTGTATCATGAAAGTTATCAAAATTTTGCATGTTATCTAATCGCTGTTGTGATGAATATCTCATTTAAAAAAAGGAAATTCTGAATTTTGACAAAGTCAAAATATATGAAAACGAATTTCTATATTTTTTTCCGTTTTTCATGTTATATTTGATGCACATATTAATTTGTAATATGTGTTAATGTGTGTTATTTTAATTTTTAATATTTTAATATTAATCTTACATATTAATTTTTCGTCGATGCACTTGGCTTATCCTTTTTATTTTGTCTTTTGTGCCCTGCGCTTAGCCGGCTAAGGTAATTGTGCTGTACTAGTTATAGCGATTTTTCTATTGTCGTTTGCTTTTGTGGGAGTCCCACTTCCAAGAGCGGGAGAAGGATCCATGGGCTTTCACGCGTTCTGAGCTTGATCATCGAGGCTAAATCTGGCTGATGAGTATTAATAAGAACAAAACAGCTGTCCCAGGTTGCCGTCGATGATGGCTCAAAGGCGTGAAAGCCAACGAATTTATGCATTTCTGTATTTTTTCCATTTTCAAAATATCTGAATTGTAAGATTTTATAGGTATAAAATGATGTTTCTTTTTCAATGCCCATTTTGTCAAAATATGTAATTTTATAAATTTCCACCTGCATTTTCTGAATTCTCTAACCAACAACTGTCTATAATCGAAGACTTCAATTTAGACATCTTGTATTTGCAGTATTAAGAGGATTAATATTAATTGTTATATATCAATCCATTGTTTCAGATCTAATTTTGTCATCTTCGTCTACTAACTTTTTCGACAAAGACTCACACGGAAGAACTTTTGAAACACAAAAGCTGAGACATCTCTTTGGCCATAACTATGCAATCAAGTTTCAAAAAGATCTACTCAAGTGTTTATAGGATACACATGAGCCTTACCTGGAAAGGCCTGAATCTAAAATCTTGCAATTTTCAGTTACGTATTTTTCATGGAATTTATCTTTGTTGGTAAATAGATAAAAGACTCAGGAAAAATCTTTTTCCAATCATTCGAATATGAAAATAGTCCTTTGTAAATTTTAAAAAAGCTTTTTAATTAAAAAGAAAAAAAAAATCTTCTATCATTTTTATTGGAAGGATTGTTTAAGAGTAATTAAGATATGTACCGGTATTATTGTTCACATTAAATTCCTTAAGTTTTTTTGTTTTTTTTGTTTCATATTTTAAGATCGCTGAAATTGATAGCGTTACCGGATATTCCATTACGAAATCTTTGGGTTTTGTTTCCGAAGATTTCTGGTATTTCCTTTGAGTGATATCCCTCCCTATGACGTCAGGCTCTTAAGATAATTACAGTAATCGTTGATAATCTCTGGATTTTTTTTTTAAACAAAATAAATGCCAATAAATATTTTTCTAAATTGTAATTTTGAAGCAATTGATTAATAAGTTTTAATAAAATTAATAATTTAACTTTAACCATCGTATAATTTGACAGGTAATTATTTTGTTAAAATTTATGCAATTTAGTTGCAATTTGTTCAAATCTTAAAAGCTGAATTATTGAAAAATATTTGGATATTGAAATTTAAAACTTTAAACAATTTATTTCTATATACAATTCTATGTAAGAGTGGGTTTTTTTTTTCTTTATTTATTTCATAGAGTTTGTACAGTTTCAAAGATTTGTTTCTGTGTGTAACGTTATGAATATGAAGCAATTAAAGAAATAACAATAATAATAATGAATTATCAATTCTTATAATCGGATAGGTTAAGGCTAAAAGTGATAATTCCTAAACATTAAAAGTGTGAGTTAATTTATCAAGATCGTTAGTTGAGGATTTTGATTCGTACATAGATTTTGCTCAAATGAACCTACCCAACAGAAATAGTAATATGAAAACTGAAAATTAACACTAATAAGTGAGAAAAAAAAGTCTTAGCTTTCTTATCTCCGTCACAAGGAGATTTTAAATAACTTTGAAGTGATTTAGAATTATCATCGATAACATTTACTTGATCAAATGTTTTGTAAATGTTGTTTTTTAAATGTTTTGTTTGTTGTTTTTTTTTATTGTTTTTTTTTTTATTTTTTTTATTTTTAATTTTTTTTTTTTTTAATTTTATTCTTTTTTTAAATAAAAAGAAGAAAAAAAATACATTTAAAAAAACGCTTATTTAAGGAATACTATAAAGGATAATTGCAAGTAATTTCTGTACAATTGTTACAATGAATAAATTAAGTCTTATTTTTTTTTAATTAAAACATCATCTTAAAATAAATATCAATTAACATTAATTGACTAAGTACTTAAACTTTATTAAAAATATAATTAATGATAATCTATAAGCGTTAAAATATTGTCAAAAAGAAGTAACTATTTAAAAATTTTCAGTATTAGTGTTTCAAAATTATACTATTAATAATTAAGATGTTCGAAAAGATCTTAACATCTTAAACATAAATATATATAATTCATATGAAGACATCGGATAATGCGAATACATCATAGTCTGTTTAAATTGCAGGAAAACAAGCAAAGCAGTAGGGGAACAGAAAATGAACAAGGCAATGAATACTGACTAAATTTTACGTACAAAAAATAATAATAGGTCTAATAAAAAAAAAAAAAAATGTTTTTTTCGTTTTCTTTTTTTTTTTAACTTTTTTTTTAGTGTCTATTGAAATGAGTCAGAATTTTCAAACACCAAAAATAAATCTGATCGATGTTTGAGGATTGAAACCAAAAACATTTGTGAAGTCATATTCGTTATCAATTTTAGTTCTGGTTAGTTTTGAAAAGAAAAGATTAATTTTTCTGTATAAAATTAACACTTAAAAGTTAATAAACAAACAATTAAAAAAGTGCGAAAAATCATTTTTATTACTTTTATCTTCGGATTATTAAATAAGGTGATGTAATGATTACAAAAAAAAAAAAAAAAAAGTGAAGGGAAAATCGAAAAAGGGGCTGAGCACGAATTTGAAGGTCATTGTATTTACACGAAACGTTATTCACCGCATTGATCGCGTAACATTCACAGAAACACAAATTGTATATATATTGAATTCTCCGTCAATATTACGCTTATTTCAACAATTATATAATCAAAACACGATTATTATTAAAGGAGAAATATCAAGATATATAATTTGAATTACGTCACGTAGCACTTAGAAAGAAATAAAAATTGTAAATATCAAGTTGAATAACAACGTAATTTTGAATTCAACATAGGGTTGTTGTTGTTTGTTTTATTTTTTTTTTCTTTCTGTTTTCATCCGTATCTCAAATTTTGATTTTCTGTGAAATTAAAAATTCTTTTTTATCTATTATCGACGGAGAAGAAATTAAAAAAAAAAAAAAATCAGTTTAATCATTTAATTTCTAGCAATTTTGCTAATAAAAACAATGTTCATCGAAATTATTAAACTTTAAAATGTTTTTATAGCATCTAAATTACAACAATTATTTATACATAGACGTAATTAGAAAGCTGATCATTTATCTGGTTTAATATTTTGACACTTCTAGGGTTGTAATCATTTAAGCATCCAATGTTAATGATATCAACATTTTCAAAACAATGTTTTTAATCTAAATTTTATAGTTTTATATAAATCTAATGGTCTTTTAAATTACATTTTATAGTTAAGTGAAAATGTATTCTTGTGTTTTTAGCAGATATATTGTAACAGTTTGTATGTAAATAGTTTTATAAATCATTTATTTGTATTTATTTGTATAAATAAAATAATCTGAATTTTATTCATTTTAATCTTTACCATTATTTATTTTAAATAATTCGTTTTCTATTTCCTAATTATTGCTGTTCTGTTTATTTTTAAATTATTTCCCGTTACAGCCGTTTAATTAGTTAATTAATTTAATTTCGTTATGTTACTTGTCCAATCACTACGTATATTTTTAATTACTTATCCAATGAAATAAAACTTTCTAAAATCTATAAAAGCCCATGCTTTATATTTAATAAATTTTTATATTTAATAAATTAATTCAGTTCAATTCCAAACTTGATTCGTTCCTTCTTCGCTCCTACAAGACTCTCCCACAAATACCATTACAATATGACTGCAATGAAAAACCTAAGTTCATTCGAAAGCAATATTTCTATAAGTGGTCTACTTCTCTGAGAAAAAAATATGGAAATGAAAAGCATAGTTATTCCAGAATTGGGGTTTTTCGTGCAAAACAACTTAATAGTTTTGACAGTTGTTTTCAAAAATTTGGATAAGAAATTTATGGCGGAATGCATCAAACTTCAGTTAACTTTGATGACTGCAGTTTGGACGGAGCTAAAATTAGTGAGGGGTGCTGCTCCACAAAAATTATAGCCTTTGTTTTAAAATTGTGTGAAAGGAAACAAGTATAAAAAGAAAATTTATTCAGAAACTTGATAAATTTCTTTTATACATGTTTGTTTCCTTTCACACAATTTTAAAACAAAGGCTAAAATTTTTGTGGAGCAGCACCCCCCCACTAATTTTAGCTACGTCCACAATGCAGCCATCAAAGTTAATTGAAGTTTGGTGCACTCCGCCATTAAGGTCTCAAATTTTTAAGTGCTCAGTATAAAATAATTGTTGTTCATTTAAAAGAGTGTTCGTGTAAAGCAATTTGTCTTATAAATTTAACAGCATAATTTATTATGGAAATCTATGACTTACCGGTACTCTTTCTTAATTCAAGTGTTAGTTGAGTGAATATTTATTTTGGATATGGATAAGAAAAGATATATATTATCAATAATAAACAAATAGCTTCCATCACCTGATAACTACATTTATCTCAATAACAAAAACCTTATTTATCAATTTGAAGCAAATTTTGCATTTAAGCCACTTGCAAAATTACTAAAAAAAATTTCATCAAAACAATTTAGTATTTTGTAAAATTGATTTGCAGTGAACCATGGAATACAGTACAGGGAGTACCATAATCCCGTACGATAGTTTAGCTGATATTTCATAAAAAAAAATAACTACGAAACAACATTTCCTGAAACAGCGAAAATTTACGAAATAAATTATGATTATAATGTTCAGTTATGGAGCCTCGGAGTTTCAGGTACTAATTTTTAGATACTACATTGTTTTCGGAAAAAAAAGAAAAAAAAAATCTTCTTCAAGAAAGATTTAGGTACATACCGAAAATGAAGTATTGATAACCATTACAATACAATAAATATCGCGATAGCTGAAAAATACAATGAAAAAGCTGTAAAGACAGATTGTAATCTACTTCCATTGTAATTCAAAACAATTTTACTGCATTTCGGGAAGTTATGTTAAAGCTAATGTAGGATTTTACAACGATTATTACTATGAAATTACAGTAATCGTTATTGTTAGATCAAGCATTGCAGTTCCTAATTTTAAAAACTGAAATTTAACAATTCTTTATGGCCATTCTGCAATATACAATCGCAAATAGCTTCTATAACACTTCCTAAATGTATACTGAAACAGCAACGCAATTTAACTTTTGGAATAATGCAGTCAGTATTAATAATAATATAATCTGGTTAAATAAACTATATTATAACTGTATTTACCTTATGTGAATGTCACGTGAACTTTGATCAGTGTTTAAGGAATTATTATACAAGACTTCTAAATAGCAATATTTTATTTTTAGTCCTAGGAAATCACTGTTTCATAATTCTTATCAATCGTCACTTGTCAAGGAGTTAAAATTATTCTCTTGCAATTCGATCCTTCTGTAGTATTTTTTTACTACAAAAGCCTGTTCCATCATATTTAAAATTATAGTGGGTGAAATATAATGGATTAGCAGAAATTCAGCGTAATAGAAAAGCTAGAAATAACATAAAATCATTAATGCTTCAGAAGCACTGACAGTAGGATGCCGTAAAAAAACCCTCAGAATTGGGGCAGACTTTAAAAAAGAAATATTTTAATTTTCATCCAGTGGTATTAATTCTAATGAAAACAGAACAAAACAAAAAAAGTCTGTTAAAAATTTTGTTCCAAATAACTTTAAAAACTATTAATGTTTTATTAATTGGAGTCAGTGTTTCAATAAAGAGAAATCTTTAAAGGTTAACGAAATTTCATTTGGTATTTTTACAAAATTTATGAGTAATAATAATAAGTTGAAAGAAACATTGAACTTAATGTAAGTCTGTATGTTTTTGCGTTAATTTTATTTGGATTGCAGATTGTTAGTAAATGTCTTATATTTTATAGAAGATGTTTTTGTTTTTTTATTTTGTTATTGTTTAATTCATGAATCTTTTATTGTTAGTTGGTTAGGATATGATTATTTATTTGTTTTTTATTCACGTTTAGTTCGTGAAAGATTTATTTGTATTTAATTTATTTGTTGATTTTAGAAAGGAAAGATGTCTTCTTTTCTTTTCTTCTTATGTAAACCTTTGAAGAAGTTCTTTGAATAAAAGAACGAAATATTGGTGAAGTTTGGTGTTTTGTTTCTATATATGAAGGGTTTAATATATTTAATAGTCTGTTAAAAAGTTTAATATAGGACCAAATAATGTGCGATTCCCAAGATCTTTCAACCCTGAAGGCAAATACTGACGTGATGATATGATTATTTACAGTAGAAACAAAAAATAAATAAATGTAATGGCTTTGCGATTCATTTGATACGAGACGAATTGGATTGGGAGCTATTTGATCAGCGGAATTAATGCAGACTGTATTCTTTTTTTTTAATAGTCTTCACATAAATTTAATTTCCTTAAAAGGATCACGATCCAGTTAGTCTTTAAAAAAAATGGAATCAGAACAAACAAAGATTCTTCTCTGATGGAATGAGTGTTGAGTCAGCAGATGTCGAAAGGTCTGAAGGCATTCCAGGGAAAGGGTTAATTCAAAGCACATGCATCGTGAAATGGGGATGAGAGATGCTGGGGGTGAACAGGGGTGAAACGGCTGCTCCGGGTTTCCCAACCGAGAAGACCCACAGCTGACAGATAATTCCTTTTATTTTTTTTCTCCCCTACGCGACATCTTCATCTCCATTCTAGGCATTGGCATCGTTGCCTTAACGACGTGGGTATCCTTGTACGCGCTGTCAACGCAATCTCGACTCGGTATAATTATATCGATGAAGGAGGGATCGAAAGTTCACTTAAGCACGTGGAAAAGGGTGGATGGGTCAGCAAATTTCAGCTCAGACATTAATGCAGACGGGCTTTTGTTAATGACTCAAGCACTCAGTTGCTTTCGAGTTATTTTTGACCATTCAACCAAGGCATTATCATTATACAAGAGCACTACATCTGATTATCAAACCAGATCAACTCAAACGAGGCATAAATTTTCAAGGTTCAATGGCAAATTTTTCAGTGACCTCCTTTATCCATTGTTGTCAAGCTTACAATACTCAATATATTTTCTAAGTAGTAATATTCATCTAACCTATAACTAGTTTAGTCACAATGGTTAACGTATAAATAAGCAGAGAAAGAAAAATTTGCTTGCTTCTTTGAAGTTATACTAACACGAAGTTTCAACAAGCAAGGATTTAAAAAAATAATCACTTATATATTCATTCTACAAAAAAGGAAAAATTAGTTAGTCTTAGACTGCTAAAGTTTGATAGTTAACAATTAAGACAACAATTTTTAGTAGAATTGTTTTAAATTAAATTTTTTGATAATTTTTTTGATCCTGAGAGAACGACGACTTTCCTTAATTTTTTTCTGTTTTTTTTTTTTTTTTTTTTTAATTCGTGAAAACAAAGGAAAATGAATCGAGTTTTGCAGTATCCTAAAGTAAATCTACGACAAATATATCATACATAAAATTCCTTTCTTTTCTTCTTTTTTTTTTTAATTTAACCTATCTTGCCGTTTCAGTATAGCTTAGTGGTCTAGGCGACGGCCTCCCACATGGCAGACGTATCAAAACCTGAGTTCGAATTCTGTACCGGCATGGATGTTTAATTTCCTTTCCTGTGTTTGTCAGCCTCTTCTTCACTTACTCTTCGTGTCTGAAGCCATTTCATATTGACTTCCTGAGGAAGGCAACGGTAAACCACCTCAGTATCTTAGCCCAGGAACGCGTACCTCCATGATCGGAGACCGCACTTACTAGTAGTAACCTATCTTAAATCAATTGCTATAGAAAATATTTAAGAAACAACTATTGCTACTTTCTAAAGAGAAAATAAATACTTACAGGGCAAGAGTTAATTTCAACAATTAATGTGAAATAACTATTTTTTTTTGCTTACAAACATCGAAAATAAATCAACATCAATGCCAAAACAAATTAAAACATAAAATTTAAAAATAAATTGATGATGACACATTAAAAACAAAAGTTGAAAACATTGAGTTGAAAAACACTGCATCTTTAATAAAAGAGGAGAAACAAATTGGCAAACAACTGAATTTAATTAGCGAAAAATGAAATTCTCCACAAAAAAATTTCAATTGTGAAAATGAAGTTAAAAAAACAGTTGAAATAGTTCAGAGATACTAAGTCACAGAACAAGTATTTGTTTTTTTTCTTAGTTTTCTTATTTTGATATATTGCGACATAAAGAAGCAGTTCTTTGGTTTCATCCCAAATAAGAAAGTGGAATTCGTTTCGAATGCTCAGTTGGACAATTTCGATAACAAATGGCAACAGAGTTGTCAGCTGGGGGTCGTTGAGTATTGCTTTTGCAACACTACTGTAATAAATTTAACCCGTAAATAACTTTCTCTGTTTTAACAGTTTAAGAGTGGAATTTTCTAGAGGATTCTACATTTCCTCCACCATTACGTTACATTCATGCTGAACTTGCAAAGATGTAACGGATACACCTAAAAATTAGCAAACATGAAATCCGAGATCGTACTTCTACATCAATAGGATTATTCTACAAGAGAGTATGTTTGAGCATTTCTCGAGAAATGGTTTAAATCAGGCTTCTATTTATCCGAAAACTTCCAGAAATAATTGGTAACAAACATTGGCTTTATATTTGAGTTCAAAATTGGGTACGATTTGTATGAAGTATAATGACGGAATAGGCCAGTTTTGGTGGAGAATAACTCTAAAGAATACAGGCTAACGTAATAAAAATTAGGTATTGTATGAGAACAGGGATTGGGAACCTTTTATCATTAGAAGACCACATGTAATATCGGAGATTTCGTCAGGCCACAAAATTTTTGTAATTTTGATATTAAATTGTATCTTAACGTAAGGCCTCTATTACACTAGGCCGCCAGGCGGCGCAGCCAGCCGCGACACTGGTGACGCTGCTCGTCATTGGGCATTGATTGTTATGGAGCCTATTAGATTAGGGCAGCCGGTGGCGTCGCCACAAACTGGCTACTGACTGGCTGCCGTTCCCCGCGACCACGTTGGCAGCCACGGGTGGCAGAGAGTCGTGGCGGGGCATTGTATCATATCGAGCCTATTACACTAGGCTGCCAGGCGGCGCTCGAAATCCGTTAGGAATGAACAAATAATTTCATTCCAAGCATTCAGTTTCACTTGCTTGTTACTGTAAGCTTCAGAACTGGAGTCCCAAATTGCGGGTTGTTGTTCAACTGCACAAATGAAATCTTCGGTATTCACTTTTGTGTCCAATAACTTCTGGCACTCTTTCAGGGCTTCTTCCTACTTCTTGCTTTTTGTCTTGTCTACACTTTCACTTCCACTCCTTTCCACAGTGACAATCTGCAGTTCACTAGACATACTGAAGTAAAACAGTGCGCAGAAAAGAGTGCGAGGAACACAGAAAACAGACCGATTGGCTGCACCACCGGTTGCCCTGCACGTGTCGCCGACTGAGTCACCGGTGGCAGAGCTGGCTGCGGCGCCTGGCGGCCTAGTGTAATAGAGGCCTAATGCGTATGATTGAGTTGTGTATATGTATGTTATTAATGTATTCTCGATAGATCATGAAAGTTATATATCTAATTATAAAGTAGTAAACATCAATTTTCTAAGAACATATATAGAATCATAATAAGGGATGTACTGAAAATCATTTAGCAAAAAATAATTTTCAAGACTTGTTCACCAGGAACGTCACTTTCTCGTTAAGAGAGGTACGACTGTATCGAAATAGTAATTTTGGGGCGACTTTATTTTAATCGATTTTGTAAATAATCTGCTCAAGAAGTTTTTCAATTTTCAACTCTGACTATTACTTCATCGTGAGTTTTAAATTTACTTAAAATAAACTGTTCTTTTGTAAGTTTCCTACTAAAACCACTTATGAGTTTGAAATTGCGTATTGAGCATCACAAAAGTTCCTCACCCTTCTCATAAGAAAATATTAATGCTATAGAAATTATAAAGTTTTTATTTAATGCAGTGTAAATTATCATGTCAGAGCGCTTTTCTAGAAGGATAGGTGTAGGTATTTCTTGGCAATCCCCAATTTCTCCGGAAATAACTTCTGTAAACTCCGGATGATCTTCATTTAATATTTATAATCAGCAGCTTAGATACAAAGGCGCGACTGGAGCAATAAAACTGGGTAGCACTTAAAAAAAATGGGGTAAAATGGGATCTTGTTTTGGAGTTTAGAAGTTAGATTCTTTTTTTTTTTTTGGTTGGTAAATAATACCCTCGGGCCTTAGGGGGCAGTTGATCGATTTCGTCTCAGGTTCCATGAAACCTAGCTACAACAATGCATATGATGATGAAGACATGTTGTAATTCGAAACTGTCATTTCGATTAAATCTCTGCATGTACTGAACAAGTGCTAGTAACTGTACAATAAAATAAATACCGAAATAAATCAATAAATAAGCCTAAAATACTAGTGAGGCGTTCCCAGGGCCCTTCAAATCAAATCAAATCAAAAATCAGTATATGTTGTGAATAGTTTAATTTGCCTTCAAGAAAATTCAAGGTTTTATTTATTATTATTTACCTAAAAATACGGAACAAAAGAGCGGAAGAACAACCAATATTCTTTGAGTTACAGTTAATTGTCCGTGACAATAATCCGTGTTTGTGAATATCTTTAAAGTTTTTGTTTTCAATGATTTCTTTGAAAACAAAAAAGGTCAACGAAGGATCAAAATACATATAAATGAAATACACATTGTTGAAGGGGAAAAAACAATAATAAAAACAGATCATCCTCACATAATCAGTACTCATTTATAAAGTTCCCAGAAATTCCAAAATAATTCTTAATGGAATTCTTCGTTTGGTAATTTGTACTTATTTAAAAAAAAAGAAACAACAACAATGAAATAAACGTATTATTTTTTGTTTTATATTTAGATAGGCCATCCATTCCTTATTGAATTCATGTTGCATTTTCATTGTTTATTCTAATTTTTGGATTTTTTTATTAATGAAATTGAAGTTCACGAAATGAAATGACTTCAAAATCAAATTAAAGATGACATATAATTATAATTTCTTTCTGTTTTTCGCAGTAAATCCTAGTAATTTTGTAAAATTATTTTAGTTATAATTTGTAATTCCCCTGTTACTATATCGTTCCTTTCAGATGTGCTTTCTATGTGCTCGAAAACTTGCCTAAAACGCGCTAGAAAACTTGCCACCCTCCATTTACAACTCGGCGATATCGGCATCGCTTTACACAAGCAAGCCAACTTCCAACGACAAGTCTCGTTTTGCTCTCGTCGATGTCGTGATTAAAAATACAGTACGGACCATGAACTTATAAACTTTTTTTATACCTTCTTTGGTGCGGAGAAGCGACGAAGAGGTAGGTTTTGCAGCTTTAGTTTCCCTATTAATTCTCGACTCATAGTACAGCAGTGATAAAGAAAAAAGAAAATAAAACCTTTGAGAAGAGAAGATGGTGGATGAAGCCGTGGCACAAAGGACATCCAGATTTCAGCGTGAAGTTAGCACTGCCGTAGTTTCTCAAATAAAGTTTCCTTGCCGCTAGAAGCACTGGTTTCGAGTTGTTTCCAAACTTGTTTCAAATTAGAGGCATGTTGAATTTAGAGCAAAATGGCAGGCTTTCGAGCAAGTATGCGTTTTTCGAACAATTGAAGCAAGCCGATTTCAAATCGAGAATAATTCGTTAAAAGAAAGAGAAATACACACGGAGAAAGAAATTTTCCTGGACTCGAACTCGGATTCGAATCCCTTCACCATTCAAACATGGCCGATAGGCTCATAATGATTATTGAATTTACATAAAAGAAAACAAAATATAGATATAAATGAAATTATATCTATAAATATTAATTCGAAAAATTAATTCTAAAAATATAGGCCTAAGTTTATTCATTTTTATTATTTTTAAATGAAAATGTGCTGTTCATTGTATATTGGATTGTTAAAATTAAAACGACACTCTTTAATTGTCTTTCGCCGAATTTGTTTTTTTGCCCTTCATATTAAAGAGGAAAATTCTACGAACACTTATTGATAGGAATCTCTTGCAAATTATGTTTCGTGATAATTAACTCTACAGCCAAACACGTTCCCGTAAGCAATTAAACAAAACTCGCCATTTGCAATTAACTGATTACTGTTATTGTGTCATGGAAAACAAGCTATCAGTCGCATATTTTCACGTTAAGAGCAATTTCCTCGCTGCATATTTTTCTTTTTTCCATTGGATGGGAGCAAAGCAATGCAACGACCTTGCAGCGGAAGTAATTCAAGTGAAAGAGTGCTGAACTCCGGAAGTCATCAGCGATAGAGACTGTATCAGCAATAATGTGTCACCAACACTTTCAGGTCGCTTTAATTAACATGAACTGGACGATAGCGGTTACGGTAGAGTTGTAAAGCATCTTCGTGCTTTGATGAAGAGGACGAATTCAGAAGCTGATGAATCACTGGCGAAGATGATTGTTGCTGTCTCTACCACGTGATCAGTCTACCAATGCTATTGCTTGTTTACGGAATTAGGTTTTTTTTTAACCAGCTGTTCCTGGGCGTTTCAGATCATTAAAGCGTTTTACTCTAAAAATGAACTATATAGGAAGTAAAAACGATCAATTCATTTCAGATTTTTCTTTCCTACTTTGATAAGCTAGCTCACGTAATTTTTAAACAATCTACATTTTAGTTCTCTTCTGGCTAAAGTCTATCAAATACAATTGTCTTTTAGAAATTTATCTCCATTATTCTTATCTCAGTAACATCGATATATTATAGATGCAATTCTAATTTGTATGGCACATTTCTTCGCTGCTATTTCATAACTTATAATCTCAGAAGGATAAATAGCAGAGAAAAATGAAAGCATTCAAAAGGTCAGGCATCATAAGAAGTCGGCAAAAAATAGTGTATGAAGTAGTCTTTACCTGCTTGAAATTCCGCTTCGTAGATACACAGTTTTAGTATTCATTTTCAAAATATTATGTTTTTAAAACAAACAAACATCGAATGCAAATCACATTGATGTAGATGAGTAAACGCTCTTTAATTGAAATGAAATTCAAGAGATTTATAGAAAAGTTCCGGTAATTCAACAGAAAATTCGATATCAGTAATCTCAAAGTAATAATAATAATAATGTTGTCTTTGCTGGGGAAACCCAAGGTTAGAATCTTTTACATAATAATAATAATAATAGGATGTGATTAAAAAAAAAAGGCCTGAAACACAAACTATTTTAAAAAACATTTAAACACTTTAAAATTTAATAGCACAACCACGTTTCACAACCAGTGTTAACAGTTGTAAACGACAGGAATGTCCTGCAGAAACCTGGTTGTGCTTTTAAAATGTTTATATGTTTTTTAAAATAGTTTGTGTTTCAGGCCTTTTTTAATCATACCCAAGTAGTTTATACATATTAATCTTCACTTAATAATAATAATAATAATAATAATAACACCAAATTCTTCAACAATCCTTCTTCGTTTCATCTTTTAATATAATTAGATATAGATATAAAAGCCACTTCCACACTCATCCATTAGTATTTTAAAATATTAATTTTAATTTTAATGCAGCAAAATTTTCGGGAACGTTCGCTTTCCCTTTCTCAAGCCTTGAATAATGGGAATAGAATTAATTTACAAACAATCAACTAATGGTTTAGTCATCAACAAAATATAAAGACATATAATAATACTTTTTTTTTTTTTTTAGTTTTTTAATTGCTTTATTTTACAGTCCAGTCCCGTTAGGAGTTGCAGGTTTTCATCAACAGGTGCTTAGATTAAATAATATGGAAATATGTTCAGTATAAATTATATATAGTTTTATATTAAGTATAGTATATAATATAAACACTAAATCAAATATGATAATGTATTCATAGCATACAGCATATATTGTGAGTTAGTTGAAGAATAAAATATTTACAGCAATAGATTAGAAATTAAAGAATTGATTAATTAACAAAACAAAAAATAATTAATAAGAATAAAAAGTTTGCGTAGACGCACACTATAGAGATGCTTATTATTTGGGTTAAAAAAGCCTTTAAATGATGTCTTTTTTTTTTTTTTTTTAATGAAAAGTAAAAGATTAGTTTACTCTTTTGACTAAAGCTAACTACTATGAAAGTGGGATATTTTTGAGAAAACAAAATTTAGATATAATTTTTTAAATAATGTATGTTACGTGACAATAACAAAAACAAAAGAAATTGTTGCAATTACAGTCTATAATTTATTTATTTATTAATTTTTAAATATAAGTACAAAAAATAAAAAAAATTAAAAAATGCCGATTTCAGCCGATTCAAATATGTCGTATCCTTCGGAAACAAATATATTAAATTATATTTAATTTTTAAAAACTGACATCTACTGTTTCACCTTGTCTATATTTCTGGAATTCGCAGTAAGTTGCGAAAGATTTAAAGCGTGAATCACCAAGATTATTCAGTGCCAAGTTGTGAAATCCGATAATGAAATTCAAGACTTACACTTTCGTAGCATCCAAGCATTTGTTTCTTGATGTTTTTCGTTCCAAGCGTTTGATAGATAAATATTACTAATAATCATCGCTTTAAAAGGATATTATTTTCATCGTTCTTGTCTTTTTCTATCTATAGCAACAACGGTTACTTCATCCTCATAAATCATTAAAAAAACAAAACTCAGTCAATGTTTCAAGAACAATATCAAATTATCTCCCTGTTACGAGTGATCCATTATTTATTCCCAAAAATAAATAAATAACTTGTCTAATTACATGTCGTGATTAACATATGATTCATTCAACTTGACAAGAACCAGCAGCTGCCAGACAAAAAATGTTTATAAATAAATAACGTGCCGCGTGAAATTGAATATTCTCCAGTTGTTTTCCATCGGCAAGCGTCAATTCTCTGGCCCTGCGATCCTAGTCCATTTTTCACTTTTGGCTGTAATTTTCGATGACACGTGCCGTCACCAGGGTTACCAGAGCACGTGACCATCCATAAGGCGTCAACCTAATCGTTGGCTCGTCCACCCCCAAGTGTCAGCTTTGTGTATGGGATTATTAAACGTCTATCGGACAATCAAAGGTCGGATTATGCCGAACTCTTTTGTGCTTCTACTGCCAGACGAACAGGCGTCCGCTCCTATTTGTACATTTCCATTAACAAGGTGATCCGTGAAACTGTAGGGAGCCAATGCTATAACCCCGCAGTGAACGTGGGCGAACAAATGGCGAGAGCTAATCAAATTCAAACAGTTCAATGGGATTTTCGTTTGGGCCTGTCGATCACACTTCAAACATCTTGACCACGATTGCGGATTTTCGCGTTAATCCAACCCTAAAATAACAACAGCTCTCACAGATAAAGCAGACGAAGGGATTGTATAATAAGCGAATTCCCACCGTTTCATTGACTTTTAATTTCTGCAATCGCGTTTCGTTTTTTTCCCCCCAGAGCACGGTTTTGCACCACGAGATTCAACGGGGATAACAAAATACCCCAGTCTCCCTTCATTTTCAGTAAATATTATTGTATTTAAGCTTTGTATTCCTGGACGGTCTTAATTTTTTTTTTGGTTGATAAAGAAGCAATGACAATAACGCTTCTCTGAAAAGCAAGTTCTCTTTGATTTGGGTCTGTCAGAAACATTTTGAAGAAAAACTAAATTTCAAAAATATACTTCATAGTAGTTAAACTTAACAAGAATTTATGTAAAGCTACAGTCGCAATCAAAGGCCTTAATATAATATAATATAATATAATATAATATAATATAATATAATATAATATAATATAATATAATATAATATAATATAATATAATATAAATATAATATAATATAATAAAAGCGTTCTGTCTGTCATTGTCATAAGAATTTCGGTTTTCCAATTTTGTGACCAAACTCTAAGAGATAGATTGGTCATCCAAATGGATAAAATATAGATTTTTTTTAAGACAAACAAAATGTTACAATAATCTTTCGAAAAAAATTTTTAGTTTCCAAGATATCGCCTTTTTAAAAGAGTCAAATTTTGACTTTTTCTCAATTTAAACGAAAAGTATAAAAGTTGGAAGAGAACATTATATTGAGAAAATGTTGGTATTTGAAAGTTCTATCGAACGATATATCAATCATTCACAAACGTTTCTGCGTTTCCAAGATACATGCAAAAATGTGTGTGGCGCTAACCCGCAATACACCTGAGTTAAGCGGAGAAGGCCACAACGGGCTGGGAAGTCGTGTATTCTCAGATCTCAATATCAATTTGCTAAGTAAATAAAGTTTTTTTTTTTTTTTTTAATGCTATATATGCAAGGGTTCCGGAGCGAAGCGATGGTACCCGTCTAGCATAATATAAAACAGAAGACTTTAATGTAAAAGCTTTAATATGAAATTCTTTCAACTTAAGAATATTAAATAAGGGTTTGAATATTTTATGAAATTCAATCCATCTTTACGATTTACCAAATAAATAAATAGTTAAAAAAGATAATCAACGAACTTTGTTCTTTGTTAGTTGATGGCAGTCAATAAATTGCTGATATACTCTGCTGAAAACAGAATATTTAATACAAAGTGACTCAGAAGTCATCTTATCCTAACTTGAGGATGGATCTGCACATAGGTGGTACTTGGAAAACAAAGATAACTTGAAATATTTGCCCAGAATAAAAAAATAAAAAAGCCTCAACTTTGTGTTGACCACGGCTGTTATTGACAAGTACCAGTTGAACGCAATCAGTACGAGGGTGTAAGAGATCAAAAACTGGCCAAACAATGGCTGAGAAGATGATCGAGTTCTGCGAATGATTTAATAAAGCGCCTGCATGAAAAGCTGCGTGCGTTTGCCTTTAGGATGGGATTGAACGCGGAGTGGACGGAGGAAAACACCCTTGAAAAGGCTGCAGCTGTTGTCTCCAGAAATCGAAGCGAAACGATCAGCAGGGTCTGGTCAATGCAAGATCACATGCTTTCACCTTTGTTATGCAACAAATGCTTTGGATCATGGCAGCTCAACAGGCAGTATTTCAATACAGCGGTGAAAGTGTAGTAAATCTCGCCTCATAGTAAACAAGTTAGAGTACTTGCGATTGTTATCTTACCAATATAATTTAAGCAATTGAAAATATGGCCTACGAATACGAAATATAAATTAAAAATAAAAAAAAATAAAAAAACTTCTCTTCCAATCATCATCTTCCTTTTCCCTTCTGAATTACAGCATCAGGATCTCAATCCACTTTCTGTAACCACGTCGCTCTAAGAAAATGGGTTTACTTTTCGTTTTCTTCTCGTAACACTGTAAATACATTATTCCCATTCTATTCTTGGTTATCCTCTTCTTTTTTCCCCTCTGGCTTAGCATCGAATACTTGTTTCCATTATTCATTTGTTTTCCATTCTAATTAAATGTTCTTACCATTTTAATTCTTTCCTTTCCATTGTAATTATTTCAGTGACTGGTATTGCTTCAATTCTTCAGTTTTATAACAGTTATAATCCTTTATAACAGTTTTAATCCTTTCTTTATCCCATTTTCTTCCTTAAACACTTCATTTCAGAAGCTGTTATTCTACTCACAGGTCTATCTAGAATATTAAAGTCCTAAGCCAAATAAGAATGTTGGTAGATAAACAACTTTAAAGATTTGAATTTTATTTCTATTGCTTATCTTTTTTCTTAGTATCGCATTATTCAGCTAATAGTAAATATGATTGCTTTTGTAATACCATTGTTCATTTCTTCACCTAGTTTTCCATTTCATTAAATACTGTATTCGAAACTTTCTACTTGTTCCTATTTATTTTCCTTCCATCTGGCATTAATTTCTTCTTCAATCTACCTGACTTTACGTTTCTCAACATTCACATGCAGGTCTCTTTCTTGCAGAGCCCCTTGCCCATTCATTTACTGCATTTTGGAGATACTTGGTATTACTATTTATTAATACGATGTTAACAGCAAACACCAGTGATTCTACAAACACTGGTCTAAGTTTCCAATTTCCCGCTTTACATTTTCTTGTTCCTCTTTTACGAAATTTAATTATTTTATTCATACAGATAGCAAATAATAATGGTTAAGACTATCCCCTTGTTCCGTACCTTTTTCCATTCTAAAAACTAAAGTTTTCTGCCCATTTACAGTTCCACATACGTAAATTCTTGTATGTACTTTTGATTACTTTTATTACTTTCATTTCCATATCCAGTTTTAATGTGGAAAAGAAATTTAATGATATAATATTTTAAATGATTTCCATATTTCATTCTTTGGAACCGTATCAAATGCAGCTTTAATGTCTAAAAATGATAGATAGATATCTTTTCCTCTGTTGTTAACCTTATTCTCAGTATGCATAAATGCAGTGGCGTAGCAAGGGGGGG
>JAFIDM010000003.1:45255083-45266454 GCA_023159025.1 Thereuonema tuberculata
CCTACCAGACAGCCTAGGGGCCCCCTCCAGCCAGCCGAGGGGCCCCACTAGCCAGCTTATTTCCTTTTTTTTTTGGTTGTTGAAATAGAGATTTCGTTTTGTTTTTTGTTTTTTGTTTTTTTTTTTTGGTTGTTGAATAATGGAACTCCTGCCCCGGGCCCCCAAAGGCGTTGCTACGCCACTGCATATATGATCAGACGGAATGTCCGAAATGCAGCTTCTCCTTCTTCTAATTTTCCTTCAACTTCCTTTCTAAGTCTTCGTCTAATATTCTTGTTTACAATTTTAAAACTACCGATGATAAGCATATAGTTACTATGGTTCTCTCACTTTATGTTAAGTCCTTTCTTGTAGATAAGTGCTACAATATTTTTTGTTCCCAAATCTTTTGGAATCTTCTCTTCATTCTAACCTTGCTGGAGGATCTTCCTCAGCCATTTCTTCATCTCATTTCCACCGTATTTTATTATTTTGAGTAATATATCCTTTAGTCTTGCTACTGTCCATAGTTTCATTCGGTCGATGGTTATTTTAACTTCACTATCAGTTATTTCATTCTTTTTAATTATTTCTTCCATAGAACCTCTTCCAATCAAAGAGGAGAAAAAAACATATCCTCCTTCGGAATAGTACGTTAACATATTTCCCTAATATTCTATTCAAAACAAATACGAGACTGAAATGTCCTCTAAATATCAGAAATGGCAAATATGCATTTATATAGCCCATACAATAAAAACCATATTAATCAGAATAACTGAAACATATTCTATTAACTTAAAAAGGGAGATAACGATGTGCAAAAATGACGACTTGTCATGAAATTGGCAACTAAAGTTTGAAGACTTATTTAACTCGTTCGAAAACATTCACTTCTCAGCCCACTAAAACATTAAACTGAAAATTCCAAAACTTAAATACTCGTTAATCGTACAATACATTAGGCTGTCGTCAAGATTTGAAAGAAACTGATAATTTATTGTGGACTCATCAATCTTCAACCTTAACATGAGAATGCTCATACAAGTAAGATGTCCTGATCAAGATTATCTTATTCTTATTTCCTCTTCGGTTTATGCGACTTTCAAATTGGACATCTTGCTAGTTTCTATTTATTAATTCCATTTGCTAGTTCACAAATTCACATTTTAATTACTTCTGATATTTTTCTTCATGTTCACAATACAGAAATGTCATGCATTAAATAAATAAATAAATAAATCGAAATCAAATTTTTACTTCAATGAGTTCACAATTGTTATTTTTAAATATATACAACTTTTTTCTTTTGTTCCCTTTTCGTAATTGTTATTTTTCAATGAAATTTTTACATATTTCTTTCCTTCTGTAGAATGCTTGATAGATATTCTACTGGTAAAAACTAGAAGAGTGGGTGGTGTTTATTTATATAAAGGACTAATTTATCAGCTTAGTTCTACCCTCACTCATTTTTGAAGAGTCTGGTTTAACTAGGGGAGAAAGAGACTGTAGGATTTCTTTTCATTAATCATAGTACCAGACGGCGCGTGGGCATATATGATCTCTGATTATTAGGAACTGAAAAACATGGAAATGCTTTTTAATGTTTTATTCTTATTAATTTTTTTTCCACGTAGATTATATTTGGAGTCTTGTTAAAAAAAATTGAAATACTTGTTGTATTTTCTTAATATCTCTGTTATAAAGAGTAATATAATTAATTTATTTGACTTTATATAATGTATTTGCATTTATTAATTATCTGTATATAAATACCATACACTTTGTAAAATTGTAAAGTTTATATAAAATTGCATATCGTATATGTATAAATTTTCAGAGCTTATAACTTATTTAATCTTTTTGTTTTTTAATTTTTTTATCAAATTTTATGTATAAATCAGTAACTGCGGTATTGTAAATATCCTCAGCGGTATTTATATATATTTATATTTATAAATATATATTTTTATTTTTATTTACAATTTTATTTTTTTAAATTATAAATAGCAAAACAAATTGCTGATAGGTAAAAATTAAAATTGTATGTCCTTATAGGATTATAATTGAAAGTAACAATTTTATAAATAATTAAAGTTCAATTTAGTACATAGTATGAAGGTAAAAAATAAAGAAGGCATATAAAAAACAGGAATTGTAATAGCTAGACTAAATTTATCGCGTAAATATGCATACATGCGAGGTTGAAAATTAACCTCAGTATACAATTTACAAAATGAGTAATAATAACAATAAAACTTTAACATGATTCACACATGTGATAAGGTTTTACTTTTAACAGCCGAGAACATCATAAGAACTTATATTGTGATTTACTGATATCAAATTAACAAATAGTTTGATTAATAGAAATGAAATATATTAAGAATGGAATATTTACATTTTAAGAGTTTAACTTAATTTAATTCCTGCTGGAATCCCGAGATCTGGAAAGACTCCAACAAGATGGATCACTAAAGGTTTAGACAACCAACGTAAACCCAAATGACCACAGGTTTCCGGAACAGGCATATGTGAATAACCAGACTTCGAACCCAAATTAGACATCCTCGAACCCATATTTTGGAAAGAAGAATTTTCGCATCATTCCTCCTAATGGATGTAATTGTCCACTCAATGAATGATGGCCGCCCTGTTTTTGTGAGATCTGCGCATGTATCATCGATTAGTCTGGTCAGGCACGTCCGTCTGATGTAATGAAAGGACGCCGCCATTGTGCTAATCGCTTGTTACTTTGCAAAAGAGCATTGTATTTATAAATAATATATATTTATTTATTTATATAAATACTTATTGTTAGCAACTGGTATTGAAATAACGCTAAATAGTCGAGAGAAGTTTTAATTTGGCGTTATCAACATGTCTTTCTCAGTGAAAACAGACTACGTCATCCATTGTGACAGGAAAACATACTTGATCAGCTACCGGAAGGGCTGCGCAGTTCAAACTTCCGCCGGTCATCTTTCATTTTGAGGACAATAATTGTCCACTCAATAACTCCAAACTCCAACACAACGCATGAATAGGTAAAATAAAAAAGAAAAAAAACAAGAAAAGGAATAAGTTCATGTTATGATTATAATATGAAATATAACAACATTTCAACATGTGTGTGTGTTTACCCCATTTCGCCAATAACTTTTGAACCCACTGGATGGCGTTTCTTGAATACATATTTTCGGCGAAAAGACTTTTCTAGCTTGTATACAGTATTTTTACGTGAGATTTCTTGTCTAGATGATAGCATGTAAAAGTCACAAAAATTCACACAGTAAAATTGTTGTAAGAAAACAATGGATTTTTATCTATGTCTATCTCTGCATATTAATTCTTTTAACAATCCACTAATTTGCGCAAGCTTTGACGTGATGATAATTATTTGGATTTAGATAATTTAAGTAAGTAATTCGGAATTAATTTTTTTTCCAGAAAATTTACATTTGTGCTATTTGTATTACACAAAAATTTTAATTATTTTTTTTTTATTTTTTTTTCCAATGCCCGGAATCTTGAAATTTGTTTGCCTTTGGCCTCGACAAGGGACGAAAACTGTAAGATATTCAGCATAAGAATAATTGCCCAGGTAGAGCGTAAGAGGCAGCTCACATTATATCCACGGAAGAAGAAAGTTACATCCAAGCCGGCTCCTAGATTCGAACCAAGTTCAGACGATTCAACCTCCTGGAGGCAGTCACCTTGACCACAAGGCTGTGCCTTAACAGAAATTTAAAACTAAAGGAAGTCATTTTAGTTGTATTATTTTCACGACTTTAAAATAAAAAATGAGGTTAAAAGGAAAGTAGATTCCCAGTTTTTCAGAGTTTTTATAGTAAATTATACTGACAAAAAAAGGAGTAATATTATAGCTCCTAACATATTTAGAATGTAGGTAAAAATATCCTTATCTTCTGTAATCTTAAGAACGAAGCCAATATCTCAGCTCTTGCTATTGCAAGGTTTCGAAGTTCAATTGAACGTATCATAAATGTCTTTTCAACATGAAGCTATTTATATAACATCACATTGTCCTCAATATTTCAATAGCACTATGACAACAGAAGCCTCAAATATGTAAAATAGTGAAGAATTAAAGCGTATTAATTCTAAAATTTACGAAACCTTAAAAATTTGAGGAATATTAACAAGCATTAAACCTGGAAAAAAAAAACAATATCATACAATTAACGCTAACAAAAGGATTTGGATTTGCCTGGGGGGAAAAGAAAACTTATGAGATAATGATCTGTAAATTTAGAATGATCAGAACAATGCTTATCAAAACTATCTGAGATGAAGATTTTTTTCCCCATCCGTCGCCAACCAATACTTTATAAAATACATGAATTTACATAATGTAAGCTTGAATTTAGGTAATGTAAGTTTAATTACTTTACAGCAAATGGAAAATTTGTAGATACTATTTAATATTCAATAGATTTAGTTTATAAATAAACAGAGACACTTCTTTTTATTAAACAACAATGGATGAGACCAAATTATTCACAAGTGACATATACTTTTAAAAAATTCATTGAGGCCGCTCTTCGCGCTTCCGATGACTTCTTTTTATTGTTTACACTATTTTAAAAGATAAAAAATTAATAAATAAGCATTTTGAGAAATTTAATTTGCTTTTGATGCTATTTTTTTCTACTAATTCTAATAATTGATTTCCAAAAGTTTGAGATTTGAGAAATTCTGGGCTGCAAAGTCTTATTGCTTTAAAAGAGCAATAATATAATGTAGAAAAAAATAGCCTCTTTTGTAAGCAGCCAAGAATTTCTCAAACTACAGGAAATCAATTATTTTGGAAAATTTTTCAACCTAAAATATATATTGTCGATTAAAAAATAAAAAATAAAATAAATAAGCCTGAGGTATGATTTCAATCTTTCTCCAAATCGAAGTAAGACATCAAAGTTTTATCTAGCTGTTGGAAATTCTTGCGCGAAGTGGCACAAAAAGTTAACTAAAAATAAGAAAGACGGCAATCGGATCCGTTTACTGAAGTTAACATGTGCAAGACGATATCTATCTAAGGAATGCTGATCTCCCTTGCCCCACCCCCGCTCTCCGATTGTGGCATCAGGAAACCCCAACCATTGGTATGTGACCAAGGTTCCCTTTGCAATTGGGTTACAAATCAACAATTTCAGAATGGTTATTGTTTCTGTCAGACCAGGTTTTCAAAGCTCCTTGAAGTTTAGTGCTTTTTTTTTTATTTTTAGAACACAGAAAATTGGAAGCGTTCTCCCGGGATACAAACCCTAGACCATTTTCCCTTAGTATATAACATTACAAACTGATCAGTGTTTTCATAGCTTTTAATTTTGATTCCAATGACAACTTTCTTTGTTACTTCTATTTATTTGTTAATTAATTAGAAACGTTACATTGCAGATTTTGATCACGGAGAATAAACTCTCTTTTATTTTTTTCATATGAACAAATTCTATGTTATGTGTATTGCGTCAAAATCCATAATACAATATCAAAATCCTGCACACTTTGAAAAACAAACTATACTTTATTCCATGAAGAATTTGCAGGAATTTGTTACTTTGTCTAACGCTGTAATAAAATATACCTATTCCAAGCTTAAAATAGAGCTGTAATCCGTGGTTTTTACAAAGTCCTGAATCTTTTGGTTGCATTTTTTATCAATCAGTGAACGTCAATCTATTTCTGTTTATCAACAGAATTTTGAATTTCTTCACAGGATAGGAAATTCAGAATAGTTAAAAATTAGGAAGAATGTAACTCGCCTGTCAAAAGAAAGCGGAATAACATACAGAAATAGTTGAAACATTTCTAAAATAATCGTTATTAGATCTTTATCTGCTAAGAACATGAGAGAGTCTTACTTATGTCTTTTGATTTTCTAAAAGCTGAAACGAGTAAATAAATGTATTTAAATTTTAGCAGTTTTCAGAGAACATTATATACTCTATCAAGAATCGTATTCCATAGATCAAGGCTGGGGAACCTTCTGTCATTGGAAAAGCCGCATGTTAAGTAGCAGAGACTTTATAATGCCACACATTGGTCGTAGCCGTTCAAACAAAAAAAAAATAAAAAATCGACATGTCCTTTTCCGGATTCTGGGGAGGGTGCGTGTGTGTGTGTTTGGGGGGGGGGGGGGGGTAACAAAAAACGCCAAAAACTTTTTAACCAAAAAAAACAGGTCAAAACTCCTAGATTTTTAGTCAGTATAATTTTGATATTAAATTATAATTTAAGGTAATGCAAATGTTATCCATAGAGTAGAGCGTTGTATGTAAGTTGCATATGACGAAAGATGGCGAAAGGCATTTATTTCATTAAAAAGTAGTAAACATCAATTTTTTGAGAACGTATCTAGAATTATGATATTGTGCTAAAAGGAAAATCGGCATTCGTTTAGCGAAACATAAGTATCAAGACATGTTTTCGAGGAACCTAACTCTAAGTGAGGTATGACTAAAAACAAATACCGTACAAATATTTGGGCAACTTAATTTCAATCGATTTTGTAATATTCTGCTCAAGAAGTTTTTTTTTTTTTTTTTCAATTTTCAGCTCTTGACTAGTGATAAACATTGTAAGTTTTACATTTATTCAGAATACAATCCTTTACTTTTCTTTGTATAAGTTTCGAACTAAATCCGCATTTGCGAACGGCCGCACTGAATATCACAAAAGGCCGCGCTACGCCTCGCATACACACAACTCTGTATCAGCGTAAATGAGCCACATTTTGATGAAACTGTTACAAAAATCTCTGTTACGCGAAGTGACACGTAATTATTTTTCATCCAATATACAGCAAAAGCTGAACCTTACTGAAATCTTAGTGAATAAATGCTCAAAAAAGTATTTAGTGGTTGTATTTATATATTTTTTCCCCCATCAATTACACTATTAACATTAAAACTTTTTTATTTTTTCGGAGATATCAAATTCAATCAAAGCAAAGATATTTTATAACTTCGATTACAGAATATCTAAATTGTTATCGTAGAAAATAATTAAGTTACACACTAAAAAAAAAAAAAAATTATTGGTTTCAAATCAGTTTGAATTTTTTTTTTATTAGGCTATTGATCTTGTTGAGAAAAGAATACTCTTATTAAGAGCAATTTGTTATTTGCTTATTTACTTATTTTTTAGTGCAAGCATTCGCTTTACATTCTGTGACATTCAAAGTACTGGGGTTATTACCGTAGATTGTTTTGTTTTCAGAAGCAGAATATCTGACGCCCAGTTTATCATTAGTGTGACGACTTCAGTTAGGTGCAAACGCTTAATTTGTAATGCTTTTTGGTTGGTCTACCGTGTACAATCACCTTCATTATTTATTGATGTTTATAACTAAAATGCATTATAAAAACACTGCATTGTTTTTACTTTGTCAAAAACATAATACCTTTAATGGACATTCCTGCATGTTAAGCTTTCCTCGTCCATTAAATAGTTGCAACTGGGTTTTAATTTCGTTAAACGATAACTTTTTAACCTTGAAACTCTAAACTGAACTTCTGAAATTTATCAGTTTTCAAGTTAAACTTATCTGCAAACGTTACATTCCAGACAAATTCCAAAGAACTAAGATTTCTACTTTTACATCGCTTTGAGTAAAGAATGAACTGAAATAAATCTAATTTGAATATAACTTTCTTTTAATAAATTTAATAAACTTCATTCATATAAATAATTTTAATTCTCTTCATGAGGATTTTCAGTGTGACTCATGAACCTGTTTTTAATTCTTTTTATAATAATTTTATGACTTTTGAAATGAAATGGTTTGGCATGATTGTTCAAACAGACATAATTAAAAAATACAAATCTAAATGTAACAAATTAATTATCACGAAAAAGAATAGTCATCAACTGAAGCAAATATACTTTTTCAATGAGGTAGTCATTTCTTCGAATACGTGGATTAATCTATGCTTTAAAAATAAGCATAAATTGTTTCAAGTTTTGTAATTGTACGTTCTCGAAAAATCAGTGAAAATTAAAAAAAAAAAAAACGAATATTCTGTGGAATGAAGGGAACTAGAATCTGATTGCACATAGATCCCGACTTAGATCATCCTACTTACGACCAAATTCACATTTACGATGAAACCTTTCACAAGCACTTGTATATCTTGTCGGTTTCAGTCATAAGCATTAGCCAGGTAATGGTCAGTAAAACAACAAACCGAATGCGCTGTCAGCGGTTTGAATAATGATATTGAATATCAAGTTTGTAATACTTTATAGTGATAATTAACTTTAAAATTGTTATTTGGATATGTGTGACATAAAAATATGATTTCTGATATACTATATACTCTGCTGTATTGGAGCTTCGACCAAATCAGCTTATTTCGTCGGGACGTAATCCCGTCGTAAGTCGATTACTATCTATATTTCGTAATATCCTTTGAGAGATTGTTGATTTTTTTTTTTTTTATATCTACGTCATCAAGATGAAACTATTGGTTTGAAGGAGAGGGGGAAAGAAGATTAAGATGATAGAAAACAATGTTATGAGGGAGAATCTGCGGCAAGACGAATGATAAGATCAAGATGAAAGATATAAGAACTTGACTAAATATAGAAAAGACAATTTAGTGAAGTGATATCAAATTCTAGATTAAGATGGACTGGTCATGTGGTCAGAGTGAAAGATGATGAAATTTTAAAAATAATGTGGAATAGGAAGCCATGTAATCCTGGGAGACCCAAAGACCTCACCTATTGCAGAAAAACAAGATGGAAGGATGTGGTAGCAAGAAGTTTGATGAGAATGTTTAGAGCCCAACGGCAGGCGGAACAAAGTGGAATGGAGAAGAACTGTTAAGATCCCGATCCTTCAAAATGCAGGATAAGGAATAGATATTAGATGAAGATTTACTTTTTCCTTGTGATTAACACTGAGGAGACTAAACCAATTTTTAAAAGTATTTAGTATTGAAAACATTACTAAGTGAAAAACGTTGAACAGTACTTTGTCCAGTAAAATAGGTTAAAAATTTCAACACTATGATTACTTAATCTATTTGACTGGATACTTGTAGCCTGTTGTTTTCTCAGGGTCCTAAAGAGTAATTATGCAAAGTTTGGTCCAGATCGGTGATAGGAGTGTATAGCGAACAAACAAACAAACAAACTTCCTCCTTTATATATATATATATATATATATATATAATAGATACGTAAAGAGAGATTACTCTTCTTATTTTTAAAAAAAAGGTGAAATTATCTATTGATCAATTAAATATTATTCAAGTAAACGGCTCCATTGTGGACATGTTAGACTAAAGATAGAATCCATTGAAGTTAGGCTTTTAAATTCTTCGCTTTTTTTTAACTGAAACTTATAAATCTTATTTGAAATTCTTCTTGAAAAAGTGCAATGTTTTTGCTGTATTTGTTATTCGTTGGAAGAAAAATTCGCCAGTTTTCTTAGTAATTTCTGTCAAAATGGGAAAAATATATTTTACTTCGTGATTCTTTTCCCCCTCTCAGAAAAATATAGTCTAGTCTCTGCATTCTAGATGTAAGAAATGCTCTCAATGCAGTCGGTTTACGAGATCTCTTAGAACCTTATCTTAATGCGCTGCAAAACAGTTCCAGATGGTGGCGCTGTGTTCGCGAATCGTCATCATTTCAATTGCTTATTGCAGAAAGCATCACTGCTGACTCGTCTAATGTATGGTTGCTGTCAACGACGGTGATGTTTCAGATGCCGTAAATTCATTGTAGAGGCTTTTTACACTTTATTACTCAGTATTTTAAGTCCCCTCTTGTTTTCCGACAAATATCTTGCTTTATTACATCCAACACCATTTTCTTACACCAAATTTAGCTTGCAAACGAAGTTTCTCGTCTTGTGCTTTCATAAGCCACGTAATAAATAAATCATAAACTTTTTTTATAGATATTCTTCTTTTTGTTGCTGTTATTTTTGTGTTTTGTTATTTCTGTGCTGTTATTACCATTGTGTTGTTATAGTATACTTTTAAAGTATCAATAAATTCAAATTTTGTCTTACGAGAAATATAAAATATTTTATAATAATTGTAATTAAGTATGTAGATTTTTAACGTGTGTATCATAATTAATTTAATACATAATATCACAATATCACCATTTAAAAAAAACACGAGTACTTTCGGAGGCGTAGACCGTACTCGTGTTTTTATAATTTTATTGTACACAAATTTTTTAAATTACGATATGTGGTTTCCTCAATTTATGTTTTAAATTAATTGTAACTAACTTTTCCATTTAAAAAAAAAAAGAAAATACCTAAGGGTTTCATTTAAGAAAAGTCAGCTGAAAAGTGAGCAGACTAAGGGACAAATCGATAGGCAAACGAACGATAGACTCCATAAAAAGCAGGGGGATTTGAGATGGAATATTTATTTAGAAACGAAATAAGGAACGATAGCTGAAGGAATATTGATTCGATTGTGAGAAAACGGAATTACTTATTTATCAGAAGTTAGGTGCTTGGATAGAGACCTTTCAAACACAGATTTTCACTATGCTTCCCAATAACTGTAAAAATATATCAAGCGAGAAGAAAATCAACTATCCATTCCAAATTAAGTATCAAGAAAAACATACGCTTATCTTATTCAATTTCTCCTTCCTGTAATCCTCCTCTGTCTGTCGATGGAACGGTATCTTGATTACAAAGATCAGTTTACTGCCACGCTTCTAACGTTAGATTATTGCAAGTAAAGGATTTTACTGTAGTTCAGAAAAGAAGAAAGATTCAATCAAATTATGTTGTATAGTTACACTAAATTTATAAAAATTTAAACAAAACAAAAAAAAACCTTTCAGAGACGAAACAGTAGTAGTTATTTAATTAAACTTAGTTTCAACAACATCATTTCTAATCATTATCTCTAAGTTTTCACATCTTCAGTTACTTGTAAAAAAAAAAAAAAAAAGTATTTAAGACCTTTGTCTTGTGCTATACCTTCACTTAGCACAAGATAATATAACCCATAAATTTGAACTGAATTATTGCAATTTTCAAATGTATAATCAAATGCCGTTAATATTAGGATATAAAATTCACAATTAGCAGTACCATATGCATTCTCTATTGAAAAGTTGTTTCAGAATTTGTAAAATATTAAAACAAGATTTTTTTTCGGATAATTTAATTCATAAAAAAAAATATAAATATCTTACTAGATATTATATTGGGGAGATTGTTAAGAGGCCCTTATAAAAACTGCTGCAGACGTAATGTACCGTATTTGGTCTATTTTGCAGTTTTAATTTAATGTTATTTAGAGTTTTCAAAACCTCTTATTATGATACTGTAAAAAGTTTGTTTGTTTGTTTGTTTGTTTGTTTGTTTGTTTGTTTGTTTGTT
>JAFIDM010000003.1:45266464-45296677 GCA_023159025.1 Thereuonema tuberculata
TTTGTTTGTTTGTTTGTTTGTTTGTTTGTTTGTTTGTTTGTTTGTTTTTGTAAAAGACAAACAAACAAAGATGGCTGCTAAATTTTCAAAAATATTTTGACAGTCACCAAATTTAACAAAGCAATATAGTGCAATAATTCTTTTCCGTTCTGAATGTTAAGTATAATATTTAAGGAGTTAAATTCTGTCAAGGTAAAAACCTTGTTAACGTTTGACCGTGTTTTGTAATACAGTAGAGCAAATTGTACCGTTGTTCCTCTGCAAGATAAGGCAAACAATAGAACTATAAAGAGCCAGAAGCAGTCGAGTGTAGATAATGAAAAACTGTGGAAGTGAAACTCTTAAACTATTTCATTAGCAAACAACTTCATAATTTTCGAATTTATTAAGCTTAACACGCCCTCGACTAGTAGATTCATCAGCGAACAATTTGAGTGAACCCTTTCAAAAGCTATAATAACTCTCCTCATTTGTAACCATGTCAACCTTGTCGCCAGAATAAGCCTAAAGGCTGTTGCGGCGTATCATAGACTACCATTCCGCCTCCCTGCTTTCGCCAGAACAATTGTCTACCTGTGTTGTCGAACGCGCCCATCTCTATTAACGTTCTCCAGATAGTCTCTCTCTCTATATTTTTTTTCTTTTCTGATTGTCATATTCGTGCAGGACCAAACGAATATTTTATGTATTGCTCCCTGTACATCACGGTCGCTGGAGATGAGTCCTCGACAATAATAAATGAGATCCAATTTATTTGGCGCTCGGAAAAAAAAAGGTAGAAGTACGGAGAGGAGTGTCGTGAGAATTTTCCCGTCCATTGTAAAAAAGCACTGCTGCGAAACAAGCCGTTCCTCGCCCCGAGACGACGACGAACTCTGTGCGGAAAGACTTCGAGGCTAATTACATACGCCGACGATGAATATTTAATGTCACCTTTTCATATTACTGCACTTTTCTTCTTGTCATCTTCAGGCAAGTTTGTACAAATTGAAATAAAAAAAAAAAAAGTGAATAGAATTGAAATCGTTTATCATGCCTGGAAATGATTGGAATTTTCATCAGTTGTACAGTGAAGTAACTGTTCGCGAAACAGTTATTTCAAATAAAAAAAACAAAACAACAACTACATACCTGCAGTAGTAGAAACTGGATTTGGTGAATAAAATTAATAGATTTTGTAAGCACAAAAGAAACAAAAAAACAAACTGATAACGAAAAGTCAACTAAAAACTAGTTTAGAAAGAAGTCCCATTTTTACTTCTAAATATTCTGAAAAATAAAAATTTTGAACTTTTCTGAGTTATAATATTTCCATACCTTCTCCTTAAGTCCTATTTAGCTTGATAAAAGAACGAAGAACAGTTCCGAAAATTTGTGTTTTATATTATTTATTTAAGTTTAAATAAATAACTTATTTGAGAAGAATTATATTTTTTTTTCTGAGTTATGTCAGTCAACTGCCTGAATTGTTTGAAAACTGTTAGACTTCAGTAAGATTTATTATAAAAATAACTTTAAAAAAATAGAATATGTAAATGAATAAAATTAACTAATGTTTAGGAAAATTTATAAAGCAAAATGGCCACTTGGGTAAAGGCGATTATCTACGGGCTTTAGAGAACCGGGTTCACGGGGATTTTTTCTCTCGTGGTTATGGGCCCTCTGTCTAGATGAGTGCCTTTCCTGAAAAACTAATTCCCGGAGGTTCGAGTGTTGCAGCGCTTATTAATAATTAAATTATTAAACTTTAATAATTTGAATTAAAGTTTAATAAAGTAAAAAAAAATGTAATCCAATTTTAGAATTTTATTTATCTCAAGCGATTAATTATTCTATTATTATTATTCTATTATTATTACCCTATCAATTATTTCAAAAAATTCTTAATAATAATTCTTAATAACAACAATAATAATAATAATGGAAATGAAATGATTTTAAAATATTGGTTCTTTTGTAATCCTAACGAAAAATTTTGGAGGAAGAATTTCCAGTCCTCACATTGTCACCCTAGGAAGTTTTTCGCAAAGAAAAAAGAAATATTGTGAAGAGTATATTTGTAGTAGAAATATTTATCTGTGAAATATATATGAAGTATAAAATTATGAAGAAGGTTGATGATGGAAATGAGATGATAAGAACAGTAAAGGAGAGAATAAAAAAAAAAAAAATCATTCTATTGTTGTGCATTCCTCAAAATTCTCAAAAAAAAAATGCGCTTCTCGATTAAGAAAGAAACAACCGAGTAACTGCTGCGAGCATTACAGGAATAAAAGAAAATAGTATAACGTTTAGCTCTAAATTGTCGTAAACTCTTAAAAAAAAAATAATCCCATTTTCTACCATGAATATCTATCCCTAAAATTATTATAAAATTGAATATTACTGAATTTATTATTATTTCTGCCTATTATATTGATTATTTAAGTTTGTTTATCCCTAACAAAAGAGACAGTTTGCAAAAGAGGCTAATATTTATTCTCTGAAACTATTTTCACGTTTAGTAGACTTTCTATCAGATACAGTGCTGAGTGAACCATGAAATCTGCTGGAAAGAAATGCCATGTCAAAAATATATTCGACCTCTTATTGATTCCATCATCCTAATCTTCAACAGATCGTTCTATCTCTTTACGTTTTCAATGTTAGAAATGGTGAAGATTGATATCCGTCTTCTGATACCTAAGAAACAGAGCTCTTTTACGATGTCTTTCTTATAATTTAATATGCTTAAGATATGTTAAAAATTGCATTTAATAAAATACGAAATCACCAAACACTCAAAATTTATTAAAAGTCTTTATAATAAAAATGTTTAAAAATACATTACGGAAAACCAGAAACAAGAGATTTCGGAATCTTGTGCGATGGATTGACAAGGGAATATTTGACAAGTTTTGGTGATTTCTTATGCAATTAAATAATTTACTATGATGAGGACAACAAAAGTAAGATGCTGATGTAATAATTCTAATGGGTTTGAGGCATGATTTCGATTAACAACATTACTGTTGAGCTTAAAGCAGATTTTCATCAAAATTAAGGCTAGATTGGATTATGATTAAGGCGTTGATTAGAGCATTAGTCGACTTAGGGTCGGCGGAGGATCGAATTCGCAATAGCTTTAGGATTATAAATTAGTTCATGTTGAGACTCATGAGAAAAATTCTCTTCAAGTTATCATTTGAAGACTATGTTCTTCAAGAGTTGAGACACAAGAGTGAAATCAGATGTCCCAAAGTATTCTATAAGCAATTACATTGTATATTATTTTAATCTAGGAATTAAAAGGATGCAATATATCGAGATATAATATAAGTAAACAATATAGTTTGTTTGTTACTAACTCTTACGCATGTTAAACTTTTGCCAACATAAGTTGTATGACACAACAATAAGCAGCGTTGAGTTACGTCGAGCAACTTTAGGAAAATTGAAACTTTTAAGTAGCCCGCACACGAGGGAGCTTTTGGCCGAGTTGCATGTGCAACTTGATGCCTAGAGCGGTTTTTTGAGCTGCATGGGCCAAGTTGCATGGAAAAAAAGCTTCACAGAACGGCGGTGCACCACGGAAAGTTGCATGGAATTACCCAATCACAGTGCAGCATTTTTATACGTCAGGCGTGACGTCATGCTCAAGGAAGAAACATGGCGTCGAAACATTTTCCTTCGCTTCAGATGGGCGAATCGCGAATACAGCAAAAATATCAGATTATTTCGAGTTTCTTTCACACATAAATACAGTTTATATGTAAATGCAATAATTTAATGCGGCAGAATGTATCAGAACGTTTCAAAAACCTAGTTTTTTTGAATATTTCACATCGCAAGCAGAGTTTCGCTCATTCACCATTTCCGGAAACTGCCACATGACGTCATTGTTTCAGTGAGCAATGGATTATTATTGGCTGTTGGTCGTTGTTATTCGTGAATCGCATTATTGCCATCAACTGCGATTACATACCGGCTAATAATATTATAAAAATATTTCTCATATGTTTAAAATAAATCACAAATATTTAGTTTTGGAACGATATCACAGCAGTATCCTTGACGTCATGTCCAGTGATGTCATTCAAATTCGTAGTGTGCTTCGTTTGTTGTCCGCACGGCGGCGCTAACAATGTTGCATCGTTTGCGCACTGATAGTCGCATGCAGCTTTTTCTGTGCACCTCAATTTCCTCGAGTTGCACAGAAAAAGCTCCCTCGTGTGCGGGTAGCTTTAAGTTTTGATGGGGGTTTTGTTGGGCAGGTGGGCCACTATAAGCTCCCATTTGTACAGTCCTAGTACATTCTCTCTTATAAAATCTCTTATAAAATCTTATAAGATCAGCACCCTATAAAACAAAGATAGAGGGTTCGGGAACGAGGAAACATTATTAGACCTTTGAAATATCTTATCAAACAAACAAGATAAAAACAAAATGGGCTTTTCTTCACGATAAGATAACAACATAATAAAAAGATTCGTTAAATAATAAAAAAATATGAATGTCAAAAAAAAAAAAAAAAAGCGTTAATCAATAAAAATGGAGAAAGGCTCATCTACAAATGACGTCACTCTGCTATTTTAATCCGCTCTGCCTCTTGTCTCGGTCCGTCACTGAAGCCTAAAAGAAGACATTCAAGATTAAAGTGACATGGAACTGCCCCTTCTTTTTGTATGATGTATTGTAGTTTTGTTTAGCTCCTTCCCTGCAGGCCTCGCCAATTGTCCTTCGTACGCCTGCCATTCACTGCTCGAATTAGTTGAAAGCTGCTTAGTATTGTTGTGGATCATTGAATAAAAACTAAAGCATTATGCTCAGATCATGCAAAGGAACTCTTTTTGTCATATTTTCTATCAGAGAAATCTATCTTAGGTATTCTTTGGTCGTGTGCTTCAACAATTGTTTGTTCACAGTTTCTATCACATTCTACGGTAGACGGGAAGATAGTGCAACAGCTGACGTAATAATTCTAATGGGTTTACGGCATGATTCCGATTAACAACATTACTGTTGAGCTTAAATCAGATTTTCAGCAAAATTAAGGCTAGATTGGATTATGGTGGGCATTTTCAATTTTTCATAAGTTTCAGACAATAAGAATCGTGTGCTAAGAGGAAAAGTGACATTAAGCAAACAGGTTTAGGTCTACGGAGATTGGTGGGTCAGTTTTACCTGCATCTCAGTTGAACAGATTAGCCATTAAAAATTTCCAGACATCGTAACGAGATAACCTTTGAAAAAACAACATTTTGAACTAAAAAGATATTTACTCAATACATTTGAAAATGCCAGAAACTTACTTTTTATTATTTAAATTTCAATGACGTTGAAATTCAGTAAAAGTTCATAAATGTCTTCTCTTTGAAATAAATTGTTTTTAAATTATAATTGAAGGAATATGATTATCATTGTAATAAATCAAGTTTAATTTAAAAGTTATTTGTTCAAAGGATCCCATCAACAGCCCGTGAAGGACCAATAGGGCGCAGATGTTCCAGCAATACTTGATGATTGGGACGAATATTGGGACGAATAGGTTAGGAGAATATCAGTAGCCGTAAATCCCCGGAAACAGCCAAGAGATGGAAGTTTGCATGAGTCCAAAGTCGGTTCCTTCAGTCCGACAATCAAATAAACAAATTACACCCGTTATTTATTCAAGCAGCTGAATGTTTACTTATTTAAAATGGGATTTTCTACATCGCCAAAAACTTATCTGTGGTTTGCAAAGAACGCTAAGATTAAATATACGATTATCTTATATTATTAATACTAAATTTTTTTGCATCGAATGATGGCATCACAATTCTTTTATAGATATACAGTAAGTTCTGAATAATAAAAGAAAGAAAACAATAATAGTCTCTCTAGCAATGAAAGTATTTTTCGGATGACTTTAATTGTTGAAAACATTATTTTTAGAACTTCTTTTTGTTTACAGATCAAAAACTGTATTTAAAAAAAACAGGCATTATGGTGACATTTTACGATCCAATCTTAAAAAAATTCCAATGAAACGATAAATTTGAAAATTATATTCTTACACTCAAGCAGTATATAATCATAAATACAGCTTTAAGAGCAACTTTTGTACAATTCTTACAAACCATAATAACTTCATTAATATTCCAAATCTAGAACATTCTCGATATCACTTTTCAGTTCAATATAAAAACAAAAAAATTAATGGTCTAGTTGTCTTGAGTGTTTTTATAATAATAATTTTCTTCAAATTTTGAGATTTTTTTTTTTTTTTTACTGATATATTATTAATCATTAATCGTATAGTTAGCTCTCAATATTGAAGAGAGAAAAAAATTAGATGAAATAGTTAGACTTTTTCATACAAACATTGTAAATAACTTAACATTCTTTTGAATTTTACTTTTATCTTTCCAAATCTCTTCATATCAAGGCAAATTCTTTTAGAGATGTATTTTGAACATCCTCTTCCTGCTCATCCAGTCTCCACAGCTTTAAAAACTTTCAAAGGTTAAAGTAGCTAAATAGGATTTTTAAAATTAGATAAAATGAGTCTGTCTGGAGCTTGACCACTGTGATTACACTAGTGCAGATGAAACTGCGAATATGCGGAAGAAACTGATGAGAAATAATTAATGTTAATGTTAAAAAAACTTTTAAAATCCACGCTTTCTATACCACATAATGATTAAAATACCGTATTTAAAAATTATGTATATATAATTCAGAAGTAGTTTTATATATATATACGCCGCCTAGCCGCTGGTCTCGGTAGTAAGGGTGCATGGAAGGACGTATTGCCTTGGCGGAATATATTAATATAGCCTATATTATTGTATTGTCATCAGACATAAGCAAGTGTGCAGAATTCCTAGATGACTGACCGATGGGAAATGACTTAAAAATTGATTACAAGATTTGACCCCGAAACCAGACAGTGTGAGTTTGTTAATAAAAGAGTGGTAAAAAATATTTTAGGACAAAATTCCTCACAGAATCCATCTGTCAATATTATTATATTTTGAAGGTTCTTTATTAATTGAATAACTATAAAACGACATTTTAAAAGAAAATGTGGATTTTTAAAACATTTTCAGCAATGCTACAAGAATATAAAATTAATAAAGCAAAAAAGATATTAATAATTAATTGACAATGAATAAAATAATTACAACTTAAACATTGACTTTAATAAAAATAATTAAGCGCATTACACATATAGGCCTACTTAAAAACCTATAAAGTTACAGGATTGGCAGGTGCTGGCTGGCGAAGAGAAGAGACGCACATTTCTATTAAGTTAATATCAATAAATTCCTTGTGTACTGATTTGCTGAAATTAGCAGAACATTGGAATGCGTTTTTTTTTTCGTAACAATATTTTTCGCAACATCTATTGAAAACGTTTCGTGTCAAAATACGATAAGTAGAAACCACGCAAGATACCATGAAGCGTGAGGATTCTCATCTCACGCAAACTATCTTTGTTCCTGGATGCACTGTCGATTTTTATAGACCTAAAAAGATGTTTATATCCCGGACTAATGACTTTCAAGAACAAAAACAATAGCTCTGATAATGAAGTTTTGGAACATGATGTATCCATATTGTCAACGAGACAATAACTGTCCATGCAGACAGAACGCTACCCTAAATCTAAGTTAAATCTAAAACATTTAAATGATTTCTCAGATAAAGAAACGTTCGAGGAACCATGCGCTGCCCATGATTAAAAATTCTGTTTATATGTTTGTTTGTTTGTTTCTAACATTCTATTAAAACAAAAAAGTCAATACTTTTCCAAGATCTTTATAATTTTTCAACATCAATGTATCAATGTATATATGCAAATGCCTGTTACGAAGCTGCTATGCTAGCTAACTAACAAAAACTATAGAAAAAACATACGTACAATACAATTAAACACAAGCTGCATCTGAAAAGGAGAATCATTTCAATGAGTCCCTTCGACTAATCATCCAATAAAAGAATGTAAATAAATAAATAAATAAATAAATAAATAAAATAAGGATACATATAATCTTTACATTAATTCATACAATTTATAAATTAAAATATACATAGAGTCTGTTTTGTTTCCTAGCAAATCTTTTTCTAATTTTCTGTTTGTTTTTAACTTATTATTTTATTGGATATATTTAATAAAAAAAAATAATGTAGTTTTTCTCATCAATTATAGTCGGCAAAATATTCGTAACAGATTGTAAGTTTGAGAATTCAAAAGAATACGAGTATTATTTTATTATTATAACTATATAAAAGTTCCTATACTTGGGTCTCCGTAGCAAAGACAATATGGCGGGTCAAGGACCAAAGCACATGTTACTAACAAGTAAGTGTTAAAAAAAAAAAAAAAAAAAAAGGCAAAGGGGGGAGGGGGATGTTATGAATATGTGGTTGTATCCATGAATTTCCTAACTATGCGTGTTGAGTGAGTATCACAGTCTTCTATAGTTGTGCATAAATGTTTTTATGAAGTCCTACTGTGCTGAGACTGTGGTGCAACGTGTGAGGCACCAGACCAGTGGCAGACAGAACGATTGGTACAACACGTACTCGGTCCTGCCTCCACTGCTTCTGGAGCTCGTGTGCTAGATCGGTGTATTTACTGATCTTGTCTGCGTGAGTTTTCGGCATGTTCTCATAGGCACTTATTGTTATTATTATTATGTAAATGTCTCTATTATTATTATTATTATTATTATTATTATTATTATTTCTTGTATAATTTATTTTATTTTTTAAAGTAACTTCTTCCATATGTAATATATAACTGAAGAAGCTAAGCGACTTTAACAGCGAAATTCCTATAATAAATAAGACGATCAAGAAGGTAAAAATGCATCTTTTGTCTTAAGAATAACTGATCTAAAGGCTTTGATTTAAGACTATTTTTTTTTTCTTTTTGTTTTTCTGTTTAGCACTGTGGTTAAGTTCTTTTCAATCCCTGTCGAACAAAGTCCACGTAATTCATCTTAAGATAAAAGACATTAGATAAGGTATCTAAGAATCACAAAGAGAAATCAGAGCGAACAGTTGTCATTATGGTGTTCAGATTTCTATCGTACTCTGAAACGCTTATTGTTATAAAAATAACTGTACTTCTTTAACCATCAATTCAATGTAGATAACTTCTAATGAAACTCTTTGCTTTTAATAAATTTCTGCTTTGTTTTTTGTTTTGTTTTTTTCTATAAGCAGAATCATTTTGTCTCCTGCTCTTATCTTATATAACTTCGAATATAACCACTGTCTTTTTGCTTTTAGCACTACTCAATAAACTCTTCAACACTAAATAACCAATAACAACTTTAATAACAGAACTTGAACTTAAGAATTGTAAAATTATTATTTAAGAAAATTATTTAATTATTCAAAAAAAAGTTATTTAATTATTTAAGAAAAAGTTATTTAATTATTTAAGAAAAAGTTATTTAATTATTTAAGAAAAAGTTATTTAAAAAACAATATTTCTACTTTTTTGGTTGGATGGCTTTTTTTTTCTGATACGATGGAATTAATACTTTGATCCATATTTCCTATAGTTTTGTTGATCATTTGATTAATACTTAACGGAAGAATTAGGGCTTTCGATTGTAGTTTTCACTAAAAAATGTATTTAAAATAATTTTAAAAAAATTATTAAATTTAGTATAACTATTAATCGCCTTCCTCCCCTGCGAGCCCCCCTGTCTACTTACTAAATTCTTTTTCCAAATGTAAAATCTGGTTGAAATCTGGTTGGTCAGAGATAACTTAAATATCTACCAATTGTAAGCAAATCAAGAATTAATAATTTGAAATATTCTCACAAAAATAAACAATTTAATAAAATAAATAAATTAGTCACTAAAACTAACAAGAAATTGATTTCTAAATAAATTATTCTTTATTACAATGCTTATTAATTAGAATTAGGCTTACTGTGTCTGTTAAGACAAATCAAATACATTGGGATTCAGAAATCGACGACCCATAAAGAATCTGATAGCTTTACGTGATTAGATAATCCAGCCCTTGACATACTGCATTGATAATGGATATAACGGCAAGAATTTAAAATTAATTATAGTAATTTTAATAATATAAAAAAGTTATTAAAAGTTCAAAAAACTTGATTTGTGAACTCTCTTGTTTAACAAAGGGGATTTTTATGTCTATGTTTATGTAAAGTTTAATAGCATAGTTCTTATGAATTATGAGAATTAAGAAATTTAATTACTTGCAATAAAATGTTGAAAAGCACAGGCACGTCATTTATACTAGAAATCCTTTATACTAGACCTAAGTACTAAACATTATTTTATTTCCCTTAATTTTAATTTTGTACAGTATTTGAACTTTCAAAGTTTCTAAATTACAGCAAGGCTTCTCTCTTCTCTTGTCTTTTATTAAAAAAACAAATAAACCGTGATTTCCGATTATGATTTTTGTAATGTTTTTATGACAAAGAATTTTTCACGATTTACAACCACCTAATTAAGAAAGCTATGCCAAGTGTGCAAAATATGCCTTTATGGAATCTGTTAATTACATAAAAAAATAATAATGATAATCAGATTGATTTAATAGGAATAGCAAACAAAAAGAGAGAGGGAGGGGAAATTAAAAACATTCAATTTTTTTTTGCCCCTTATCATCTAATCATCATTTTTGGATAAAAAAATAAAAATAACGTTAATGCTGTAATAATTACCAGCCAAGCCAGCAGTCTTTCCTTGATAACATCTCAGTTGCATGACAGTATCAAGACCTTTGGTTCACCTTGCAAGGTGAATTAAAAAATTAAAAGCAAATATTGCAAATGTTAGTTCTGGAATATTATCCTCTGATTTTTCACAACAATCCAAAAAATTACCATTCAGCATAATATCTACATCAATAGGTGGTTGAGAATGAAGTTTATTGATTAAATGAAGATGTCGTAATTATTATAGGATTTAAATTATTTAACAATAAGCACTTCTCATTGCAAAGGCAGTTATCAATCCCTCTTCACTCCTCATATTGTATATTATATACAATTACCCAAAAGTAATTTTGCGATAATTTATCAATTATGGTTTCATGATATATAATATTAACACAATTAATATAATAATAAATAATTCGTCAATTACTATTTTTTTATATAATAAGTATATTACGCTTTTTTATTCACAATAATTTTCCCGTTAATTAGATATTAACCATGCTGCTATTATATCTAACAATCTGATTAGTTACGACTTTTGGAAAGGGGATCCTTAACTTGAGGAAGTGTTAAACTACGAAACAGCACAATAATTTTCCCGTTAATTAGATATTAACCATGCTGTTATTATATCTTACAATCTGATTAGTTACGACTTTTGGAAAGGGGATCCTTAACTTGAGGAAGTGTTAATCTACGAAACAACAGCTGTCCTTAGATGCTTCAAAGGCTTGCGAAGAATTTCATTTTTTTTATTGAAAAGAAAGATTTTTCAAGGATTGGATAGTGTAGCAGTTGAAGTAAACCTTTATAGAGAAGGAGTTAAGAAACTTAAAAATTATTAATGAAAGCTTCGGATTAAATTAATATATTCAACTAATCCTTTAATTTTTTGGAGGAAAAAAGAAACATGAAAAGGAAATTTAGAAAAAGATTTCAGGTTAAAGACTCGAATAAGGGCAGAATTAAAAAAAAAAAAAAAAATGAAACATGAAAATGACGAGCAAATGAATTAGGCGAACGATCTAGAGGGAAACGTTCTTTTTGCTTTTGTAATAATTTCGTGATATTCCGAAATCATTTCACGCTTTAATTCAATTGCTCCACTTCAGGAAGTGCAAATAGATATTTAAGGGAAAACACAAACTTTCGTATTTGTGTGGCACAAATTATTTTTAGTGACTTTTGTATTTGCTGAAGATCAACGGCCGTTCGAATTGTTTTCTTAAATTTATTAAACAGATTTATTCCAGCTTAAGAGAGCCAATTTCAAATTAATGATGATAATAAGTTATTGCAGTTATATATAAAATTATTATGCCTTAGTAACAGTTAAAATTCAAAGTCTAATACAGCATCTAATCGCTGCTATAAAACACGCTGAAAATGAGTGATTTAAATTGTACTTGTTCTTTATTTGTTAAAAGAAAAATAACCCAATTTCACATTGTATTTCGAGATTAGTGTTATTTAATTAACTAATATCTTTCATTAGGTAGGTCCTGACGTTTCAAAGAAGAACCAAAGGTCAAAACGATGCTTGCCCATCTGTAAACCGAATAGCGAAGAAACAACCTGGAAAAAGCTCCTTCATTCCATAGACATATGCCTATAAAATCCGAGCTGCTGGTTCCTCTATATCGTATCATGTCTAGTTTAAAACAGGAGAAACATTTGAACGCAAATGCACGAGAACTCATTTCATTAATTGCACTGAACCATCATGGGTTACATTTTTTTTAGTAATAAAAAAATATTTTTATAAAGTCTATAAAATTTAGTGTACAATCGTAAAATCGAGTCCCAATGCTAAAGGTATTTTGAATTGTCATCTAATACATGGTAACGTGAAACAAAAAAAATTTCTGAGTAACTATTTTTGAAATAGGAAGGGATTTAAAGGTATGTAAAAAGGGAAAGATATTTTAAAAAAAAAAAAAGACTTCGTAATCCTCTGACAAATATTTATTTTTGAACATTCAGTTTTTTTTTTTTTAAATATGTAAAAAAATAAAAATAAAATGAAATGGGAACTTCAGTTTCCAGATTTACTCTATCACAATTATTAAAAAAAAAAAGCCAACAGATCATTCGAAATTTTAATAAAATTTTATCGAAAAGAAAAAGAAATGATGTTCTTTTCTAAAGAAGATTACACACACACACACACACACACACACACACAAATCCTTTGTTTCATTTATTTACTTTAGGTTTTGTGTTTGTTCCTAACTCTGTGGCGTAAAAATGTAAAAAGGTGATAGGAAGAGGGATTTTCTGGACTGAAGGCGTTTTCATCATTATTTATTAATTTTAATTAGTTTCTTCTCTGAAACTCACGACCATATATGGAATTTGTTAATAATTGTCATAATAGTGGTTTTTGAAACACTAATAAAAGTGGTTTCCTTTTAATGTTGTTTTTTGATCATTATAGACATACGAAAATATCCATATTCAACTTTATTTTGTTCGTATTTGAATATTTCATATTTGAAAACATTGAAGTATTGTTTTTTTTAATTTCATTCTTTGGATATTACAAAAATTGGTATTATTATTAATTTATATTTTTTTTCTTTTAATATTGCATTTCTCAAGCTTTCATTGAATTAAAAACAAAACAAAACAAAACAAAAAAACTAAAAACTAAATAGGATTAAAATTATACATATATACGATATTGGAAATAAAAGCAGTACAGTATTCAATTTTTGAAAATCCTAATATTTGTGGTTAGAGATTATGGTTACAACAGCTGTCAGTAACAGTAAAGCGGAACGACTATAGAAATATGCCTATTTTCCATTAGTATTGTTAATTGTACAGCCATTGGTATAGAGGGTAGGGGAAAGAAGGGGCGGGGGAATAAAAAATCAAACCTTTTTTCTGCAGGGCTTAGTCTCGCTCTCCTCCAGAATTTATGAAAATTTAATAGAAAACTGATTTAAATTTAATAATAAAAGAAGGCCTAAGGTCCCCCAATTCCTCTGTTGTTATGTTATACAAATGTTCCTAGTCTACCTTCTTATCTTTTATATCTTTGTACAATGTTACAAAAAAACAAAAACAAATATATTACAGATAAAATATTTCATAAATTTCTGTTATTTATTTATTTATTTATTATAATGCTACATACAAGTTAAAATTGCTAAACACAACAGAACAACAATTTTTATTGTTATTACGTTTTATTCCAATAAATTGTACAATTCAAGGAAGTTGCCGGAGGTTAACAGCAAAAAGCGCCACACATTTTCGGCATCTTTTGTCTTTCGGCACCCCTTGTGACGCTTATCACACTAATTAGTCACATTTAACCGAACCCCTTCGTTTGCGTGGAAGTTGAATATCGCTGCGATACGTTGTCTTTGGGGATTTCTGATGTCATCTGTTGAATCATAACGGAAACTGTTTGGTCTTATTTCATTCATTCCAAAATTCTTGTGTTAAATGTACATTGTTACCATTAAATGTAATTTTTAATTCTTTATCATCGAAGCCTAATGCATTCTACTACTCCTTTGTATCGGGTTTTAATGATTTTATAACACTTTTTAACGCAAAATAATGCTAAGGTCATGCGGGGCATTTAAAAATTTCCAACAAATCATAATTTTTATCCTACTTTCCTAGGGAAAAATAGGTTTATCACATCACACAGCATCATGGGCACCCGCAAGTATGTGGCAAAGGAGAGGGGATTTACCCCTTCCTGGAATTTCCATTTTCAGTATAATTCAATGTAATTTCTTTCTCGCAAGACTACTAGCAGATACAAAAAAGAATAATTTTAATGTAACTTACTACATTAATTTACTTCAGTTATTTTATATAATTTTAAAAGATAAATTTTTACAATTTGTCCTTTTTTTCATTGCCAATATACAGTGCAACTTGGATAATTCGAAGCTGAAGGGACCACTACAAAACTTCGAATTATCCAAGACTTCGAATTAAACAAGTTTTTAACTTTAATTTCAGGTCCACTGAATGCTTGAAAAGATTATTCTGTCAATAAGTAAATATTTATTCAGAAAGATCATGGTATGAAAGACAAACACTATACGTATGTAAACAAAATAAGATTTATATTACGTAAGCTATAGTACATATTACATTCAATACAGAAAATTATAGTTTTTCAAAAAATTGTGCAATGTCTGATTGTTTTGTAGAATTCAGTCGTTTAAGGTTAGCAAAATCATCAAGCATGCTTAGTGAACGGAAAACAGCTTCACTTACGTTGGTTTGTCCTTCAATGTACCGACGAAATTCGGCGCTATCCCGTACTCGTTGGCGATTTGGCATTTCTTCTTCACACCCTTTTCCACCGCGCGAATGACGGCGACCTTTTCAGCGAACGTTAAATTCTTGTACACGCGTGGTTTACTGAAAGACATGGTGACACTGACAGCAGGAAGCTCGAATGGCGTCTGAAGCGTCACGTGTCGAATGGCGTCACGTGTCGAAGGTGGCGGGAAGGGATTTCAGTTGTCGTGTGTCGAATTTCTTAACAATGAAACGCCGAAAAGTCGTTATGGTTCGAAGTATTTTTGTAAAAAACTTCGAATTAAGGAAGTTGAACTTCGAATTATCCACGATTTTTTTAACATTGATTTAATAAGAAATTCAAGGGACCAAGAGAAATCTTCGAATTAACCACGATTTCGAATTAAAGACGTTCGAATTATCCAAGTTCCACTGTATTTTGCCCTTATCTTGCAAAAAGAATTGTGTGGGGTCTCGTGTTCAGTATGTGTCCACCTCTAATAACTTTAGAACCACTGGATGAATCTTCTTGAAAATTGGTCTTCATATTTGAGGAATAGGGACAATTTAACTTTTACATCGAAATCCATGTCGAGAAATTAGCGAGAGAAGACGACAAATATAACCATCAAAAGCACTGGAATCTAAACAATGTTCTAATATCCTATATTTTTTTTAACTTATAGAAATAATTATTAATATTATTTCATTATCTTAAACAATGGGAATTAATCCTTTCAGTTAATCCATTGCCTACAGGTGATGATCCAATAAAATTTATCAATTAAATTTTTAATCCGATTTAGACAAATTAAGTACGGTAACTAAAACGGATTTAATTCATTCTTTCTGGAAATGGATTATTTACATTGACTATTTAGATATAATTGGAATATATAGAAATGTAGGCTTTTCGTTTTTTATCGCTTTCACAACTTAAAAAAAAGAAAGAAATATTTCTAACTTTTTGTTATACTTCCTTTCGGAAAGTAATGAGTGAAGGAATTTTAAAGAGATACGCTATCCATTTATGCGTCAAGGAAAGAGCAGATATACAAGTTACTTATGTAGGCTACTTAACTCTTATGTAAACAAGGATCCAGTATTTCGGAAATGTGCAAGAATTCGAGCCTTTGAACTCGATGTCTGGTTCAGTGCATTTATACCTTCCCCACACTCATTGTTACACTACTGTTAAATTGATAGACAGTAACTGTATTCTCAAAATATTTTAAGAGGACGATAGGTACAAAGCCAAACGATACCAGAATACCTTATGTCAGGCAAATATAAGATTGAATATCGAACATGATAATTAGACATGATTGTACGGGTTTGTATATATCTATAGAATTTTACAGCATTTTTAGTCTTCTGATAAGATCAGCAGACTTCTATTCCCGTTTTGTCTGTCTATCATTAAAATCTCATTAAGCACAACAATCCCAACAATTGCGTCTTTTGCAACAATCACATTTATAATGCAGCTCTACAACAATCGCAAGAATCACAGTAAACGCATCAATTGCGCCTTTTGCATTCGCAACAATCACATTTAGAATAATAAGGAATTTAAAGCAATATCAATGATATTTTCTTATCAGAAGACGTTGCGAAGCATTGTGATTGGTTTCTAATCGCTTTCCCTCCCTTGTTTATTCTAACAACCGTGCAATGACAATGGTTTAAATCGTCCATTGTCTTTGCTTGCAACATTCCATTAAATAGAGAATATTAAATTGGGATAATAAGAATTTCCTAGCCATATAAATGGCATTTATACCTGTTGTAAATATTCGTCGGCAGTGAGGGGGTTTTTGTTCTCTTTTTCCTTGTTGTAAATGATTTAAATGTTTAACATTCCTGAGCGGGAACAATCTGATAAAAAAAATGGACGCCATTATAGTTGGACAAATAAATAAATTACCCTGTGCCACGAAAGGCCATCTTTTCCTCTCTCTCTGCTTTATTATCTGGAAATGGACAGCAGAAGCAGATGTTGTCAGAAATCAACAGTTCCAAAGTTGACCATGCCCATCACAAGGTCAACATTATTTGATCTAGACATGGCGCCAAGAGGAACTTGTCACGAAAAAGTAGATAACAAAAAAAAAATGCGGTTTGCAAAAGAAAAAAATGCATGAAGTTCTAGAGTTTTTCTTAGATTTTGCTAAGTGGAAGTCGAACGTGATGGAACACGTTTATTTTTCACGTTGTTGCTTTTTTTCCTCCAAAATGTCATTTTTTTTCTGCAATTAAAAAATGGATGTCAATCTAACTTTTTTTTTGTTTTGTTTTTTTGTATTTATTTTATATAAGATTCTATTGAGGCTTTCCTATTTAAGTTTATAAAAGATAAATAATGTTAAAGTATTTCTCTTTAGTCAACTTACATGCTTTAATATTCATGTCCATCGATATTTCTTCAATGAATGTATAGGTCAGAAATTTATTGGATGTTTCATTAGTTATAACGAAAGTTTTAACTTACTGAAAAAAAAAAGCAAAAAATATTTTTGAACAACCAACTTTTCAAATGCTATCAGTGGATAGTGTAAACTAAGAGATAAACTTGTTGCTTTTCTATTTAATAAGTGCTTAGATAATGATAACAGTCTCTCTAGATGGCTTGTGGCCCTAATATCATTACAATTTGTAAATAAAGGCTCATTGAATAAAGGGATTATTTGTAAATAAAATTGTATCGAATCAGCAAGAAAATAAAGTTTAATAACATTTACCTACGACTAAAGATCCAGTGTTTTGAAGTTATATGTTTTGACTCCAATAAATAAATAAATATATAAAACACATAATTTTAATATAGAAAGCACAGGAAACATAAGTTCTTCACTAAACATTAGTGAACATTTAGTGAAGAACTTATGTTTTCTATAGTATAATTAGGTGTTTTGAGTTAGGCTAATTATTGATCTTCAATATTTTGCAACATGTTTTGACCCTTATTCCTTTACTAAAATCTGTAGTATACAAATAAAAATATTATACAGTGTATAAAAAAAACCCAGCAAAGATCTTCCTTACTTGAAACTAAATCTATAAAAAAAGTTTTAGCTTCCCAGAATAAATAGTGTTCCCGATCACAGACGGACTTAATATTTCGACTTAAAATCCTGCATTCTAATTCTTTTTTCCTTTTTTGAGTGCATGCTTAAGATTAGGGCACCTTTAAACCAAATCTTAAATTGGTTACACTGCATACATAAGCTAAGATTGCAGTGCGGTCATAAAAACAGATATTAAGCTCAGGTTGCAAAACTGAATGATTTAAGCCTTTGGGAAGCACCCACAAGAACCTACAGCATCTGATGAATAGCATGAGTGTTTCCGGAGGTAAAAGACGGTCGGACCACGGTGATCATCAAATCACTTCTATGAAAACTTAAAACTAAGGGACCCTTATGTACTTCTGAGAATGAGACCTGTAAGCTCAAATTATAAACTCTTCTAATCTCAGTCGCCTGCAATTTAACCAATTTTAATTAGCAAATGCTATTTATAGCAAAAACTTCGCTATATTTATATTTCCACTTTTTCTGCATAGCTTTTCATGCAGTGTTACTTTTTTACTTTATAAAAATCTTTTACTATTAGTAGGCCTAATTTGCATCAACAAGATGCTTCATTCAAATATTCGAATGCGTAGACAATAAAACGGGTATCTACAAACAGTCAAATCAATGTGAAATTATCCAGTCACTCGAACTCCAGAAATAAGTGTAACAAATTCTAATATTAATTTTTGTAATTGGTCATTGAGAATCAACTACATAATGAAGCGTAAATCCTTTATGGATGGCTTCCACAATTAAATGTTAATTGGAATAACAATCTATAAGAATTTTAATGCATTCATCCTGATTAAATAAGGTTATTAACATGAAAGTGCCACACTGAACTTGACAATGAAAAAGTTACAACTTCATTTTTTTTTTTTATATATATATATACCGTGTATATACTACGATATTGTTTTTCAACCACTGTTCCGCGGAACACAAACTATCATTAGGTTTTCCACAAAAATGACAACAGAAAATCGTTTTACAAATTTGTCAGTTTCAAAGAATTTATAATAATTAACAATATTGACAAAATAAGTGCTACGAAGTTTCAAGCGCATAGCTATAGTTTAATACAAGCTTGCACTAACACTAATAATTTAATAATACATTTACATTTTATAAAATTATATGAAATACTGAAAAAATAATAATAATAAAAAAGCTTTAACTTGCACAAAACTTATAATAAAAAATAAGGAAGTACAGCTGTATAGTTCACAGCATTTTTTTTGTTTGCTTTTGTGGGATACCGCTTCCGGGAGCGTAAAAGATATCCATAAGCCTTTCGCGCCGTTCTGAGATGTCGTCGCGAATAAATCTGGACGAAACAGCTGTTTCAGATTCCTATCGATGATGACCAAGGTGCGAAAACAAACTTTAAAATATTTAAGTACCGTTTCGTCTTTTGTAAGTAAATTATCATCAACTGATAAAAAAACTGATCAAAAATAGAATGCGAATTGAATTAAAAATAAATGATTAAAAATTCATGCATCCGTTTTAATTTACTTCAAAAGCTTAATTGCAGCTGTTTAATTTAATGATCTAATCATACAACACTTCAATTTTGTTTCTTTAAAAGTTCAATTTAATTGAATTCAACAATACATTAGGAAGAATTATTTAATAAAAATGTATTGTCCCAATTCTTTCCAATTTTGTATTTTTCTTTAATTATTAAATAATTAATCAACTTCGCAATTGATGAACATACTGTTATTATTGTTATTGAAAAGCGCGTAATAAAAAATAAAAATAACACAAAAATAATATTGATCTTATTTTCCTTAAGCTTTCCCGGAAACTTCAGTGTGAATCCCCTCAAACTACGAATGAACGGATCGGACTTCGCTGCCATTTGATTGCCAGCGTTGCGGGGCTTTGGTTTTCGCTATCGGCTGAATGCAGTTCAGGTCCCTTCGCAATTCATGTTTCGCACAATGGTAAGTGGAAGGACATCCGTTGCTCCGGTGATGAGTCGTCGCTGTGGAAGTCACGGGTATTGCACTCAGCCTAGCGTGTTGTGAACAGAGACCTACGGGTTCACGGTCAGGCTTCTTCTTTTCCCACCTGCTGTAATAAAATGGCTCTTTCCATCGCAAATGGTTGCCCTTGGTTACGGCACCCAAACAATCGTCGGCCAGACCACGATTCGATAGTATTCGTGGACCCGCGAACTTCCGAAAGAATCACTCATCTTCGGAAGTTTTTTTGTTTTTTTTGTTCGCTCGTACTGCCGAACCCATGTGTGATTACCGAATTAGGAAACCGACCGCACATCCATTTCCTACGCACTCAACTTATTTTCCCCCACCCACCATCACATCGGTGGTTCCGTGCCGACGAGCAAGGATCCCCTGAGCAGCCAACCAACTGCTGTCTGGCTCCAAACGACACTCAGGTAGTTCGTTTCTCAACCTTCTCACCTGCCTCGAGGCGACCTAAACGCACTTGACCGTTGAGCCTCCTTCCCAACCCCCATCTCCTCCTTCCGTTCGGTGACGTCAACCATAGAACCTCCCACTTCGAACTCTGTTTAAAAGTCCCACTTTTTTAAAAAAACCCAAACGGCTGCAAACGGCCTCCAGCAAAAATAACAACACTTCAATTTGAATTAAAGGGGTGATAGCCTCGCCTTCGAAACTCCCCAATGAGGCACCGAATGCAAGGTGCGAGTTTAAATTTCCTACAGTGAAAGTGACTTTTAAAAGGTGACGTCATGATTAGTCTCTACTCCAAGTTCTGTAAACATTTGGATTTCTTTTTTTTTTTTATCCGCTTTTTGTCTGTGCCACTAACAGGTGAGGTCTCTCTCGCGGCATGTTTAGAATAACACAAATACATGTGCCCATACGCTTATCCGCCCCTCAATGAGCATTAAGCCGCTAAGTTGATCTACAATGCAAATCAGAGGCCAGCTGTTGCTGCCAAGATTACAGAAAACACGGTGGCCGTTGGGAGTAACCATAAATTACGTTGGACAATTGCTTTTAATGATACCATTGTTGGTGATTGGTAACCCAAAAAAGCATATTTAATAAAGTAACCCTTCTTCACGCACAATATCGTCTACTACGCTACCGTTAAAAAAGCGGAGTGAACGTTTTACTAATGACGTTTATAATTTGAATTGGAATTTACCGAAGCGTACTCTACTTCAACCGTAATGAATCAAATAAAAAGATTTAACAAATAATTTAACACACTAATAGACAATAAAATATATTAATTAAAAAATTGAAAGTTCATTTTAATTAACAAATTTGTTAATTTTTAACTACTTATTTTTGAAAAAATAAACAACAACTTTTCAAAAAAAAAGTACATTTTGAGAAAGAATTTGTAATGTAAACAACAAAAGAATGGATGTCTAAAGAATAGTACATTTTTTTTATTTTATTTTATTTAGGAAAACCGTAAAATAGGATTGTTTTGTCTGTTCATTCAAAAGTTACGAATACTTCAGGAAATGTTAAGAAATTCTTTATCTAAAAGGTTAATTTTGTTTTGAGATAAAGTTCTGTCTTGGGACAGTAATGACGTCACGCGATGAGTAGCCCCTCAGCCGGAAAACATGCTTAGCTCCTGAAAGCCCTGTTGCGAGACTACAACCGCTCCCAGCTTAGCTCGAACAGCGCCAGTAGAAGCGTTGGTGTAGTATAGTCGGGAGGCAGAGGACTAAAGCGTTTCGCGGTGTGGGCACAGGAACGCCGGGAAGCTTTGCAGACCACGATGCGACTGTCGGAATAAGTTAAGCTGTTCTGTGAATACACCGGGAGACGTCGTATGGTGTGGTGTCTATATGTGTGTGTTTCAAGAAATAATTTCCAAGTTGTGTCCCGGCCGGAGAACCGACATGACGACCTGATTGGGGCAAGCTAGCTGTGGCGGCGCACTCTCCGAAACTTTGTTCAGGTGTAGGACCGGACTACCAGTCCCGCCTTTGTGTTACGTTTTAAGTGTTTTCTATTTTATTTCACGCATTTTCTCTTCACCGGAATTTGTATACGACTCTTTATGAACGAGAAAATGACATCGACAACGATGATTAGGCTATCTGCGGATGGAATTTTATTACTTTGTTTGGTGCTCGGCCAAGTCGCCACGGTGCGGACTAACGACAACTACCTGTTACCGTCCGACGGCCGAAATTTTACATCTCAGCCTTCATCGAATCCGTCCCAGGGATTGAGAATACACCACCAAGTGCCACATCACGACGATGCCTATTCGGAATACAAGAAACCACCGTAAGTATTAGTTGTGAGGAGGAAACTCCATTACATTTCTCTCCCGAGTTACCGGTCGGCGAGTTGGGTTCGACCTCGGGGCAAAATTAGGGAAAGGGAATTTCAAGGGTCAGAAAATGCGGCAGGAAATGAATTTTTTTTCTGATGAGAATTTTCAAATTTAATAACAGATAGTTTTTCTTAAAATATGTTTTAAAATAAAATACAAAAGAATGGAAGAAAAATAAACAATTATTATTCAAGCGAAATTAAATTTTGAATACCAAACATTACTAAAAAAAAAAAAAGGAAAAATAACGTTATTACAATTTTTCCATATTTTTTTTATTAAGTTTGTTGTAAACATGAACAAATAAAAGTTTAATTTTCTAAATTTTTCTTCAGTTAAAAAAGTTGCTGAATATTTTCTTCAGTTTCAGATTAGATTTCTAAAATTGCTGATTGCTTAATTCTATTTATAAGTTTTGACTAAGAATTTATATAAATATTTTTTTTGGGGTGAAAGATAACTCGTGATTCTCCTATGAAAAGAAGATGGCGTTCCTGTTCATTGGTCCGAAGTTTAGTGACCTTTGAAGGACCCAAGGTCTCTGACAGTGAATCTTTACACGAACGACAGCGATGGGGAAGAAGGGAGGCGAAATATATCTAAAAAAGTGAATGATAAATCGAAAGAACTATCTTCCTGTGATTTACTGATATTAACATACACCAGTCGGAGTTGTAATTGAAACCGGATGTGCAACATGGGGGTGGCAAAGAAAGGTACATTCTTGACCTGATTATTGAACTGGATGATCCTTCGTAAGAAGGATTGCGAAAAAAAAGATAATCTCTTCCTGGCCCATGATACGCTTTTAAACCATGATTCATGAAAATTTAAAACCCAAGGTGAAGGAATTACACAACGTGGGCATATCTTGACTTCCTTTTGTAATGAGTAATACGAAGATTCATGCTTTCTATTTTATGAATAATTTGAAAATGTGGCTAAAGCCAGTATTTAGTTGGTGATACATCATCTATGATTCATTTTAGTTTGTGAAATTCAGTTTTTATTTGTTTAATGATAATCCTCTCAAAAAGTTTCCTGGTTTTAATAAGTAACATTTTGGTTTTCGCCAAAAATTAAAAAAAAAAAAAAAACTTTTATATTTTAGAAAATACTTAAAACAAAAACTTTAATGTGACTTAATAATATATTATTAGCTATTTTAAAACTAACTTTAATTAAAGAGTTTGGTTCGGGAAAAACCTAATTAATAAAGTAAGAATTTCGGAAGACTTTATATTTTTTATTTTATTTTAAACCGTTTGAAAAAAAAAGTATTTCCTGACAATATTTTAAAAATGTGTGAAATACTATTAAGTATAATATTTCGGAATTGCTGAAAGAAATTAAATTTTATTTATTTAAATATAATTATTATTAATGATAAGAGATTACAGTATTTTTTTTCTCTTAATATATTAATACTTTTTTTCTTCTTCTTAAATTCACTTTTAATCTGAATTGAGAAATATCTTAAATTATTTTATAATAATTTACAAACATATTTCTTAAAAAATGTAAATACATATTCTTTTACTTTTTAATTAGTTATAAATTTAAGATAACTTTTTAAAATGACAAAAAAATATATTTGGAAGCCTTATTTTTACAGGACTTCACCGCATTTTCGTTAATTAATTACTTTAGGTTGATTCTTTGTAGCTAATTACGTCATGTTTCTAATTAAATAATTGTTTAAAAAAAAAAGAAGAGGGCAAAGGTTCATTAATACTCGTACGCTCTTAAACTATTTACATTTCAATCAAAACTTTTTAGCTGTTCCGAATTTGAATGTTTCGTAGGATGACTCACGCCGGTAAGGATTGGCTCAATTGTTTATCAGTGACACTTATTTTGAATGGTTGTTGTCATGACTCAAGAATGACAGTTGAATCTAGTTTAGCAAGATCCTGTTATTACTTCAAATTTGGATACAGTTGACCTTTTTATGTTAAGTTTCGTAGAAACCAATCTGCAAAAGTTGAAAATTTAGTGGCTTTCTCCAGTGTAATTTAACCTTCGAAAAATACAGCTGTGAAAATAGCAGTTTTGATATTGATTTTTGAAGTAATTTTTATTTCTGGTCATTTCATCGATACATCAATAACGATTTAGGAAATTTTTTTTCCCTACTTGTTGAGCTCAAGAATATTCAATGATTTTAAAAAATGTATTGTTTCTGTAAGGAAAAGATTATTCTTTTGAAGATATTTTGTAGCTTAATTAAAAACAACAAACGTGTTTTTTTATTGAAAAAATTGTTTTTTATGCTAATAATGCTTAGCAGCCCAAGTAAAAGAATTATAAACATTTTCTATCATTTAATTAAGAAAATTAATATGGATTAACTTAGTATCTACTTCGTCATCAGTATATAATTCCGATTTAAACTACCCAAAATGGTAAAAAAAGATGATTTTGCTTCAGTCAAAGCCGTCGTCATTCAAGTTAAAAAATTAATTTTTCAGTTTATTTCAATCATAAACATTCATAACATAGCGGATTAGAATTCTTAGCTACAAAAGTGTGTAAATACGAAACTACTGTGTAACGGCAGTAATCTATTCACAATCTTGATAGCTTTCTTATTGTTCCTGTCCTCAGAACTGTTGTACACTAATATTGCAGGAGTTGAAAAAATTCGTATACAAACGATTCGTAGTTTATTACTGATATAATTATTAAGAATAGGGAACTAGATTAGGACCACATTGTCTACTTGACTCATATTTCCTGGACAACCTACAACCTTCGTTAGGACTGACGCACATTGACCATCACATTGTTCTATCTGCCAACGAGAACAGGAAAAACAAAATTTAATAGGATAATTCTCCTTAAGATATATCGTGTTTTTTTTTTTGTTTTTTTTAATTCTCGGGGGAAATTCTAAGTTTTAAGATTTTTTTATTTTAATAAGGAAGTTTCTAAGAGGGCAATAAATGTGTGTGTGTATACAGTACATACATCAGTGCTTCAAGTTAAAGTTAATGAGATGAATAAACATTATATATATTAACTGGCCAGAATACATGTCTGGGGGAAGAGGTATAGCTCAAAAGTGTGCTTATTTTACGATACATCACCGTATATAACATCTTAAAATATGCAAACTTATAATGCAATTTTCGAACTAGATGTTATATTTTCAATATAATCCTCAATTACTTATAACACTATAAATAACAAGTAATTGAGGATTACATTGAAAATACAACATCTGGTTCGAAAATTGCATTTTTGTGAGATGATACCTTACATTTGATTTAAAACTCGTCTCTAACCTCATCTGTAGTAAGGTATGAATATAAACAAAATCTTTTGAAAACTAAGGAACTTTCACCCGTTCAATTAGCTACAGCTGTTGGTTGATTTTACTTTTGTAACCTGCTTCTCAGTATGATGTAAATAATATGAAAATGATTAGAAAACAAACATTTTTTTTTTCCCTTTTTATTTGTTTTGTTCATTGTTTTATCAAAGAAATAAAAAAATTTATAAAGAAAAAGATTGGATGAATTTTACAGCTTAAAGTATGAAAGACGTAAGAAATAATTCACAATCAGATTTTCGTTCTGAAATTCAGTGGGAAAAGATTAAACTGAGTGGAAATTATTTGTTCTACTTCTCTTGATTCCATTGACTTAGTCGACCATTGATGTTAGCACCAATTAGTTCCCAAGAAAAGCTGAAGGAATGCGATGGGTTAATGAATTAAGGCTAATCCTCGCTCTACAATCCATAATTCCCAACACCATTAACTGCATTGCTTGCTAATGCATGACCTGAAGATACTTAATTGGTGTTTGTGATTTCCTTATGAAATTTTCCTTTCCCAGAATAGTTAGTATCTCATCGAGATTATAATTGCGAATTAAAAAGTAGGTCCCAAGCAAAGATGCATCAAACCTTTTTCGAAAATTTATTAAAACATGAGTAGGTAATGTAGTAAATTTGATTCTAATGTATTCGCGCATGGAAATGAATTCTGTGATTACTTCGTAACTTAGTGATAGGATCAAAAAGCTTGGAAATTTGTTCACATCCTAAACTCCTGGGTTATCTTCATAATTCTCGTTCAATCTTTGATCTGATTTCCAGATGATTATTAACAATCGCGAACAGCTACCGGGGGATGGATATTAATACTAGTTTTATATAATATTTTAAAGGTGCGTGCGTGGGGGGGGGGGGCGAATCTGTATCATCGATCTTTTATTTTGAATGTAGCAGTTTCATTCTCCCAACTTTTAACTATAAGTAAATTGGCATGAGAACGTATTGTAAATCTATGTTCAGAACGTATCAAGAGCTACCAAAATTTAATAAAATAACATAAATAATAATTTGTTTTGCGGCATTACCATTAGGAAATGATTACCTACAAGTGTAAGACAAAGATGCTAACTAATCTGATGCTAATAGAGGTAAGATATTTGAATACGACCAGATGATTTATTCTTTAGTAAAAAATAAAAGTTATTGAAACTTTGCAGCATAAATTAACACAATGAGATTTAAAAATAATTGCGAGTAAGTTTTACAATAATGAAGCATCATGTTTTTTCCTCAATCCATATTGTGTGATAATGCCTTTTCCTAGTAAATATAATCGCAAGTTACAGTCGAACAACACCGAAAAGAATTAGAGGATTAGGGAAATAGAATTGTTATTATTGAAAATAATAACTTAAAAAAAAAAAAAAAATCAGTAATTTGAATTATTCCCGATAAAACTTTTTTTATTTTTTTTTCTTTGCTTATTTTGGATAGTTGAAGGCTATTCCGTGTACCATACAATTTTCTTAGCGAAAACTAACCACTAGAATCTGATTGGCTATTTTCTTTTTAAGCGCCATAATTTCCTTTCGGAAAGAGATGTAGCAGAAGATAAAAAAAATTCAGAATGCAGTCTGTCTTAAGGCTAAAGTCAGCGATTACAATGAGACAGTTCAGAATTTCTAATAATCCGTTTATAAAAGAAACATTGGTTCTGACGGACAGGAAGTCAAATTATAACGCTGCCTAGAAATAGACCAACTGTTTCCATCAAATAATGATCATTTTTTAAAATTTTTTTTTGACTCAGCTCTGTTTTATACAAAGTGACTTCCAGCACCTGATGATGTAAATGAAAACTTAAATGCAATCAACAGCATTCAAAGTTATTTCGTTTGTAATTAGGGAAAAATAAAAAAATAAATAGGAATAATTTGTAGAAGATAATGCTTTTTTTATTGCAAATATGAATACTTTTTTTAATTATCTGTTTTAAGTTCCGTAACTCGAGATCATTAGGATTAAACATATTAAGAAGATTAGTACTAAGAAATGAAAAACTTAATATGAGAGGCCTTGGCTTAAAATGTGGTTATCGTTGATATTAGAATTGGAAAATATATATTACATATCATGAATGTATTTTTTTTTTTTTTTTAAAGTACAAATATAAAGTTATTATAAAAATAACAAAATGCAGATGGCTTAAAAATGCTCGTCATGAAGATTAACAAAACCATTTATTCCTATATATATTTTTTCCAGACCAAATTTTGTGCTTTTTGCTCGAAGACACTAAGCAATGGGATTACTGAACTGGCAATACTGATGCCTCACAAACCTGTCTGTCTGCTAAGCAGATGCAATTAACAGGAGGCTGGAGCATTCATATGGCACTAGAAACTGTAATCTTGGGAGGAGGGAGGGGGGGGGAATAATAATAAAAATGGAAGGATAGATATCGACATTTGAATGTATTAACTGATTTTACAAAAATGAATACAAGTCTGCTTAATAATAAACTTTAAAATATATACAGTAAAACCCCGTTATTACGCTCCCGCTTATAGCACTATCCCGTTCTTTACGCTCCTTTTATACGGTCCCTGGAATTTTCTATGTAACTCTGTATACTTTTACCCTCTTATAACGCTTCAAATCCCGCTTGTAGCGCTTTTTTTATATCGGAAATTTTGCATCGAAAAGAAATGTAACACTGTAAAGATTCTTTTCTTTCCCTGGTAGGAGGGAATCTTGAACTCTTTGAAGTGCGGGTCTGTGATACAGTAAGTTAGTGCAAAATTTCGAAGCGGAAATCCCTTTCTATAAGTGAAAAATTGGAAATTCTCCGTAAGTACGACGAGAATTCTACACTAAGTCAGAAGGATTTCGCAGAATCTCTAGGAATTCCCTATCCAGTCTGAGAACAATAATAAAAAATAAGAATGGAATTACCAATACAGCGAAGGGTGGTTGCAAACGTAAAAAAATAAAGTGTGGAAAATATGAAGATGCTGAGGAAATTCTAATTGAATGGATTCATCAGTGCCATGAAGTGGCCCAATCATTCAAGAAAAGGCGCGTGAAATAGCGGGCAGTGCACTAATCTGCTCTGAAAATATATTAGTGTTGCTCCTAGTGGTGTATCAATTAATGTTAATAGTTACTTGAAACGCATTGAAAATGTCATAATTCATAACAATAGCACACACACGGCAAACCAAAATCATTTTTTTTTTAATAGGAAATAAACTCACATTTGCACTATATCTATTGCAGAATCAAGTATCTTTCCTGTAAAATGGTGTCTAAATGTTTCCCCATCTCATAAATCATTTCCCATCTATAGCGCTATCCCGCTTATTACGCTTGTAGGGCATGGTCCCTTGACGAGCGTAATAACGGGGTTTTACTGTAGTTAAAAAAAACAACTTTAATTTATAATAACTATTACACAGTTTGAGTTAAGCCATGAACTAAATAAAGTAAATGCGACTAAAACAATATCCTCCGAGTAGGATCGCATATCGCTACTTGTGGGGAAAAAAATTAATAAATAATAATAATAATAGAAAAGAAAGAATCTAATCTCCCCTTTTTGATCAGACACATTTTTTTGTCCGTATACCAATGAAGTAATTTTGCGAGTTGAAAGTGTTCGGTGAAGCGAAACGTGCTAATTAGTTTCGGCTTATGTGTATTTGCCTATCCTTCGGTAATCATCTGATCCAGGTATGGATTTTGATGAAATTTCTTTAGGTATTCTTGTTAGGAAATGATGATGCACATTAATAACAGCGGTTCTCAAACTTTTCAGTTGCCGTAACCTTGAAATTTACGGACGTGAATTCGTTTGTTTTTATTTTGTGTTAAATTAATTCGTTTGTTTTATGCTTTTTTTTTTGTTTAATTCTTATAACAGTTCAAACTTAATAAAAATACTGCACGACAAAATTAAATATTTTTATTTATTAATCATGAAAAGATAATATATTCTTTATATCTGTAATAGAAACTAATCAAAGAGCGGCTATTGTAACATAAAAGTATTACTATATCTGTATTTAGATAATAATTTTATTAAATTTTGTGCTGTTTTAAAAAGTAGTTAACTAGGAAGAAAAAACAAAAACAAAAACAAAACATTCAAATAATAGTAAGCTAATCCCGTAAGATTTGTTGTCGTTCCTCATTTTCTTTTCTTGGTGAACGCCCACCTTAGTTTGAGAATCACTTTAGTAATATATAATTATTGTCGATATAAGACCAAACTTCCGACCGATTTTCATTACAAATGGTAAGCGCAATAGATTACGTATACCTTTTATTAAAATAAGCACGAATGTGTTACGTATGCAATAAATAATGGACTAGTGGCGGAGTGCACCAAACTTCAGTTAACTTTGATGACTGCAATTTGGACGGAGCTAAAATTAGTGGGGGGTGCTGCTCCGGAAAAATTTTAGCCTTTGTTTTAAAATTGTGTGAAAGGAAACAAACATGTATAAAAAGAAAATTTATTCAGAAACTTGATAAATTTCTTTTTATACATGTTTGTTTCCTTTCACACAATTTTAAAACAAA
>JAFIDM010000003.1:45297077-45331239 GCA_023159025.1 Thereuonema tuberculata
TTTTCTGGAGCAGCACCCCCCACTAATTTTAGCTCCGTCCAAACTGCAGTCATCAAAGTTAACTGAAGTTTGGTGCACTCGGCCATTAGTCTAGTTAAATAAAGGCTTGCTTAACTCTTTGAAGCCTAATAAATTAAAAACTACTTTATTTGAAAATATGTTTTATCAAATTTATTTTTATTAGATTACATTTTACAAATCAATATAAATCTACAAAATAATTATACATATTTGTAGATATCTAATATAACATTTACATGTTTCACAGCGAAATCTCTGGTTTATTCCCCCTACACTTACATGGTATTTACTATCTTCTGTTTATGATGCCTTCGTATCTTTGAGTGGAGATAAGATAACTTGACTAAATACCCAGTCTGTTAGCTTACATTGCTTTTAAAAAATTTTGTAGACCACGAAAACTTTATAACGTACATAACCTTTTCATTATTAGAATAACCGCTTAAGTACACAATGCCTTTCTTTTTTTACATATTTTACTTATGCAGAACAGGTGAAAAATATTCCAAAAAAACAAGTATTTTGAATCTCGTATCACTACATTTTACTTCAAAGTTTTTCTAGTCATGATTTCTAAAATTTGAAAGAAATTTTAAAATTTCGGAAATGTGAAGAATTTCTTGACATCTTTTTTGTCAGATGAAAAGAAAAAAAATAATTCCCAAAACACGATTTTCCAGCAATTGAACCAGTAGTTACTGAATTTTCGTTTTTAATCAGAATTTGAAGACTTAGAATTATAATAAATTTTAAGTGTCCATAAAATACTGATATTTTAAGATTCAACCATACATGAATGGCGAAATGACAAAAATATTCGTTAGTAACAATATATATATATATATATATTTTTTCCCAATTAAATAGTGTTTCAGTATGAAACCACTAGGACCCAAAGCGCAATTATATATAAACTCGACGGAATATTTAATACAAAATATAAAAACAAAAAAACCTTCATTTTTAACTTAACCAGCGTTTAAAACTTTTTTATTCATTTTATTTTTAACTGATTCAGTTTTCATGTTTTTATCTCATCGTTATCTGATAAAAGCGCTTACTTTATTATATTTATTTACTTCGCGCCAGGATACCGATAAAACAAAAGATAATTGACTCTGTAACAGTCTTAACGATTTACGGTAGATGTGGAATTAAGGGCCAAAGGAAGCTAACCACTAAAACGAAGAGAGAAGTTGAATGAAATAATATATGCAAGATACACCCTGTAATTCCAGGAGTGTCCTAAACGGTTCCTGTAAACTTCTCTATAGTGAAATGCCGAAAATCGTGACTCCAGCATCCGCATTTGCTCATATTTTTCTGAATTTCGTTTCAACTTGAAGTAAGGGCTGCAAATTCTCTAGTTATACGTAGAATATAATTAGTGAACTAACACATAAAAAACATCTCGAAAGCTCTAAGTGACTTCTCGTGTAGAACCGAAGATAAAAGTATCTAATCTCAAGATCATTTTATTGCAAAGAAAAAAAAGTGAATATCAGCATATCTACGCCTCTCGTTTTTTTTTCTACTAAAATCGTAGCATCTTTCTCAAATGCACCTATCCCTTCTCAGCAATATACTTTGCTTATGAAGGAATTTAATAAAATCATTAAAGTTAAAAATATGATAATGCTAGAACGATAAATTCTAGAAAAACACTAATGCACCTGAAAATATCACATCTTTTTATTTTAAATTGCTCTAAACTGTATCTGAAAATGTATTGGAAGATATAAAAATAATTGACTATTTCCTTCTGTATTTATAGGCTAATGCACATAAAACTGTTTCAATAAAAGAAAAAATTCTATATACCAGAAACCATGGATGTCTGCAATTGCCAAGCGTTCAAGACTTAAGTTTTATATACAGTGGAACCCCGCCATTCGTCCGCCTCGCTATTCGTACAACTAGTTATTCGTCCAACTTTTTCAAGTAAAATTGAACTCACCGTTCGTACGCTTGCTCGCGATTCGGACAGCGTGACTTTGTTACTGGCCGCCCCATGCGGTCGCTTCAGTTCAGTCTCGTGCTAGCTTCCGTAGGCTACGCATCATCCACGCAAGCTTCATGAAACTTTGTGATATTTTATTGTTATTTTTTGTTATTTTTATTGAAAACAGTGCAGCCATGGGTCCAAAAAAGATTACTGATTCAACTAAGCCTAAAAGGAAAGCAGTGAGAACGGCAATTGAAAAAAAGAACTCGTTGTGAAGTTTGAAAGTGGAACTCGTGTCTCTGACCTGGCAACTCAGTATGGCATGGCGAAATCAACCATATCGTCTAAACTGAAAAAGAAAGACATAATAAGAGAGGTCTATATATTTATTGTTTTCATAGTTTTTATGTATTTTAAGCTTAAAGTATTATTACAAAGGTTTAAATAAGCAATCATCTCTGGGTTCTGGAACGGATTAATCCAATTTACATTATATCTTATGTGAAAAAATGATTCGCCATTCGAACTGCCTCCTGAAACGGATTGTGTACGAATAGCGGGGTTCCATTGTATATTTAAAAAATTGTTACGTATTTATTTATTACCTTTTAGTCATTATTTCTATTAACATTGTAAAACATTTAAGCTATTAAAATAATCATTCCCAAGTCTACGAATAATGTCAACTTAAAACTTAATCCTAAACTTCTTTCACAACTAATACAAAACAGAAAAAAAAAAAAAAAAAAAACCCAGATTTTTTTTTTTTTTTTTTTTTTAGGATTAAGTTAACATTAAATATTCAATTCTTATCAAAACAACTAATGTTTTCGATTAGAAATAATACTTCATTTGCTGTATTAAAGAAAAGTGACATTGTCTATTAAGAAATTGAAGAAAACGATTTTCCAGAAACTTCTAATACAAAATAGACGAATTCTCGTTTTTTTATCTGTGAACACCACAGTAAGGTGTTCGTAGATAAGGGGAATGGATTAAATTAAATCGGTTGGATTAATTTTCCTTCCTCGAGATAAGAGGAAACGAGGTCTGAACTCCGATGCAGAAAAAGACGTGTTTCATGGTTTGATTTATATTTTCATTCATTTAAGCAAATGATTTGCAGAAATGAAATCTTTTTTTTAATCCCCTTCCATGATTTGTGGATTGGTTGAGGAAGAGTCTAATGTACAAATAGAGGATTAGGAAGAACCGACCTGCGTAATTGGGACCCCATCTTATCTTTTCATAAGCGCAGTCTTATTTACCTATTAAGAATTGCAGTACATACATAATTTTTTTCGTAAGAAAGTTTAACTTTAAAACCACGCAGGGAAGATTTATTTTAATTAAAATAATTACTGAATTGTTAACAGTTCTGTAAGATGAAAAACTCCATACAGGTTCTGAAATGGCACTCTAATCTTGAATTCCAGTTCATTTAAAATAAGAACTTAAGAAACTTGATAAATGTAAATTGGTAAGATATTGATCAACTGGAATAATAATAATAATAATTATTAAAAAAATCGCTTAGTAAGTCGGAGGTTTTGATTTGCGAACCCCATCCGTAATCATCCAACCAAATAAAAAAATGCATAAATTTTACTTAATTTTAGACATACCATTTCATAATATTTGTATCACCAGATGAGGAACTCGGTTACCAGGCGCTGTTTCTGATTCAAGTATGAGAATTTCTAATTTAAAGAAGAAAAAAAAAAAAAGAATTAAAGATAGTAACTTCAATGTAATAATTAACATAATTAATTTAACTGCAAACTGGTGCTGTTTCGTAACTGCTTTGCTTCGACGAAGAAATTCTTAAGTTCAAGGAAAGTTTTACAGTAATTTGTCGAGAACTTTTAACTGCTGTGAAATGTAGGTGTTAGTAATCGAGCAAACTTATGGTTTTGGCATTTAACAGAGTTGCTTGACAAGTTTAAAAGTCCGGTTGAGGAAATTGGTGTCTGAGCATTTCTTTGTCAGAAACGGGTATGACAGGGACACGACAAAGTTAAACGAAGGCGCTAAGATCGTAATTGGGTCACAGAAAAATAATTTAACATCAAATTCAGGTAAATTCTGTCGCTTTGTAGTTCTTTAGACCAATGCCGCTCTGTAGAGTAATAATAAAACAATGCCTCGTTGTGTGCGTGCTTTTTTTTCTTCTTCTTCGTCTCTTCCCGTGCTGAAATGAATTCTTCGTATTTAGTGGTCATTTGTACTTTCGTGAATATGATCCTTTCTTTTCCAGTCTCGTTAAGATAGCGGTGGCCCGAGGGTCCCCGAAGGTCTTGTTTTCTCAGGAATTTGGAAGGGTTTCCTTTGTGGTGAATAATGAAAAATCGCTTTTTAACTAACCCCTTCTGCAAAAGGCGGATCCTTTTCTAGCGATTATCTTAGTGAACCCCTAATTTGCAGAATTCAGAAGGGATACAGCGAGTCCTCTGTAATGGGGGATGTTAATGAAACACGGATTGTAGTTTGGTAAATATATAAATTTCCTTGATTCATAAACAAAAATTGGAAGATATGTGACTTCTTTCGCTTTTTTGTTAATTTTCTTCTATGTCTTATTAGTTATGAAATGACTTTATTGTCCGGCTAAGATTTAGTGTACGTACATACGGTAACAAATGTTTCTAATTGTTGTAAAAAATGGTTTCTTTGAATCATTTGTGTAGGAGAGGGAGACTAGTACTTTGTAAAGGAGGAAGATCGACATTAAAATGTTCTAAAAAAACATTTATTTTTGTTACTGCGTAATATTCCAAGTAACTTCAGTATAATACCGTAATTTTGATCTTATTCGTTTTTGTTTTTCTAGTTCTGCATCTAAGTAGTTACTTAGGAGAAAGAATTAATAAGCTGGAAATAGTCGTTCCAGATTATAGACAAATTATCCAAAAAACTTGACCCCCGAGTACCAAAACGCCGTCTTGTGTAATTCGTATTCTATATAAACTGACTTTTTTTTTTTTTTTTTATTAAAAAAACGCAAACAGTTTTCTAAGATTATATTTATAAAACAGTAAACGAAAACGAAGGATTTTTTCCTCTTTTTTTTTTTTTTTTTCCCTTCAAAATAATTAGTAGCAGAATTTTGATAACTTTTTAATCTTGGTCGCCTTCAGGTTTACGTTATTTACTTTTAAATTCTCTCAATTAGAAGGATTTATAAATTACTAAAAAAGATTTATTTAATTGATCTTTGATTTAGTTAATTTGATTGGTGAAGAATCGCAGCTTTCACTTTGCGGCATCTTAAAATTTTCGGCGGAAGCACAAGAACCTCTCCAGGATGTTGCACGTTCCGTGGTAGCGTATGACATAAGCCAATGTTTTCATTAGATATCATTAGTGAAATAGGTTCAAAGCGTGAATTCCTTATATAAAACGACTAGGTCATTTACGCATACGTAAAAGGGAGACATATATGGGTTTCATAAATGTCTTACACAAATATTTAATTAATTGTGATAATTTCATCGTAGTTTATAAAGAATAATCTGTTTTATCAGATTATAATTTTAATTATGAAACTGCCAATAACCAGCTTGAAATAATGACTTAAGACATTCTGAAAATACTTGAAGTCTGCTTTCTTTAGAATGATCCTTTTTTGTTTTTTGAAGTCTTGAATACAAAACGAAATGTCTTCCCTTATTTTTAAATTATAATAAAAGCAGTACAAATTTCCCGTTTCCTGAAAAAAGAAATTAAATAAATCCTGAAATACGTAAGTTTTCTAAGTAACTGTATTAAAACACGCGTGGACGTTAAGTGGATTAATATCCATAATAGTGATAGGAAACCAGGGATTCGGTTCAATGATTTTTCTATGGGAAATAATATCATATTGGGAAACACAAACAGAAGAATTTTAAAATATAAAGTTTCATCGTCTCTTGACCATAAATGTTCATTCCAATTTTTCAAAAAAATGTACAATACTGACATTTACTTTGTATTTTGCTTCTTCGTTCTCTTAAGAATTTAAAATTTGATGATTAACTTGGAAAGATCTAATTAATATAAAAAGAAAAGGAAGTTGATAACTTATTTAAATAGTATTATGTACCATACGATAAAATTATCAAATATAAGTGACAAAAATTATCGCGTTGTATGATTGAAGGAACGAAGATAAAATCGTAAGTGCTTTATCACAAATTTGCCTTTTCCTCGTGGAAAGCTTGAAAATGAATTAAATTGAAACGAAAGAAGAAAGAAAAAAAAATTCTTGGAAATTTATTTAATGAATGGGAATAAACAAAAACAAAGACTTTCATTGTTAAAATAATCTTTAATGTGTGTAGAACTTGACGGAAAATGACGCTGAAGCATCTAAGGCCTGATATGTTTTAGGTCAAGGGAGTAATTACAATTTCATGCCTGTTATAGTTTCTGCATAGGCGTTCTACCATCAGCCTGAGTTTCAAATGGAGCAGAAATAAATAAATAGATTTTGATTTATATTGAACGGTTTGTTATCTCCGTTACGGCTAAATAGTTACAAAAGAGACATCACGGCAAGCGATTTATTACCAAATTGTTCGAAAATATTCCTAGATTTTCATGCGGAAACTACAAGAATCTTACCTTCTAGTAAATTATTACATTAGCAATACCTGTGCGAATTTCACAGAATTTACAAACTGTTGTGGGGTAAGGTAGAGGAAGAAGACCTTTGAAAAATAGATATCTAATAATGGTGCTAGTTCTGTTGTCTTCAATGAATCCAGTGGGCCTTTTAGGTATTCCGTAATTAGCTTTTAGAAATTCCTATTTCGAAATTTAAAAGGTTATTCTCATAATATATTCTAAATGCTCTTTAAAGCCATAAAATTCGCGCAGATCATAAGTTTTGCAGTAAACCCAATATTCTGTCACTTGCCAAACTTTTTCCATTTCTATTATAACTCCGATTCTGAGAAACTTCAAAGTGGAATCACAGATGGACTGGATAAATCTTTTTTTATTTATTAAATTTCTGTCTGACTTGGGAACAACCATTCTGATTATCTGTCGCAACGGACATTACAGGATAGGCCTTAATTGCAAATTTTCATTTACATTTACATTTTTTGGACTAATAATACAAGATAAGTCTATTAGCAGATGATAGCTATTTGAACATTTCAGCTTCAGATATCATACGAATATTACATTATAGGGATGTTTTTGATGTAACTTTTCCTCGATTTTAACATACTATTGTTTACAGTTCATTAGATTTTATTCGCAGATAATAAAAGGGTAATAATTATACATTACAATAAAAAATCATATTAAAATGTGATTAAAAAAATAATCACAATGTAAGCCATTAGTTTACTAGACGCTGATCAAAATATCCAAAAGATATAGTAATAACTATTTAGCAATCGTTTTGTAAGATAAAACGAAAGACATGTATCTTGCGAACCCGAAGTGAATGCAAATTTTTTTCCTTTAATATAACTTCATTTATACCAGAGATGGAAAGCTCTCGAGATGTTTTTTGTGAACTACTAGCAAGTAAGAAATTACAATCGAAACTACTGACTATCGATATATTTGTTTCCTATAGTTATACAACTATGTTTTGATGGGATTTCTAATATGGCCACCGTAATATCCTGTTTGTTTTTTTTAAGTCTGCAGTAGAGGACCCCCCCCCCATTATTTGAACAACAAATATATCTTTATAGTTGCTATATCTTTATTGTCGGGCCTATAATTAATAGTTCTTTATTCCTTTTTGATCGCAGCATTTGAATAATTTTGTTGTTGGCAAAATCACTTTAAATTGTTCTTTAAATTGCCAGATGTCAGCAACATAATAGTTTCTACTTTTGGACAGAACAATCGAAACGTTTGAATCATCATCATTTTCCATCCTCTTCGATAAGCTTTCCTCTTCCAATCGAATCCAACAAAACTTTTATTACAGATTTCAGATGATAAAACTTAAGCGTGTTGACCTTTTCAAATCTCTACCGCTGTAACACTCAAAAATCACAAAGTTATTTACATATTGTTGGAAAGGTTGTATGGAAAAAAAAAAATATGACATAGGTTTGATTCGGCAGTTATTTATGCTAATGAAATCCGAATATAAATAATTCCTTCTAATCTGATTCATTTAGTCATATTATAACGTATTTATTGCTGTAATGATGTTTTAATTTCATATTAAATTTGAAATTAAAATGTTAATTTCAAATTTTATGATTTTAATTCAGCATTAAAAACTTTTCATCGATATGTTATCGTGAAATAACAAAACAAAAACAAACCGTACTTTAAGCAAACATTAAAACATTTGAATTTCAAAGACCATCTGTTTCAGTTTTAGAACGGAGATAGCATTTTAATAAACGATTGTTTAATCAAAAAATGGGTAAATCAAACTTCCTTTTGAACTAAGGAATAAATTTAACATGCTGGAAATTTTTTAACAAATCAAAATAAGAAACACAAGGACAGCACAAGAATAATAAATTGCCATTCTGATTCAGTTATCGGAAGGAATCGGGAACGGCCGTTTCGTCCTGCAAGGGACTCATCAGCCCGATCCGCCTTCCCCGATAAAAGACCCAGAAAGGCAAGATCTTATATGAAGGCCACCGTCACTCCTGGCAGTGACCCGCAAAACAACAAAATCAACAATAACAAATGTTGAGCTGATTTGGAAGGCGGATTGGGCTGATGAGTCCCTTGCAGGACGAAACGGCCGTTCCCGATACCTTCCGATAATTGAATCAGAAAGGCAATTTATTATTCTTGTGCTGTCCTTGTTTCTTATTTTAAACTTCCTTTTCTTTAAGATATAAACGAAAGGATCGGAATACCATTTCTAAACTATTTATATAAAATACTTGTAATAAAAATAAATTTGACCTTGTGCTTTCATCCTTAACCCAACTAGCGTGAACGGTTGTAATCAGCTAGAACTGTCCCACCTATTAATTTGTAACCGATATTTTAGCGCCACTTTATTACGAATTTGCTTAGTCTTAGTTAACGGAAGTGCTGTATTTATCTGCGATTACATCTATTTCCTCTTTAATTCATCTACATGTATTTCCTCAATGGTTTCATTTTTCTTTATGTAAAAGTTTATATATGAAGGGTTCGGATGTAAAATTTATGGTAATGTGATATTTGATGTTCTTTAGTATAACATGAAATATCTGCAGTTTTTAGAAGATTATATAGTTGCTTTCGTAAAAACTCTACATATAAATAATCTGCCTTCTGGATAATCATAAAACCAATTTGTGAAACTGCTGAAAATTGCAAACCGAACCCCTTCTTATAGATCAACTACGGGCAGAGGGGAGAAATAAATATAGGATATTTCTTTCTTTTTTTTATAGCGTTAAGAAGTTGTCATATCTCTTTGGCTCTCAGTGGAAAAAGAAGGAAAAAAATGTAGGCGTTTTCAGTGTTTGGTTGAGACGGGGATCTTATCTGTATTCGAATATCAGAAGACTAAGAAAACATCGCTTGGCATTTACGTTTATCGTCTTAGAAATAGAATCCAGACTTCAACACACACGACAGAGAGCAACCAGGATAGAGTTTTCTTTTCTATTTAAAAGAGTATTTGCTGCTTCGTACGACCAAATATTAGAAGAACCAATAAAACATCATTTTCCACTTACTTCTGTGTCCTTTAAGGAAAAAAATAAATAAATTAAGGAAATAAATAAATACTAAGTATATATACTGTATATATAAGTATATGAGTGAATGAGGTTGTGTGACAGCTGACTCATAATCTACTCTTAGTTCAGTAGATATATCTACGTAGTACCCTGTAAGAAAGCTCTCAAATATGAATCCAGAAAATGTAAAAAAATATTTGTGGTCTGCATAGTATTAGCCAGAGTTGGTCTGAGCAGACGCGATAACTTCACAACGTTTATATAGCAACATATTCATGCAGTGAATAATCTTTATCTCATATTAAGCACAATGTTTAGTTGAAATCGAGGGATCATGCAACAAGTAAACGAAACTCCTGATCATTCTGAAATGTGACAGGCGTTTTGCTATAACACTGTCAAAAGAGAAACTGAATCTTGAACAGATGAAAATTATTTTCAACAATTTTAAAACTAATAACTTCCTCATAAATGAAAGATTAAATAAAAGCACCTAAAGGTTCCATGATAACATTTTCCATGCCAGAGCAACGTTGCTCTGTAGGTTAGCAGGATGAACCATATCTTGACCCTTTTATCAAGATGACACGACAGGAACCCGGAATCCTCGAATCAGGAGATACATTTCCGCTTTTCAGTTATCAAGTTAAGATGTTGGCGTATTTACTGGAGTTGTCGTGGTTGTATGCTGCAGCCACCCGGTGAATGATTTCTTATGCGCATTCAGTGGTAATGCTCTTTTTCACAGTATTATTGTACTGCATTATTTGTTTGTTTGTGGTCTACCAAGTTAGTTTTGCATGAATAGTGGTAGCCTTCTTTCATAAGATAGTTGTTTTCACTCACTGGAATGTTTCTATAAGACTTAATACTCAGTCGTCCAAAGTCCAAGAGGGCGGCCATATCGGAGATAATTGCACTGACGATCATACATGTCTACTGTCATTTAGATTAACTTAGTCGTTTTAGTCGATCTTGCATAATCGAACAATAATGAAATTCTTGCTTCCCACTTGCCTTTATTAAAATAGTAAGCTACGTCACGTGATTCGCCGTCTGTTTCAAAAATTAAAATTTTCATATGGTATTTATTTTTATTTGTTTATTTATTATTTTTAAAGCTTGTAGTTAGTAGATGAATTGAATGAACTTTTCAGTGATTGGAGAGTAGTCAGTAAGTGGACTGTTAAATTGTAGCGGGTTTTAACGGCATAGTTAAAAATACTTTCACATGAAATTACCGTTAACTGTATTTGTGATATTGTTATTGTAATGTTTCATCGTCTTATAACAGCTATTTTAAAACTTTATCATTGTTGGGTGACAAACCTTGACTTGAATGCATGCTCTGTAGTATGGTTATAAATTTACATATAGATATTTATTATTAAATTATCTAAAAGACAGACAGCTTACATTAAATGTCAATGTTGGCCACCTAACAATAAGCTCATTATAAAAGCCACAGTAATAGGTTTCTTTGCTGTTGTTAATTATTAGTTATAAACTGAGATACAAGATAGATTACACAATTGAAATATCTAATCTATATAAAGAATAAGACTTACTCATTATCTGATATTATTTCTTTAAGTTCACCTTTCATCTTTCGTGAAATTCAGGTAGACTTTATTCCTTATTCAATTAAAATTGTAGGTTTGGAAAAAAACTCTACAAATTTTCTATGCTTGTTCCAATGTTAATATTTTATGAACTTTAACATTATGAGAGGATGTAGTACCCCTAATATTTCTAACCCTATCTGTTTAAATTAATATAAAAATATTAATTTAATCTGAAATCATTTCGTTACTTATTCATTACTTCAAACTACCTTCAGTCATTTTAAACTATCTCATCTTTTTTATTCATTATATGCTATATTACATTCAGAGAATTTCTGGACTTCCTCAGGTTTCTTTTTGATTTTTAATAATGTTTTTAACATACTGAAAGGAAAAAATTGTAATTACATGTAGCCTTAAGTTAACCTCTAATGTTTGTTTGTTTGTTTTTTTTGTTTTTTTGAACTTTGTATTTATAAAAAGATATAAATTAAAAGTTCTCGTTCGCAAACGATTAGCTTCTCAAAAACAAAGATGGAAGAATAATGAAGGAAATAGCGATAAATTTTTCACTGTAACATAAGACAACTGAAATTACGTGACCATCAACAGAAAAAGAAATATCTCATCTTTTATTGTTTTTAGTTTGGTAGAATTTGTAAACGCTCATAGTTTTGAATAAAAAGCAAAAATATACCGGTATTCCCAGCGTTACCTATTAAAGTTCTTGCACTTTGATCTTCAATGTGCAAAATTTTGTTAGAAATATATAACTAAAGATCCAAGTAGGGTTATAAAAGAAAAGAGGAAAAATTTACCTTTTCTTTCTGCTTAGAGATTGGATGAGAGGCTTCAACCTGCAATGGATGGATAGATAGAAAATGATGATTTATTAATAAAGTGGAGACTCAGCATTGACAAACTCCGAAACTTACGTTAGTAGTAACTTGAAAGCTGCAAAGATTATCGCATTTATTTATTTTCTATCACATTCTTGAGAGACAACTAATATGGATTGTTAAAATCATATCCAGAATCGTAGTATCAAGGATTGGAAGTCGTATTTGAAAATAACTTCAATGAGTCCGTGCATTTAGTTAACTGTCAGTGCATGATTCAGTTTCACTCACACTTTATTTTTCATGGTTATTGTTTCTTAAAATATTTTCGGATTCATATGTGTTTTATTATTATTATTATTCAAACAATAAAGATCGTCAATAATAAATACTAAAGCGTGCAGAAAACATATAAAAGTATACAAAAACCCTCTAGCAAGTAATAAATGTTCAATTAATAATATCAATATTTGATTACCGAAGAAAAAAAATGGAAAAATTTGAACAAATTGACTACGGATTTCGAAGAATAGAGCGACGAATTTGCGATAGATTTCAATCTCAGTTCCGTTAGGATAAGTTTTTCCATGAAATTGGAATCGTGAGGAAAAGTCTTCAAATTTTTACTTCGAAATGCCCCTTTAACAAAGGTTGATCGCAGTTGAAAGTGAGCTTTTCAACGCATTCTTCTAAAAAAAATAATTTAAGTATTGGACTTTCAGGAAATAAGTTACAGCATGTTTGGAAACTGTTAAATTATTTTTAGATTTTTTAAACAGGTGAGGTTGAGATGTGGACGTAGAATGAATCAACAATCGCCACACTTTTATTTGTCAGAATATCTTAGCTAGTTTACTACCATGAATGAATGCATCCAATTGTTATATATCTGTATTCATATTAAGTAAATCTCTAACAGCTTTATATTAAACTTATAAATTCGCCCTTTAATCTACTTGATCCATTCACTTTAAGATGATCTATTGTTTTTAAATATAAATGTCACCTACTGTGCTTATATTAAGTTGGTGTGTTTAGTTGGGGTGACTATGCCAGATTTAATAATTACTCTATAATATCTAAAATTTTGGGACCGGGAAAAAAAATGAGGGACAAAACATGAACTGGTAGTGCCCTTCGTAAATACGCTGCTGAATACCGTAACTATAAGAAATGCTTCCAGAAATAATATTTTTAAAGAATTTTCGAGTTGTCTATTACACATTTTGCATACAAAAAATAAATACAAAAATGTTTTAATTTTTGAAAAAAAATATTAATGGAATTAAATATTTATACTGTATTTGAAACATTATTTAATAATACAAAATTATTATTAAAGTTGGATAAACTTCTGTGAGTTTATTAATAAATACTTGAAGAAAATAAACTTAGAACTCTAAAAACAAAAAAGGAATCTGCTATATTTAATATTGAAATATAATTTTAAATCATTAAAACCTTTTTGAAAATGTTCTTGTAACAGCAGAACTCGGAAAATAATGAAATTTATTGAAGCCAATGATAGCTTCGAATCTTTAAATATCCCCGTATGACACGCAGAATTTATCTATTTTAAATTTTTTTAAGCTCATTAATTTAAATCTTTCTTTTCAACGAGACATCTGGGGAAATATAAATAATTCATAGTTTTTGAAAACATTTTAACAATAGTTCGACAGGTTTTCTTAATAAATAATTTGAATAATGTTTCACATTAAAAAGATATTGGACTTTCTGTCGTTCCATACAAATAAATATTCAATCGAATTTGAAAATTGGATTTGTAGTATTTATGTAAAGGTTTATTTTCAAGGAAATTTTGTATCTTTCAAGTATCGAAATTGAATGAAAGTTAAAACTTACTTTTATACATAGTCATAATTAACGATTTTATTTATAAAGTATTTTAGACAAAAATTATTTATTGAATTAAATGTTAATATTTATTTGTTGATCTCCTTTCAGTGATCATAATTGCCTATATATTTAATAATTTAAATTTTTAAATATTAAATGTGAGTGATTAACACATTATCACTTGATAAATAAAAAGCACAAATAAATATTAACAATCAAGGCCTATTACTCTTTCGATCTTACTAAGAAAATCGCGATTTTAAAAAAAAAACTGAAGTTAACTTCAGTAAATGAAGGAGAATTTTAAATCAAAACGGATTGTAAGTGATGTAAACGTATTAAATGAGACGTATTTGGGAACCTGGATTTAATCCAACATATTCAGATTGGATTTTATGGTATTCTTCGTAATTCTTAAATAAAATTTTTAACTATTTCAGTTGGACCATAATAGCTGAGAAATTCGTTTTATTACATATTTTTGACTTAGAAAAACTTAATTCATAGGGCAGTTTTTTAATAATTATACATCACCATTCATAACGATATTTAAGTTTTCATGTCGATACTCACAATTTATTTAAATGAAATAAATGTTAAAAAAAATTATTTCTTTTTAAAAACAAAAAACACAAAATAATAGTAATAAAAAATAGCTTATTGTTGGTGAATTGCTTTTAATAATAGTTTATTCGTTTCCAAATCTTGTTATAAACGATCTTACAAAATACATGCTTTGGAAAAAAATTAAAAATTTATGTGAACTTTTCAGTTAATTTTAGTTCAAATTGAGTTCACAAATTTTAAACAAAAAAGAAATTGTACTTAACAAAATTAAAGGTTTTTTGTCCTACTGTTAAAAATATTAAAAAAAAAAAAAAGTGAATAAAGCAAGGAAAATCAGTTTTCTTAAAATCAGTTTAAGGAAAGAAAACAAAATCTAAATTTTTTGTCTTACTTATTGTTTATTTTCCTATAAGATGTTTTTTAAGAAGGGGTTTAATAAATGTTTATGTCCTTTTTTTATAAAAGAAAATGCATTTGGGGGATGTAAATTTCATTAGTTCTTTATTATTGACAACATTAGGTCTTTTTAATTTTACTATAATCAAATTTCAGGAAAAATAATAAATAAAAAAAAAGCTTTATACATATTTAATAGATATTATTCAAGCTTCATGTTTTATTGATGATTTATTTTCTTTTTTTTCCAGATTTCAAGTGCATTTAAAAAATTCTTTATCCTCCAACACAAGGCCTAGTAACTTAAAAGAAACATTTCGGATTAAACGAGCTATCAGCCCTTATAGTGTAAGTATTTTTAGCAAATCTAAATTAAATATATGCTCCTTGAATTACAGAAAAGCCAATAAATAAGGAAATTTACTCTTATTAATACCACTGAATGTATTATTTATTTGTAAATTATTTTACTATATTTGAGAAAAAAAATAATTAATTTTTTTTTTAAATATCAAAAAATAATATATTTTTTTTAAACTCGAAACTTCTCTGTTGAATGTTCATCTAATCATAATCAGATCCTTGTTATCCAAGGTTTTAATTATGTCATAACTTTTTGTTATTAATATTTGTAAATTTTTTTTAATATAACTTAAATTTTGCAGTTGTTTTTCTTCTAATTCTTCTTTTGTCATTTTTCTTAAAGATCTCAGAGAAAAGCCATCTTAGTTTTGAATATAGTGACTACCAAGCTTCTGTAAAAGAAGATGTCCCTATTGGTACAAGTCTATTGACAGGTGAGTTTACTTAACTTTCTCATGATCTCTTTGAGTTTATTACAGTTTCTTTGAGTTTTGAGCTTTAGTATGTAAACATAATTCTTTTGTTTTTGTTAACTTCAAAGTTAACTCAGTCTTTCTCCATTGTATTAAAATTAGAAAGAAGTTGCGTTATTTAATGGCAGCTTACAATCTTTATTGTTCTACACTAGTAAAAGATTTTTTTTTTTTTTTAAATAATTTTTATCAATTTTATTATGTTCAATATTTTTGAAAGTCAAAATATTGTTTCTAGTCAGTTTCTTGCTCTTTATTCAATAAACAATTCTTTTTTCTTTTTTTTTTCCCTCTAGTCTCTGTAAAACCTCTAAATTCAGAAGAACTTAGATACTATTCCAGTAACGGAAATTTTACAATTAAGCCTAATGGTGATTTAGTGACCAATTCTAGACTAGATGCTGACGACAACGGAGGCCTTTATCAATTTACTATCTATGCCAATCGCTCACATAGTGTAGAAATTGCAAGTGCATCAGTGAGAGTCTTTACTACCAATACAAATGACGAACCACCAAGGTTTACTCAGGAAATTTACACATCCAAAGTAGATGAAAATGCAAAACCTGGTGCCCTTGTAGCCACTGTGATAGCAACTGATAAAGATGGAGATCGAATTAAATATGGATTTTCTGATGGCCAAGTATCAACTCGTCTATTCAGAATTGATGAAAATACAGGTATGTTTCATTGTATATAATCTTCAAGGGTTTGTGTAAGCTGGAATACTTGAAAAGTCAAGGAAATTAAATGTTCAAAATAGGGAAAAACATAAGAAATTAATTTTATCAATGCCATCTACAGAATTAGTTTTTAGAATGGTATTACTTTTTTTTAAATAAGTTATACTAAAAAATAGTTTATATATTTTATAATCTTTATTTTTAGTTTTTCTTGGAAGCACCTTTTAAAAGGAATCGTGTCCATTCTCTATAAAATCGTAATGTTTTGAAACTAACAGGACTAATAAGCTTCTCAAACTCATTAAGTTATTTAAAAAAGAAAATGATAAAAATGGCCTCTTAATGTATAATTCATTTATTTTATTGTAAATACAACTAAATAAAAGTTACTTAAAAATTTATTTACAAATTTAAAAAATTAGTTCAAATTTTATAAAGAATGCTGTTAATAAAATTTTCATTTAATAGGTGTCATTAGAATTAATTCTGGCAGTATAACATTTGATGAAGACAAATACGAACTGAATGTAACTGCTACTGATGATGGTTCTTGTTGCATGGATGGGCACACAACTATTCACACTAGTACGGCACTAGTTATTGTTAGTATCATTGATGTAAATGATAACAAACCTGTGTTTGAAGCTTGTTCTTCATACACACCAAGTATTGAAGAAGGAAAGCCAATTAGGACATTTGTTATCCAGGTAGGTAACTAGAAAACTTAAATAACTAACAGCATTGGAAACTCTGATTAATGACTATTAATACTAATATATCAAGGGGTGATATTCAGTCAAATGGTAATTTATTTACCTACTTGATCTTGTAATTTATTATTTTTTATGTTCTGCTTTTACATTGAGTTTAAATATTTAAAAAGTAGAATTGCAGAGGGTTAAATTGAAAACTTGAGATGATAGAAATATAAAAATGTTAGAAAAGATTTTTCAAAAAGTGGCGGCTATGGTGGGGAGGTGTGGTGTGATGTAGAGAAGTAAAGAATTTAAAACTTGAAAATAATTTTCCTTTGATGATTTTTCAAAGTAAAACCTTTTCTCCTTTCTCAGGGGAAATTCTTAACATATTTTAATTGTAATCTGCTAAAAAATAAATTAATATTCCTTAAGATTGCAATGTTGTGTAAAGGACAGGTCTAATCATATTCATGATTTAATAAATATTAATATATTTTTTTTTCATAGGTAAAAGCCACTGATAAAGATAGAGGAAAAAATAAAGAAGTTCGTTATTCAGTTGTTCATCAAAGTAAACAAAATGAGCCATCTAAATTCGAAATTAATCCTATCACTGGGGATCTGACAACTAATAAGGTTTGTAACCAGAATATAAATAAACAAACATTAATAAATTTTAAAGAATCAAGAAAGTGAGATTCTGGTAAAGTTTCCGATTAAAATTTTCTGATAACGAAAAATACTTATAAACAATGTACTTTAATTATTAAATTTTACTACTGCTCCTTTAAAACAATTTTTAGAAGTAATTTGTTTGTTATTATATTATTGTAAGTCTAAAACTACGTATTATAAAATTTATTCCAGGTTTTTGACCGAGAAGGTGAAGATGGGAAGTTTGTTTCTGTAACTGTTAAAGCAACCGATCAAGGTGATCCACCTCTTGAAGGAATCTGTTCATTTAGAATTAATATAGCTGATGTGAATGACAATGCACCAATATTTGATCGGCAGTCTTACCATGAAAAGATTCCTCAAGATAAACCTGTGGATTCGAATGTGTTTCATATTTCTGCAACGGATGATGATGCTGACCAGAATGCGCTCATTGTTTATTCTTTTGAACCAAAAGGCAATCCTTCCGATTTGGAATTTTTCAGCGTGAATGAAGAATCTGGTTGGGTTACTTTAAGGAAGCCATTACATGTAAGAATGCATTTTTGATGTTGAGTTTGTTTTTTCAACTGATTTATCTAAAAAAAAAATTACATTTAAGCTTTTTTTTTTTTTTATATATAATTTTTTGATATTGCATCTATAATGTATAAGTTATATATTAATTACGATTTATTATTATTTTTTTCTTTTCCAGAGTCAGTCCCACTTTAACTTCAGAGCTGTTGCCACTGATAAAGGAAACCCTCCATTACGTGCAACTGTTGATGTCAATGTTGAAGTAGTTGACCGCAATATAAAACCACCAGTTTGGGAGAATCAATATGATAGACCCATTAGTATTCCAGAAAACACAACAATTAACAAAGTTGTTGCAACTGTCAAAGCTAGGTTAATATCTAAATTTCACATAACATCCTTTGAAACAATTTCTCAAGTTCTCTACATTTATTTATTTCAAACTTTGATGTTTATTCTATAAATGAATCTTCAGTAAATTTAATAAAGTAACATATTTTTAAAATACAGTTTATCAACTTCTCTCCACGACTTAATAAATTGAATAGAAGTTCAAATCAAGTGTGAGATCACTATAAATAAAATCATTTGGCAGACTTTAACTTTTTAAGAGATAAAAGATAAAACTTTCTATCATGGAATAATGGTAAATAGTGGGTATAGATGTGAGAAACTCAATCAGGGAGGGGAGGTTAAGAAAATATGTATCAATACAGATAATAATTATGTCTTAATATTTTTAAGTAGTTTTCGGTATGTATAACTGTTCAGAATATTTTCTTAATTAATTAAAAACTGATCAGCATCCTTTGTTTATTTTCAGGCCAGCCGATGCAACAAGACCAAAGCCAATTATTTATCAGCTAATGAAAGGAAATTCCCCTCAAACAAATAAAAAAGACACTTTCATTGTTCAACCTCGAGATGTTGACGGTGAAAAAGTTGCCGATATTGTGTTAAATTCTCAGCTAGACTACGAAGACATTCATGAATACAACCTTACTATCCGAGCAGAGGTAATTAGGATGAATATGCTTTATCACATATTTCTTTTCTTTTCAACTTTAGTAAATTTTGTTAATTTCTGTTTCAAGATAAATTTTTACTTTAGTTCTGCTTGCTCTCTCTCTACCTCTTATATTTTATTTTTTGTAAAATGCATCACATGCCAATATTGTTATGTTTTAGTATTGAACGGTAAGAAATATCAGTTTTAATTTAGTTAGCATATATAAGTACAATGCAATGTGTTTTAATTTTCTTTTTTTTTCTTTATAGTCAGTCGGCCAGATTCAACTAGGATCTGAAACCACTGTTTACATCTCAGTAACTGACGTCAATGATGAACTTCCTTTATTCGCTCCTTTGGAATATGGCTCAGTTTTGGAAAATGAACCTCCTGGAACCAGAGCAATTGTTATAAATGCGATTGATAAAGATGGCACCTATCCCTTCAATAAGGTAAACTTAAAAAGTTCTGAAATTTTAGTCTCAAGTATAAAAGTAATCTATGTATAAAAGTTTTTCTGTTTTCTCGTTAATGGTATCTGAAATTTTGTGTTGATTAAAGGAATATCTCACACACTGCAGTTTCAATTAGTACAGACTTAACTAAATATCTTGTTTCACATTTTTATTGGTTTTTATATTTTTCCCTAATAATCAACCATATTTACTTTTACTCTTAATTTCTTTGCAATACTGATCATTAACTATCCCCATTGTATGAATACTACATGTAAAACCTTGTTCAATGAGGATTCAGTCAGTGCAGTAGTTTTTTTCTATTGCATTAACTGCACGGAATGAGGTATGCTTGATAGTTATTTGGCAGGTAATTACAAAAATTACCTTTAATTGGCAATAAAAAAAATTTACAAGAGAAAAACTGTATTGCCTTTAATATTTGCCATTTATTCTCTTGTGATGTGCAACATTATAGCAAATCAGGATAAAGATATATAGATTCAGTTCTAAAACATGAGTTGATGTTAGGCAGTGAATAAAAAAATTCCTGTTATAGAGAAATAGAATGTTTAACTTAAATTTAATTAATTAAAAATAGAATAACATATACTGTTACTAGGCATATGGTTAAAAGATATGAATTTTTCTTCCTGTATGAGTATTTGAAGTATGAATGATAACCTCTTCTGGGATTCTGAAATTGAAATGATACTAATCTGCTCTTTCTTCTAACAAGGTATTACTTGTGGGTAGGTTATTGGTTTAGGAAGAACATATGTTGCAAATATAATTGTGGTATTAATTTCCCTTTTTTATTATTTCAGGTATATTATAGTCTGAGAGAAGGCAATGACAAATTTAAAATTGACCAAGATAGCGGTGAAGTTACTTCATTGATTTCATTTAATCGTGAAGAAGAGAGTGAATATGCTATTAGAGTTGAAACTAGGGATGGAGCTCCATCAGCACGACCCAATGTTCCTGCAGGAGAGCCAAATAAATGTATATATTCTGTTTTTCTTTTTTAATGTGACATTTTGCATTATAAACTTGCTTAACTTTATTCATAAATTATTGCTCATCTAAATGTTATAATCTGACTGTGAATTAACTTTAATTTGGGTTTCTACTGAAGCATTTGATTGCTCTATCTGTATAGAAAATGTGAATGGTTTAAATGAAAGTATATACTATATTATTTATATACTATAAGGTGGCATTGCTGACATAATTATAAATCCTTTTTATCTTGTGATAAGGAGTTGTATCCAATTTTTTTTTTTTTTTTTAAATCAGTGTTACATAGTAACACTTAGCTATACTATTATGTTATAATGTTTCCAGTTTCTTATTTTCTGGGAGTTATTAGTAATCAGTATTTATAAAACACATTTGTTTTTACAGTTTCAAGTTATATCATAATTCATATTGGAGACAAAAATGATAATTCACCAAAGTTTGAGAAAGACTTCTATGAAGCTGAAGTTAAAGAAAATGAAGATAAAAGACATACAGTTGTTATTGTTACAGCTAAAGATGAAGATCAGAGTAAGTATCTTTCCTCAGTAATACAATTAGAAAAAATACTTTTTTCCAAAATAGGAAATTTGCAATGGGATTATCCATTACAACATTTCTGAAACAGTTCTTTTAAAATAATATTCAAATAATAATTAAGTGAAACTGTTTCATCATTTCAGCATCCAAAATTCGATATGAAATTACTGATGGAAACATTGGAGGTGCTTTTGCTGTGCATGCCGACACAGGAGTTATCTTTGTTGCAGGATTAATTGATTATGAAACTAATCCATCTGTAAGTTTTATTTTTTAATTAATAATAATAATAATAATAATATTTAATTCAGTTGTAAGCATTTATTTGACAATTTGTAATAAAAACTTTCATTACACTATACCTTTTAAATAAATGTCAGACCATTTTAAAATGTATCAACCTTAAAATATATTGCATGAATTAAATATAAGAAAATTATAAAGTTTAATAAATGTGCATTTCAGTTTGATAAATTGACAATGTGAAGTATTTCAACTGCTTTAATTTTAATTTTTCTTTTTACTACGCAGTTTCAACTAACAGTAGTGGCATCTGATGGCTTGCATGAAGCCAGCACTATAGTGAAGATAAAAGTTTTAGATGTGAATGATATGCCTCCCAGATTTAACCAAACGACATACGAAGTAACATTGTGGGAAGAGAATTCTGAAGGATTACCCCAAAAAATACTTCAAGTATTTGCTGTTGATGGAGACAAGGATCGGAATCAGGAGATTGTTTATTTTCTGACTGGATATGGAACAGACAATCCAAAGTTGTTTGATATTAATAGAACTTCAGGAGAAATCTACGTTTTGAAGGTATTTATTGAATTCCTTTACAGTTTTTTTTTTAAGCCCCCCCCCCCCTAAATTTCATCAGCCTTCAGGAAAAATATTTTTTGAACCCATTTTTCAGGCTTTTTCTTAAATTTTATAATATAAACTAAGATTGACTTCAAGAAAAAGTAACTTTTCTTGCTATATTGTAATGTTAGTCTCTCATAAAATTTGTTTAAAACTTTAATTTCAAACTCATGTTTTTATTTTAATCTCAAATTCCTCTTTTTAGTCTCTAGATCGTGATTGGCCAAATGGACAACCTCAGTATAGATTTACTGTATTTGCTGAAGATGAAGGTGGCCATCAAGGTTCCCTGACTGGTTTTGCTGAAGTAATTGTCAAGTTAAAAGATATTAATGACAATGATCCGATCTTTGAAGAAAGCCCTAAGAGAGGATCCGTAACTGAAAACCAACCTGTTGCAGGTTTGAAGCTTTTCATTACTTGCCAGTAATGCTGAATGTAGTTTTTTTCCAAGAAAATTGCATTTCAAAATTTTTGAATATCATTATTAACTTTTGTATAAAATGCCTGATTTTAAGATCTATGAAAATTAGGATTAATTTGAAGTAATTATTTACAAAGAATAAATTTTTTCCCTCTCATTAAACCACTTTGTTTTTTTAATTTTATTTTATTTGAAACATATTTTTGAGTTTTTTGTTTTTGTTTCTTTAGGGGAGTTGGCTTTGGTAATGAATGCAGTTGATTATGATGATGCCACTGAAGGAACAAATGCCATTTTAACCTATCAAATTATTAAAAATGCCAAGGAGAAAGATCAGGATATATTTACTATTCATCCTCAGAATGCTGAAATCAGAACTGCAATTTGCTGCCTTGACAGGGAAGCTGAACCAGAATATGTCATAGTAGTGCAAGCAAAAGATGGCGGTGGCCGAACAGGTATGTTTTGTTGCTTAGTTCTTATTTATAAAAAGTCCTTTACAACTACATGTAGCATAGTATTTTGTGGTTTATTTATGACAATTACATCTCCCAAAACAGGAAAATATAGGTACTGACAGCATTGTTTATTCATCCCATATAAATAAAATAAAACAATCAAGTGAAGTAAAAATCTAGTGATCTTAAATATAACGATGTTTAGAAACAATTGTATATTGCATCTGAATACTTTTCTCGTAATAGAATCATCATAATTTTTTTCCCCATTCCCAAAATGAAGACGCATGTAGACACTTTAATACAGTGTTAGACTTCACATTTATCAAGATTTTGTATTAGTTCATCAGCTGCTTCTGTTTTCATAGTAACTAAATTAAAATAAGCAAACCAACCTCTCTAATAATGAATAAAGTGTTAAATAAACTTGAAAATGACTTCTTTCTGTTTAGGCACTGGCACGGCTATAATTACTGTTAAAGATGTGAATGACAATCCACCAAGATTTGAATCAAGCCAATACAACCTTACCATTGATGAAACTGATGGAAATCTTAACAAATTACCATCCGAACCCATCCTCATAGTCAAAGTATTAGATGAAGATTTACCTGAAACTAATAAGAACTATTATACAGTTGTACCTAATAGTGGACCAGGCTGGGATTTGTTTAATATTGTTAGAAATGATGAAACCACTGGTGCTCTTAAGATTAAGAGTCAGTTGGACTATGAAAATGAAGAGCACCGTAAAGGATTCCGTTTCAGCATCAAAGTGGATGACACTGGAGGGCAGTCAATGGATCCTCAACATACGGCAACTGCAGTAATCATCATTAACTTAAGAGATATCAATGACAATAAGCCTCAGTTTGATGAGCCTTTGATAATTAAAACTGTTCCAGAAGATTCTCCTGTTGGAACAAGTGTAGCCAAGTTTACAGCCAAAGATAAAGATAATAACGGATTCTCAGTTGTTCAGTAAGTATTTTTTTTTATTTCACATTTCAGAATTATGTAAGCCAGAAAACCCCACAACTTGACAGTTTTAGAAGTTGGGCGTAAACATATATTTCAATTTAGTTTAAGATCTGAATTACAGTCTGTTAAGTATGATGCACTTCATGCCATGCAAATGAAAATACTCTTTTGTCAGAAACATTTTAAATCATTAATTTCAGTTACGTAAAAAACTACATTCTTTACAAAGCATTTTAATAATTATTTATGTAATAGTAATTATAGTAAAATTAATATAAGCATCATTTTTTTATGTTACACTTAGTTTCTGTTTTAAGAGTTAAAGAATCATTTTATTCTGATATTAAGAGCAGTTGAAGCTACATCATCAAACTATAGTCTCAATTTTGACCTTGGGCTTCCTTCATGAGAATTACTTGCTTTTCATAATAGTAGTAGAAAAAATAATTTCAATTAATAAACATTGATTTTCTATATAACAATAATATAATAAGTAACAATAATAAACAGGAATTTATATGGAGGAAAATTTCATTTAGGGTCATTATGGTGGGAAAATTGTTTTGTCATCTTGCGAAACATTCGTCTCTGCTGGCCTTTTTGATCTTAAACTTAACATTCATGTAGTGAATGTCTAAATCAGTGATATGAAACATCTTGAGATTTTTTTTTTTTTTCAGTCTGTCAATAAGTAAATATATTTTTACTTTTATTCTGAAAAGAACTGAAATAGCTAAATTAAACATAACTTGCTTTAGTTTTCTTAACCCTTCATCAATATTATTGATATTATAATCTGTAATACTTTACAGTTGATATAATAACTACTTTATTTCCTTCTTGTTGTTCACCCTTTTTCCAGTTTTTTTCTGGGTAGGGGGAGCAATATTACTTGCGCCGTGCCGGTGCGGTCTATTGGATTAGATGGCGGTCTTCCATGAGGTCGGTGCATCTGCACCTGGGTTTCAATCCTGACATCGGGGGTTTAGATTCTTTCCTGTATTTGTCTGCTTCTTCTGTTCCCTTTCTCTTCATCTAACATCACCCAGTCACCTGGTCGGTAGGCATGATATGACCAGATTCCTTTAAGTTATTGGGGAAGCCTTCGTCCATCCTTGAACTAAAACAAGAGACTGTAAATAAAAAAAATATTACTTATAGGCTACAATTATAATGGGTGGATCCACTTTCCAAAGCCATTTTAGAGCTACAGCCAGCCGAAAGAAAGCAATCAAACACACAAAGGAAAGTAAACATCCATGCCAGTACTGGGATTTGAACCCAGTACTGGGATTTCAGCCTCAAGACTGGTCACTGCTGCCTTGACCACTTCTGTTTTTTCCTTAGTTTGATATAAACTGAACTTTAACCATGACTTCTATTTTGTAACCTGAATATATGTTTTTGCATTCGTTGCAGTGTGTCCAAAGGATTAATAATTTGAGAACAATTTGATGTAAAGCTTTATAATGAAAAATCTATATATACTTTTTTTATTTTCAGATATTACATTGATAGAGCAACTAACAGGAGGAGGCATTTCATTATTTCTGATGATGGAACAATAAGCATTCAGCGGCCTTTAGATCGAGAAACTATTCCACGACATGAAGTCAAAGTAATTGCATATGATGATGGTAAATATTTAAGCTATTTATTTCTTATTAAAGAAATAAATAAAACTAATAAAAGAGCAGAAAACAAATGTTTATCTGACTCTTATAATACAATTTCTAATTTTTTTGTAAGTTTTTAATTTTTAGTTATTTTGAATTTAAATGATAAGCATTACTTTTCTTGAAAATTTCTATTATCTAAAATGTACAGTCTTGCAATGTGGTTTCACTTACAATGAAAAGTACTTTAATAAATTGTGATGCCAGCAGTAAACCATAGCTACATATTTTTTTCAATCTTATTAATTATGTTATGTTCATTTTAGGCAAACCTTCTCTGAGTGCAACTGCAACCTTAATAGTCAATGTATCTGATGTTAATGATAATGCTCCAAGATTTGAAGAAGATTATCGCCCTTGGGTAGAGGAGAACTACAAAGGACCTTTTCCTCAACACATTATTGATGTATATGCAATAGACGATGATGATTATGCTGCTGGAAATGGTCCTCCATTTAAGTTTTTATTAGATCCTGATTCTTCAGATGAAATTAGGAGATCTTTTATTGTGGAATTTAAAGACAAAGGTAAAAACTCAGTTTTTAATATTAAAATTAACATAATTTTTTTAATGAAGTTCCTTTCCAATGTGAACTAATGTAACTAATACGTTGATTCAAGAAACAGTTGCATGCTTAAACTATTATCCACTCCAGTTTGGCATTTATGAAGAATTATTAAAATACAGTTTCTTATATTAAGGAAAAAAGTATTATTTTATTTCTCATTGCTTTGTATCTGTTTATTTTTTAATAAATGTTAATCTTTCGTTGTTTCTCACAATGTAGATGGATATCGTGGTGAAGGAATGGCTTCTGTTAGTACCAATGTGTCATTTGATCGTGAAATGCAAAGAAAATACTTAGTTCCAATTATTATTTCTGATGCTGGTAATCCCCCACAGACCGGAACTAGTACTCTTACTGTAAGGATAAAAGATCAGAATGACAATAACATGAAGGATGGAGCTACTAGCATTCTTGTTTACAATTTTAGAGGTATTTTAAGTTATTTTGTGACGAAAATATTATATATTTATATAGATGAATATTATAATAATAATATAGATGATTATTTTCTTTAAGTATCTTTGCTTTCACTTTACATTAATTATTAATTTTTTTTTTTTTAATTCTGGTAAATCTTACAGGAAAAGCACCTGATATGATAATAGGGCGTGTCTATGCTGATGATCCAGATGATGACGACTGGTATGATAAAACATATAAGTGGGAAGGACAGCCCCACCCTTTCTTCACATTAAATTCTTCAACTGGTGAAATTACTATGCTTCAAGGGTCTTCAGGCAAACACATTCTTTATTTCACTATAGAAGACAGGCGTTGGCACTCTAAAGTCAGAGCGAATGTAACTGTCACAATCAAAGAAATCCCAGAAGAGGCTGTATATAACTCGGGATCCATTCGAATTAAAGGAATGTCAGAAGATGAATTTATTGAAGTCTGGGATTATAAGGCAAGTATCATTTTATTTAATAAATAAAAAATACATCCTCTATTCTATTCTATTTACATTTTAGTTTCCTTTCCTTACCATATTGACGAAACCATTAAAAAAACTACTAAAAATCTAGTATCTAGGAGACACTTAGAGCAGGAATTTAACCAGAGGTGTCGCCTAAATGGAGCCATGGTTTGGTGGTGAAGGTGAAATTTGATATGTACTGACTTATATTTTACCATAAATAATAAAAACATAAAATAATCTAGTGGCTCATTTAGGGATCGCCATTAACAGTAGTGGTAGTGAACATGTTAAGTATTGACTTGTAATATTTCTTCAGCACAAACTTTCTTTTGATGAAGTTTTTACCACTATTCAGCTATTACTAACATAAAATCAGAAGTTACATTATTGCATTTTTAGAACTGTCTAAAGTACATTGTATATATTTAAAGTACATTTTATATTTATATAAAAGAAAGATAATATTGAGCGACTTGCTATGTAGTTTATTTGTTTATTTTAAATTTATGTATTTGTGTATTTTAAGTGAAAGATAGTAGTTCATTCTTGTTAAATGTTAAGAATTAACTCATTGTTAGGAAAATTAACAGCTTTTAATTCCTTTCTTGCTTTTTCTTTTCTTTTCTTTCAAATTTCTTGTAGTTAATATCTTTTCTTTCTGTTCTTTAGGCAAGGAAAATGGGATTAAGCAAGAGAGATTTGTTAAGGAAGAAAATTGCAGAAATATTGAAAATTCCTGAAGACAATATTGATATTTTTACTGTGATGAATTCTCCTGGTCATACTGACATGGTTGATGTTCGTTTTTCTGCCCACAACAGTCCATATTATAAACCTGAAAAGCTGAATGGTATTCTAAGCCAGAATAGACAGCAGGTAAGAAATAATTTTGGTTTAATCAAAGTATTTTATCTAGATGCTATTAAACCTTGAATTCTAGGAACATATTTTGAAAGAATAATTTTAATGTAAAAGTAAATATTATAAATTGTACATTATAGTTACTAAATTGGTATATTCTATCATAGAGTGCTATAATGTTGTTTTGATTTCCTTTAATAATTGCTTATTATATTCATACTGGAAAATTAAAATTTACTTAACTACTTGATATAATTTCAAATATAAAATTAATTGCATTGCAGTACAGTGAAGTTGTTACTATAAAGATAAAAAAACTGCTACATCTTTATTGAAAAATTTTGAAAAACCCTTTTACATTCAGCAGGCGATTTTTAAAGGGCTGTGGGTACATCCCATTAGCACTGTAGCTTTTTTAAGCCCATTATACAAATCCTATTAACTTGTATAATAGGGCTTGTATAACCAAAAAGAGAAAAAGAAACATCGGAATGCTAAAATTAAATTTGTCCTTTTATTTTCAGTTGGAAGACATTGGACTTGAGCTTGAAATGATTGGCATTGATGAATGTTTGTATGAAAATAAGAATTGTGAGGAAAGCTGTACAAATGAATTAATCATATATGACCTACCTTATATGATAACTTCAAAAGGAACAGGACTTGTTGGTGTTAGAGCAATTGTGGATGCCGATTGTGTTTGCCGAGCTCGTGAAGGTTATCCAAGAGAATCTTGCAAGACGTCTCCCTGTTACAATGGAGGTTCATGCAGCTTGCAGTACAATGGAGTAAAGTAAGTGTTGATGGAAAATTTGTAAAAGCTCACTTCAAATTAAAAGTCTCTTTAAAAGTTAGCTTAACCTTCACTAGGTAAAATAATAATTGTATTAAACAAGCTCAATTTTAAATACCATTTGACATGGAATTTCCTTTTGCTGATTTATTTTTATTGTTCATTTTAGATGTAACTGTGATAAAAGATTTGGCGGACCAAGATGCCAAGAAACTACAATAAGTTTTCAAAAAGGCAATGGCTTTGCCTGGTTTTCACCTCTTCAACAGTGTGAAGATTCTCATTTGAGTTTAGAATTTATAACACAACAGAAAAATGGTCTTCTCTTTTATAATGGACCAATAACTGAACCACTTAAAGGAAACCCTCCTGTTCAAGGTAAAAAAAAAAAATATATAAATTTTAGCATTTTTTAAATTTAACACAGAAGCAAAATTAATGTCAGTTATTGTGATCAAAACACAATTTGAAATCTTTTTTTTTTATCAGTGAAGACAATTAAATAATTCTTTTTTTTTTTATTATGATTAGATTTTATATCTTGCTTGCTTTGAAATGTCTTCTGACACTTTGTAAAAAGAATACAATTGTATTCAGAATACGATTGTATCGATTTATCAGCTTCCACTATTATTCAAATCTATTCTTCTACTTGCAACCCTCTCACTTCTTAGTCTTCATTTTATGTTGAAGGTAAGTCTTATATGTGTGGATATTTTATTTGGTTAAAAAACGCCTACACACATAATAAAACAGATCAAAATCATTAACACTACTGGTTTCTCACGCCACTGACATGTTTCTTCAGGTGGAGAGATCAGGTTAGAATTCCAGTTGAATGTGAAAGAGTCTTAAACAAATGACCAATGAATAACATATGTAAATTATTTGTAGTTGCATTACATGAGGATCATTCCATATTGTAAATAGGTAGTCGTCATCTATGTTTTGGGATCATAGATAACAACTACCTATTTACAATATGGAATGGTCCTTGTGTAATGGAATTACAAATTTACATATTTTATTCATTGGTGCTTTCTTTGGACTCTTTCACATTTAATGAAGGTTGTAACCTCACCTCTCCACCTGAAGAAACATATCAGTGGCTTGAGAAACCGGTAGTGTTAATGATATTGATTTGTTTTATTATGCGTGTAAGCTTTTTCTATCCAACTAAGTTATTTTATGTCTTAATTCCAACTTTTTCAATTTTCATTTTGTGCTCTTATAACCTTTTTCAGTAAATTAATCATTGGCGTACCCCTTAGTTCACAAACTCAATACCTACCTAACTCAATACCTTCATCTTAACATAAACTATTCAGAAACATAAAAACATTTGTTTTGACACACGCACACACACACACACACACACACACACACACAGAACATTTTTGTAGTATTAAAAGAGTAATTTAAAAACTTCTGATTTTAATGTTGTCTTATTATTGCAAAACTTACCTTATTTATATTTACAGACTTCATCTCTCTTGAGCTTCTCAATGGCAAACCTCGTCTTCTGTTAGATTTTGGATCGGGTACACTGGAACTACAACTACAGACCGACTTGTCAGATGGAGAGTGGCATCGTATTGACATATTTTGGGAGCCTGAGGTATTTATTGACTTGTTTCTTATATCACAATAACTAAATAATTTCTCAGGGACCATGGCTGGATAGATTATAATTGTCAGGGTCCCATATAAGTTTCACTAATAAAAATCAGAGAAACCTATTATTTTTGAAATAAAATGTAATCCACAAAAACTTCCATAATTATGATTTTTTTTTCTTCCTTAGCTTGTTCGTCTTGTAGTAGATATGTGCTCTGCAGCTAGCAAGACATCAGATGGTGAACATTTTGATCGATCTGTTTGTGAAGCGAAAGGAACTCCACCTGGCTTTCATGAATATTTAAACGTAAATGCTCCTTTACAGCTTGGTGGCGTTGCTTATCTTTTGCCAACTGAATATAAATGGAACTATCCTGTTAATACCCAGGGCTTCGATGGATGCATAAAGAATTTTATTCATAACAGTGAAGTAAGTTTCAGAATTTGGCGTTAAGAAGTTTTTACTTTCTTTGATTTAGTAAACTTAGCAATTTTTTTTACAAGGAGAGTTTGACAAAATCTTTTTATCAAAATGGCATTTTAGAGGAAAAAAAATAAATTGCAACAAGTATTTTGGTATATGCCAATTTTGATACTCTTTTCAGGCTGTTAGTAAAAGACTCATTGCTACCAAAACTCCCAGTTGCATTTATTTTATTATTATTATTTTTTTTTAAGATACATGTTTATAAAAATTCTCCTTACTTTTGTGAAACCATATTTAATTTAAATAAATAATAATAATGAATAAATGATTTTTACCTTAATGCATTAAAATTCATAAATCTTTGTTAATATTAGCTAATTCTTCTGCTTTTAAAATCGATGCTTAAAGTTTAATTTTTGTTTTCCCTCCAAATAGATGTATGATCTTGGTAATCCTGGAATATCTTCTAATTCATCTTCTGGCTGCTCGCATTTGGATGTTATTTGTCAAACAAATGAGGTTACACCTCTTTGTGGAGAAAATGGAGTCTGTGTAGCTTCCTTTGAGATTCCTAAGTGCCTTTGTAATCCAGGTTGGAGTGGTATACGATGTGAAACAAGTAAGTGTTGCATGTTTATTTAGATTGTAACAGAATTAAAAAATAATTAACAGAAAAGCTTAATTACTTCTAATGGCAAAGGTTCTTTAAAGTTCCTAGAAGCTATTTGTTTCAATATTAGCTATGTTTTTTGTCTATTATTACTAATATCCTAATGAACAGCAGCGTAAGGTTTTCTAATGTCAACGAGGCTTCTAAAGTACAAAAATAATAGCTTTTCAAAAATAAGTTTATTTTGCTTTTAAAAAAAAAAAAAATTGGCTTCATTCCTTAAATCCTTTATCCATTTCATATTAATAAAAACTTGAATGAAAAAAACTTGTATTAATTTTTTTCTTAATTTTTTTTTTTCCACTTTAGAAACAAATGAAGTTATGTTTAAAAATGAATCCTTTGTGAAGTATCTCCTGAAATTTGATCCAGATCCTTATCAGACAGAAATCCAACTGAAATATCGTGCTCATTTTCCTGATGGAGAGATTATATTGATTAACGGACAAAGTAACAATGAATACATGATTTTAGAGGTACAAGAAAAATAAATATTATCTTAAAATTTCATTTATCTTTTTCTTTTCTTTTTAATTAATTTCTGTTTCTAATTCCTTTTTTTTTTTTTCTTTTATCTAAAGCTTGTCAATAGCACATTGCAATTTCGGTTTAGCTTTAATGATCAAAGACGAGATGAAAAGATAGTTGCCTTATCCTCATTTCATGCCAATGATGGCAATTGGCATACTGTGAAAATCCAAAGGTTCGGTACTATTGTTTTCATGTCTGTTGATGGAGGAAGTGGACGTCGTTACGGTGAATTCCTGAAATATGAAGGACTGGATCAGTTCATTAATATTGGAAGAGATGGAGTTACACTAGGTGGTTACAAACCTGACATAGGAGTGGAGATTTCTGATTATAATACAGGTAATAGGAAGTTTGTTTATTCAGTTATTCTATGTCAAAAGCTTGACTTAGTTCAAACATTATTTTTAAGTTTTGTAAGTTTTTGTATTCTATTATCAAATAATAACTTTGTAAAAGAAATGCACATCTAAATTTACAGCAAAGAGTAAGCTTATGAACTATGTCAGCTATCTTTAGAATATTAATATTATATTTTTCTTTTTTATTACAGCTTGTATGGATGATGTACGGTTTGACACTTTGTACTTGAATCTTCCTTTACCTCCAAGTGAAACTAATTCTCATCATGCTTCAATATCCGCCTATGCTAATGTTGAGAATGGATGCGTTTCAAATGCCTGTATTGGAATTATTTGTCCGACTCTAAGAGAATGTGTTGATATTTTCTTTGATCATGAATGCAGGTAAGTTCTTTGAAGTATATCATTTGTGGACTGATAATAAAATGTAGTATTTCTTCTCTTTGTGACCTTGATGTGGTTGAGTAAGATTAGATAGAAGTATAGTGAAGCCCAGAATTTGCAATCGCTTTGCTGATTTGCTTTGAGGAGTAATATAATTTCAATTTCAGTAAGAATGTATCCTGTATATAGTTGTTACACTTAAAACATTCCTTAAATGACTAAAAACGTCCTTATATAACACTTAAACAGCCCTTAAATGAAAAATTTGTTTAAAGAAAACATTCATCTTAGACATAAAACTTTTTCTTGATCATTTTATTAAGAGATTCTTAACTGAGACATTAAAAAAATTAATGATTAAAAACATTAAAAAAAAAAAATCTTTATCAAGTTATAATATACTTTTTTATTTATATCAAACTTCTAATAGATTAACTCATTAGAAAGTATGCAACACATTCCTTGACATTTACTGCAATTTAATTTATCAAGTCATACAAAAACATTTTTATGTAACTTGTATTCCAAAACTTCCAATTTCTCATGAATAAATTCTGTAGCTTTGAACCCAACCTACATAATTCTGACATTATTTTCATGCAGGGTTAAATGATTTTGTAGAATAAAGCTTGAATATGAAACATTAAAAGAAACTCAACTTGCACAGAAACTGATATATTTTTCTTTTATTTCATAGATGTATCGCAGGTTATGAGGAGGCTGCTGATCAAAACTGCCGAGATATAGATGAATGTTTAGACAGGCCATGTAAAAATGGCGGGCTTTGTGAAAACGTAAATGGCACTTTCATATGCCATTGTCCACCATCTCATACTGGCTTACTTTGCGATGTAATTCAGGAAAGACGAGAAGTTAAACTAAGTATGGGTGCCCTTGCTGCAATCCTTGTGTGTGTGCTGGTTATCCTTGGTAAGTATTAAAATTTTTATATGTAATTTAATATTTTGGGATTGAAAGTGAATATTTAACCATGTTTAAAGAATATTTTGAGATGATAAAACTTGCAATGTGGGAGGTTATAAATAATAATGAAATGTATGACCGTTAAATTTTAATGACAACCAAGTTTCAATCTACCGCTGTAAATGCTATAGTTGAAACCTAGTTCTGTCATTAAATTTTAAATGTTTCTTAATAGTTTTGTGTGTCTGACTTTTTTTTTAATCATAAACCATTCTTCTTCTTCTTTCTTCGAATTTGGCCGACTATGGACCACGTGAAATAACTCATGATTATTTTTCTACTTTCTTTCTTCTCTTCCAGTATTCTTTCATTCTTTCACTATGTTGTTTCCTTCTTTCTTCCGTCCATTTTGCTCC
>JAFIDM010000003.1:45346233-45374867 GCA_023159025.1 Thereuonema tuberculata
ATTTTACCAATAATAATAGATAAATTAAAGATCAAATTATTATCTATATTGTGACAATAAAAACAATAATAAAATAGTAAATTCAATAATAATTAACAAAAATAAAAATAAACCCCGCTAGGGTGAATTATAAGTTCTTCTTTTGTGGTTTAGTTTGAGCTTAATTTTATAATTTCTTTAGGTAAAATTAACGAATCTTTCGTTGATTTCTATGCCTTCGTTCCTATTTAAATTTTGACCTCTTGTCATTCTTAAGAAATACTTTAAATTAGTTTTCTAGTTATAGTATCCTTTTCGTTATGCAATGTTTATACATTCCTATTCAATCTTTGTCCACATTTAATACAGTGTTAAGTGATTTCTGATTTATCCATTAGTCTGTTCTTCAAATAATACAATTTACGTGCTCAATTATTCGATCTCTAATCGTTCTTTTGCTTTCTCCTATGTAAAACTTGTTACAACTTTCACACTTAATTTTATAACTATATCCATTTCATTCTTTAAATCACTTTTGTTTATTTTAGAACATGAAATATTTTTTAACTTATTCCTACATACAAACGTGACATCCAAATTGAAATTCTTACAAATATTCTTTAACATGATACTGCCCCTATTTAAATGATTCTATGGATGTAATTGTCAACTATATTTCTTTTTATATGATTTTCATGGCCTGATTTGAAGTTTAATAAATGGTCACTTTGGAAGTCTTTTCGAAAAAGATTTAAAATTAAATTATTTCCTTTTTTTGTTAAACTGGTTTTCTTGGATGTTTGCTTACCATATTTTTCTTTTTCCACAGTAAAATTTAGTTCGTTCTTTCTTTTATTAATATCCTCAAAAAATTTACTAAACTGACGAATCGTGCCATGCCAAATAATCAATATATGATCAGCATATCGAAAATAATCATATTTAAATTTAGTATTTTTCAGCACTTCATATTCAAAATAATTCATGAAAATGTTGCAGAATTGACCTGATAAAGGGGATTCCATAGGAAAACCCTTAACTTGTTTAAAAATTTTGTCTTTATGTTTAAAATATGTTATTAGTTATTAAATGTATAATATCCATTAGATTCTTATTGTCCAAATTATATTTTAACAACATTTCTTTATGTTCAAATGCTAATTTATCAAGTATTATTAATGTCTCTTTAACGGGAATATTAGTAGCCTATACATGTTTTCAAAGTCTGAAGAAAACATGTAGAACTTCCTATCATTATTAAATAAATGTTATTCCTACCAAATCTTTTGGAGTTTTTTAATTTTATTTCGTCTTTTGGTAACTTGAAGTTTCTTACTATTTTGTTCACCTAGCCAAAATTTATAGAGGGTTCCCATTTTACGAACTAATATGAATATTAAGAGATGAGAGATTAAGAGGAAGTGTGGAGATTACATTCGTTCTCGTCTTAGTCGATTCAGTATAAGATAGATCCCAGTTTTGACCAGTTACCATTATTTTCCTGACCCGGTCAGTGATCTCCTTTTTTGCACCATTCCTCAAACCGGAAATGCTTGGACGGGATGTCGGATTTTTCCTGGAAACTTTGGGGAAATCAGTAATGAATCATGGGGTTCCGACTCCCGGTGGGGGCTGTGAAGGACATTACACACACTAGATTCTAATAGCTCCTCTTTTCACATATGGACTAGTAATAAAAAGGAGTTGAAAAATCAAATCGGATATCGTACAATTTAAGGTTTTAATTTAATTTTTTACCAGTGCTGTTGTCGGTGTAATTGTTTTTAGTCTGAAAGTTTTTAACTTTGCTCAAAGAGTAATTTAACTTATTATCTTTTTTTTTTTTTTTTCATCGCTTCAGAATTAATTTCTTTGAAAACTGTTGTTTGGGCGGTATCTGTAATATCTGGGAATATTCTTCAACAGCTTTACATCTACCAGTGACAGATGTGAAGGATCAAACTTTCTCCCATGTGTTATTACAGTCAGAAGACTGATGCCTCACTCTAAAAACACTTGGAAAATGTATTAAAAAAAAAAAAAAAGAACTTCCAAAACCTTGTGAAATAATTTTTGCTCTGCTTAATAACTGTCTGGGCAAAGCATGTTTCGCTATTCCCGTTGTGAATGTTATCAGCGCGGCGAGGTCAGTGCATGTCAGCGCCGCCAAGGCCCATTACTTTAATACGTTCCTCGGAATTGTAGATTCAATTCACAGATGACGACCACTGCTGCCCTCTAATGGACATCCATTAATGAATATTAATTATAGTGTATATAACACGATGACGAGCGTGTCGCCCACCCCGCCCACATACTCCCTCTTGCGGCCTTGTTCAATGGGTGGACTCGTTATTGGAGGTTGGGGTTACTTGTCACTTTCGCAACGAAGGAGAAAACTTCAAAGGAACAAAAAAAGAGAAAGAAAGGAACAAAAACAGAGTAAACAAGTCACGCTTAAGCAAACATCATCTTCCTTTCATGTTCGTTTTTTTTTAATCCTCTTCAATACTCTTCATGTAATAATATTGCCACTTATCAAACATAGGATGAATGATTTAACACATGTGGTTTACATGGAAACAAGGCTTAGTGTCTAAGGTCTATCGGTGATGAAGTTGAAGGAAAGAAAACGGCCCAGAGCTTGAAGGGCTTTGGAAAAAGTCGAATTACTGCAGTTCTAACTGTATATGAGCTGTATTTATTAAGTAATATCATTGCCAACATCTCAAAAATCTTTATTATTAGTATCGTTATTATTTTAAGATTTCCTTGTTCGTCTAATGATTTGGTCATCTTTGATTAAGCACCAAAAAATTTGTCTGTCTTACACTAATGTTCATGTCTCATTTTTTTTTTTGGTCTGGTATGAAATTGTATGACTTACTAAATAAATAAAATAAAGACTACATAAATAAACAAGTAATTTAGTACAACTTGATTTAGTTTTTTACAAATCAATTAACTTAAAACTTAAAAGTAAGCCCAGTCTTCAAAAACAAGACAATAAAATAACATTATTTAAATTCCTACTTTGAAATTAATGCCGTACGAATATGGCTGCTTTTCTTTTTATATTAGAATTGTTTCGCTCTTATTATTCTATATTTCTTATGCAGAATTCTTATTTGAAATGAAGAATGGTTAAAAACAAACTAATTACTTATTACATTACTTATTTGAAGAAATAAATAAAGATTCTCCTTTGAGAGACTTTATCTGTCCATTACATGATTTTTTTTGGGTGGAACCTTGATAATGTTCTGTGAGAGCACTGTCCTGTACTTCACTTACGTAAATCTGATCAATAGATAAGTCAAAACTACAATATTGGAACTTGCACAGAAAGTCCCAGCGTTTATAAGAAAGATTTCTTCAAAGAAACATCTAACACTCCATAGAGTACGAATTTTCGAAAAACTATATTCGTGTTTTTCTGTATCAAGCAGAGAATATAAATGAATAAATAATATGAATAAAGATTCATATAATCGATACAAATGTGAACAGCTTTCTCATTATTTAAGACAATGTATTCAGGTATTATTATTGATAAACAAAATCAAATGTTGAAAAAAAACAATAAGAAACAATTAATCAATGCCTTTACTTATCTGATGAACCATTGAATTTTGCGTTTCTTATTAATGGAAATATTTCTTCTCTAACTAAGGCTGTAAAAATATTATTCACTTCTACACCTTTATTCCTATAAGACCTGCACAATTTTGGATAAACATAGCTTCCATTATCTTTCTACATAAATCATCCTCTTCATTTAATAAAACTTCTACATCTACACTTTCTTAGGCCAGTGTGTATTTACCCTACAATGTTCTACTAATTCTGAACTTTTAATATCACCATTTTTAAATTATCTACTATGGTCATTTATCCTCTCCTGGATCAATCTAAAAGTCTCTCCAATAAAAAACATGTTGCAATTAGCACAATTAATCTTATAAACAGTCCCATGTTTGTTTCTATTAACGTTTCGGATAATTAAATTTTCCAGTTTAAAACGTTGTTGTTGTTGTAAGACACCATACGAACATTTGAAAGCTGACACGGTAGCTCTTACCAATTTTGATTAATAATTACAGACAATACGTAATTTGCATGTTAAGTCAGAATATGAATGGGAAGGATTTTTTATTTAAGGATAAAAATGCAACTATTCATGCCTGTATCTTCAGATCCGTGTGAGCAATCTTAACCAGAAGATAGATAGATATAAAATTTTAAGATACTATCAAATTCGAATAACCATTACTCTGTTTTTTAAATTCTTAAATTTCACTAACACATTTATTTATTTATTTGATAATATAATTAACTGATATATTTCACGGTTTACGAAAAAAAAAATATTTAACTTTTGAAATAAAATTTTTATTTAGTTTTACATAATTTACTAATATGATGTAAATTACTAATATTTTACTAATGATTAATTTACTAACATTTAGATGTTAAAATATTTAATATTAATAATCTAATATTTCCCCGTCTTAATTTTTTTAGCTTCTGTTTTGTGGAAATTGTTTTAAAGATTTAATTCCTTAAATTTCGAACAATTTCGTAAACTCGGATACAATTTGACCAAGCTTTCTTTCTAACGTAGACATTGCATCATTGGCAGTCCTTGTGCTTGTTATTTAATTCCACATGTGTGTGTGTGTGGAAAGGGAGGGGTATCATTTGGTGGTCAGCCTCCTGCACACGTCTGGGACAGACTTTGCATCTGGGGGTTATCAGGCAGGAGCAGGTGTGGAGGTGGGGCCGCTTGGGGAACAGTATCGGCTCGCGAGGGAGGAGTAGACGTTTCGAACAGGTTGATCGGGCTAATTCACCCAATGACCCGCCAGGCAAACCTTGGCGGTCACAGGCAGCCACAAAGCCCGGATTAATTATGAATGATTAATTGCCGATTTGAAAGCCTCGGCTGCCATGAATAATCAGAGGATTGTAAAACTCCAGCCCTACAGTAGTTAACCCTCATGAAAACTGAATAGAATTTAATTTTCAAAGCCTACTCCATTAATAATCCTATTGGGTAGGTTTTACTTTTTCATTATTTTCTTTTTATTCGTACAGAGAGAGTATTTTGATGTAACTTATAAACAACATCATTAGTTTTTCGAGTTATATTTACGGGTCCTTTGCAATACATTAATTCAGAGCAATTCTTCATAAAGCATGTTACATTTTAAAACACTACCCACAAGGGAGTAGTGGTACGTTCCGGCGTAGACCCACTAGGCGCGTGCCTAGAACCCCCAATTTGTGGACCCCCTTATAATACAAATTCGGATGTAACATGATCATCATTTATCTCCCTACTGCCCATTTCCTCATTTTTTTTTTTAGTCTTTTTAAAAGAAAAATGACTTCATTTCTGTATGTTTTTATTTCGAGTAATTTATTGGTGTAAATTTCTGTAATAAACTGATTACACGTTCATTTGATAGTTGAGCATTTACACAGAAACTTAGTGATTATTCTTATTTTCTTTTCTTTTTTAACTGCAATATAGGAAATAATTTGTTTCTCGGGTACTTACGTTTCGATTACAAAGCTGTAATGAAAAGCATTTTTTGTTTTTGTTTCGCACATATAACTGTAATCCCCCACAAATCTGAATGAAAAAAATAACTTTTTCATTTATCTTGCAGTAATTCGAAATCGCATTTACGCGATTGAATTTCTTGACCCTATCGCTTCGTTTTACTCTATTCAGTCCAAACAAATTTAATACGTGGTCCATGCATGTTGTTTTAGGATAGTTTCGTTAAATGCGAACTGTTTTTATTTAATTTATTTATTTATTTTTGATTTCAATAAGTTTTACAAAACTGTCCAACTGTAGCAGCTTCAAGAAGTTAAATGTACCACTTGCTGGGAGTGTGGGTTGGGGTCTGGTTCTCAAAATCCAACCACGTTCTCTGTAAATCCTATTGAATAACACATCCCGTTTAGTGTCTGTTGATAAAGCTTGAGATTTACATGGCGGACTAACAAAACAAACAAACAAAATGCTCGGAATAAAAAGGAAAGTTTTGTGAAATTTTTATTGTCGAAAGGTCTTAGAATTAATTAACAAAGAGAGATACAAATAGAATGAATTACAAAAAAAAAAATAACTTTAATTCCTGCAATTTTAATATTATTATTATTATTATTATACATGACAAAATCTCCATCGGTCAACTCCAAAAAGCCGCACTGCTTGGATCAGCACATATTTTGCGCCGATACATTACGACATCCTAGATTCTTATTATTATTATTATTATTATTATTATTATTATTATTATTATTATTAACATTAATAATAATAATAAATTGGCATACCAATTAGTAGTGTTCACTTAAGGTTGTTCAGTTACCGAAGTTTGAAAAAAAAAGTTAATATTTAAAAGATCAAGTAAGAAAAAAAAATGTGAATTGTTCCCCCCCCCCCTCCATATTGCGGTGTTGGAATTCGAAGCATAAATATGTCTGAAGGCGGTTAAAGTGGTTGATATGTATCAGATTAAATAACTATTAATAATTAAACATAATATTATTATACATAGTTTAATCTACATTTCTTTAGAATGTAGTTGACATAGATGACATAGTTCTTTATAGTAGTTTTACATTGAAGATCTTACACCATTTCGTTGACTTTCTGAATGTTCCGAAAATACAAACAATTTAAACTTGCTTAACGTAGACTCATACGTGTTTTATTATATTTAGATATTACTTAAACATTGTTATGCATTCATGTCTTTTTAATAATAGATATTTAGTCAAAGAAATTAATGCTTAATGTTTAAATAATGTCTAAATGTGATGAAGCATGTATGATACTATGGTAAGCTCTTTAAAAGCGTTACGTTTTGTCGAATAAAGAAGTAGTTTGGATGAAGTATGTATCTTATATGAAAAGTAAATAGTTGCTTTTCTTATTAAAATCCTAAAGCTTCTGCTAACAATTTCAGCTTTTTTGGACAAATAACTTTTGAGTTTTCTTGATCGTACATGGAGGAGATAGGTATTCAAAAATTCTTTCTTTCCCTAGGATTAAGAGCGTTAGACCAAATATCTAATATCCTATAACAGCTAACACCAATTCCGAACACCAATTTCTTCATCTTTTACGTTATTTAATCTACAGCCTTTCTGTTACAGGATTTCTGCTTGTAGTAAGTCTCGCAATATCTCACCCTTATTCATCAGCGTGTGAGACTTGTCCAAAGGTTTACAGACAGCTAAAAAGAGAAGACACTTCAAATCCACTTCAACCAGCGAATTTCCTGTCTTGAGGGGAGGAAAAGAAACACCATATCTTCATGGCTGTGTTTAACTACTACTTCCAGTTGGGGGAGTAGAACATCTGACCAAAGAGATGTCTTTGATCTGACCAGATAGACGATGAAACGGTTTTAGATCAACCCCCATAAGGCGCTAAACTTTCTTTTATAAAGAACTAGGCCCCCCCACCCCCTGTCTCCCCCTGGTCAGTATGAGATAATCCAAGAAGAATCGATTCCAAGCGGTTACGGCAAAAAGTGATATTTTATTCCTTTTTGAATGAACTAATTATTTGATAGCGCGCGAACAAGTACAATAAAAGTAGGATGGGATATGGGGGGACCAGCAATAGTTCAATGGTTGGCATTCCTGACTGCGAGGATGAAGGTCCTCGGTTCAAATCTCATGCAAGGCGAAAAAAAAAAATATAATCTGACTTTCTAGGCAAGGGAAACTAATAATTAACAATTGCGCCGAACAGACAGCGAAATAAAAGATTTTAGTAATATAGATTAATAAAACGGCTTAAATATATCAAGTACAGTAAACTCCCGATTATCCACGGAATTGGGTGGCGCGGCAACTCGGATTAGCGAATTCCGCGGATAATCCGAAATAGGACGAAAATCAACACAAAAATGCTTTTAACATGTTTTATTTACGTACATTAAAATGGCAATCACACTCGCGAACCGCAACAAATTTACAAAATAATAATAAAAAATTAAAGTTGGTGGCTTATTTGACAAGTCAGCTGTCTGACGTCTATGTAGAAGGGAAAGGCTCTCCCGTAATTTAGTGTAACCTGCCACTAAATTACGGGAGAGCCTTCTCCTCCTAAGCTCCGCCCGCAAGGTCGTTCTTTAAATTGTTTTCTATAATTGTCTTCACTTACTTTGTTATCCTCTTTTATTGTTTACCTTATTCTAGATTTTAATAACGGGGTTTAACGCATTCCGAGCCTGATCATCGAAGCTAAATCTGGCTGATGAGTCCTAACAAGGACGAAACATCTGCCCCAGATTGCTGTCAATGATGACTCAATGCGTGAAAGCAAAACGAATTTAACGAATTTGTGCATTCTCGAGCTTTTTTCCCGTTATTCTACATCTAAAAACTTTTTAGAGGTCCGCAGATAATCGGGAGTTTTCTGTATTCGTTTTCGGAGAATAACAAGAAATCAGATCATAAGTAGGAAACAAAGTAACTTCGAAAATTAAGAAAGTAGTTGTGTGACAGTAACACTAGCTGCTGTCTATGTATTTGTTTCTATATACATATTTTTCTACGCGTAAGATAATCGCTAATACTTCATACTCCTTGTATCGTTTTTAAATAGAGCAAAATAAGGGTTTTTTAATTTGTCCTGCAATAAAATGAAGCATGGTAATTTTAGAATATTAGCAAGCGTTTATTCTACGATAAGCTTATAATTAAACATGTACTTATTAATTTACACATTATTAAACATTTACTTAGTCTCGTGCTTCATTGCTAAGAGAACAAAAACGTTTGGGAGGAAATAGCTTTTTAGAAAAGTTGAATAGTGTATTAGAGATTACATTGTTAACAATTCACCAAGAAAGACAGCTTCATTATAATTAATTACCTGTAATACGTTGAGTTTTGTAGTCTTTTGTCACCTTGACAAGCACTTCCTTCTCCCCCCTCATTTCTGTTTCAATCGTAGAGTGAAACATTTTGTGACAGATTATAACGGCTTTCTTTTACTATTAAACAGAATGAAACTGAAACTACGATGAAACTGCTAGATCGAATACAATTTGATATTTCTTCAGATTAATATCAATAAATTCGTTTGAATTACGATTCACAGGACATAGCCTACAATTAAGTATGCTACTAAATGATAATTAAAATAGTTATCGACCATGCTGTAAGCGCTTCAAAGTTGATGTTGTTTATGTAAGAAAGAACGTAGTAATTACAAGCACTCTTTGCAAAATATATAAAGGACTTACGAAATGAAAATATGCTTTCTCATTAGCGAAAGGGATTTTACTCCTGTATATCCATCCCCTGTGTTCCTGGTAATGTTTACCTCCTGGACATTATTAGAACGTGGATTATATGTTTCGTGTGAAAGTGATTTAGAGCAAAGAGACTTCCGTCCATCTGTGGGACTAGTTTCCCAATTATTAGAACCACCTGTTCAGCCAAAACCACAGCTGCAAAAGTAAGTTTAAATTCATGAGCAGATGGATTCCAACGCCCTTCCGCAATTTAAAAATCCCTAGAATTTAATTTCTAGTATGTATTCTAAGTTTGGTTTGTAGTATAATTAAAATATACTGTTGTATGAATATTTTCGAAACGCATATTTTTAACATAATTGCGAAAGAAATTAGGTTTTTATAGGTGTTATCTTCATCTCATTCATTAATAAACGAAATTTAAAAACAAGTAAAAACAATTCATTGAATCAAAGTAATATTTGATTTAATTTGGTTCTAATAATATTGTGGAATTTCCTTGTAAAAATTAAAAATAATAAAAGCATAAATGTAAATTATTTCCTCACTGTACTTAACTCATCAATTTGATTCCAACGCCAGGCTTTTGTTGGCTTTGCGCCATTTTATTTTCACAAAGAACTGAAAATGTTAACTAGTTTGCCAAATAAATACGATATAGGAGATAATCTACATAATTTCCGAACTAAAAACGAACTCAGAACTGCTTAGAAAGTGAATGCATTCGGCTAAGCCAATTTCAGTAAATTGTAAAAATATTTCTGTAATTTTTAAATACAGAATTCGATTCCCCAATGATGTCCGATCGGCCTTCCGGACGAACTTGGGAGCAATTTAATTGCACATATTCTTTTTTATTTTTTTATTATCAGTCTAATTAAGTACGGATGCTAATTTTAACATTTTAAATTATATTTCCCGCACATTAAATAACCATTTTAATTTTAAAGTAGTTTTTAAAATTTTAAAAATATAAAGAATTTTGAAGATCGGAATAAAGAAAATGAAAATTCTAAACTGTATAATCTCAGATATCTTAGTACCTTGGTTATTTGTTTTGCGGTACAGTTGGTAATTTACACAATAACAATGCTATCGATAAAACTATTTAGATTTTTAATATAACCAATTGTAAATTTTGAGATGAGATTCTATGTTGATGAAATGCTTTATTTTGACAGCTAAATTTATCATTTTTTTTCTGGAAAAAAGAAATGTTCCCTATTTATTAATTCTCCAATCTATAAAAGTATGTATGTAGTACATCTGATTTTGATGTATCGAATATATTGATTCTTTAAAATAAATAAGAAGTTTGAAAAAGCTTAAAACCTACGAAAAGTCGACATTTATTTTCATATTATAATATCTTCTGAATTCAAACAGTACCAATATTTTCTGATGTTTATTTTATCGATGGAATATTGTTTATTAGCTGCTTTTTCTTTCTTTTATTGATGTTTGCTCTACTTTTTGATAGACTTTAGAATCTATTACTTAACTGAAGCTGTCTGAGTGGGATTCATTTTAATGGTAGATCAAACCAAGGGCAATGGATTTGTTAACGAATGAATTCCCGTTATTTAGGCAATGAGATATTAATATAAGTAGAATACAAATCAATTGTTTAGATTCCAATGTTTTTTATGGGTATTTTTGTTCTCTTCTCGCGCGGATTTCTCGGCAAGGGACTCGTTTGAAAAAAGATTTCAAAACAAAAGTTCGATTGTCTTAGTCCTCGAATGTGCATACCAAGATTCAAGAAGATAGATAATAATAATAATAAGATATAATAAAGGACTGGGAAAATAGAAAAAAATTGAAAATAAGGATTTGAAAACTGTTCATTTTTTTTTCTGTAATGGCGAACAGAAGTTAGCAAGTGACGAATACATTTTATGCTTTAAATTTCGGTTCAGGATTTTTTTGAGGAAGGAGGGAGGATGGAGTAACTGATAGGTAGAGAGGGAGTTTACCCCCACTGATGACTGTACTACATTATTATTCAAGCGCAGTTCTGTAGAAGGATGATGTAACGGTAGTATTAAAATTTGTGTATCCGATTCATGATTGAATGAATAAATGCATGTGAACTTTGGTTTCTGACGCAGGGTCTCAGTGAAGAAAAGCTATACGTAATAAATGTCTATTGATTGACTTACTTTTTCATCGAGTATATTTCCAGACTGACGGATGTGTTACCGAATTCTCAAAACTACTTGATTGTTAGTAAAAGATGTTTTTTTTTTTTTTTAAGTTTACACAAATATTACCAGTTATTTAAAAATTTTCAATCCAACAAATATTTATAGCAAAGTGGATATTGTAGTTACAAATGATTGTTTGGGACTTCTAAATGCTCTCAAAATTGAAGCTTTCCGCATTTTATTTACATAATTAAATACTTTATATAGATATAATGCATGAAACTGAGCAAGTGATCTTATCTTGGCACAAATTTTCCGAGTTTCACTGTAAATTGGAGAATTGTATTGTACAAATCGAGTCCGTATTTGATAACCAGATGCCATTAATTGAATATATATTATGATTTATTGTCTGTAAAGGTAACTATCTCAGAAAAGAGACTATAATGTTTTCCAGAACTATATTGATAGATATTTTAAGGTTCTCTTCAGAAAATTACTTTTTGCTAATTACGGGGTAGTTCTTGTGATTTCATTGTGTAAGTTGATAAATTTCTCTGCATAAATGTTCACCTATGGATAAATAACGTTTTCTGCAATTTATATTTGGATGTTTTTATCTATTTCCAAGAGAGTATTTATTGACAGCCAGACCACATACGACAAGGTCCCCACATTCTTCATTTGTCTCAAACAGACTCAAAAATATCAAATTTCAATTTTGAGCATCGGGAACATTTAATCCACGATTGTATGTCTTATGTTTACGTTCTTCATTATTTGGGTTCTGTTTCACCTTTCTTTCGAGACAAATTAAATATCTGTCTTTTAGAATTCAGGCTTTTATTCAGAGGCGTGGGAGGGCCGAGCGCCGAGAAGCCCTTTGACCGCCCTCCACTCTCTCCCGAAATCTCGAAATATGTGAATAGGCTTGTTTTCTTTTTTTTTTTTTTTTTTTTTGATTTGTTGGCCGGATGAGAGGATCTCATCCTCCCAGGGATTTTCCCCCTCCCAAAGATTTTCAAAACAACTTGTTTTTTTTTTTTCTTTCGCTGATGCAGATCTACTCGGTAAGTTGGCCCACCTCTTAATAAAATCCGGAAATTGTATCGGCATCATTCGTTTTTATTACGAACGGTGCTGATATAAGTTGTATTTTTTAATACTTTTAACTAGCAGCAAAGCCTGTCGGCTGACAAGCATAAAAAAAATCTGAAAAATCATTTTATTATCAACTATCAAATATAAAGTAAATGTAATCTAAATACTGTGCTAACTTGTGAACGAAGCTTCTACGACAAAATGGTTTTGAGTTTCAAAATCAGCGTAAAAACTGAGTAAGTACGCCAAATTTCATTAAAATCGGTGCAGTGGTAACAAAATTATTTGGTCTTTAACGTATATTTGATTCGATTGATGATTTGATTTGAAATTTGTTTTGTTTTTTTTTTTTGTTCGCTAAACCTATTAAGGTGTACTTCTTACCTGTACACCTGTAATATAGGTTCTGAGAATTTAATCTAAAGGATCATTTTCCACCCAAAAGGAAAAACGAAATACCAACCATATCTAAAGTTTAATTTATCTAAAGAATAATTATTATTTTTGACTCATAACGCCGAAAGGCATTTAAAACTCACCTTTGTATAATCTAAATTCTGCTCTAACTTGTGAACGAAGCTTCTGCGGCAAAAATGGTTTTGAGTTTCAAAATCAGCGTAAAAAACTAGTAATTATGCCAAATTTCATTAAAATCGGGTGCAGTGGTAACAAAATTATTTGGTTTTGAATGTATGTTTTGTTAGAATTTCAGGTAAAATTTCATGGAAACAACAAGGAATGACAAAATGAACTGTTTTATCTAATTTGAGTATCCTTGATTCAATGGTACCATTGAGAATCTTGGATCTATCTTAATAGCTTAATTATATCGAGTTACAGACAGAAAGACGGACAGACAGACAGACGAACTTGTCAAATTTATCAAAACGTAAAATACCACTAAGCTTATATCAACTTATATAATTGGCCAATACTTTGGTTAGCTTTTATATGCGTTTAGATTGCAGGAATCGTACAGAAAACTATAGAAATTATAATTGAAAATTGAAATTAGAAATTTTAAAATCTCTCTTGTTCTTTAATAATCATTTAATTGATTTATCTTTTACATTTTATTCTTTTTTCCTGGAGGGCTTTTAGAAAACAAGAGGATACTACTTAAAAAAAAACATGCCTTGTTTACTTGCTATCTTGGATTTGTCCCAAGTGGCAGGTGGTTCTTGATGCTTCTGATTGCTCCCAACCCAAATGGAGCTCCCTTTAGCCATTCTTCCTCACTCCCCCAACCTGAGAATGCCCCTTTGTCCGCTCAAGAAGTCTTTCAAGACAAAGCCACGCGACCACTTTTCTCAGGAGTGAAAACTTAGGAAGGCCGCTTTGCACCTGGCACCGGAATAGAAAGAACCACTCATTTTACCTGAAAGGCTTCTAGGGACAGCAACCAACAAATTCATGGAAAAAGTCCACGATCTGAGCAGAAATAAAAAGAAATAGTTGATTTTCTCTAACAGTGGAAGGAATTTTATTAAAAACTAGGAAAATCCACTAAATAAAAGTTTACAAATTTCTGATTCAGAGTTTTCCTTTAGTTTAAAAGTATTGATTTATCTCTGACCATAAAAAATGAAAGAAACCAAATAATAATTGGTCATTATTTATTTCAGTGTACATTTAAAAGAAAGAAAGACTGATTTATACACAAAATCGTTATTTTAGATTTTGAGTAATTTCTTTAGTTTGTTTTAGGCCAAACGATGAATCAAAAGTGTAAATCAAACAATTGTAACAGTTATTTTTGCATATTCTTCGATATAACTTTCGATCTTTGAAACCGCAATATTTAATTAGAAAATTGAAAAAGATTTACAGGCTGGATTTGAAAGTCTTTTAACCTTTTCAAATTGACGAGCTATACGCTAATTTTATGCTTGTTTTTTAAAATAGTGCAGTTTTCAAAAATCGAAAGTTAAATCTATATGGTTTCCTAAATAAGTTAAGAAAAGGAGAGGATGTAACACCCGCACGATAAAAATCCAAAAATATATTCAAAAATACGAGAATAGATCAGGGAAAGCAAAACTTGTTTAACGTTTGAGCCACATACGATAAACTTCAGATGTTTGGGAGCAACAAGACATGAACAAACGATTTTATTCCTAAAGGCACATTTTGTTACAAAACTTTTATATAAATATTAAGAAGTACATGTACAGTACGTAATCATATTTATTCATATATGTAGCTTTTAAACTGTTAATTTATATTAGTTTTAATAATCACAAAATACATACATACAATACATTTACATATACATAACAAATGTCTCAAAAATCCTTATTAATTATTTTTTAACTATATTAAACGCATTTAAACTATAATAAACTACGGAAACATCGAATAAAAAATGTTGATCCGAAATTTCTTTAATCCCCGACTTAAATCTAGTATTAAAATTAGGATTAAAATTCTTAAATATATTTACCCACCATCAACATTAATCCATTGGGCTTCAATTTATATCTGTTAATTAATTATAAAGCATGAAATTGTTTAATTTATCTTTATTAATTGCAATGCAAGAAAAACCTTAGTCAATATTTTTCCGCGAGCAACATATGCCAAAGAGCAGCTGTTTGACCATCCCTGCAATAAGCTACCAGCTTACTAAGAGATTACTTGCTATTTTCTTAATAACTGTGCTTTAAAGGAATTAAAGTAAACTAGTGGTTTGGAATTCCCTTTAAAAATATATATATCATTCAAGTTTTTGCATTTGAATGATAATGTTCTTAGACGATTTTGGTCTTAGCTCTTTAGTAATGGGCTTTACACATATTACTTTGTCCTATCCTTCCATCTGTCTACAATCAAATATTACTTATTACAGCAGACATGTACATATTTGAGCTGTAAATTGCAATTGAATTTTTCTTCTTTTTTGATCCAATAAATATTCAATATTAATAAATATTGTAAACTTTGGAAGAAATGTGTAAGACCTCCTTTACTGTAAATCCATAGGGTACAAATTAAAAGCCTGAACAAGGCCTGGAAATGTACACGAATTGATTGCTGACTACTATAGAAAATATGATGACCATTATCTTCAAACCTTTTTGTTTTATGATGACCGCTTTGCGTCGGGTTGCTTGAATAGTGAGGTTGCATTATATTGTTGTTACACTTGTTAGGAGCCAGAAGTCATTTTGTATCATTCTAAATAATTTAAAATAAAATAAAGGAATACAATAAAGCACATTATATTAATTAATAAAAATAAATAAAGTATGGCAAAATACAAATTAATTAATGTATTTGGTGAAAAGATGATATAAATGCATAATGGATAGTTTTGTTAATCATCGGTGAGAGCATTTGATGATACGAATCATTAGAAACAATTTTAGTTTTCATTGATGCTGTTCCAATTTTTTAAGTACTTTGGTCCATATTTCGAAGGACAAATTCTCAAATGACCAACATAATTCTATCAATAAGTTTCTGCTTATTGTTTTTCAGTAAGTGTTCTAACTTATAACTCGAATTTTTATTAGAAAACTAAATATTTCAAAGTTCTCAAACCTGAAAGTTTTCATAAAAGCTTTGTAGGCACATTAAATTAATCTTGGCTTCAACAAATATTTACTTTACGATATTACCAATTCTGTTTTGAAGTTTCTGGTTAAACTATTATTATTATTATTTATTACAAGGATTAGGTTTTTATTTGAGACGATATCGGAAAACTAGGAGTGGTGTTTTACATATTAAATTCCTGTACCAAAAAGTATATCTAATTGAGTTCAGATTGAGTTACATTGTTAGCGACCCATTCGGGAGCCATTGTGATAGCGACCAAAATGGGTGGGTAATGCGTTTGTCCTGTCCATCCGTCCAGATAACTCCCGAATGGAAGGTCGGATCGACAAACGGATTCCAACATCGTGTTCAGATGCCTAAACTGTACGATTGGTGTATTTTCAGAGGCCAACGTCCCCCCATGTTCGAGATATTTGTCATTGATTTCATTGGATTTTCGCTATTAGCGTAAAAATGTTAGAAATGAAACCATCTCATTTCAGTTGTCAGCTATAGCTTGATGGTTAATGTTTCCAACTCATATACTGAAGATTGTCGGTTGAAATCTGTTTATTTTACTGTTTTTTTTTTTTTCTCTCTCAATCCTTTTTTCTCAATGTCCGCGTGGGCTTTTTTTTTTAATTTTCTTAACTTTTTTCAAATTTTTCCTTGCGTTAGTCTATTGTACTTCCTATTTTTATTATTATTTTTAAAAATTTTTATTATGTGTCGCCCTTAAATTTATGCTTTAGCATAAAATTGTATTCACTTGTTTTAACTTGAACTTGATAATTTCTATATATTTATTAAAGACTGTATGTGCTCTATTTTCAAAATGAATAGTTCTCGAGTGAAAAGTCTGTGTTATTAAAACATAACAAATATTTTATTGACGAAATATTATTGTTTACTTAGAAATCATTAGATTTCCTTAGAATAGCAATGATTTTATTATAAGTTATCAAGTAACAATGGAAGGGATCGAAACGGCACTATTTCTTTAAACTTATAAAACAAAAACAAAAAAGAAACAAAGAAAAATGTGGTTGAAATAATCATTTCAATTGTACGGAAAAAAAAAATGTGTGCTACTTAAAAAACGAAATTTTATCTTTTGGTCATTTTTATTTTTCCTCGCTGAATTCTTAAATAAAAAAACAAAACCAAATATTCCATATATATTTGCTATCTTTGCACTATATTTGCTAGAAATGTAATAATAAAAAAGTACTGAATGGATCCATAAGAGAATTTTTAAAATCGTGGTCGAGATTATTGACGACAGAATGCATATGGACATCTATGTGAGGGTTGATACACGTGTTTTATTGCAAAAAGAAATGATTTATCCCTTTTATGAATCACCGTGTTATAATATTGGATGAAAATATTCCAAGTGATGGCGCATGGCTCAAGTATTGCTAATTCCCGCTTCTGCTGAAAGTCGTAAAGGATAACATGCTATTGATCATTCTGGTAATTACATTCTTCTTATTCTTGCCTCATTTTGAATTTCATTAATATTAAGATGAGAGAAACTTATCACTACAACTTGACGGATGAGTGGATACTTTATCAGAGCTCATATGCCCTCATGACCTCTGATTATCCCATCCAGACCTCATCAAAAATAGGCTGTGTCTCTAATCATACGGCGATGAGCTATACACCCGACAGCTTCGTATGACAGCAATTGCGATTGCAGGGAAAAAAAATGACTCGAGTGTTGGTACTGAGACGCATTTATGCAGCGGTTGATGGCGGAGGTCTTTTAGCAGCACAATGGGGCTTAATGTGGCGTGAAAGGGGGGCCCTACGAAGCCTCTTGATACAATGGACCCCTCCCATTCAAGGCCCCCATTGAGCTGTGACCAAAAGGGACGACGTTGTTTTCATTTCTCTGGTGATGCGGTCCAGTAAGCAACAAGAAACAGGCCTCGGTTGTTTGATATTTTTTTGTTGGTCAATGAAAACTGCTGGGTTTTTGGTGTACACTCAACCACTAGGTCTGCTGATGTCCTTGCCAACAGCGCAGTAAGGCAATAGGCGATTAAAACACAATCAAAAAGTTGATAATAGGTGGAGCGTTTGGTCTTGCCTCAAAGGGTTGGGTGATGGGGTTGGTTGTAGGAGTAGGAATTCGTTCTATCGGCTTCTCAGTTGAAAAAGTTAGTGGTTCTGGAATTTAAAAAAAAATAAGAGTAATGATTTCGAAAAGTAAAAAAATAAATAAATAAATAAATAAATAAATAAATAAATAAATAAATAACTAATATATCCCGAACTTACCTTTAAAATATCAAAGAAGCATAATTCATATTAGTTTGAAATTGATGTTGTTTGAATTTGTAACTTCTTTCACAAAATTATTTCGTCTCTTGAACAATTAACGTTATTTAACCTTTGATTAATCAATGATATTAATGTAAATTTAGAAAAATTTTTAAGCAATAATGTATAATAATTATTAATGTTTATATACATGACATGCTAAATGACCTTCATTTATAGATATTACTTACATCACACATTATTATAATTTTTTTGACATTTTGAAGTAAGTCTTATGTGTTTCCAATTACAAGTAACAGTGAGGTTTATTATTATTTATTATTATTATTATGTAATTAATAATATTTTTTTCCAGTCCTTGTCTTTTCATTTATCTTTTATAACATTGGTTATTTTCTTTTCGCTTATATTAGAATAGAAAATATCATTAACTGTGGTTGTTGAAAATTACAGTTAATGAAAACAAGGGAAACGATTAAATATAAAAACTCACAAACTTCATCTTCAGTACCAACTTCTGTATCTCAATAATTCAATGCCCTTAGCGAGGATTTTCTTCATGATTAAAAACTGTTTATTACAAAGGTAACAGTTTATTCAAACGAAAACGTTACAAACAAACATAAAAATAAGATCAACATCCTTTTCAGAATGGGTGTAATTTTCATTCTAGAATGTAGAGATTGTGGTGAATTATATGTAGGAAGCTCAGGTAGATCAATTAAAGAACGCCTGACAGAACATGTGAGAGCCTAGAAAATTAGTAAGGTAGGAATTACGGACTGGGCTGATCAGTGGCGTACCAACGCTTTTGGGGGCCCGGGGCGGGAGTTGTGGATGGGGGCCCCCTAGTCTGACTTTTACAACCAAAAAAAAAGTCCTCTTGTCTGGATGGGGGCCCCCTCCAAGGTGGGGGCCCGGGGCGGACCGCCCCCCCCCCCCTTCCTTGGTACGCTACTGGGGCTGATCACGCCACAGAATTGGCACATAAGCCAGACCCGATAGTGGACTTAATTTATGAATCTCAAGACGAATCAGAGAGATTCATTAACATAACAAAATGCTTTAATAAGGATAAATCCTTGAAAATGAACCCAATTTCTTTTGAATCTTTGAAAAAGGTTGTTAAAAATAACAAAGAACTTAAGCTGAAATTGAAGTTGTAAGTTGTTTTTTAAAGATTACAATTGAAATTGTAAGTTCTTTAAAAATAACGAAGAAATCAGCATGAACTTTGTAAGCTGTTTTAATGCATGCTTATAATGCATGGTTTGAAATATTTAACATCTTTGTTGTTAAGAAAGATCATTGTAGTAATGAGTAATATCCTTTTTTATGATTGTTATTACTTTGATTCTGTTTTTGAAATAGTAGGAAAAGTTTGTTTTTCTCTATTTCTTTTTTAATCCTGAAGAAAATCCTCGCTAAGGGGATTGAATTATTGAGATAAAGAAGTTGGTACTGAAGATGAAGTTTGTGAGTTTTTATATTTATTATGTTTAAGAAAAAATTCGAAGTTTTTAAGGGAAACTATTCTTTTTTTAACCCATGTTTCAGGTAATCGGCGAGGTTGACTTTGAAAACACCTTTTCTAAGCTTTATGGTACTTATACAAAAAATAATTACGTAATGTCTAATGCGTCACAAGCATGTTAATTTCAGTGCAGGGGCGTATATAGGAGAAGGAGGGGTAGGGGCGAAGGTGCTCTAGTCTCTCTCGAAATCTCAAAATATACAGATTAGCTCTTAATTCTTTCGGTATTTTTTTTTTGGTTCGACATTAAGTTGAAGAGATCTTGCACCATCCCCCCCCCCCTTTCCAAATTTTGAAAAGGACTTTTTTTTTTTTTGGGGGGGGGGGGGGAATTACTGCTGGTCAGTTTCCTAACTTGACACTCTCCCCTTAAAATAACATTCTTTATATGCTCCTGTTTCATTGTTATTACAGCGAATAACAGTACATATCTTCAGTGTAGTACCTCGAGATGATGTATATATTCCTGAACTTTTTTTTTTTTTTACGTTTTTCTGCAGTAAATTGTTTGAGACGATAGCTAATGATTTCTCTATAATGATTTTGAATAAGAATTATTTGCCTAAATTAAAAAAAATATGAAATCACCATAAAATGCCCTCTGTATAGAGATTCGTCAAATCGAGAATTTTCTATAAAATTAGCAAGACCAATTTTTAACTAGATATTAATTATTGATAAATTAAATTCCGAATATTGTAGATTTCTGACAATAATATAGATGCTGGGTATTGCATCGGCATGAAATACAACTTTTTATAGTATAGAACAATCTTGATATCAAAATTCCAAAATAATATGGCTTATTAATATTATTAATTTAAATAAAAAATAGTTAAAATTTCAATTGCTAGTTGATAAATCAAAATTTTAAAAATTGTACCAATTTATTATCCTAATTTGCTTTGAGTCATTTTTGTTTAATTAGATCATTATTTAATCATGTGAAATTTATAGCATTTTTAAATTTTAATTTTTTTTTTTTAAGTTATTATTTTACTGATCTTTGTGTATGTTAACAGCTCTGGTCATTACTGCTTTAATCGTCTGATTTATTTTTTTTGACAGATCTACACATGTTACAAAATGTTTGAGATTATTGATATTGTTTTACTAAAAAATTTTATTTCTAATATTTAACGAGTGTGCTTCAGGATTATTTATTTACAAGCAGTCGTGAACATGTTAAAAGCACTACATCTATGAATTTTGTAAATTATTAAAATAGAAATTCGGAAAAAGCAAAATTTATTGAAATCTTACCGAAAATCAGAAAAGAAAGGATATAAAGAATTTTAAGAATTATTTGATACTAGAATACTTATTTTTCAAGTCTTGTTATAAATAAATATTTGGAATAAAAATAAAGGATATAAATACGTTCTTTTATCTTACTGATTAGAAATATAAGAACTGCTTCTATGACTAATGAAAAATTCCTTACATATTTTTCTATAAGAAATAGTGATTTAATTTTGAGATATCGGAATTTATCTATAATAATTCTTTAATCCTAAATCTGATTAATACTAATACAAGTAAGATAATCTTAATGTAGTTTGTTTTAATAGCTTATGAAATAGAAAGGGATCTTTTGATTTATTGCTAATTATAGACATAAAGAAATAAGCCTAATCCAAGATTCCTCTGCGATAGCATCAGCAAGCGAATAGGTTTGGACAGAGGAAATACCTTCCGTAAATTAAACAGGGAAATCTCATTTTGTCTCATCTGTTGGATCATCGCCTTTAAGTTGCACTCGTTTTATTCCTTATAACAGCCACGGATTTTCCTCATGATTTCGTGACTTGTTTAAATTCGTGCTTGTAAAATAACACCTCAAGGCGAAACAATTAACTCTGTATGTGGCTAATTTTCACTTTCATTGCTTTGAGGTTTTAAGAACAATATCAAGTGCATTTTCAAATTAACTAAAAGTGCCCAGTAAATGCGAGAATACATTTCTTCTTAACGGGGAAGTATTCGACTATCTTAAAAAGTTAAAGTGGTTACATAAATAATAATATAACAACCTTTTAACAGTAATAATATTACAATAATTTTGTAATAAGAATTTAATTGTTTGTTAATGTTCCTTAATCGTACTTTACATTGGATATTACGGATTAATCTAATGTTGTGCTCATGATAATCAAAAACTGTCCTATAAAGCTAAAATGTTAGTAAGTTCTTATAAGGAAAAATCATTATTCATTTAATATACAGTCGGACCTCTATTTAACGAAGTCGCTAAATCCCGAAAAAAAGTTCGTTATATAGAAAATTCGTTAAATAGAGATTCACCTTTTAAAATTATTTTAAACTACATAAAACAGACTTAAAATACATAAACAATAAATATTATTAAAAAATAATAATTTTGATGACGTAAAGCATACATTTAAGTACATTGCGTACTTAAAAAAAAACTCAGACAACATTAACATACTTTATTAGTAAAATTTGTTTTTGAAAAAGTGTTTTTGCAATAGTATGTCTCGCATCTTTGCAATGCACTAAAAATCCCTTCAGTATTTTGACTATTTTCTTCAAACTGTAATCCGCGTCGGATTGTTTCAAATGATTTTAGCATTTCATCATACGAAGGTTTTTTTTTTTTATTTCTGCATCATGATCATTATCTATTTTCATGATCTTCATCTTCATCGCAATTCATAGCTGTATTGTTTTTATTTTTCACACTGTCCAAAATATCCGATTCAGTTAGTGTTTCCGAGGTCTCAACTTCAAAAGCAAGTGAAAGATAATCATCAATCAGCACATCATCAACAATTTCTTCTTTTTCCCTCAGCTGTATCCACGTTTCTTTCATTTCCTCTAAAGGAATATTAATAATAAAAACATTTCAAGGAGAAAAAAAATAAGATTCCACGAAAAAGTTCGTTAAATAGAAAATGCACTTCGCTATTTGGAGGTGATTTTACGAAGAAATTAGCAAAATGTTCTTGGTTCCAAAGAAAAGTTCGCAAAATAGAGAAATTCGCAAAATAGAGGTTCGTTCGACTGTATGTATATATCGGATCAATTGGTAGCTTTGGAACACAAAATACACCAAAATACGTGGCATTCCATTATGATATCTAAGATATAGAATAACATTAAAACAAAAACAACAACAAAAACAAACAAAAAGAAATTGAAAATGTAGGAAATAAAAATCGTTTGTTGATTTCCGAAAAAAAATTAGGAAATAAAATAGAAATAATTAAAAAATGTGAGAAATCGAGAGATGGGATCAATGTATCAGTTGTTTTCTTTCTTTCAGATGTTATCGAATTAAATGCCAATTATTTGGGCGGCTTTTGAACATCAGCTCCTTACTGTTGGTCCCGTGTGTAAGAAAATTTCTTACAATATTCTATTGAAGTTCTAACTTTACCAAATAAAAATAATTTTGGGATTATACAGGATGTTTCGGAAATGGTCATTTGAGTCGAAAATGTTCTATGATATTTTGTTGTACGAACCGTAGTTTTAGAGTTAGGAAATGAGTGCTTTGGAAATGTTTCGTAAATAAATAAAGTTCAGTTCACATTAGGAAGTGTAAGTAAATAAGGCATTTTCTGTAATTATCATACCTGTTTTCAGTCCTGACATTTGTTTTCCGGATTGCTTTTTGGAATAAACCTTTACCTTATTTACTTATACTTCCTAATGTGAACTGAGCGTTTTTTGATTAGGGACCATTCTCAAAGCATTCATTTCCTAACTCTAAAACCACGGCCCGTGCAACAAAATGTCATAGAACATTTTCGACTCAAAATGACCTTTGGAAATGGTAGACAATGTGAAGAGATACGGGTTCCAAACACTCTGTATAGATCACAGAACGATGGTTAAACATTAGACAAAGCCTAAAATACTCGTAATATCTATTTACCATGATGATATAACTGGTATTGGGTTAGCTGTCATCCATTTTTCACTTGGTCACCTTCAGATTTTTTGAGTTTTTTTACGTTGCTTTTTTTTTTTTTTTATTACTATTCGGTGATCTTCAAATGACTTTTCTTTTCCAACTTTTCAATTCTTTTTTTTTTTTAAAAAACTGTTTTTTGAACTTTTTTTTTTGTTATTTTTACCTTGACGGTTTTCGAAAGTTGGTTCGAAATTTTTTTTTCTAAAAGAAAAAGGGAAAGGAAACCATATTTGGATATTATCATCGCAATCACTTTGAGACTGACTTTCCCAAACATGCCAATTCCTTTTTACTGGGTTGTGGAAGGTAATATAACTGAATAACTAGGGTGTCTATCAAATTGTGCAATTTTTCAACTCTTCCTTCGAGAGCACCCATTTGGGAGCTATTCTGATAGTGACCAAAATTGGTAGCTATTGCGTTTGTCCTCTCCGTCCGTCCGCGTTTGTCCACCCCTAACAACTCCCAGCAGAAGGTCGGATCGACAAACGGATTTCACCATCGTGTTCAGAGGCCCAAACACCGTATGCATGGGGTATTTTGAGGGGCCAAAAGACTCCCCCCCCCTCCATATGTTCGGGATATTTGGTATTGTTGCCATTGTACCCCTTTAAAAACTCCCGAACGAAAGGTCGGATCGACAAACGGACTTCAGCAACATGTTCAGAGGCCCAGACAACGTAGAAATAGGGTATTTTCAGTCCCCCCCCCCCATCTTCGAGATATTTGCCATTGTTTTCATTGGATTTCCGATAGTTGCATTTCTAACATTTATGCTAATATCTCGTTTCTGTTGTCAGCAATAGCTTGATGCTTAACGTCTCGCACTCATATAGTGAAGCTTGTCGGTTCGAATCCATATACAGTATTTTCTTTTCTTTTTTTTCTCTCTTAATCGTTTTTCTCAATGTCAGCGTGGGTTTTTTTTTTCTTTCTTATTTTTCTAACGTTTTCTTTATTATTATTTTTTTTCTAACTTTTTACTTTTTTTCTTTTCCTTATATTAATGAACTTCCTTTTTTTATTATTATGGGTCTTCCTTAATTTTATGCTTTAGCACAAAATTATATTCACTTGTTTTTAATAGCAAATACAATACTTAATAATATTTAACCCAAGAATTCAAATAACCTACATTTTAGAACAACATTCGAGTTCGTATCTTATCTGTGGTCAATCATCAAGCATTTAGGTTTCAGTAGAAGGTGATTCATTCTGATGTCACATTTCCGTTCTTAGAATTGTTAAGGTGTAGTTTACCACCAATGAATGGTTAGTTAAAATGTTGGAATAAAATGTAATGTAATTTAATAATGCATTAACAATGTAAGTGACGAAATATTAGTGATAATATTGCTAGGATCCAGTGAACATATATCTTTCTCTGCACTTAAGTAAATCAGTTAAATCAATGAATGGAAGAACGTATGACGCCATATTGGAATAGCACAACGCAGCTTATTTACAAAGTGATTTATTTATCATCGTAGGTTAAAGAAAACATTACACGATTTAATTACTATCAGATGATAAATTACAGCAGTTCCTTTTTTTGTTCCTTTTTTTTGAATTACTTTGTAAGTTAATTCAAAACTGATTATAAGCATTAATCAGTTGGTAATACATATACCACGGGACCCTTAAGAGTCGTGTGGCCCTTGTGCAACTGCGCAGTGTGTCTAGTTCTACAGATGTGTGAATTAAAGATTTGCGAAAAAACAACAAAAACACACACAAAAAAGTTGTCTTTGAATCATCCGCAATCAAATGACTGTTCATATAAATAAATATATGCAGCAGTTGATACATATTTTGTTATTTCATAGTTCGAAAGAAATTTGTTGCGAGAATTCAGATAGAATGAAAAAAGACATTTCACAAGGGTAAAAGATTTCAAAAGCGTTTAAAAAATATGGATGAATTTTTCGAAGTAATGTATACTAACTAATTGAATGTTTTCTGCTTAAATGGTTTTATCTTTGCTTTTCATTTCTATCAATACTCTTTGATTTGAATTTACTATAGGCCTAAATATTCCATATCCTATTTAAATAAGAATCTTCCGTATGGAGCAATTATTCTATAAATAGTTAACGAATTAATAATAATAATAAGAAAAAAAATATTATTATTATTATTTATTCCTAGATACAAAAGTTAGTCCCAGTTAGGTTCTGATTTTAGGTGAACTATAGTCACACAATTAATTTTGAATCAAATATTTTTAATACAATATCGAAAAGAGTATAAGATTTACATCAATATTAAGTTTTCAAGTGATTTTTGTCAAATAGACCGACCGCTACTTTTCCAAAATTATATATTGGGCAGCAGATTAATTAAAAGTAACATAAAAATAATAATAATATACTTAATCTCGGAATAGAATTAATCACAAAATAATATTTCTTACAGAATATGTATAACAAAGTGACGTATACTTCGGAAGCGCAGTGGTGCTTCAATAGAAAAAATACACAATGAAAAACTCACCAATGAAAAAAACCAGTGAACTTTATTTACCTTATTTTTTTTTATCGAGTAAGAAAAAGAACTAAAAACAATAAACTTATGAAAAAGGACATTGGAAGTGTGCAATTAAACAAAATAATCAAGTCATAACATATAGAATTTACAAAAACATTGTTATTATTACTAGGATAAACCTCTGTTGTTCAATTGTACCGTAATCAAAGAGTGTTAGAGCATCTTTTCACAATAATCTGATATTTCAATAATTCATAAAATGAAAGTGTAATAGAATTTCATCGTGAGAGGTTGAGGGATAAACTAAAATTTCAAGTCAAGCGTTTTTGGATTTCTTGCTCAGACAAACAACAAATAAATAAATGTATTTTAAATTTAAGTAATTTAAGTATTTAAAAAAAAAATAAGAAAATTGTTTTAAATTCGTTTCTTCAAAACCTGTTTTCGATTTTTTTTTTTAGTATTCTTCCTCTAATCTTCAGATCAAACTTAGCTTACTTTTTATTACAGTTAAATTATTTATAAACCTTGTGGTTTCCCAAGTTCAGCTTTAGATACAAGAAAGAAAAACAAGTGATGCAACTTCCGTAAGAAAAATCCACACAGTTTATTTTTTATTTTTTGGTTTGTCTACAGTAAGATAATCGCCAAATCAAAAGTAGCGGTGACGAAGGAGTACGAAATGAAAATAATGGAAGGTTGGAAGGAAGAGACTCGAAAATGAAATGGTAATTCTCGTAAATGATAGGTTGAAGCTTCAAGTCACGTAGAAGCCAGATTAACGGTCAGTTGCTCGTCGCAGTCGTTAGGTGGCGTCTACCTATATTTTGTTTTTTTTCTTGCTTCTTTCATCCAGTTGAAAACAATAAAAGGGATCTTCTAACGTAATTTCTCTTTTGCTCCGAATAAACAGAAACAGAAAAAGAAAAGTAATTGAAGTTTTCGTGGTGGCCAAAGTCACATAAAGGTTGAAAATGTCATTTATTAGTTACATCAGTTTTTGTAGGGGGGTATTATAATCACGTTGTTGTACTTTGTTTTTGTTTTTTTTCTTCTTCTTCTTTTTTATGGTCTAAATGTTCAGGTAAAATTGGTTTTCCCTTCTGATACTAATTCCAGTATAGTCTTAGCTTTATTGTTTCTTTAGATTGTATTTTGGAAAGTTGTGTCATTTCGGTTGTCTGTATTCATATAATTGCGGCAAATGTAATGAGTCGATTTCGATGAAATTTGATATGAAGAATCAATGAAGTGTTGTTGAGTAATAAGACTTAATTTAGTTTGGTCAACTTCAAAATCCTTTTTAAAGGCCTAAATGGACACAGTCACCTTGTATTAGATTAAGAACATGTTGGTGTTAAAATGATAATTGATATTATTTAGATATCTGATATATCCCATCATCTGGAATCACTAAAGCATTTTCTTTTAGTGCATTTGATTACATCATGTAGAAAAATTATTATCTATATATTTTTACCTTTTATATATTAAAAGATAATAGAGTTAATGAATATATGGTAAGTTTTTTTAGGTTTACCTTAAATATGTTAAGGGAAAGAGTATTTAAAATTTGAATGGGATAAAATCAAGGAATAGGAAGAGTTAGAATTAATAGGTAATAAAGAAATAGTGGTTTTAACAGTAGAGAAGTTAAATGTGAACATTTTGAATTATCAATTTCTGTAAAGCGAGGCATTCTAGTAAATTTTATCTTGAAAATGGGTCTAAGGATTTTGATGAAATGGGGATGAATCCTCAGTTTTCGGATATGAGAAAGCGATTTGGCTAGGTCTCGACTTCGGAAAAACTCATTTTGGTGTAAATGATTGACCTGGACCTGGCTATTATCTACAGTTTTCTTACTTAATTTTCTTTTTATTTTATTCTTAATAAATTCGTGTTCTGTGCTTTTTTTTTACGTGTAATAAAATAATAATTTTACTTAATAATAATTTTTAAAACTTTTCCTTTCAACGTTGCGGAACTATATACTTCCCAAAAGGGGGTTAAATAACCAGGTGATTGTTTACAGCGTTCTTACTTTATTTTCGTTTAATTTTACCGAGCAAAACTCGGTCTTCCAGGTACCGGTACTATTTAAAAATGCGATGTAATGGTGGGGTATTTTTTTCCCCATTTTTCAGATCTGTTAAATAATCTGTTGTGATTAGTGTTCTGATTTCTAAAAACGTGATTTTTCTATAGGAAATTATTGTTTTAATAAACATATTATATTTTAATATAACATGACTTTATTTTGATAATATAACGTAATGTAGGAATGTAGATTTGCCGAATCTCTTAATGGAGTTTGA